>CM074752.1:5116076-5716076 GCA_037367245.1 Phrynocephalus guinanensis
CACAATACAGGCAGTAATTCACCAGGGTTATCCCCCATCATTTAGTTTCGGAGTTTTGTGGTTCTAGGAGAATAATGTGGGCAGCAGACAAGAAAGAGCCACCTACGTCCAATGTTGTGTTGTGGTGTCTTCTGGTCTCTTGGCTTTTATCCACCTTGACGCCGTGCCACCAACGGTAGCCTTTGCACACCTCCTGAACTTCTTGTCATTTTGTGGGTGATTTAAAAATACAGTAAATGAATCTGACTCAGCGTAATAGGCAGGGGCTGGTGCAAACTCAAGACTTTAGAGTGTCCCTCTTCTAAGATGCACTTTGACCTGAGTGTGGCAAGGTGGCTTTTCTGGTCCTACCAGCTGGCTGGGGGATTTGGGAAGAGAGCGTCCAGAAAAATCACTTTTCCAAGCTTTGATTTTTATATCATGGTTGAATAAGCAAGAGGTTTCGATTCCAATTCTTTGCACATTTCTCTCTCTTTTAGTAGTTCAGAGTGGTTGGGTTTGGTTGGGTTTTTTTAAATGCTAATAATTAAGGGTAGAGTATTTGGGATTTTAGGGTTTTGTTGTTATTTGGCTTTTCTTTTTTCTCTTCGAAGGCCTAATTTGTTTTAAAATAATAATAAGCACTGGAAAATAGCTGCTCAATTTGATGCCTTATATATATATTTTTGTGCTTTCTTGATCATCTGAAAGTCTTTAGCAAAGGTTTTGGTGACTGATCATCTCCCTCCTCCTTACACAGAAGACACACACCCTTTTGGAAGATGACGTGTCTTAAATAAAAGTAGGGAAGGATGCTCCTGTAAATAATTGGACTTACGGGGATGGGTTTGGGACAGAAAAAGGACAGGTGAGGGACAACTCCGTCCCAACGCAGTGAATCCTTAACGTGGTGGGCTGGATCATATGATTATGCCCCAATTCTGAGTAAGTGGAAAGCTGGAGAAGAGGAGTCCTGAACAGAGATTTTTTTTTAAAAAAAAACATGGCTCCTTTCTAAAGGTCTGCCTTTCAAAATTAGAGGAAAGCACTGGACAGCACAGGATGTTATGTTAAAATGTTGATTTCTCTCTGTGTGTAAGACTGCTAGGCTACAAAACACCAACCCTGTGTATCTGGCACCTGACTTTCAGATCATGGTGGACAGGAACCCTGATCTTGAATGCTGAACATGGGGAACTTACTTTTTTGCAGGTGGCAGAAAGGTTTCTGGGGTGTTGTTTGTCTCCGGGGTGGGTGGGTCTAACCTTGTTCCTAGTGTTGTGAAGGAAGGGGTAGGCATGCCTTTTTTTTCTTTGGTAAATCTACTGCTACCCCTGCTGACTCCAGAAGCATTCCCAAGGTGGGCTGTAGCCCCCGATCATTGGCAGGGGAGCCTTCAGGCAGTCAACTGAAGCACCGTAACAGGGTTTCCTATTTGATCATACTCAAAAAGCACCGTCTCGTGATCTTTCTATTTTATGTCCCACTGACGGATTTTAATGTCATCCAACTGTAAATGCTGTTGAATGTAATACCTTTTTAACAAATATTATTGTGAGTGACCCCTCTTGGCTTACACGGTAATAAACATGTGGATTCAGGAGTTTTAAACCTACGCTGTGCAGAGCTCTTGTCTGTTTTTTTTAAAACCCCAAATTGGGGATGACGACGACGACGACGACGACGACGACAACAACAACAACAACAACAACAACAACAACAACAACAACAACAACAACAGTAGAATGGGGTGGGTGTTTTCAGGGCTGGAGTGTGAAAGGGTAGAAGTAAAAGCTACCGGGCTGAATAGATGATGTTTGTGGCAAGTTTCCAGACCCCGGCTCCAAAAAACCAGGAGATGCGAAAAACCTTTGGGGTGAGATGAGGCTTTTTTTTTCATAAAGGGGCGGCAGATTATATATACAAATTTTAATATCTTAAGCCAATATATGTGACAGATATGGTTACTAGAATTTGGGGGTTTTCAATAAAATTGTGCTCATTTTCTAGAATAATTTTTGAACGTTTTTGCATTTTTAAACAAAAAATTGATTTGCGAAAAATAACGAAATAGAGGTATCCTGAAGGAGGGATGGAAGGCAAATCGAAAATGGAAAGGAGGACATGATGTTAAAAAGAAGCAGTTTCTGTTGTTCCATTTTAACCCCATACTTGCAGGAGTGGACTGAGCTGACTGGAGAGGGATTAATGTCCTAGGTTTGTTGGGCTTATATCTCGCCTTCTGATGAACTCACCTCCTCCTCACAGCAGTCTTGCAAGGTAGATCCGGCCAAGAAAATGAGACTTGCCCAAGGTTACCCTGGGAATTTCATGGCTCAAGGCGGGCTAGTCCAAAAGTTAGGAAAAGTTTCTTTCTCTGACTATTAACTCCCCAAATCCTACAACCAGCACTTACCATTATACTACCCAGCTGTGCTGCTGCTATTACCATTTGTCCATCATCTATGTCGGAGCCATGTTGGTGAAGCTAATTTATGATCCTGCACCTGGGTTCCGTTAAGCAGCAAGTGAGAGGCAGAGGCTGTTAGTCTTGGAAGTACAGTATATATTTCTGCAATTTGGTAGCGGGGATTTAAAGATCCTTTCATGCTTGTGTCAAGTCTCAGAACCAACCAAAATGCCGCAGAGGTCCTGGCTGGGGTCGGACTCTGCATTTATTTTAACAGCCATAAAAGTATTGCAGAGTTTTGCATTTCTGCTTAAACTCCTCCTAGCTGTACAGAGCAGAGATCCACCAAGCAAAACAGCTTCAAGTTCCCAGAGGAGTCCACCCCCAATTCCCCTATTGGCATTAACTGGCATTTACAGTCTCAGAACTTCATTCCAGACATTTGTAAGACCAAAGAAGAAAAGTCTCTTCCTTTCACAACTGTGAACAGACCAAACAGCTAACTGACCCCCTAAGATCCACTGGCCACTTAAATTCGGACCAGAGATCTTAGGGGTTCGTCCCTCTTCCTGCGTTCCCACCTCCTCCGCACTTCCTGGTTGCTGGCAGCGTGAGGGGAGGGAGAAAAAGAGAAAGAAAAGCATGCCGCTTACCTCGTTCTGCCTCTCGTCTCTGTAAAAGTAGCTCTTAAAGGGGCGGGAGCCAAAAAACAACAAACAGAAGCCAGGAGAGCCCCGCACTCACTATCGTTACACCGCATCAAACAATTTTCACCTCCAGAGAGCAGGTACTTGAAAGGTGTGCTGGGAAGCGCTAAAGTGGGCGTGGTCGCACTTAATTTCCTGTAAACTCCGGAGCTGGTGGGGAAACATTTTTAAGCTCCGGAGCTGGGAGCCATTTGCCCCGGAGTTTAGGGGTCGTGTATAAACGCCCTTAACAGACTCCAGAGCAGGGGAGGGGACAGAGGAGGCGGGGCGCTCACTTGGTAATCTGAGGCAGGATCTCTTGATCACCCCAGCTGGTGATCTTCTCCACAAGGGCCCGGTGGGACGCGGAGGATGGGGATGCATCCAGCAGTCTGCCTTGCATTTTCCTGGGACTCCCATAAAGACTCTTGATTTGGGGGCTTTTCCCCTTTCCGGGCGGCGCCTTCTTTCCTGTTGCTGCTTTCCCTTCGTAAATAAAGATCCGGATTTGGAGCGGGGGTACTTCGTACATGCTCAGAGGCCCCTTCGCCGTCCCTGCCGCGCCTCCCTCCAGCCTCCCTGGGCTTCCCGCTGCCTGGGTGAAGATGCCGCGGAGGAGGGTCGCCGGGCAACCGCTCCGCCAATGGGCGTTCCGCGTCCTACGGTTGCTACGCGACCCCGGCCGGGGACGTTCCATCGCGTTCCTTGAGGCGGCCGCGGTGGCGGAGAGACGAGCGCTCGGGAGAAAAGCGGGACCCGCCGAAGCCTCCGCGGCGCCTCCTGCAGGCAGAGGGTGAGTCCCGGCGCCCTCCGTTGGAACGGGCGGGACGGGCCGAGGGGGTGGGGGCCGTGCAAATCGCCAGCGCTTGCACCAACGGTCTGGTTCCCGAAGCCTGTTATTACCTGCCATCGGACTTAAGGCAACCTAAAGTGCAATTACCGTATTTATGTAGAATATTTTAGCCCTGCTTTTTCTCCTCCGAAAGGACCCACGGCGACTTACAACACTGAAGGGCTGTATCTAAAAATCGGAGAGGATGAGTACACAGCAGCTGTTAACAACAGGGAGGGCAGTATTTAAAGTTAAGAACTAGTGTGAAGCGTCACCCTGCAGCATCATAACAAGGCAAATGGAAGTTTAGAACAATAAGTGAAGAAATATAGTGGGGGGGGGAATGCTACTCTGAGAAAATGGAAAGCAGAGAATTACTTACTTACTTATTTTTAAACTATGTTTATCCCACCTTTCTTCTGAAAAAGGATCCAAGGCAGCTTGAGATGCCCGTGGGGTTGTGTGTCCCCAAGCTACAAAATGCCTGGTATAAATGCTGGACGGCCTTTTTACACGACCCCTAAGATCCGCTGGCCCCTTAAATTCGGACCAGAGATCTTAGGGGTTTGTCGCTCTTCGTGCATCTCCACCCCTCTGTACGTCCTGGCTGCCGGCTGCGTGAGGGGAGGGAGGAAAAAAAGGGACAGAAGAATAAAGCCTTACCTCCTGGTGTTGGTGGACGCTGCGGGGGGGGGGGGGAGCCCCGGTCACTTCCTGGTTCCTCTTAAAGGGGCAAGAGGCAAAAAACAAAAACAAAAAGAAGTGAGGAGAGCCCAGCACATCCGCATCAAATATTTTTCACCTCCCAAGAGCAGATACCTGAAAAGTGCGCTGGGTCGCGCTTAGGTGGGCGGGGTCGCACTTAATTGTCTGCAAACTCTGGAGCTGTTGGGGAAACATTTTTAAGCTCCGGAGCTTGCAGCCATTTGCAGCGGAGCTTAGGGGTCGTGTATAGTTGTGGGTGGGGGTGGGGATGTATTTGTTTGAACTGTGGTGCCGGAGGAGAGAGCTTTGCAGGATACCCTGGACTGCCAGGAACAAGCAAGCAGTTCCTAAATCAAATCAAGCTTAACCTCTCTCTGGAGGCCAAAATGTTGAAGCAGAGACTGTCCTTCTGTGGGCCCATCCTGAGAAGGCAGGACTGTCTGGAAAGGACAATGATGCTGGGAAAGGTGGAAAGGCCGCGGGGGAAAAGAGGACAGACCCCAATACGAGATGGACTGACTCCCTAAAAGCAGTGGTTCCCAACCTTTTTTTGGCCATGCCCCACCTAAGCATCTCTAAAATCCTGATGCCCCTACAAATATCTAAGAACGATTAGTGGGCTTTCATATTCACAGCTAGCAACTCAAAAAAAATATCAATTTATTTATTTATTTATTTTAGAATATTTTTTACCCCACCTTTCTCCTTGGAAAAGGACCCAAGGCAGTTTACAGTAATGAGGGACAATATACAGCCCGGAACATTTAAGACACGTTCACGTTTGAAAAAAACGGGGAATTGAGGGGCGTCTTGCGGCAATAGGAGGCAACATTAAAGCCACAAGAGACCATGAGTAGTTAAAGAGATTGAGTTAAACTGCCCCACTTAAAAATCACATTACTGCCCCCACCCACCCCCCAGTGGGGCATTGGGAACCACTGCCCTAAATGAAGCACAGGCTTGGGTTTTGCAAGAGCTGACCTGGGCTGCTGAGGACAGGACATGTTGGAGATTGCTCATTCATGGGGTCACCATAAGTGGGAGGTGACTTGACAACATATATTACAACAACAATAGCAGCTGCTGCTGCAGCAGCAGCAACAACAACAGATAATGTTTGTCTCAGAAGCTGTAGCAAATTCCAAATCAAAACAACAAAAAGAGAAACTTGTAGCCTTTTAAAGACAAACAGATTGCTCCCTCTTTTTTGGCAGAGGACGAGAAACTTGTGAGCTGGCCCACAACTCCCAGGCACAGGTGTGCAATTTTTTTTGGACCAATCCCTTGAGAAGCAAAATAGCTCTGCCTTTGCAGATGAGCATTCGAGCTAAAAGAGATTGCCATGGAAGCAAAGGACTTGTTAATCCCCCCCCCCCGCTGGATTGCTCCACATTTCGCAGTGTGGACATGCTCTCAGAGACAGCCAAGGAAGGATCTGATCGGGAGGGACCATCCGTGGAGGGACAAGGGAGAGGTGTGCGAGGGAAGGAAGGGACCCTAGAAAAAAAAACCTAAGGAGGAGGAGGAGGAGGAGGAGGAGGAGGCCAGCACAGGTGGCAAGTAGTCTAGGAAACCCCAAGGAGGCCCTCTTTCTCCTCTTCTTCTTCTTCTCCATCTTCTTCCTCCGCCTCTCCCTGCCAAGAAGGTGGATCTTTCAGAATCTGAAAGGCTGTCAGCCTCTGTCGACAGTCACCAGACGCTCTTGCTTCCCAGATCTGATGGAAGAGCCGTCACTGCCACGTCCGGGGAGGTGGGGTCCGTGGGCAAAGGACCACTGCGACTTCCTGCTGGATTCCATTGACGAACAGCTCAGCCAGCTGCAGGTCGGTGGAGCGTGGAGAAAGCGGGGCTTTCCTCCATTGGATGGAATTATTCCCAGGGCCAAATGCTGGTTGGTGGGGCTGATTCTTCCCTGGCCTGGGGGTTGCAGGGTGGGGGAGGGGTGATGTGCTTGGACCTCAAATGAAAATTTGCCAGAAACCAGAAATGCCTCCCTTTGCTCCCTGGTTCAGCTGACCTTCCAGTTTTCCCACGCCTCCCTTGTGGGAAGATCACGACTCCCATGCTCCTGGTTTGCCCATAGAAGATCCCGGGTCACATCCTCAGGAAGAACCGGTGAGGGTTCCTCTCTGGAACTCCTCGCTGCAGGATGTGGTGCTGGCATCAGGCCTCAGTGCCTTTAACACAAGATTGGATCCATTTCTGGAGGAAAAGTCCATCACAAGTGACAAGCCATTATTTTCTTTAAGCTTAAAAGGAGGGTTCCTCAAAATGTCAGACACAGGGGAGGGGCATCAGGAGACAGGGATCTAGTTGCCTTGTGTGCTCCTGGAGGCATCTGGTGAGGCCAGGGTGAGACATAGGAAGCAGGGCCAGATAGGCCTCTGGCCCAATCTTTCAGGGCTCTCCTTAGGTTCTTAGTTTCTTAAATTAATCATGGGGTCACTGTGAACCAGGGTCAGCCAGGAAAGACTTGGGATGGGCCATTTATGGTCCTCCAGATGTTCTTGGATTTGATGTCCTATTTGCCCCAGGCCAACAAGAGCTGCTGGTAGGACATGATGAGAGCTGTGGTCTTACCCTTGTTCCAAGGCTCCCTTCTGTGTTGTTCCTTTTGTATGGCAGGCTCAAGGGCCCAAGGCCAAAATGGAAGAGGGCCACAACCAGGCAGCGGCAGCAGCAGCAGCAGCAGCAGCCTCCCTTGTTGGAATCACGTACACATCTGGGAGAGCAGGTGAGACCCTGGGATGGGGGGGGGTGGCAGTTCCCACTGGGTTCTGCTCTTGTGGTTAGTGATCCATCACAGTTGCGACCGCTCTCACTTGTCCCTCTCTCTGTTTGAGGCAAATACAAACTCTGCAGCTTGCCCAAGGCAACACAGGCTGCTTTTCCGCCCCGGGAGCCAGAGTGGGGAATCACACTCACAGCCTCTCGCTCCACAGCCAGGTAACGAGAGCGCAGTGAGTTGGATACCTGGCGGTAGAGCCGGAGGCCACACCTTCACTCTGCCTCCCAGGAGGAGACCGAGGCCCCTTAGCCTGTGGAGCCTTGGTCCCCGGGAGGAGAAGGGAATGATCAGTCCCCCTCTGAGTACCTGCTACTTGAAAAACCCGGGGAAATTGTCGTCGTTCCTCGGAACTGACTCGATGGCGCATTAATTGTTATTGTAGGATCATAATGAATCAACACAGGAGGGGAAATAAAAACTTCCTAATTGAGCGTTGTGTTGGAATGACCAGCCTCACACGCTGCAACAAACTGTTGCTGGGCTTCTGTATCAGACAGGATTCATTCTCCTTTTTCCACTTCTCAGTACTAATACTCAAGTGTCCAAAATGTTAAAATGTTGCAAGGACATCCAGGCGTAAACCCTCCACTTGTGACGATGGGCATCCAAGGCCCAGGAGCTTGGGGCAGGGGCATTGCTGTGGAAATCTGAAGAGGCCAGCTTGCTCTTCCTTGGCTGAATCCACACAAGACTTTTCTGCGTCGGGCGGGAGGCTTCCCTTCCTTTCTTCATGTTCTTGCAAGTAATCCGGATGATTCCAGGTCTGGATTCAGGCACAACTCCCTGCCACAGGATGTGGAACTCCCTGCCACAGGAGGTGGTGATGGCATCTGGCTTGGATGCCTTCAAAAGGGGATTGGACAGGTTCCTGGAGGGAAAGCCCATCACAGGTTACAAACCATGATGGAGATGTGTAAACTCCATGCTTAAAAAAACCTGGGTTACTTCAAGGGCCAGATGCAGGGGAGTGGGATCAGGAGACAGATATCTAGTCTCGTGCGCTCCCAGGGGCATCTGTTGGGGCCACTGTGAGATACAGGAAGCTGGACTAGATGGGCCTTTGGCCTGATCCAGCAGGGCTCTTCTTATGTTCTTAAGCCTGCTGGGTTCTCTGCCTCCCCTCCAGGGCTCTGGAGGCCTTCAAAAAGGGGGATGGGGTGGGGGTTGCCACAGCGCATTCTAATTTGGACAGAAGTTTATCCCTCATTTTCTTCCTTCTTTGTTCAGATCCCGGCAGATGCCCTGGGAACAAGAGTGAAGATGGTTCTCTGGATAGGAGCCTGTCCTTTCAGAAGGAGCAGGCCCCTCGGTCTCCGATGCCTCTCCTCGCCCTGGAAGGCACCCCAAGGGATGAGAGGAAATCAGACTCGATCTGCACAGAGGATTTCGCTGCCACATTTTACGAATGCCTGGTGGATCCTCTCTTGAATTCCAGCGACGAGAGAGAGGAGAGTGAGTTTGGCCTTGCAACTGGATCTCCAGGACACATCCTTGGGCGCTCGGGTGAAAATCTTACCCCTTCTCAGCGATTCCGAGACTTCCAAGCTGCCCAAGATCCTCATTCCATGGACCCAGTGAGAGACAAAAGTGCTGCCCACTCTCCTACCAAAGCGTCGGAAAGGATACAGGCTCTTCCAAAAGAGCCTCCATCCCTGTGTCGTCCACGCAAAATATACAGTCCAGAGTCTGCAGGAGAAAAGATCTCTCAGCTTAGCTGGGAGTCCTCCGTCGAGACCTCCAGGGCCACGGATGCTCCTCCGGACATCCCACGGGGAGTAAGGAGCCTCCAGGACGAGCCTGTGACTTGGGGAGGGAAAGCCATGGATGTTACATGGATTTCCAGGAAGGGGGGCTTCGGGTGCAACAGTGTGAAGGACTCCTTGCCGTGGATTCCTGATCCTCATGACAACGCAAGCAGTCCCTTGCTGGTGGAAGATCTGGGCCCCCCGAAGCCGCTTGAAACGGTGGATGCAGCAGGTGCCAAAACAGTTCTGTTGGGTGATCAGGTCCCAGCAAAGGCACCAGGAGATGGAGGACCTAGGAAAGGGCAGTCACCTTGCTCAAGGGGGCTGGCCGAGGGGTTTGGCCTCCCTGCCCCGAGAACACCTGGGCAAAGCTGCTTGCTCTCCTCCAGTGGAAAAGACAAGGAGACGTTGGTGGTGCCTCAGAGGCCCTCTCCTTTGACAGGCTGTAGACCCGGCAAGATGACCCGTCCGGCTTCCTCGTGGCTTAGGATGAATCGGGGGGTCAGTGGCGCCCCTGAGGGTTTGGGGCAGCATCTGGGTTTCCCCAGGCGGTGCTGCACGGGAGTCAGGATGCCCGTGGGTGCCTTCTGTGCAGGGGACGAAGATGGAGCTCTGGAATTGATGGAATGTGAGTTTAGGCACAGTAGTTCGCTTGCATCCCTTAGGAGCGATTGCACACATTTCTCAAATTCGCCCTCTTTCTTGTCCAATCGGACAAGAGAGACAGCAACTCAGGGGCCGGGCACCATGAGCCCCAGGTCAGGAAAAACCAGGGCCAGACGGAGGATTTCAGAGGCAAACAGGGCAGGGGAGTGGAGGCCATTTGCAGAAGCTTTAATGGGGCTTCCTTCTGGGTAGAAATTGGGGTGGGGAAGAAACCAGCTGGATGGGGCAGAATTATAAAACTGAAAGGCAAAGCCTGGTGAGTGGAAGACACAAGGGTGGGTGTGGGTGAATATTTGTTGATGGAGGAAGACTTGCAAGGTAAAAAGAAGGCCCTGGAGGGGACTGATTGGGATGTGGCTTCAAACCCAGAATTGGGTCAAAGTCACTTCACGGTAGGTGCAAAGCTGCTTTTTAAATTTTATTTTAGCGTATTTTTACCCCGCCTTTCTCCTTGGAAAAGGACTCGAGGCGGCTTACAGTAATGAGGGGTAATATACAGTCCACTACAATTAAGACATGTTCAAGTATTTGAAAACAAGGAATTGAGGGACACCTTACAGCATTAATAGACAAACATTACATTAAAGCTACAAGCTTGTGTGTGCTGTGTCATTACAGTCGTGCCCGACTCTTTGTGACTCCATGTCCATGGAGTTTTCTTGGCAGGAATACTGGAGTGGTTTGCCAGTTCCTACTCCAGGCGCCTACAGCACCTGGTATTCCCTGGTGGTCTCCCATCCAAGTACTAGCCAGGGCTGACCCTGCTTAGCTTTTGAAATCAGGTGAGATCAGATGTGCTTAGGGCATCTAGGCAGTAAGTAGTTATAAACACAAAGTCCATGTGAACCTGTAGATTCATATAAAATACACCTGGTAGTCTCTAATTCAGGGAAAGCTTGCCTGAAGAGAAAGGTTTTTGCCTGTTTCTGGAAGGACAACAGAGATGAAGCAGTCCTGGCCTCTAGTGGGAGGGAGTTCCAGAGTCTGGGCGCAGCAAACTCTGTGATCCAAGGCTATCTCCCCCATACATGATCAGAGCAAGTCTTATTTTAAAAAAACAGCAGTTCCACATTGATTTCATGATCAAATGGGATGTACCCCCTTCCCCAAAGGGAGGGTTCTTGTTCAGTTGCAGAAGAGATGGTCTGTGGAATGTCACACACAACCTTTGCAGGATTCTGCCCTCCCCCCCCACTCACACACACACACAACTGAGGTCCTGCAAAGTGGGTTTCTGGACCTTGTGGGACTCCTCCTCCCATCCTCCATGAACGTCCTTCATCCCTAGTTGTGCTGCCCGGAGCCAAGAGGGGTGGAAGAAGCCTAGCAGTGTCCAGGCGAAGGGCACAGTTTCTTTGGGGGGGGGGCAGGGGCTGGCTTTGAGACAGCAGGGAGATGCAGCCAATCGGTCCGTTCCCAGAGGACTGCCCATCTCAACTGAATGCTTCTCTTGCTTTCTTATCCTCAAACAGCTGCTGGCCCCGGCACCACGAGGGCCCATGTGCCACTGAGGGACCCACAGAGGTCAGTGCTCTTTGGCTTTTTGAGTGGGATGTAAACTCACTTGGCTGGGTGATGGGGTCCCTTGAATCTTTGTGGTTCTGTGAGCTCAGTTGTCCTCTGAAGTGTGGTGGCTTTGTGGCTGAGTCACCTCTGAAAGGTATCAGGGTTGGGAGCTTGTAAATTCTAATCCAAGGCTTCCTTTTGAGTCAATCCATCATGTATTTGGTCTTCCTCTTTCCCTGCTGCTCCCTCCCTCCCCATCTTCCTCAGCATCATTGGATTTCCATGCAAGCTTTGCCTTCTCATGATGTGCTCGAAGTCTGACCGAGAGTCCTTGGATTGCGGCTTTCTTGGTGCCGTAAAGAATTCGCCACCCTAAAAGTCTCAGCTTTCAGAGGTTAAGAAAAAGTTATTTCCCCTTGTTATTAGGAAACCTTTAAAGTGCTGCCTGCTGACTCAGTTGCAGAACCCCACAGCTTTGGTTGATTTAGGATTTTCAGAGGCAAAGGGCAAGACTTGGGCCTTGGGCCCCCCCTGCCAATGCATGATAAAACTGAGTTAAAATAGGAATGTTTGAGAAAACGGAACAAAACTCTGCAAAATCATACAGACTGAGAACGGATTTGTAGGAGTGGTTTGCTCTTTTGCACTTGGCTATGAAACCCCAGCTTTTCTCAACTTCTGGAGGATTGATGTAAATGTGTCTCATTGGTTGATTGATTGATTGATTCATTCATTCATTCATTCATTCATTCATTCATTCATTCATTCATTTTTTAAATTTTTACTCTGGCTATCTAAAAGCCAAGCCATTGCTCTGGTAGACATAAGCATGAAATAAAATCCAAAAACAGACATCAATTAAAATGTTAAACAAAACAAAAACCGACCCTAAACTAACTCTATGCAGGTGATGCGGAAGGTTGTGGCAAATGGAGGCAAACAACCCCCCAAATACTGGGATGTTAGTAACTGAAGGAGACCAAATGAAGGCAGCAGAAGGTCTGGGTGAACAGCCACCTCTTGACTTTTGGAGGGAGGGAGCCTGGTGCACCCCCACCAGGGAGGAACTCCACACCGAAGGGGCCACCAGGGAGAAAGCCGTGCTTTGGCCATTTCGGAGGCTGGCCAGTGGCCTGAGGGGTGGACACGTCTCCTTTTGCTTCTCTGCCCCTTTCAGGTCTTTGCGTCTCAGGGATGGAGGCTGTGAGGAAGAGGCCACGAGGCTGCCAGCCAGTGGCAGCTGGAAATCCTGCCCCTTTCGGAAGTCGGCCCCGCGGCCAACAACAGACCCTGGAGGGACAGAAGCTCCTTTGGGAGACTGCTGGAGTCGCACGGTATTTTCCTGCTGCTGTGAGGGGTGTCTCTGTGGGGTGAGGTGGGGGACATCCATACTGAAGTGGGTGCAAATGGTAAGGTGTGCATAGGAATTGCTGGCCAACGACCCAACGGCTCGGGATTTTGAGTAGCCCCAGGGTTGACCGCTGGTAGCCCAAAGCACCGAGTCAAGATTGCACGTCTGCCTGGTGTGAGATGCAGCTTCTTGCCCCAGTAAATGGGAGGAAGGGGTGCTATCAGGCCAAGGTATAGATTAATTAATTAAACGAGGGGGTGGTGGTGCCCAAAGGGCTGTACAAAGATGGAAGAAGGGTGCAAAGCTTTGAAGTCAGACTTAGAGCGCCTCGGTGAATTCGCCTACAGAACTCACTACCACAAGATGCGTTGCTGAGTGTTGGGTTCGATACCTATAAAACAGAAAAAGGGAAGAAAAAGAAGTCAACCCATCAAGTCAAGTAACCCTGCTGGCTTCAGTTTGGAGGTCAGTCGTGCCCCAAATGATTCAGTGGGCTAGAGAGTACTGAAACTGTCAGCTGCAGAGTCGGCAGCTTGGCGGTTCGAATCCCGGGTGCCATGCAGCGGAGTTACTTCCCACTCTTAACCCCAGCTCCTGCCAACCTAGCAGTTTGAAAGCATGTAAATGTAAGTAGATAAATAGGTACTGCCGTAAAAAGCAGGAAGGGAAACAGTATTCCATGCACAGAAATGCATTCAGTCATGCCGGCCACATGGCCACAGACTTGAGCAACACTGGCTCTTTGGCTTGGAAACGGAGATGAGCACTGCCCCTAGAGTCGGACATGACTAGCATGCATGTGCGGGTTGGTGGGAGCCTTTGCCTTTACCATTTGTGCCCCATTAGGCCTCGTAGACTTCAATAGGTCCCATCAGCTCAAGCCAGGACAGCCAAAGTGGAAGGATGCTGGGCGTTATAGTCCAACAGCTAAAAGCCTCCTTAATGGAACCTCCTGGCTCAGAGGAAGTCCACCTGAATGCTGGTAGCCATGAGCCACATGGCCTGCTTCCTGTTTTGGGATTCAGGTGAGGGCTCCTGATCAGCCACAAGTGAAATGACTATGAGGAACCCCATGGCTGCAAAGAGGACTTGGTGATGATTTGGGGGAAAATATGCCTGTGTTGTGTGTTTTTTCAGCAGCTGGAGGAATGCAAGGTGCAGCAAGAGTTTTGAATATCTGGTATAATTCGTACAGAGACTCATAGAAGAGAGTAGCTGCAAGTTCCCCACACTGTCCACTCCTTTCTCATTAGCTTGCACTTGGACTCACCATAACTCACTCAGAGATATCCATAAGCGAGAGAAAGAATAAATATGTCTCCCTACTTACAACTGGAAACAGATCAACAGCAAATTAGCAGACAACTAACTGGCTTCAATACAGTCAAGAGAGGAAAAGGAACAGCAGAGAGGCGGGGCTCTCTTCTCAGTTCAGAAGCAGGAAAGTATGACTGGTTAGTGCTGTATAGACTGACAGTCAACATACCCTAGACAAAGTCCCTTCTAGGGCCTTTTCACACGACCCCTAAGATCCGCTGGCCACTTAAATTCGGACCAGAGATCTTAGGGGTTTGTCACTGTTCCTGCATTCCCACCCCCTCCGCACTCCTGGCTGCTGGCTGTGTGAGGGGAGGGAGAAAAAAAGGAAGAAAAGAATGCTGCTCACCTCCTTCTGCTGTCCCGGCACTGCATTCAGATCTCTTAAAGGGAGGGGGGGCAAAATAATAACAAACAGAAGCGAGGAGAGCCCGGCAGTCACTACATTACATCCGCATCAGGGATTTTCACCTCCAGAGAGCAGGTACCTGAAAAGTGCGCTGGGACGCGCTTAGGTGGGCGTGGTCGCACTTAATTATCTGTAAACTCCGGAGCTGGTGGGGAAACAATTTTAAGCTCCGGAGCTGGGAGCCATTTGCGGCGGAGTTTAGGGGTCGTGTAAAAAGGGCCCTAGTTACCCAAACCCCGGGCACCATGCGATATTGTAAAAACTCCAACACAGCAACTTCTCCAAAATAAGAACCCCTTACTGAGATTATATTGAACTTTTGCAGTAATCATGGGATTTGGTTCATGTGGTTGCCGTCTGTTCCTGCCGTTCTTGAATTCTCAAAGCGGGGGATAGTACATTAAAAAAAAAACATTCAAAAGCAGAACCGGGGCCAGGCCTGTGAAGGTTTCTGTCCTTTCATTAAACAGGAATTGGACCTGGATGAGAAAAACCTGTCCCTGAAGAAGGTTCAAATCCATACGGCGGACACCTCCCTCCATAGCATCCTTCAGCAGAAAAAGGTACCAGCCCAAAGTGAAGGCATCCCTTTGAAGAAAGGGGATCTGTGGTACTACAGGGTATCACTGTGTTTGAATGAATCATGCTTGTATAGGGTCCCCTGCCTGATCATTATCGACTGATTCACTTATTCATGGTCTGAAAATACTAAAAACTTGAAAAGAAACATCCCATAAAGACAGAAGTGGTCACTAGAGGGCACCAGAGACCATGCTATGGACCATGTTTCCAATTATTATAGTGTTTGCTATAATCCACGTTTTTCAGCATCTACGTATGAGTTGGGTGGGGGAAACGGGCTTGGAACTTATGCCCCAAGTTCCAGGGGTCCTGATTGACTTCTAAATGTTGGAAGGGAAGTAGGGAAATGGGCTTGTATTTTCACACATAATGGTTAGGTAAGAAGACGTTCCTTTTGGGAAATGATCTTTAGAGAATAAAAATATTGTTTGTTTGTTTTTAAAGCATCTGTGGTGGTAGAGTGTTACCCACAAAACCTCACAAATCTGTTGGCAAAATTAAGAAGGAGAAAGAAAAAGAAGAGAGAGCGAGAGAAGAAAAATATAGTAAACAAGTTTATTTCATTGTGAGCTTTTGGGGATCAGAATCTGATTATTTAGATGAAAAAGGTTTTCTGAAAGTCCTTTAAATTTATTCATACAAATATGGAAAGACCTGGGCTTGTCTAGCCTTGAGGAAAGAAGACCTAAGGGAGATGTGATCACATTTTTCAAATACAGTGGACCCTTGTATAACAAACAGCTTGTATAACATAAAATCTGTACAACATAAAAAATTCCGGAGATAGGGGAAATTTCCTTAACAGAATCGCCTATTGGGCAAATCCATACAACATTAAAAACGATTGCGATTAGGGATTACTCTGTTTTCAATGCATTCCTATGGGAAATGTGTGTAAAGGAAATTTTGCTTAACAGAATTTCATTTGGAACGAATTCATTCCTTTATGCAAGGTGCTACTGTACTTGAAAGATGATCATCATACAGAGGAGGTGCTGGATCTGTTCTCAATCATCCTACAGTGCAAGGCACATAAGAATGAGGTCAAGCTGCAGGAAGTCAGGCTCAGGCTGAATATCAGGAAAAACTTCCTAACTGTTAGAGCAGCACAATGATGGAACCCGTGACCTCAGGAGGTGGTGAGTTCCCTGACTCTGGAGGCACTCGAGAGAAATCTGGACAACCACGTGGCAGATAGCCTATGATTTGAATTCCTGCCTCCAGCATGGGGTTGGACGTGATGGCCTTATAGGCCCTTTCCAACTCCACGAGTCCATCATTCTATGATATCCCCATAGTCAAGGAAATATACAAATCTCTTAGACCTTACAAATGCAGCAAGGCTTTCCATTTTTATTTATGTTGGATTGTTGGGTCTTTTTCACATGTCTTTTTAGTGTGCCTCCCTGGAGCTGGAGAGATTGCAGGCAGCTGTCAAAGAGAGCCCGGCAGAATCCAGAAGGCTGGAGTTGCTGATGGCAGAGCATCGAGGGAAAGTGGACGAGGCCAGGTAAGTGATGAGTCAGAGGGTGGGGTCTAAGATGGCCTTTGTGCCCCAGTTAGATCTGAACCATTAGTCTTGAGAAACCCAAGCATCCTGCTGGCATCCAGGCACCCCAAAAGACAATCTCCCTCCCTCCTCCTTCCCCTCCCAGGAGCCTCCATTGATTTGCAGATGGTTCCCGTCTGCCTGTCACTGTGTCCTTCTGTCTGCCACAGGGAGCCAGTAGTGTGGTGTAGTGGTTAGAGCGTTGGTAGGGGTGGGGTGGAGCTTGAGAGTTCCAGGCTTGCATCCCCATTGGGCCATGGGGATGACTCCTATCTACAGTGGGTACCTTGTATAAAGGAACTAATTCATTCCAAATGAAATTATGTTAAGCAAATTTTCCTTTATACAAATTTCCCATAGGAATGCATTGAAAACAAAGCAATCCCTAATGATGTTGTACAGATTTGCCCCATTGATGATTCTGTTAAGCAAATTTATTTATTATTATTTATTATTTATTTGTTAGGCTTGTATACCGCCCAGTCTTCCCGGAGGAACTCCGGGCAGTTCACAACAAGAAATATAAACAAAATCAAAACAATTAAATATCACAGTTTAAATTTGGCCTATCTCTGGAATTTTTTACGTTGTACAAATGTTATGCTATACAAACCCTTTGTTACACAAGGATCCACTGTAGTTGAATGTCAGGCCAGTTGCTCTTCAGTTTGGCCGGCCGTTGTGAGACAAGAGGCGGAACCGGGAAGCCCCAATATGCATTCGGCCCGTTGGTGGAAAGGGAACCCAGCACATCATCAGTGAAGACTTCCCACCCACCCACCCTGCCTTCTCCCAGCCCAGCCTTGCGTTTCTGCCCACGGCCTTTTCTCCTCCTCTGCCCCTCAGGGCTGACCTGGCCCTCTTGGAGCGCAAGTGGGAAGCCTGCCGGACGGAGCTGGTGGCCCAAGAGAAGAAGGAGCTGGGTCTGCAGAGGCGACGCAGGGCTCCTCAGGTGGAGGTGAGGGAAACCATCCTTTTTCTAAATTTTAAAGCCCTTCTCTTCCTGAAAGGTTTGCCAGGCATCCATGCCGTTGGCACCAAACGAAAGCTTGCCCGTTCCTCCGGGCCTTTAGCACCGCGCGTCTGGGATTTCTTTGGAACAAGAGGGGCACACGAAAGGAATATGGAATCCCTTGAAGATTGTACAGAGTTCTGTACTATGAGCCTTAATAGAACATTTGTTTTCCTTTTTAAAATACTGCAATGATTTCGTACTTGGCTTTTAACTTTTTTTCTTTTCATACTTTAAGCTGCCTTGGATCCTTCAGGAAAAAGGTGACACTCAGATATTTTAAACAAATACACAAATAAACAAAGTAAATAGTGGGACAGAGAGCTTTGGACAGGCAAGAGAAAGAGAGCTAAGGGCGGTTCCCCAGTGTGCCACAAAATTGATTGTGTTACTTTCTCAGTCTGGATTACTTTGCGGGGGTGCTGTGAGGAGACATGACGATGGGTGGACGGACCTCGAGCCTTGTGGCGCAGCGGTTAAACTGCTGTAACTGCAGTCACGTCTCTGCTCATGACCAGGGGTTCAGGCCCAGGTAGCTGGCTTCAGGTTCACTCAGCCTTCCATCCTTCTGGGGTCGGTCAAATGAGGAGCACCCAGCTTGCTTTGCTAGGGTGGGCGGGGGGGGGGGGGCAGTGTGAAGCCTGGATAATAACTTGTAAACTGGCCTGGAGTACTTTAAGCACTTTTAAAGTGCTATGGGGCGGTGGTTTTCTAAACTGATAGCCTTCGATCTAGGTGACGATTCCCGACAGAGTCAAACTCAATGGCCCTTGAGTTCTCTTTTCAACAGAGGCTTAGCCAGGATTTGGAGCGCCTGGGGACAAAGTTCGTTTTTGCACCCTTCCTGCCGCCGCCCCCCACATCGCCCCCTAGCAACAAGGGGGGACCCTGCAGGCGTGGGGTGGGTGCTTGTGCACAGGCATGGGCGTGCGCATGTGTGCGCGCACGCACCTTATAGCTCTCCCACCAAGGCGAGGAAGAGGAGGAGGGCGCCACAGCCACCACGGCAGCGGAGGGGGCGAAGGGGATGCCGTCGCCAAGCCTTAGGGGAAGGGAGGACTGCTGGGTGGCGGGAGGGTGCACAGCATTCTCCTCCTGCTCTCCCTCCAGGCACCCCCAGATTGCTGCTCTTCTTATGATCTTATGTTCGTTTTGCCGGTGATCTCAAAAAAGTAGACCAGTGCTACGTGTGGTTTCCAAATCACATGCTCAGGAGTCCTGCTGCTTCTCCGTGTTTCTTCAAGGTGAAGAGTTCACCTTCCCCTCTGTTGTTTGGAGTACAGACACAAAAACAGGCAGTCCTGTTCACAATACACGAGCTCTCACAGATCAAAAACCCCTTCATCGGGTTTGTATTCGTTGGAAAGAGCTTGAAAGTCCAAAGGTTCCTGGCAAGATGGAAATGACCAGGGAAGACTCTCTGGAAGACACCTCAGAGCAAGGCTGTAATATCCTCCAGCTGGAAGATTTAAATCGTGCCTGGGAATAGAACAGAAGCTACCGTTCCTCTTTATTTGAAGTAGCGGTCATTGTACTGGTGGCCACATGTTGGTGGGCGTTGGTGCGTGTGGGTGCTTCCTGTCCAGAATTCTGCCCCTTTCAACTTGTGTTTAAATTAAATCAAACAAACTCCAGCACATCAGTTGTCTCTTTGATGGCATTAAGTCAGCAAGGCAGATTCCTGGGTTCTTTTAAAATACCAAAAATTAGCAAAGCAAAAAGATCTCTTCGAAGGCAAAAGTAAAATATATGAAGATTTCTTTCTAATCAAAAATAGAAAGTAAAATAGATCTAACAAAGATTCAAAATGCAATCACAATGTAGCAGACTTAAAATGTTACCCTAAAAATAAAAAGACTATTCTAAGTAACCTTTCCTAACTCTGGAATCCATGGCTTATCTAAATAAACGCCTCTAATGAAGAATCATGATCAAACTAAGCTTTGCCAGGCAGAAGAATGATTAATGGCGAATCTTCTCTTCTCTTGTCTCTGGGTCTCGATGAGAACTTCTCGCTGTGCCGTCCACATGATGCGAAATGTCCAATCAACATTCAAAGCCCAAGCTTCTAGAAAGTTAGGTTTTGATTAACTTACACATTCCTTAGGTAAAAGTCTACTGCAGAGTTAAAATGTGCTGCTAATATCAGACTAAGAAAAATGACTCTATGTCCTATCATCCCTAATTTCCTTACACTTCTCTTTCTCCAGGACCTTCCAGGGGCTGCTTAAACTCCCCCCCCCCAAAAAAAATCCAAAAGCAGCTAGAAATTCATCCTTGGGTGTGTTAAATGGTGTGTTGAGGCTGTGACTTATTGAAGAGGTCAATCAATGACTCCTGCACACATAGAGTTACACGGCTGGCTCTGTCATGAACCACATATATGGGTGCTCCCCTTTTGCTTAAGTGGTTCTTGAGCTGTCCTAAAACAACAAGCTCCTTCTAGGCCTTAATCCTCAGGTTATCCTTATTTGTGCAGCTGCACTCCAGAGAGTTAACGGTTCGAGGCTCTAACTTTCCTTTATCTTTTTTTCCTTTTGTGTGAGGGTTGAGATTGCCTTATAATTTGAACCTGTGTTATGTTCAAGGACTTGTGCTGGCCATGGCCCATAATAAGGAGCTACAGGTATACATGTGGTCACTGCACTTCCAGGTAGTCAGGTTTTGACATAGGTGCCAGGGGCCGACCCTACCTAACCTCTACTGGAACCTCTACTGGAGAGACTGGAGGAGAGAGACCTGGTCCCCTGGTGATAGGCAGAGGAAGTGGGTAAGAACTGAGAAAGCGTAGCTTCAGATTTCTTAGGGATTTTGAAATAAACAACGCAAATCAAGGGCACATTTTCAGAAAATGTGGCACCTGGCCAGAACCGTGGAGGGCCTCAGCCGGCCACAGGCAACTTCGCTTTCCATCTGGGGCTGGTCCAAGGTGCCGGCTGACGCTGCTGTCTTAGAGCAAGACCGCGGTTAGACCTGCGTTTCCTGCGTAGTTTCCCGTCGGGGAACTACGCAGTAAAAGATTGCGTGCTAACCAGGAAGAGAAGCAAATTCTGCTCCCGGCCGACCACGTCCTGTGAACAGCACTTTCAGCGAAGTTTCCTAAACCACTGCCAGGGGCTGGATTTAGAAACTTTGTTCGAAAATGCGTACTTGTTTGCTTCTGTCGCGACAACAGGACACAGAAAATATGCAGAGTTTGCATCCTGTTGCCAAGGGTGGCCAGTGGGCTCAGCCGATGCCTCCGTGGACGGGAACTGAGGGTCTTGTTCTCCTCCTCTCATAGGCAGTCTTGTCAGAGAAGGACCGAGAGCTCTCCAGGATGCGTGAGACCATCTCGGCTTTGGAGGCCCAGCGCTGCACCATGGGACGGTGCCAAGGGGAACGCCAGCGCCAGCTGGAGAGGTTGCAGCATCAGGCCTTGCTGGAGAAGGTAGGCAGGCTCTTCCTTCCTTTGCCATGTCCTTAGAGGGTGCTTTCTCTTTCTACCACATTTCTCCTCTGGGGGGGGTGCAATGTCCATTTACCCTGGACTTTGCCAGTTTTGGATCGGGTCAGGATAAAAACTGGCGGCTGGACAGCAGAAAGAATGGGGAACCCCAGTGTTTTTTCATTGGGGGATCCTCTCGTTCAGCTGGCCTGTGCCAATCGTGTCCATGAAAATCATCTCTCTCTCTCTCTCTCTCTCTCTCTCTCTCTCCTTTTTCAGGAGAAAGAACTGCTTCAGTTGAGGGAAGAGCTGGAGCATGAGAAACAACAGGCACTGAGAGAGGTAGATACACAGCCGCCAATGCCGTAAGAAAAGCCACAAGTCAACACTCTTAGCTAGAACATATTTACATTTTCCAGGCTCTTCTCTCAGCATTAAGAGCAGTAAAACCTGAATCTCTTTATTCCGGGGGGGGGGATCGCAGGAAAAGAGCAGGCCAGTAAACTTAGTTATTTGTTTAAATAGAGAATTAATTGAGGAGCCTATAGGCTAGCTGGAGTCGTCTATAAGTCCAATAAATAAATAAATAAATCTGATGCTGTTAATGGAGCAGGTGTTTCTCACTAACGCCATCATTGGGGACTTGTGTTAACAACAACAAAATTAAGTTAGTTGTCGTTGCCCCCCCCCCATGCAAAAGTCTGTCCATCTAACCAGGTGTGCCTTCTAGGCAGAACAATAGCAGATTCATGCCCTCAAGGAAGACACAGGCTTCAGTTTGCAAGAGCTGACCGGGGCTGCTGAGGACAGGACATGCTGGAAATTGCACATTCACAGGGTTGCTATGAGTGGGAGGCAACTTGACAGCATATTATGACAACAGTAGCAGCAGCTGCTGCAACAACAGCAGATAATGTGTGTCTGTTTCAGAAGGTGTAGCAAACTCCAAATCAAAACAAAACAAAAAAGAGAAACTTATTGCTTTAAAAAAAGCATCTCCCTGGACAGCCAGAGGCATTTTATTCCTGTCTCCTGTTGTCAGGGCAAAATATATACACTGAAGAATGTCCTACTTCAAGCATGCTGTCCAATGTAGCTAAATTTTGTGTGGCAGCAATTATAATTCGTGCTTAGAAGGTTTCAGCAATTGCTCAAGCACTCACAAATTAGGATGGCTCAATCTATATGGTATTCCCCCTCCCTTGTTCTTCCTTGTTATATATACACTTTGGATTTGGTAATTGACCACAATAAAGTAATCATTCATTCATTCATTCATTCATTCAAAAAGAAAAACTGGTAGCCATTTAAAGACAAACAGATTGCTCCCTCAGCTTTTGCAGATGACAAGACACCTGTGAGCCGGCCCGCATCTTCCAGGCACTGGCGGAAGGCATGCAATCTTTTTGGAACAGTGTGGACAGGCCCTCAGAGGTGGGATCTGATAGGGAGGGACCAGACGCGGAGGGACAAGGGAGAGGTGTGCAAGGGAAGGAAGGGACCCCAGCAAACCTAAGGAGGAGGAGGAGGAGGCCAGCACAGGTAGCAGGCTGTCTAGGAAACCCCAAGGAGGACCTCTTCTTCTTCTTCTTCTTCTTCTTCTTCTTCTTCTTCTTCTTCTTCTTCTTCTTCTTCTTCTTCTTCTTCTTCTTCTTCTTCTTCTTCTTCTTCCTCCTCCTCCTCCTCTTCCTCCTCTTCCTCCTTTCCCTGCCAAGAAGGTGGATCTTCTCAAGCAGAGGTTGAGGTGCTCTCCACCTCTGCCGACAGCACCTGGGGTTGCCCCAGAAGAGCCTAGGAGCACCGGATGCTCTTGCTTCCCACATCTGGAGAGGACCTTTTGGAGATAATTGCCATGATTTGGAAACAACAACAGAGATGCACCTCAGCAGATGTCGGGGTCTTTTCCGAGCATCCAAGAGGAGCAGGGGATGAAACGCCGAATGCCTGGCCTGTTTTCTTTTCCTTTAACCTCCCCCCCCCCATTTTTCCAGAGTGCAGAGTGCATGGAGCAAGTGAAAACCAGCGCTCTTCACCGCCAAGCAGCTGGATTCCGGAAAGAAATGGAAGACCTTCAGAAAAACATAGAGGCAATAATTCTTTATACAATTTTTTTAAACTGTTAGTTTACTGATGGGGTTTTGAGGTGCAGGTTCATATACAATAGGACCCCAGTTATCTGCTGGGGATTGGTTCTAAGCCTTTCCGCGGATAATGAAAACCGTGGATAAGAAAGAACGCCAAAATGTTCCCCAAAACTGCTGTTTTGTGATAGTAACTTGCTTGACAGCTGCTGTTTTGCAACAGTAGCTTGCTTTACAGCTGCTCTTTGTGACCGTAGATTGCTTTGCAGCTGCTGAATTATTTATTTATTTTTCCTCTGCCAACCGTGGATGATTGAATCAGTGGATAATGAATCAGTGGATTGGGGGGTCCTACTGTATTTGCATCCCCCTTTTCTTGCAAGGAGCGGAAAGCCATTAACACTTGGGAAGGGAGAGGGGTTTCCTTTCACAAACACCCCCACGACAACCCTGCGAGGTCAGCCAGGGGTCGTCCCTGGACCGAGATGACTTGCTTGGTTTTGGTAGCTCAAAGTTAATGGGCGTAACAGGAGGTTGGTCACAGGTGATGGTGGGATGGCTCCCTAGTGGTTAGAATGCTGGGTTGGTGACTGGGAGAGCTGAGTTCTGAGCTGAGACCGAACATTCCCAGCTATTGGGGACAGACTGGGGAGGTCCAGATGAGTGACTCCCATCTAGGCTCTCTCAGGCAGTTCCTAAAGGAATCAGCACCACCCATGTCATTCTCCAGCTTTTTCCTTCTTTCCTTTCAGGAACGGGATGCAGAACTGCTCCAGAAGCAGTTAGCCATGGAGCAGCAAGTGATGGAACTGAAAGAGATGGCAGAGAAGATGGTAGGATGCATCCGGGTTCTGTGCTCCTCTGCCACCACTAACAGGACTCTGGCAATCCTCTTTTATTAAGAAAGGAGTGGTCCGGCTGGCTCTTTGGAACTCTGTGCACCTCAGTTTTAAAAGGATGTTGACAACCTCAAGTGGGTACAGAGGAGGGAGACCAGGATGGTTGAACGTCTTGAAGAAATGTCTTATGAGGAACGGCTTAGGCAACTGGGAATGTTTAGCCTTTCACAAAGAAGGCTGAGGGGGGGGATATGATAGCTATGGGCCTTTTTACACGACCCCTAAGATCCGCTGGCCACTTAAATTCGGACCAGAGATCTTAGGGGTTCGTCGCTCTTCCTCTGTCCCCACCCCCCTCCGCACTTCCTGGTTGCTGGCTGCGTGAGGGAGGGAGAAAAAGAGAAAGAAAAGCCTGCCGCTCACCTCGTTCTGCCTCTCGTCTCTGTAAGGCCATCAAGTCCAACCCCCTCGTCTCTGTAAAAGTAGCTCTTAAAGGGGCGGGAGCCAAAAAGCAGCAAACAGAAGCGAGGAGAGCCCTGCACTCACTATCGTTGCACCGCATCAAAGATTTTTCACCTCCAAAGAGAAGGTACAAGAAAAGTGTGCTGGGTCGCGCTAAAGTGGGCGGGGTCGCACTTAATTGTCTGCAAACTCCAGAGCTGGTGGGGAAACATTTTTAAGCTCCGGAGCTTGCAGCCATTTGCAGCGGAGCTTAGGGGTCGTGTATAAACGCCCTCAGTTTAAATATTTGTAAGGATGTCATATTGGAGAGAGAACAGGTTTTTTTTCCATGGCTTCAGAGACTAGGACTCAGGGCAATGGTTTCGAACTACAGGAAAAGAGACTCCATTTGAACATCAGGAAGAACTTCATGACCGTTAGAGCTGTTCGGCAGTGAAATATGCTGCCACAAAGGGTGGTGGAGTCTCCTCCTTGGGAGGTTTTTAAGCAGAGGCTGGATGGCCATCTGTTGGGAGTTCTGTGATGGGGGTTCCTGCATGGCAGGAGGTTGGACTGGATGGCCCTTGAGGTCTCTTCTAACTATATAATTCTATTATTCTCCTTTATCCACTCCTTAAATCTTTCTAGAAATCCATATAACCATTACCTGGTTCTTCCCCTTTCTATAATACTATTTATAAATTCATCCCATATTTCAATAAATCTATTGATCTTTGTTTCCCCCTTTTTAAAATTTTTATTTCTGAAGTCAATTTATCATTAACTGCTATATTCCACATTCCATTAATCCACTCTTGTAAGAAATGGTTAATAGATGCCAGTCCTCCCTACCCACTTACCCTTGGTGAGTTTTGATGACTGGGTAGAGATTTGAACTCATGGCACCGTGAGCTGATTTGCCTCTCGTCCTTCCTTCAGGTCCAGAGCGCTCTGCTTCGGGAGAAAAAGAAGTGGGAAGTGGAGACGAGAGCTGCCCTCCAGATGCAGAGGGAAGTTCTGCAGGAGAAGGAGCAGAGGACGCGGAATGACCTCCAGGAAGCCCTCCAGGAAGAGAGGAAGACCAACCTTGCTTTGCAGGACAAAACGGCCCACCTCCAGGCGGTAAGGATCATGGATACAAAAACTGCTCAGGGAAACGAGTCCCATCATAGGCTCCAGAGCCTTGTCTGGGCATTCGAGTTTCCTGTCTTGAGCTGGGAAGAGTTATTGAGGTGGCCTACAACTCCCAGCACCCCACAGCCACAAAAGAGAACACCACCCAACCTGGGCAGGCTTGCTGGTTCTACCACTTCGGGTCGGGCAGAAATGCTCGCAGATGCGGAGCATAAAATTGTTTTCCCACCAGCAGCGGACTTAAAAAAAAGTACAACCACGCCCACTTAAACGCGCCCTAGCGCATTTTATAAGTACCTGGTCTCGAGGAGGTAAAAAATTTTCTGATGCGGATTTTAAAGCTGCGAATGCCTGGCTCTCCTCCACCTTCTGTTTGTTTTTGTTGCCCCCCCCCCTTTTCACAGACAGGAATCCCTAACTGGCTTCCTGTCCTTTTACTCATTCCCACAACCCTTCTTGGGTTGGAGGGCATTATGTGCCACAGAGGCATCTTGGCATTGGCCTGGCTCCTGGCTTATATAAAACCTGGGTCCAGCAGAGCAGGCAGTGCCACAGTGAGCCCTGACACATGGATTTTCAGCCTCCACAGTCACAGGGCGGCAGGGTCACCCCTCCGTCATCTTCCTGGCCCCTCTCCTGCTTCAGGTGGCTTCACCTGGCTGAGAGAGGAAATGGCATTTTTAAGAACAGGTGCCTGCCTTCAGTATTCTGTAGTAACCCTAACCCTAACCCTAACCAACAATAGAAGAACGCATAGGGCTCCAGAATGGGCACATGCCACCTGCCCCGATTCTGCGTTATTCCTATAGAACATGTCCAAACTCTCCAAAACAAAAGAGAGCCAAACCCCCACGCTCAGAGACACAGGTTACAGACAGGACAAGCAATGTTGCTAAGAACGGAGCTCCCATTTTCCACTCCCTCCCAGACCCCTGTAGCAGTCATTTTCAGCTTTGACATATTGAAGTGTTGGCGTTGTCAACAGTGCAGGTGATCCCGTGAGCCCTTTAAAATATAAATTGCCCCCTTTAGATGCAACAATTCATTCCCATTTTTATTTTATTTTATTATTTTGAGGGAACAGAAGAAGAGAAGGATGGAGGAAATCTGTGGGATGGTACTGTACTCCTGGAAATCGCTGTAGCGCTATAACTCACAGGTTTGAGCTGTAGTGCTACAGCACTGTAGCAGAAAATTCTGAGCATGCCAGCAAACCAGAAAACCCAGAATTCCATGGGGGAAGGAAGCAATTAATGTGGTATTAAATGGCCATAACGCTGCAAGAGGGCTGCCCCGTTTTCAGTCTTCTGCTTGTCATGCCGCTAGGAGAAAGAGGGGGCAGGTTTGGGAGGGCGGAATAAATAACAGCTCCACCTGGCCTTATGTTTCCAAGAGGATCCATGATTTGGAGACCCAGGCCCTTTTGTTCCAGGGGAAGAAGAGAGAGGAAATGGGAGAGGTCCGGGCACAGCTGCAGAAGGAGAAAGTGCAGGCTCTGATATGCCTTCAGGATGACCTGGAACAGGTGAGGAGAACCGAGTGCGGAAATAAGGGTCACAGGCGGCTACGTCACGCCCTTCTTTGTTCTGCGACTAGTTTTGTACCGTGACAGCGTTGGTCGCGATCACGTGATTTTGTCTCTGTTTCAGTGTTCCCATGGTTATGATAACTTGTCTTGTGACAAATATTACCTCATGGTCTTGTACCGTGACAAACACTGAATTTGTCTAGCTTCCTTTTCCTTTTTTTGGGGGGGGGGCTTAATTTTTTTTTTGATATTTCACTTCTGAAAACGCAAAATAAAAAAAAACAGACACAGTTTTCTGAGAGAAACGAATGTTTTGTTGCATGAAATTCGTTATTACTGTCTTGTCTCGGAACAGAAAGCGGGA
The DNA here is from genome assembly GCA_037367245.1 of Phrynocephalus guinanensis. NCBI lineage: Eukaryota > Metazoa > Chordata > Lepidosauria > Squamata > Agamidae > Phrynocephalus > Phrynocephalus guinanensis. The sequence continues at coordinate 5,143,428 of CM074752.1, forward strand.
ACCAAGAGTGACAAGGGAAAACCCTACCCGAGCACCAGGGACAGTAATTGTCATGCTTAGCACCCATTCCGGGGGCGTGGTTGAGACAAATTTCAGTAGTTGTGCAACGGACGTGAAGAACATTTTTGTACTGCTCCTAAGTGCAACACTAACAGAGACAAAACGGACGTGAAGTAGCCGCCAAAGTTTGCGATGCCCCCTCCCCCCACCTCACCTTCCTGCTTTTTTATTTATTAACTTTCCTCTCTAAGGTCACTTTCAACCTTTTCTATTAAGGCTTTAGCAGCAGCAGCAAAAACAACAACAACAACAACAACAACAACAACAACAACAACAACAACAACAACAACAACAACAACAACACCCTCTAGGTCTTGTACCTGCAGATGGTGTAAAATGTGCCTCTCCTGTATCCAGTTCCAGGCTGCAAATTTCTCAGCACAGAAAAGTGCCTGCTTGCTAAAAAAAAATTCATTGTGATTGTTTGTGTCATGCAAAAACACCATGCATCGGTGTTCAAAACCGTCTAATGTGGATTGTGCTTAATGTCAACAAAGGTGCACTTTTTGGGCCTTTATCTTTCTCTCTGCTTAGGAAAAGAAGCAAGAAATGGACCAGCTGAGAGCAAAACTGCAGCAGGCGGAGGAGAACCTGCGGCATCTCCGGTCCGAGGGCAGCCAGTCCAGAGCTGAACAGGCACTGGGACACTCCCTGGCCACGGAGGTCACTTTAGTGTGCCAGCAACTCCAGGACCTGCTGCCCTGGAAGGCAGACAGTGTGCTCAGCACGTCCCAGATGCTGGATGGGTAAAAAAGGTGGAGGGGCTCAGCTGTCACCTTTGGCTTGTGGTTTCACATTTGACGTTTGAAACTAGAGCTAGTTTCTTTAAAACAAAACTTTCATCCTGTTCCCACTTCGGTTCAGATTTCACTTGAGTGTGCAAGGCAAGGCAAAGTGAGGCAAAGCAACACAAGATAGGCGGTCCAATAAAAAAAATACAGAGCCAGATTGCAGGCTGGCAGCACAATAGTCCTCAGTGAGGAATGACACACAGACTCAGCATTGTCCCCTTCTAACTCTACATCTATTTGCATATATTTATAGCAGTCCCTCGGGCTGCCTAGATGCCCTAAGCACATCTGATCTCACCTGACTTCAAAAGCTAAGCAGGGTCAGCCCTGTTTAGTATTTGGATGGGAGGCCACCAGGGAACACCAGGTGCTGTAGGCACCTGGAATAAGAATTGGCAAGCCACTCCAGTATTCCTGCCGAGAAAACTCCATGGACATGGGGTCATGAAGAGTTGGTTATGACTGTGATGACACAAACACAGAGAGACATGCATTGCCTCTCACATCCAAAGGAGATCAGATGCAAAGGAATTTACAAGAGTCGGCCGAGAGCTTTTGCCCTCCCTTTAGTCTGTTGAGGTCTCTCTCTCTCTCTTTTTTTTTTTTGCCAAAAGTGTTTGTGTTTGTCAGTTTGCTGTTTGATCTGCTCACAACCGTAAGTAAAGGAAATGGTGGTTGATGCTTTCTCCTGCGAATGTCTCAGAATGAGTTCTTGAGACCTCAAGTGCCAGTTCATTAGAAAAAGGGTGGACTAACCTGGGGAATGGGAAGCAATTCTGCTCTGTGAGTCCCTGTAGTTCTGATGCACAGCTATGGGATTTCAACCAGATTTCAGAACCCAGCACCAGTTTCATCATTTTTGCTTCCAGAGAGTGTTTGGCCTTGATTTGATCCAGGACCACCTGGTTTCTCTTTCTAGTAATCCAGGGTATTTGCAAAGCTCTCTTCTTGCACCCTCTTTCAAATGAGTTCCTTTCTTCCCTTGTCAGCTTTCTTCATTGTCCAATGCAATACAGTTGGCATGAGATGACCGTGTTAGTAGACTGCACAAAGACAGAACTTTATATGATAACGGCTTACGCTGCCTCCTGGGAGTGATCTTGGGTGCTTACAGTTCCTGGAACTGATCCTTCTCTCAGCATTCGGTTTTGTCTTCCCCAAGGCGTCCAGCTGCCGTCTCCTCTGGCTCTGCGCTCCAGGCCTTGCAGGAGGTTTGCAGAGAAATGCAGCTCTATCTCCAGGACCTGAAGCACAAGATGGAGATGCAGAAGCACGAGATCCTTCAGGTCCAGAGGGAGAAGGTGAGGATAGAATGTCTGCCTGTTGGCTCCTGATCCAACACTGGTTGCCCCTGTTTGGGTATGCAGGGTGGTCTGTATCACTTAGGCTCAACGCTGGGGTCTTATTGGAAGGATCAAGAAACTGCATTCAGTCCAGTTTAATTTCAGAGACCTCCTTGGGGGCTACCTTATAGAGAGGGACGGGGCTGAAAGTCTGTCTCACCTTGAGACATTAGCAGTAGGAGGAATAAAAAACTCTTTACTTTCAGTTCTGAAGAGATCAAACTGCAAACTGACAAACATGACTGCTTTTAGCAACAGACTTCAACAGACTCTTGCGGGGGAGCCCTAAGCAGAGGGGCAGGGCTCTCATTGAATTCAGAGGGAGGGGGGAACTATTGGCTACTGCTGAACAGACAGACAGTCAAATCCACTAACCCTCCTGGCCAAACCTACTAAAGGCAGCATGCAAGGTTGCAAAAGCTCCAACTGGATGAAGGTTCCGCTGATCAGATGTGTTCTCTGACCACAGGAGCACATGAAGGACATGCTGGCCTTACAGCAGGGCTGGTGGAAGGAAGACCTTGTGCTGTCCAGGCGCCTTCAGGAGCTCCTGAGAAGCCGTGGGCCCTGGAAGGCCACCCTGGCCCACCAGGCAGCCAGAGAGTTTGAAGAGGACCTGGATGCAGAGCTAAAGAAGTGAGCAAGTCTCTCCTTTCTAAAAACTTGAATGGGATTGATTGGGTGGGTGGGTGGGTGGGTGGAGGAATGGATAGGTTGATTGGTTGGTTAACTGGTTGGTTGGCTGGTTGTTAGTTGCTTAATTGATTGGTTGGTTGGTTGGTTGGTGGACGGACGGACGGACAGACGGACGGATGGATGGGTTGGTTGGTTGGTTAATGGGTGGGTGGGTTGCTAATCAGGTGGTAAAAGGGTTTTGGACTGTCCCGTATGTACCACCCTCCTTGTAGTGGTTGGCTTTAACTCGAATGGTGTAACCCTTGGCAAACTGCTGCAAGTTGCAGACTCAAGATTGGCAGCATGAGTGGCGTTGTGAGTTGTGCCACTTAAGACACAACAAATACTCTCTACACTGAGCCTCGTGGCGCAGTGGTTAGATGCCTGTACTGCAGGTAAAACTGTGCTCACGACCTGGGTTCAATCCCCGGTAGCAGGCTCAAGGTTCACTCAGCCTTCCATCCTTCCGAGGTCAGTAAAATGAGTACCCAGCTCGCTGGGGGGGCAATGTGTAGCCTGCACACTGTAATCAAAATTGTAAACCGCCCAGAGACTACTTGTAGTGGTATGGGGCGGTATATAAGCAGAACACTTTTTTTTTAACACTGCCTTCATAGGTTGCTGTAACATGCTACTTAGTTACGCCCTTTGAGTTCCACTGGTGCTGGTAGTTGATCACTTCTCTGCTCACCCTCAATTGAAATCATCAATTATTATTTTTTAATTACAGTAGGGCAAAGGGGGCTTCCATATGTTTTGGGCAACTCATCGTCTAACCCTCTTATACTGAAACTGGCAGGGGAATAAAAGACACTTCCACTACAAGGAGGGTGCCACATATGGGACAGCCCCAAACCCTTTTGCCACCTGATTACCAAGTGAACACCTTGTTGATAGACTGCTAGTAAAATGGGTTTGTATGTTTGGGGTGTGAGGTGTTTTCTCTCTGTGCCTTTGGCTCCTATTAAGCTGGTGGCAGGGCACCCGTGAAAGAGTATATATAACTGTGTTATGTCATAGATTTCCAATCCAGTACACACAGTTCTGCTCCAGTGCTTTTAATCTTAACAAGAGAAAGGCCACAATTTACTTTCATCAAACAATGATACTGGAATCCTTTTTGGGGAATACTGGTAGATTTATTCCTCATCCTCCAGTTCTGACCCACAGCAAGCAGTAAAAAGAGTTGAGCACTCCAAGAAAAACTTTGCACCTCATCCATTTATATTTAATTTATCTTTGCAGCCTAATGGCCAATGCCTGCTGGAGGTGTTGAAAGAATTAGCAGATGAAGAAGGAAGGAAGGAAGGAAGGAAGGAAGGAAGGAAGGAAGGAAGGAAGGAAGGAAGGAGAATGCTGTTTGTTGTAACTAGGAAAGCATCTCTTTAATCCAGGATTGCTATAGCTCAGTGGTTCTCCACCTGTGAGCCCCCAGATGTTCCTGGACTGCAACTCCCAGAAGCCTCCACAACTCGCTGTGCTGGAAGGGGTTTCTGGGAGTGGCAATCCAGGAACATCTGGGGACCCACAGGCTGAGAACTACTGCTATAGCTGAACATGGAGACAAGGCTGTACAGCTGGCACTCTGCACATGCTTACTGGCAGTCCTACTTAGCACCTTCTTAAGAACATAAGAACGTAAGAAGAGCCATCATGCTGGATCAGGCCAAAGGCCCATTTAGTTCAGTTTCCTGTATCTCACAGTGGCCCCACCAAATGCATCTGGGAGCGCACAAGACTAGATCTCTGTCTCCTGATACCACTCCCCTGCATCTGGTCCTTGAAGTACCCTGGTTTTAAGCCTGGAGTACACATCTCCATCATGGTTTGTAACCTGTGATGGACTTTTCCTCCAGGAATCTATCCAATCCCCTTTTGAAGGCATCCAGGCCAGATGCCATCACCACATCCTGTGACAGGGAGTTCCACAGACTGACAACGTGTTGGGTGAAAGATATTTTCTTTTGTCTGTTCTTACTCTCCCAGCCGTCAGTATGAGTGGATGTCCCCTAGTTCTGGTATTTTGTGTTTGAGCATTTGAAACAGATTCTGAGGTCTGAGTGCTGGTGGAGTCTGGCCCTGTGTGCAGCTTTATTGTCCTCCCAACTCAGTCATTTGAGGTTTTTCTCCTTTCTCTTTTTTATTTCATTTACAGACACCTCTCTAGAGATAAGCCTGTGGGGCTTCACAGTACTGGAGAGGAAATAAGATGGAAGGAGGTAAGAAACAACATAGCAGTTCTGACTTCTGCTGATAAAGAGGGGGAAAGTGGTTTTGGGGGGGGGGGCAGGATCATTTGATCCAGTGGTGCTCATAAAGTAGGGGCCCCATATCCACATGAGACTGGTTACAAGTGCCCTGTGGATAATGAAAACGGTGGATAATGAAGAACACTACATATATAGCATGGCAGAATAAAATTAGAAAAATCAGAAATATGTATTACCAGAACAGGCCACTAGAAGGAGTCCTCTGCTGCTTCCCCTCAAACTGGGACAAACCAATTTGTGCCCATCTCTACATACAATGAGCGTTTATACACGACCCCTAAGCTCCGCCGCAAATGGCTGCAAGCTCCGGACGATAAAAATGTTTACCCACCAGCTCCGGAGTTTGCAGACAATTAAGTGCGACCCCGCCCACTTAGCGTGACCAAACAGCAGTTTTCTTGTACCTGCTTTTTTATGGTGAAAAATATTTGATCCGGAGACTGCCTGAGGTCTCCTCGCTTCTTTCTGTTGTTTTTCTTTTGCCTCCGCCCCTTAAAGAGGAACCAGGAAGTAAACGGAGATTAGAGCAACTTCCCCCAACACCGGGAGGTAAGCCTTTTATTCTTTTGTCTCTGTCTAAGGCTTTTTTTCCCTCCCCCCCTCACGCAGACAGAACAAAGAAGTGCCAAGCGGGTGGGGAGGGAAGAACAGCAACGAACCCTCAAGATCTCTGGTCCAAATTTAAGGGACCAGCGGATCTTAGGGGTCGTGTAAAAAGGCCCTATGTATTCTTCAAGGACAAGAATACACAGCATGGTCCCTGGTGCCCTCTAGTGGCCGGTTCTGGTCAATGCACTGTGAATATATGTACTGAGACTGTATTTCTAGTATTTTTCTTTTAATATTTTTAATATTTTCAGACCACAGATTAGTGGAACCAATAAATGTGGAATACTTATCCTGCATATAGGAGGATCCTGTGGATTATGTACAGAATCATTTGGTTCTGCCATGTGTCTACTTCTTTTTACTGGTCCCAGACATGTCACACCTTCTGCCTCCCCTACTTCCTGTTCTGCAGGGCAATTATCTGAACTCCTCCTGCTCTCGGTTGTTGAATGGAGTGGCTTTCTCTAGCCCAGGCAGTTTCAGCACCCCAAAGTTCTTGCATCACTTGCAGAGTCGGATCCGAGAGCTGAGGGCAGAGAAGGCTGGGTACCATGGAGGCAGCCTGGACCACCTCAGCGATGATCTAACCCAAACCTACAGAAGCAAGGTACGAACTTGTTTTGGCCTTGACCAGCAAAGGAAAGTGCCAAGGGATGGCTAGATGATAAGGGTGTGATTTGACTACTGCAGTAGCACATAAAATAAAACAGAACAGAAATCACCTTCCCTAGAAGCTTTGGTTTCAGTTTTCTAGTTCAACAGGTGGTACGCTTGCATTGGCAAAATTTGTGAGAGATGTTACAGGATTGGGATGTGCTGATTCACATTTTTTCCTGTTTACCACATGATGTAAAGGGAAATGCAAATCAGTCAGAGATTTCTCCAACCACCCACAGTTTTGCCTCTGTCACTGGGGCTTCTACTTTTTTTAACACTGGATCCATTTGCATCAATTCAGATGGGAGTGATCATTTTTAATCAAATTGTTGGATTTGCAGGTTAAAAAAACACATTTATTTTCCTTAGTGTTCTTTGTCATTCCATCCTCAAGAAACATCCATTGTTCCTCGTTAAAAAGGAAAACCCACTCATGCCTGGAACAGGTCACAGTTTTTCTCAACCATAGAGATATCTTGAAAAAACTCCACAGTGGCTTCACTTTTTGATTGAACTGAACACAACACACTGTTTGCTTTGTCTGAGAGAAGAGGAAACAGAGGAGGAAATTTCAATTCTGTCCTCATTTACAGCTTATTAGCAGCTTTCCAGCAACTGCATTTCCTGTAGGGCTACATTAACTACATTAACAAGCTGCAAACAAGGCTGTTTAGCCAACTTCCTCCTCTCCATGCATTAATGCAGTTAATGCAGACAGACCTGGCAAAACATCTGTGTGGCAATGATAACCAGTTAGTAACAGGAGACAAGGAAAAGGCAGAACTACTCAACGCCTTCTTTGCCCCAGTTTTCTCCAAAAAGGAAAAAAGAGATCCGCTGGGACAAAGAGTAGATGAGGTAGGATGGGAATTGCAACATAGAATAGGTAGAGAGGTAGTACAGAAACACCTGGAAACATTAAATGAATTTAAGTCTCCTGGGCCAGATGAATTACACCCAAGAATGTTAAAAGAACTGGCGGAAGTAATTTCAGAACCATTGGCAATAGTCTTTGAGAAGTCCTGGAGAACAGAGGAAGTCCCCATAGAATGGAGGAGGACAAATGTTGTCCCTATCTTCAAAAAGGGGAAAAAAGAGGATCCAGATAATTACTGCCCAGTCAGCTTGACTTCAATTCCTGGTAAGATCCTAGAACAAATTCTTAAGCAGTATAATTATTTAACAAGCAATGCTGTCATTACGAGAAGTCAACACAGATTTCTTAAAAACAAGCCATGCCAGACCAATTTGATATCTTTCTTTGATAGAATTACAGGCCTGGTGGATGAGGGGAACGCTGTGGATATTGCTTATCTAGATTTCAGTAAGGTCTTCGATAAGGTTCCCCTTGGCATACTTGCAAAGAAGTTAGTAGAATGTGGGATAGATAGTGCAACTGCTGGATTTGTAATTGGTTGACTGATTGCACCCCAAGGGTGATCATTAATGGCTTCCCTTCAGCTTGGAAAGACGTGATCAGTAGGGTGCCCCAGGGTTCTGTTCTGGGTCTGCTGCTATTCAATATCTTTATTAATGACTTGGAGGAAGGAATAGAGAGTATGCTAATTAAATTTGCAGATGATACCAAATTGGGAGGGGTTGCTAATTCCCTAGAGGATAGGATGAAAATCCAAAAGGACCTTGACAGATTAGAATGCTGGACCAAAGCTAACGGAATGGGTTTCAACAGAGGGAAATGTAGGGTGGTGCATCTAGGTAAAAAGAATGAATTGCATATATATAGGATGGGGGACACTTGGCTGGAGAATAGTACCTGTGAAAGAGATATGGGAGTCTTGGTGGACCACAAAATGAACATGAGTCAGCAGTGTGATGCGGCAGCCAGGAAAGCCAATGCGATTCTTGGTTGCATCAACAGAACCATAGTGTCTAGATCAAGGGAAGTGATAGTACCACTCTTTTCTGCTCTGGTCAAACCCCACCTGGAGTACTGTGTCCAGTTCTGTGCACCTCAATTTAAAAAGGATGTTGACAACCTCGAGCGGGTGCAGCGGAGGGTGATCAGGATGGTTGAGGGTCTGGAGGAAATGTCTTATGAGGAACAGCTTAGGGAACTGGGAATGTTTAGGCTCTCTAAAAAAGGCTGAGGGGGGATATGATAGCTATGTTCAAATATTTGAAAGGATGTCATATTGAAGAGGGAACAGGTTTGTTTTCCATGGCATCAGAGACGAGGACTCGGGGCAGTGGTTTCAAACTACAGGAAAAGAGATTCCATTTGAACATTAGGAAGAACTTCATGACAGTTAGAGCTGTTCGGCAGTGGAAGATGCTGCCACAAAGGAGGGTGGTGGAGTCTTCTTCTTTGGAGGTTTTAAAGCAGAGGCTGGATGGCCATCTGTCAGGGATACTGTGATGGGGGTTCCTGCATGGCAGGGGGTTGGACTGGATGGTCCTTGAGGTCTCTTTCAACTCTTTGATTCTAGGATTCTATGAATTCCCCAGTGCAGCTTCACAGTGGGTAAATTCACATTTTTGTCACTGTGTGGTCATACTCATGAGTGTGACATTAGAAAGTTTATTTGTTATGTACCATTAACTGGCTTCTGACCCGTGGCAATCCTAACAGGATTCATGAGGTGTATAAGGCAGTCACGAGGTCCTTTAGCATTTCCTCGTGCCCACCTCCCCCTGTAAGTATCCATGGCCAATTAAAAATTTGGATACTAGTAAACACACTGTTCCACATGCTGCACTAGCTACTCTGCAAGAGAGTAGCATGGACAAACAACGCAGAATGGCTTCATATCTCCTAACTAGTTTACACCTTCTCATCAACAGTCACTTGCAGTCTCAGTAATTCACTCAGAGAATAAAAAATGTCATTCACTTTCAGTGAACAGGAAGCTAAAAACACGATTGCTCTGAGCAACAGGCCTCAGCAGACTCACTGCTTTCAACAGACAAAAGAGAGGGGAAAATCTCAAAACCAGAGAGGGGGGTTCAGAGACAGAGAAGGAACAATTGGATATTGACACCACCACAGCCCATAAAAGTCCCTTCTGGTTGCAGCATGTCTAACAGAAACGTCCCTGGGAGTTTAATCAGAATTCCTGATTCCCTGGACCCACACCCTGCTCCTGCTTCGGCACACATTCCAGTTGCAGCCCTCAGCAAAGCAGCCCATGGAGCTGTCTTTTTACCAGAAGTGACTTTAATTACCTTGCTTCCCACCTTCCTTCTTAAATTTCAGAGGCATCAGACCCCGGAGGCTTCATCTTCACCACTGGACAGGAAGAGCACCTGGAAGTAGAACCATTGCTGGCAAGCGATACAGCAGCAAGGAGGCAGCATAAAGTAACCCCCATGGTGCTTTGTTTAAAGCAGCAGTGGTGGACCTTTGGTTCTCCAGATGTTTTGGACTACAGTACCCAAAACACTGGGGATTCTGTGGGTCGTCATCTGAGATACCTGAAGTGCAAAAGTTTGGCTTCTATGGGTATAGATATAGACTATTATCTGAATGTTTTTTGCTTCTTATTCTGCAGAGGGTGGGCTTGTGCTAATCTGGGCAGTAGCAGTTATAGACAGTCCATCATTGAAAGGAAAAAATCCTTAAGGGCTACTTTGGTGTGAATGTCACAGCAGGAGCTTCTTAAACCTTTCAGAGTAGGCCGTTTGCTTTGCATCTTCTCTCTTCAGGACTTCCTTTGAAAAGCATATTTACTAGCAGGATAGTCTCCCCACATCGAGTATCTTCAACACTAATAATGTGTGTGTGTGTGTGTGTGTGTGTGTGTGTGTGTGTGTGTGTGTGTGTGTGTTGTGTCTGACTCTTTGTGACGCCATGTCCATGGAGTTTTCTTGGCAGGAATACTGGAGTGGCTTGCCAGTTCCTACTCCAGGTGCCTATAGAACCTGCTATTCCCTGCTGGTCTCCCATCCAAGTATTAACCAGGGCTGACCCTGCTTAGCTTCCGAAATCAGGAGAGATCGGATGTGCTTAGGGCATCTAGGCAGCTGTAATAGCTCTAATAATGGCCTGTCTATAATATGTGCTTCTGCCCTGCTGGGTACAAAACCCACCAAAATGTCCTATGGGACATCGCTCACCAAGTTTTACATCACACCTGGTTCTGCACGTTTGTTGCATACCAATTTCCAACACATTTTTGACTCCAGATGTACTGGTATGTAATATTCCGTGCAGACCTCCATTCCATAGTTTCTTCAGTATTACTGGGTAATCATACATAAGCTAGACATTTTGAAAACCTGTTGAAAAGGATTTTTTAAAAGACAATAATCATAGGTTAACTTAAAATGCTTAGTTTCAAAAAATAAAAATTAAATTAAATTTAAAAAATGAGAACCACAGATAGCCTCTGGCTCAAGAAAACAAACTGTGAACAACAAACTTAACACTATGCCAGGAACACCATGGCTGGCCTTGAATAGACACGCAAACATATTAGGATTTGAACAATATTAGAAACTGGGTCATTTTGATTTGTTTACATGAGTTCCCTACCCCACCATCCTACTTACTGGTCAAGTTCTTAGAAAACTAGGCCTCTCATGTTTGAAAGGAGAGCCAGTAGTGTATGAACAGCACTGATTGGCTAGTACCTATAATGTCATGAAACACATCCTCCGCAAATAATTTTTGGGCTGTGTTGCAATAATTGTTCCCTTGTCTGCTATAATAATAATAATAATAATAATAATAATAATAATAATAATAATAATAATAATAATAATAATAATAATAATAATAATAATAATAATAATAATAATAATAATAATGGCCTGCTTTATAAGGATGGATACATAATGGACTCTACAAATAGTGTATTCACATACACAATATGAAACAGTGTGGATAAAGTTTGGGCCAGTCCATTTCGGTAATATGAATATCTAACATTTTAATATGCTAATTCAATGGTTTTTAAATATTTGAATAATGTACAGTTGTAGCTTATAAGTATTACCTTTTTTAATGATGCAAGTCAACCAGAGTCCTTTTTAGGAGAAAAGGAAGATCCAAATATTTTAAATAAATACATCATAGTTTGGAGACCTGTTTCCACTTGACCGTTTTTGACCTCTTCAATGTTCTTCATCCCCGCACTATTGCCTTGGCTGGTGAGAACAACACCTGGGAGGGCTTTCCCAGTGGTGGCCCCCTTCTCTGTGGACTCTCTTCCGCTCCACCCAGTTTGCACCAACCACTGGAAACATCTCTTTAATCTTCATCCAGGCCCTTGTTTGGAAACAAACGGCTCCCACTGAGAGCCTTTTTACATGACCCCTAAACTCCGCCGCAAATGGCTGCCAGCTCCGGAGCTTACAATTGTTTCCCCACCAGCTCCGGAGTTTGCAGAAAATTAAGTGCGACCACGCCCACCTAAGCGCGTCCCAGCGCACTTTTCATGTACCTGCTCTCGGAGGGTGAAAATCCCTGATGCGGATTTAAGGGAGTGAGTGCCGGGCTCTCCTCGCTTCTGTTTGTTGTTGTTTTTGCCTCCCGCCCCTTTAAGAGAAGGAATCAGGACGACGACGGGGCTCCGGGCGGCTTCGGAGGTGAGCCTGCATTTTTTCCTCTTTTTTCTCCCTCCCCTCACGCAGACAGGAGCAAGGAAGTACAGAGGGGTGGAGACGTAGGAAGAGCAACGAGCCCCCAAGATCTCTGGTCCGAATTTAAGTGGCCAGCGGATCTTAGGGGTCGTGTGAAAAGGCCCTGGGTTACCTCTGGCCTGTTCTGCCAGGGAAGTTCTGACCTATGGAGGGTTAGCAGGGGAGCTAAGGCAAGGATTCTCATGAATAGGTCTGTGAAGATTCTCAGTCCTCCAGGTGAGTTTATTTGGAAGTTGAGCCATGGCAACTGGACTTCTTTTTCTTGAGAGATTGAAACATTTCGCTGCTCATCCAAACAGCTTCGCTGCTCATCCAAACGAAGCTGTTTGGATGAGCAGTGAAATGTTTTGATCTCTCAAGAAAAAGAAGTCCAGTTGCATGACTCAACTTCCAGATTCTCATGACTCTTGTATTTATCTTTTAACCCACTGATAACTTCAATTTACACGGTATTAGGATAAGAAAGTTTTTTTAAAGTCTCAGTCATTATATTATATAGGGACAAAAACACACCCTGGCACCAGAGTAGAATACTGTAGATCTAATGGGACTGTTTTTATGTTAAAAGACAAACATCAACCACCCAACACCACTAGATGGTCAGCAACCGAATCCTGGAGACTCTTTTACGGGACCATGTCCTAAAATGCCTGCCTTGCAGGTCTAGTTCTGGGTGACTTTTTCTGCACTAAAAACTTTATCCAGGAATGTTTAAACCACATTCTCCTCTGCTTTTCAGTTCTACTCGCTCACTAGGAGTAACCAACAGGCACCAGTTCTGCCCTGAGTTTACAGTGGGGTGATGGCCCTATTAGGAGGACAAGCGCCCACCTGGCAGTTTGCTGCTCTGAATTGGTGCATTTATTTCTTTTTTACAACTAGCCCTTCTAAGGAAACTTGACAACCCCGCGACTTCAGCCTTCGGGAGACCGAGCGCGCCTCCACGCACTCTGCCTTAGCAATGCCTGCACCGCGCCGCGTAACTACCGCGTTACTGAGCGCGCAAACGTTTTCCTCTTTTTTTTGAGAGACAGAGAGGTCGACCACTAGAGGGTGCTCCAAATCGCAAGGCTTTTAAAGCGCACGGGAGCAGCGGCGGGCTTTAAAGTTGGCAACCGCGCGGGAAAGGGAATCCCTGCCTGTCCTCCTCTTTTTTTTATCTCGCACCTTCCGTCTGTGCTCAGGGCAGCCTCGCCCGACGGTCACCTCTGGGAGGGTTGCCAACTGATCAGATACCAAACGCCGCTTTTGCTCTTCCCGAAAGCAGCGCCCGGAAAAGATGCATCTTGCCGTCTGCCAGGGGGGTCTAAAAAAAAAATCATTTTTTTCTTCTTCATGGGTAGACGAGCAGCGGTTAGGAGGAGAACATCTGGACCAGGAAATAAAACGGAGAGGGTTGAAAAAGCACAGCTGGCAAGATGAATTCTGCTCCAGGAAAGAAAGGAATTACACACGGGTAGAGGAGGGACGGCCGGAGCTGCCCCTCCTTGCACTCTGAACCCCTCGTCCTCGCCCCAGCAGAAAGGGAAAGCGGGAAGACGGGATCCCCCCCCCCGCCATGCCACTGATGATGGGACAGGGACCTCGTCCTGGTCTCCATTCCACCGGCCATTCGATTTGAAATCGAATGAAAACGAATGCATGAATGATTTGGGAACCCGATTCCTTGGAAGCTCCCACCCTCAGGAGGATTGGCCATGCAGGATCCCTGCAACCAGAATCTGAAAAAGGAAGCTGCTGCCGGATTCTGGGGGTTATGATCTGAAAAAGTAACTTTTTCATGTTCTCTGCCAGAACGTTTGTGGTTTGTCAAAGTTACGTGTGGTCGGGTTGTCCCAGACTTCCGGCCACCCTCCGAATGAGCCCTCTCCAAAACGTCCCTCTCCTCAAGCTGCCCTGCTCAGCTCTTGGAAGCTCAAGCTCCTGGCTTCCTTTAGGGAGTCAGTCCATCTTGTGTTGGGTCCTCCTCTTTTCCTGTTTTGCCACTTGGATTTCAAATTTCATACTGCAGTGGTGCTACCTTCAAGTTAGAGGTGAGAGGAGAGACCCTGGTGGGTCTGGGGGTTTACCTCTGAGTAAGCACTGATGTGCTAGTTGGACTCTGCCTTCGTCCACCCCAGTTTTAGAGGTGCAGTTTTTATGGCCTGTGGGAACACAGCCCCTAGGGACACATGCACCAGATCCGTCTCACTTTGCAAGATACAGCCATGGGCATGTCAGTTTCAAACTGAATGCAGCTTGGAACCAAATTGGCCTGTTTCGGAACAGTTTGTGTGGGGCCTGGAACCAATCAGGATGGTCATATTCTGGTCCTGAATGAAGTGAAGAAAATTTACACATAGAGGCATCGAGTTGGTTGTTGGGGGCTGTTAAGTTGCCTCCGACCCATGGCGACCCTATGAATGTCCTCTCTCCAACTGCCCTGCTCAGCTCTTGTAAACTCAAACCTGTGGCTTCCTTTACTGAGCCTGTCCATCTCCTATCTGGGGTCTTCCTCTTTTCCTCCTGCCTTCCACCTTTCCCAGCATAATGGTCTACTCCTGAGAATCTCTGCCTTCTCATGAGGTGCCCAAAGTCTCTGTTGCAACATTTTTGCCTCCAGAAAGAGTTCAGGCTTGCATAAAAAAAACACGCTTCAGGCTCCTCCTCCTCCTCCTCCTCCTCCTCCTCATTATTATTATTATTATTATTATTATTATTATTATTATTATTATTATTATTATTATTATTATTATTATTTAACCACACAGCTATCTACGCTGGATTTTATATTACCAATCACTAGTCGAACGCTTCCCAAGCGTTTAGGACTCAGTGATGTATCTGCGAATTATGCGAGCACATCCCAGTAAGGTGGCTTTCTGCATCTGACTGATGGTGACTTTGTCCACTCCAATTTCTTCTAAATACTTGCTTAGCTCTTTAGGCACCGCACCCAGTGTGCCAATTACCACTGGGACCACCCGTACTGGTTTATGCCAGAGTCTCTGAAGTTCAATTTTGAGATCCTGATATCGGGTAATTTTTTCAAGTTGTTTCTCAGTGACTCTACCATCTCCTGGTATAGCAGTTTATTATTATTATTATTATTATTATTATTATTATTATTATTATTATTATTATTATTATTATTATTATTATTATTATTATTATTAAATTGAAAAAGCACATTTAAAAAAACGGCTAGAAAGCAAACGTGCGGAGCTGGCTGCCTGGCCTTTGGGAGGCCTGTATCCCACTTTTATGGCCCAGAAGAGAGTGTTAGCCTTTTTACACGACCTCTAAGATCCGCTGGCCACTTAAATTCGGACCAGAGATCTTAGGGGTTCGTCGCTCTTTCTGCGTTCCCACCCCCTCCGCACTTCCTGGCTGCGTGAGGGGAGGGAGAAAAAGAGAAAGAAAAGCATGCCGCTCACCTCGTTCTGCCTCTGGTCTCTGTAAAAGTAGCTCTTAAAGGGGCGGGAGCCAAAAAACAACAAACAGAAGCAAGGAGAGCCCCGCAATCACTATCGTTACACCGGATCAAATAATATTCACCTCCAAAAAGCAGGTACCTGAAAGCTGCGCTGCTAAAGTGGGCGGGGTCGCACTTAATTTCCTGTAAACTCCGGAGCTGGTGGGTAAACATTTTTAAGCTCCGGAGCTGGGAGCCATTTGCCCCGGAGTTTAGGGGTCGTGTATAAACGCCCGTGTCTCCAAATCCGTCACTACAAAAACCGAATCAAAGAAAATAGGTATCAATTTTGGGCAGTGTGTCGGCTTGGTAGAGTGTTTTTACTTCGCCTTTCTCCTTGGAAAAGGAAACCGGCAGAACCCCCGGAGGGCCTCCGGATCGGATGGAGGGGGACGCGCGTGGTGTGTGGTGGTGGGGGCTGCGTGTCCCCCCAGCTGCAGTTCTGCGCCCTTCTTCCACCCTCCTCGGGAGCAGAGAAATCCGGATCCGTCCAGGGGGTGGCGGTGTACGGCTCCGTCTCCTCCAGCCGCAGGCGCGGAAAGGGTTACAGCTCCGCGATCCGGGCGACGAGTCTTCCTGGCCTTTTCACTCTGAACCGAAAGGCGGAGGAGGAAACAGGAGCTTCCCGATGGATTCCCCCCCACCCTAATCCGGATCGTGATCCGGATTAACCGAGGACGCCTGCCGGCCCTTTGCAAGCGGAGCCTCGGACCCAAGGAGGCGGCGGGTCCCGGTCCTTCCAAGGACGGTCCTTCCAAGGCGCGCCTCCTCCGGGGCCATGGGAATACTCGCGAGTAAGTGGCGTCCTCCCCCCCTGAGACGGATCCGGCCCCTCGCTCCCGATGGATGGGGTCACTCCGGGAATCAGCCCTCCTGCCTTCAGCGCGGGTTGAAGCCAAGAGGCGGGCTCCAGATCGGGTGGGTTGACATGGTTCCTGGTGGCTCCGCATCCACTCCCAAATCCCAAATCCAGAATGCTTTCCAGAGAGAGAGAGAGAGAGAGAGAGAGAGAGAGAGAGAGAGAGAGAGAGAGAGAAGCCCCTCTTTGCTTTGTTTGCAAGCTGCCATGATGATGATTATGATGATGATATGATGATGATCATCATCATCTCTTTCGAAATCTTATTTTCTGCAAATGCTTCAGAGCAGCTAGGACTAGTGGGTAAAGCGACTCTGGATACCTGGATTCAAATCTCCCCGCTGTCATATAGAAGCTAGCTGGGATGGTGTGGTGAGAAAGAGTTTCTTAAATGCCGTTTACGCCTTATACATTCTTATTAGGGTCTCCGCAGGTCAGATGTGAATTGACAGCATGGTAGCATGCACCTGTGTGTGCGTTGGGTGTGTAGTGGTGAATGTAGGGATATAATGATCCCATTATCCCCTCTCTCCACCCAGAAATAAAGGAGCCAACTCTGGAGCATGATTCTGATCTATGGGCCTTTTTACACGACCCCTAAGATCCGCTGGCCACTTAAATTCAGACCAGAGATCTTAGGGGTTCCTCGCTCTTCCTCTGTCCCCACCCCCCTCCGCACTTCCTGGTTGCTGGCTGCCTGAGGGAGGGAGAAAAAAGAAAGAAAAGACTGCCGGTTTACCTCCGTTTTGTTCCCTGGCAGCAAAAAAAGAACAAACGGAAGCCAGGAGAGCCCCGCACTCACTATCCTTACACCGGATCAAATATTTGTCACCATCAAAAAGCAGGTACAAGAAAACTGCTGTTTGGTCGCGCTAAAGTGGGTGGGGTCGCACTTAATTGTCTGCAAAGTCCGGAGCTGGTGGGTAAACATTTTTAAGGTCCGGACCTTGCAGCCATTTGCGGCAGAGCTTAGGGGTCGTGTATAAACGCCCTAAGTGGATGGGAGGAGGGCTATTTTCCCCCCTTTCAGATATTACTTTTTATTTATTTAGTTTTAAATATCACATTTCCGTTGTGGAGAAGCACTCTCTGGTTGCTTGGGGATTTTGATGGTTGTTGTGCCAAAATGAAATATTTTCAAACAAGGAGTGGAAGCTGGTCCTTGAGAACAACCTTCTGGGGTTGAACCATCAGGATTTGTTTTTTCAACAGCTCATTTAAAAAACCCTACAAAACTTGATGGATAGCTCAGGGGTTGAGATCTCAGGCCACAGAGCCAGAAATTAGGAGTTTGATCCCCTCCCCCCCCCCCCCGGCCTTCTTAACAGGGGCTGGACTTTGGGCGTATAGAATTCCCCTCCAGCTTTGCAGTTCAAAGGCAGTTAAAACAGAGTTAAAAGAAAAAGCCCTGCTAGGTTTTTTTTAGAAACAAAAGAGACAACCTCAGTTCTCCTCCTCTGCGAAATGGGTAGAAGATGAGGGGAATCCGATAATAGGACACACATTTGCAAGATACATGAAGTGAAATTCATTCTCTCTGAAAGATCTAGAGATTTACTATATTTACATGGATTTAAGACTCAGGATTTGAATGCTGATGACACCCTACACATATGTAACAGAAATTCAGTCTCCCAGATTTTTACAGAAGTCACAGGCTGTTAAACTATATATTAAATGTATCTATGCATTGCCTCAGTGGCCCTGGCCTAAGCACATCCGATCTCGCCTGATTTCAGAAGCTAAGCAGGGTCGGCTCTGGTTAGTACTTGGATGGGAGACCTCCAAGGAATACCAGGTGCTATGGCGCCTGGAATAGGAACTGGCAAACCACTCCAGTATTCCTGCCAAGAAAATTCCATGGACATGGGGTCACAAAGAGTCGGTTACGACTGTAACGACACACACACACACACACACACACACACACACACACACATACATGCATTGCCTCTCACATCCAAAGGAGATCAGATGCAAAAGAATTTAAGAGTCGGTGACAAGTGTAATGACACAACACACACACAAGGAAAAGGAGACGCAACATGTAATAATATATTCCTTTAAGCTCCCTACAGATTTAGAAAATGTGTGTGTTGTGTCATTACAGTTGTGACCGACTCTTCATAACTCCATGTCCATGGAGTTTTCTTGGCAAGAATACTGGAGTGGTTTGCCGGTTCCTACTCCAGACACCCTACAGCACCTGGTATTCCCTGGTGGTCTCCCATCCAAGTACTAACCAGGGCCGACCCTGCTTAGCTTCCGAAATCAGGCGAGTTCGGATGTGCTTAGGGCATCCCTGCTAAAATGGCCTTCAGTTCAATACGTGCAGGTGTTAAACAAGGGAAATTTGTAGGAGGTCATCCCCATCTCAGAAGGGCAGAACAATGGGTCAATGTACTGCTGCCCGTATCAAGGAGGCACAGTTGGGGAATTGAATCTCCAACCTTGGGCACCACAGCCAGAGAACACAAGCACTGAGTTGTCGAGATTGGTAAAGGCCTGCTGGTGAAACTGCCTCATCTAACCTGTGGTTTATTACAAATATATTCCAGCCTTGCACTAAGAAACACTGTATCTCACTTTAATCACGAAGCGAATTCCTGGGTTCTTTTAACTTACCAAAAAATGAATCCTTCCAAGGGAAACTAAATTATAATGAAGTTTTATTTCTAAATAGAATGACAAATTAAGATAGATTTAAAATGCAAGCATATTTTCCCTAAAAACAAACAAAACTATGCTATTCTAAGTCATCTGTCCAAACTCTTTTATGAAATCCTTGGCTACTCTAAATAATTCTAAACTCTAGTTTAACGAGGAATCATCTTGAAGCAAAGCAATGCTGGGCAGTGGAGAATAATTCTTCTTCTCTCTGTGTCTTGATAAGGATTTCTTGCAGTCCCATCCACGTGATCCTGAAATGTCCAATTAGCATCAGAGTCCATGCTTCCAGAAAACCATATTTTGACTCACTAAAATGCATCCCATAAAGTCTACTGCAGAGTGAAACCTGTGCTGCTAATATGAGACTTAAGAAAATGACTCCATGTCCTATCATCCCTAATTTCCTTACAAGGCCCATTCTCTTGTTATAAACCCCTGGTACATAGGTACAGAAGAAAGAGGGGATGCAATCTGATGGAGAAAGAGCACCCATTTTGGATCACTCATGGCAAGGTCCAGTGTGAGCTATTTTCTGACAATCTCACAATGTACTGCACATCTTGGACCAGTTCAAGCCTGTCATTTGCTCAATCAAGACCTCTCCCCCGCCCTGCGGTAGGGCTACCCCTTTTTTGGGGGGGGGGCTCCAGGCTGCTGTTCTGAAGGATTGCTTTTAAGAAGATTGCTCCCCTTTGCTATCTCCATTTGATCTGCTCATATCCTCTAGTGTCAAGTTTTTACAGCCTTGCCTAAGCCCATTCCATTTTGCCTGATTTCGGAAGCTAAGCAGGGTCAGGCCTGGCTAGTACTTGGATGGGCGCTGTAGTCACCTGGAGTAGGACCTGGCAATCCACTCCAGTATTCCTGCCAAGGAAACTCCATGGACATGGGGTCATGAAGAGTCGGTCACGACTGTAATGACGCAACACACACACAAACACACACACACACACACACACACATGCTGCCTGTGGTATGGAGGGACCTCCCAGGTCAGGGGTGACTGTCAATCACTAACCAATGGCTCCTTCCGCCTCTGGATTCAAAGAGAGCCCCGCCTCCTTATGGAGTGCTTCCTTTCCCTCTCTTTAGTCTACTGGAAGCAGAGCTCTGTTGTTTGCTGTTGACCTGTTCACAATTGTAAGCAATGAAATGTTTTTGATTCTTTCTATTAGAGATGGGCATGACTCAAAAAAATGATGTTTCATTTGTCGTTTGTCGTTTAGGGGGTCCGTTTCGGTTCGTTTTCATTTTTCGTGAATTTTTTTGCAAAAAATTCATTTTCGTTTCGTTACGTAATGAAACGAAAAAACAAAAACGAAAATGAAAAATTGCTGTTTTGTTAGCATTCATTACAGTTCAATGTATTTGCCGCAACGAAAACGAAACGCACGACAAAATTTCTGTTGTTTCGGTTCGTTTCGTTTCATTTTGGGGACAAAATTCGTTTTTCGTTTCGTTACGTAACGAAACGAAAAAACGAAAACGAAAAATTGCTCGTTTCGTGCCCATCTCTACTTTCTATTACAAATGCATCCTAACTGTGTGCCAGTTAATGACAGAGGGGTAGACTTCAATCTGTTCCCCTTTGTGGATCTCCGTGATTCTGCTGTACAACAGGAAGGCGTTTCACCAAAAATTCAGAATTCTACAACACAACGTGGGCATTGTGATAATGGGAGAAAGGGCTCCCGAAGGTATCAGCCCACAAGCTTTTGTAGCTCAAAATGAGCTCCTTGGCTTCGTGATAGAGATGGGCACAAATAAAATGGCAATTCGTTTCAATTCATTCGGCATTAGTCAAGATTTATGAATCACAACTAATGAACTTAAGTTTTTCCTGATGAATCAATAAATCAATTTGTAAATTTGCTTTTGATCTTAAAACCTAATAAAATGTCCCCCCTCAGCACCTAGAGACACCAGAATTGCAGGGAAGCATCCACCTGTACAAGCCCCTTGTTGTTGTTGCTGTTGTTGCTGTTGTTTTTGTTGTTGTTGTTGTTGTTGTTGTTCAGTCATTCAGTCGTGTCCGACTCTTCGTGACCCCATGAACCAGAGCTCGCCAGGCCTTCCTATCTTCCACTGCCTCCCGGAGTTTGGTCAAATCCATATTGGTTGCATCGATGACACCGTCCAACCCTCTCCTTCTCTGCCGTCCCCTTTTCTTTTTGTCTTCAATCTTTCCTAACATCAGGGACTCTTCCAAGGATTCCTCTCTCCTCATGAGGTGGCCAAAGTACTGGAGTCTCAGCTTCAAAATCTGTCCTTCCAGTGAACATTCGGGGTTGATTTCTTTCAGGATGGATAGGTTTGATCTCCTTGCAGTACAAGTCCCTACAAGTCTGCAATATATTGGGTCTCAGACCTTCTGGTTATACACCCACAAACTGGGTCCTCCTCCCCCAGGGAAATGCCCTTGAGTGGTAGATTGGGGTTTGGTTCCATATCCTGCCGATTAAACCAGCCTTCTCTAAAAGTGGAGGGGAAAAAATTTCGGTCATGGATTATTTGCATATGTTAATTCATTTAAATATATGCCTCAAAATGGCCTATTGTCTGGTGTTAAGGAGGTTTGCAGCTGGGGCAGGGAGAGAAAAGGATCATTTGCATGTATTCGTTCACTGAAATGCATGCATATTTACCTCGCTAGCAAGGAAGGAGCTGATCTGGATGGAGGCAGAGGGGGAAGGGGAGGATTAGGAATAAAACCTGTCGGGTTGGGCGGCAGTTCCATCCTGGTCCTGAAAGCAGTGTTGATGGACACCACCACTGCCGCCGCCACCATTACCCTGGGAAGGGGCAGATTTGGCCATGCAGGGGTGAACCCGGCTGACATCATGTTGGGATCGATGGAAGTGGAAGATGCCTTTCGAAGACCAAGTGCCAGGTCAACATGAACTTTCCTAGAAATGAATGAAAGAGCAGTGCTTGGTGCTGATTTTTGAATTCTTAATCAAATTCCTCTAGCAGCACTGGAGAAATTGCAGGGATCGGTACAGTAGAACAGCCTCACGTTCCCCAGAGTAGACCACCCCTTTCCCCCATTAACTGGCACTTATGGACTCGATGACACACTCTGAGACATTGGTGGTAGAAGGACTGGCAACAATTTTCTTTAGTTACAGATTAAGCAGCAAAATAACAACACAGGACTGCTTGCTTTCTACAGCAGACCTTGACAGACTAAACCTGCTTTCAACAGACCACAGAGAGGGAAAGAGACCCAGAGCACAGAGGGGGGGGGGCTGTCTTTGAATTCTGAAGCTAGGAAGGAATGACTGGTTAGTGCTGGATCAATTTATAGCCCCCACCCACCCAACCCGAAGAGTTCCCTCCCAGCCAAACCTGTAAAAAGCAGCATGTGAAGATACAAAGTGTGTGTCAAAAGTACACCTCTGTTAAATCAATAAATGCAGAATGCACTGGAGAGAGCCAATGTGTTCTGTATTTATTTCTATTTAGCAAGCAACTGGCTTTGAAGAGGTCACGGCAGATGTTGAGAGCTGGTTATATAGCTCCCAGCTTCCATCCAGCCCCATCACTAGACAGCTAGAGCTGGACTACAGCACACATCATCCCCCACTACTGGCACAGAGGGATGCGAGCTGCAGTCCCATAGTAGCCAAAGGGTGCTACATATTCCATCCTTGCCGTATATAAGGCAACTAGCCTGTTCGGAACCAAATCAGCTTGTTTCAGAGAGATTTGCCAGACGTCTGGGTCGAAATGGAATATCCAAATTGAATAAATGTACGCATCACAAAGAATTGTGCCAGATGAGTCCCAAACAGCTTTGGCCCACTAATTTTATTTTGAAGCCAAGTTTAAAGATATTTTTTTCTACAGACACCTGTAGGGTCTTTGAAATATCATGCACACTAGAGCACACAGGAAAGAAGGTTGTAACTGTTTTGGTTTTCGAAAGCACTGACTTTACAAGTTTAGACAATGGATTTGGGCCACGACCAGCAATCCAATTAGATGTGGCACAGATCGTTCTGGGCCAAAGCCACTCAGTCGTCCACGATGGAAGCTCTACAAGATTCATGCAAAAGCTCCAAATCAGCCAAGAAACTGAGCTGGGTGGGGCTGGGAACAGCCTAGCCCTCAATCATCATCTGTAGCATCTCTACAGAGGATGGAGGCAGATACACAGCCACTCTTGGTGAAACCTACGAAAGGCAGCATGCGAGGATCCAGAAATCTTCTAGCACATTTGTGGAGTTTGTCAGTCCACACATTCCATGCCAGGGAGAAAAGACAGCCAGCGGAGGTCATGAGCACTTGTCCCTCTCATGGTTCCCTCCGCCTTCCATCCTTCCGAGACCATGAAAATGAGTACAGTACGGAGGGATGTGTAGCTTGCATAATTGAATTGCAAACTGCCCAGAGAGTGCTGTAAGCACTATGGGGCGGTATATAAGCAGAACACTTTTTGCTTTGCTTTGTTCTCCTTTTTATCTGTTAGTGGGATGATTGCAAGATCGAAGGTTTCTTTTACAAAATAACTCCCTGCTGTGGAGAACTGCCATGTGGAAATGTTTCACCATGAAACATAAACTTTCCAGCGAAATGGAATTTACCCCTTATTTTTCTATCTATAAGACACCCCTCACACTTTCCAACTCAAAATTACAGTTTCAGAACCTCACAGTTCTCCCCTCAGCTTACTTCCATGTATAAGACGACCTTCAGTTTTTAGTGTTAACAATTGTAGACAAAAATATAGTCTTTCACAAGGGAAAATAACAGAATACGGCATAACTGCACCAGACTTTGCCAAGACAACATTAAAAAATGTAAAATATTAGAAGAATAAGTTCTATGAGATTTGAAAACATGCAATACGAATAATGAATGGTTTGTGAAATGAATCATATGTGAGCAGTTACTAGAGCGACTAAGCCTAAGGCCAGATATCTAAATCTTTTAACCATTGAACAGCTGTGCCCTCAAGATGAAGTCATTCGTGAAGAGAGCCAACGAGCCTTCGAAAGGGGCATTCCATCACAAATGCAATGGAAAGCTTGCAGGACATGCCCACAGCCACAATTAGAATTATCAAGAAGCCCCCCCCTTAAGTTTTCAGTATTGGTTTGGATCCCGTTAAGTGCTGTCCATTTTTCTCCTTGTGAGATCAAAGCTACAAAGGCAATTGTCCTGGATGAAGGGAAGTGATAGTACCACTCTATTCTGCTCTGGTCGGACCCCACCTGGAGTACTGTGTCCAGTTCTGTGCGCCACAATTTAAAAAGGATGTTGACCACCTCGAGCGGGTGCAGAGGAGGGCAACCAGGATGGTTGAAGGTCTGGAAGAAATGTCATATGAGGAACGATTCAGGGAACTAGGAATGTTTAGCCTTTCAAAAAGAAGGCTGAGGGGCGATATGCTAGCTATGTTTAAATATTTGAAAGGATGTCATATTGAAGAGGGAACAGGTTTGTTTTCCATGGCTTCAGAGACTGGGACTCGGGGAAATGGTTTCAGACTACAGGAAAAGAGATTCCATTTGAACATTAGGAAGAACTTCATGACAGTTAGAGCTGTTTGGCAGTGGAATATGTTGCCACAAAGGGTGCTGGAGTCTCCTTCTTTGGAGGTTTTTAAGCAGAGGCTGGATGGCCATCTGTCGAAAATATTGTGATGGGGTTCCTGCATGGCAGGGGGTTGAACTAGATGGCCCTTGAGGTCTCTTCCGACTCTATGATTCTATGATTCTGTGTGTAGAAGTAATAGTCAGTTTGCCTTGCATTTCTGCTATTCCTTTTTTTCAAAAACCTGGTTGTCTCCAAGGTGTAGGGGTGGTATGTTACAGAGCAGCCATAAGTGGAGGGCTGGACATAAGTTGAGTGTTGTTTTTGTATGGTCGGTCACATACATCCTTTCTGGTTTGGAACACCATCTTTTTTTTTTGTGGTCGCCAGGATCTTCTGCAATATATCCAAGGAAGGCATTTCAGAGGTGTTTTCCCCTGCCATCTTGGAGGGATGAGTTCATGCCCACAACATGGAATAGGGTGGCGGTCACAACCGGCTGAGACCCCTGCAGTGGTGTTCTCGCCTGCGGTGTGGGGAGCCCTGGGGGCAGAAAGTAAGCCCCCCCCCCGGGTGCTCCATCCTCCGCTCCAGCTGCAGCTCCGGCCTCTGTCCGAACATTTTGGGTGGGAGGCCGGCCTTGTCCCCTCCACCCCCAGCCTCATTACATCACGCTGCAGCAACAAGGGCCAGCATGCTCGGGAGCACCATGGAAACGCCTGAAGAGCCAGTGCGCTGCGGCTTATTTGCATGCTTAATCGGTGCAGGCAGGCTGCGTGGGCTCTTTTGCATAACATTTGCATGAAGGAGCTGGACACCAGAGCCTGGGGTTTGAATGGGCTGCTATGCATGAGGCTGTTTGTATTATTCACCCCACCCCACCCCAGGACTGAGACATTTTATTTCTCAAAGGGAGACTTTTCAAGGTAGTTTGAGATATGATTTTTCCTTTTAAACGTAAGGGTAGTGGCTGTCATAAAAGTCAGTTCCTGTTTTGTCTCAGTCCTGGCCTGTTGGCAAATCTAGCACTTGTTGTCAAATAGAAAGGAAGTGAAAGAGTTTCAAGGCTCATTTTTACCTGTTCCACACACACCCAGGTGAGTTTTCATGACTGAGCGGTGATTTGAACCCAGGTCTCCAGAGTGCTCATCCATTCTTCTCTCTGCTACACCACACAGCCTTTCAAAGTACTGTATTCTTCCATGTATAAGAATATATTTTTGTCTAGAATCGTTAGACCCAAAATTGAGGGTTTTCTTATACACGGAGAGAGAACCATGTGGTTGTGAAACTGTAATTTTTGGGTTGGAAAAGTAGGGGTTTTCTTATACCTGGGGGCATCTTGTAGAGGGACAAATACAGGTATCTCTTCCTGGAGAGAGTTGCAGAGATCCTGGTGGTCCATGGCTTTTTAAAAACAGTGACATCCAGGCTGATGGGTGACAGTGGTGAAATGAAACCTTTGTAGGCTAGGGCAGTCTATCTCAGAACGGCAACAGCAGAAATGTTGATTTCCCAGTGCAGCTGGATGAAAGAACTTCAAGAAATGGCAAACAGGTCTTTTGTAAAGTCAGCAGTTCTTAATTGCTCACTCAAGACCAACCCGCCGGACTTTTCACATGACCCCTAAAATCCACGGCAAATGGCTCCCAGATCCGGAGCTTAAAATTGTTTCCCCACCAGCTCCGGAGTTTACAAAAAATTAAGTGCGACCACGCCTACCTAAGCACGTCCCAGCAAACTTTTCAAGTACCTGGTCTCTGGAGCTGAAAAAATTCTGGTGCGGATGTAAAGTAGTGAGTGCCGGGCTCTCCTCGCCTTATGTTTGTTTTTTTGTCCCCGCCGCCCCTTTAAGAGACAGGAATCATGACAACGATGGGGCTCGGGGCGGCTTCCACCGGCAGACGGGGGCGAGCCTGCGTTTTTTCTCCCTTTTTTCTCCCTCCCCTCATGCAAACAGGAGCAAGGAAGTGCGGAGGGGGTGGGAACACAGGAAGAGCGACGAACCCCCAAGATCTCTGGTCCGAATTTAAGTGGCCAGCGGATTTTAGGGGTCGTGTGAAAAGGCTCTAGGTTGCATTGCAGTGGTGTAGCTTTCCATTACTCTCCATAGTTTCTGAGAGGGGTGCCCAGTTCAGAGGAAATAGGGGACTTGGCAAATGGTGGCAGATGGAGAACATAAGAACATAAGAAGAGCCCTGCTGGATGAGGCCAAAGGCCCATCTAGTCCAGCTTCCTGTATCTCACAGTGACCCCACCAAATGCTTCTGGGAGCACACGAGACTAAATATCTGTCTCCTGATACCACTCCCCTGTATCTGGTCTTACTCCCTGCTACTTAACTAGTCAGAGTGGCTTCACTGCCAGATGGGTGGCAAAAAATTCCAATAAATAAATAAATAAAACACTAAGAAAAACCTGGTGCTTCCCTCCTTCAAATCCAGGGCTGCAGCCTAAGCTGCCTTTTCAATGCCAGGGAGCCAGTGTGGGCATCCACTGTGGTGGATTTTGTGAGGATGAGGGGCTCCTCCTAGCTGCCCAGAGTAGTTGCACACAGGTGGCTGGCCTGATCCAGCTCCACAGAGAAATGCTTCCTTTAAAAGTCTTGGGGAAGTTCCGTTTGTAGTCCTTAGTTTTGGTGGTGGCCTGGCTCTTTGCCTCTGCACACCAGGTTCCCTTGGCCGAGGCTGGACTGGAAAAACTTGGCGGGAGTCCTCAGACTTTTTGAAGTTGATTTCAGTTGGTCCAAAAAGGCACACCATCTTACCAACCAAGGAAGACCTTTGAT
This sequence comes from Phrynocephalus guinanensis, assembly GCA_037367245.1. Taxonomy (NCBI): domain Eukaryota; kingdom Metazoa; phylum Chordata; class Lepidosauria; order Squamata; family Agamidae; genus Phrynocephalus; species Phrynocephalus guinanensis. The sequence continues at coordinate 5,170,743 of CM074752.1, forward strand.
GCAAAACAACACCCTGTCCAGGTGATGAGGGGATGGGCTTCGCATTTGCAAGTTTCCTTTTATACAAATCAGGGGCAACATATGTGTCCCCTAAACCACTCTCTCTGGAGCAAAAGGGTGATTTGCATAAGCTTCATGCAAATTTATTCAAAGGCAGCCACTTGCTTCCTAGCTGTGGACCTTGGAACAGGCCCTCCTGCCTGGTTTTAGACCACGGTTCTTGTTGTCCCTCTCATTTTCCGGACAGGCATGGGAGCTGCGGTTTAACCCCGCTTCTGGGCTTTCTCGGGCAGAAAGGGATTCCCTGCAGAAGAAGAACAGTGGAGCCACAGAGAGCCACAGAAGTGCTGAGTGTCTGGTCTCCCACAAGCGTTACTGGGTTGCAGGGAGGACACACCCCACAGAGGAGCTCCAAGGTGGCGACATGGCTGAATCGATGCCTCAGGTAAGACTTTGCACTGTGCAAAGTTTTGTAAACCAGTGTCCGCTTATTTTGTAAGTGCATGTGCACAGATTCTACCAATGCATATATTTTAATATAATTATTATCTTTTATTTCTATACCCTTTCTATCCCGGTCTTAGGAACCTGGTTTGTTGCCTTAGCAACTGTTATACAGCACTGCTACGTTATAGTTATTGTTGTGGCATCGTGATTTGCGTAGTGCCACCAGCAGAGCTGGACTTTTAACTCACGTCACATCGGTCAGTGCTTTCTCTAAGGTGCTTGACACCCAGAGCTGTAGGGCAGGCACCTTGGATCAGGGGGTGATGGGAGATGTAGTCCAGCAGATCTGGATGTCACTGGTTGGGGAAAGCCGAGTTTCCTGTCAGCCAGAGCCAGAGCTCAAAACGGAATATGTGTGGGAGCCTGCAGCTTTTATCCGCTCTTCCCTGTTCATCCTAAAGAGATGTGCTCAGGGTAAGGAAGAATAATTTTGCCACTTTAACTGACACAGTTTTCATCTGCTGCCCTTCCACAAGCAGACAAAGGCCTTTCTTAGATGTCCATCCAGCCTCAGCTTAAAAACCTACAAAGAAGGAGACTCTGCCACCCTCCTTTGTGGCAGAATAGTCCACTGCTGAACAGCTCTAACCGTCATGAAGTTCTTCCTAATGTTTGAAATGAACCTCTTTTCCTGTAGTTTGGAACCATTGTGCTGAGTCCTAGTCTCTGAAGCCATGGAGAACAAACCTGTTCCCTCTTCAATATGACATCCTTTCAAATTTTTAAACATGGCTATCATATCCCCTCTCAGCCTTCTTTTTGTAAGGCTAAACATTCTCAGTTCCCTAAGCCATTTCTTGTACGACATTTCTTCCAGACCTTTAACCATCTTGGTTCTCTTCTCCTGGACCCGCTCGAGGTTGTCAACATCCTTTTTAAACTGAGGTGGGCAGAACTGGACACAGGACTCCAGGTGGAGTCTGACCAGAGGAGAACAGATGTCCTAAGCACATCCGATCTCTCCTCATTTTGGAAGCTAAGCAGGGTCGGCCCTGGTTAGTACTTGGATGGGAGACCACCAGGGAATACCAGGTGCTGTAGACGCCTGGAGTAGGAACTGGCAAACCACTCCAGTATTCCTGCCAAGAAAACTCCCTGGATATGGGGTCACGAAGAGTTGGTCACGGCTGCAACGACGCAACACACACACACACCACTTTGCTTGATCTAGACCACTGGTTCTCAACCTGTGGGTCCCCAGATGTTACTGGACTGCAAATCCCAGAAGTCTCTACTACTTGCTGTGCTGGAAGGGATTTCTGGGAGTTGTCATCCAGGAACATCTGGGAACCCACAGGTTGAGACCACTGATCTAGACACTATGCTTCTATTGATGCAACCAAGAATCGCATTGGCTTTCTTGGCCACCACGTCACATTGCTGACTCGTGTTCAATTTGTGGTCCACCAAGACTCCCAGATCCCTTTGAATCCTTGGCCGTTGTTCCAGGAAGTATACAAGAGGTACTGAATCTTATTGTGTGCCATCAACTCAGTTCTGACTTATGGAGACCCTTCCCAGGATTTTCCGGGTAGAGAAGACTCAGAAGTGGTTCAATCCTTCCCTTCTTCCGGAGGTGCCTTGGGACTGTGCAACTTGCCCAGGGCCACCCAGGCAGGTTCTTCTGCTCGGAAGCCCAGTGGGGGGAATTGAACCCCCAACCTCTGGCTCTGCAGCCAGAGACTTAAACCACTGAGCTATCCAGCTAGTCAAGAGCCACCAAGAAGAGAAATTTAATTATCGGATGCCTTCACTCGGCCATCTTGAATAGTGACTCAAATTCATTTGAGTTGCTATTACCTAATGCCCAGTACTGTAGTTGTGTCCTCTGCAGCTTCTTAGGCTGCTATTTTTTTTAAAAGTGCTGAAGGCCATCTTATCGGTGCTAGGGGGGGATAAAAATTTGAAGGAAAAAAAGGGCCGACCAGCCCCAGGGCCAGCTGGTCGGTGTAAGGAAATTTTTAAAAAAAACAACACAAAAATTTTAAAAAGCGCCAAAGGCCAGCTGATCAGTGCTGGAGGGGGGTAATAAATTTTTTTTAAAGCACCAAACAGCCCCAGGTCCAGCTGGTCAGCACTAGGGGGGGGGAGGCAGAAAACTGGATCATATGCGGGCCCATGGACTTCTGGCTCCAGAAAAATGTGCCTTTTTAACCGGAGCAAAAAATACCCAACACCAGAAGTAGGTCTTGGAAAGCTCACTAGAAGGGGCATTACCATTTTTTTTAAAAGCCCGGTGCCCGTGGGAACAAGATTTTTGGAAACGGTTTATCTGAAAATAAGATCAGGATTTTAAAGGACATGTGATAGAGCCTTAGTGGTAATGCATTAATACCAGAGAATTTTCTGCCGAAGGTGGTCTGTCTTTATGTTTTTTCTGCCTTCCTCCAGTGGGATGCATAGAATGAACCTTAGCTCTCACTTGACGTTCATGGAATGGTTCTCATGGTCTTCGCTAGGACCGTTACTAGGGAATCCCAATCAAAAAAGGACGTTTTCTCGAGTAATCCCCTCCTCAGAGAAAAATCCTGTTTCTGAATAAGCTGCATTTTCTTGATCTCAGCAATACAATTTATGCCAGGGAGGGAATTGTTTTATTGCTGTTATTCTTAAATGTCTGGGATATGAAATGTTCACTAATAAGTCCAGGGTATTTTTCTGTCCACTACGAGTCTTCCATTCCTATGTGTTGAGATGAAAGATAAGAAAATAACCAGGAAAAATGACCCACCATTTAACAGCTCCTGACATTGAAATTAAATAGTTAATAATATTTATTAACCTTTTATTCTTCTACCTGCCACACCATGGCCCCAGATTTTTGTGGGTGAAATTCATAGAATCATGGAATCACAGAATCATAGAGTTGGAAGAGACCTCAAGGGCCATCCAGTCCAACCCTCTGCCATGCAGGGACCGCCATCACAGGACCCCCGACAGATGGCCATCCAGCCTCTGCTTAAAAACCTCCAAAGAAGGAGACTCCACCACCCTCCTTTGTGGCAGCGTATTCCACTGCCGAACAGCTCTAACCATCATGAAGTTCTTCCTAATGTTCAAATGGAATATCTTTTCCTGTAGTTTGAAACAATTGCCCCAAGTCCAAGTCTCTGAAGACATGGAAAACAAACCTGTTCCCTCTTCAATATGACATCCTTTCAAATATTTAAACATAGCTCTCATATTGGTCAGAATCTCTGGCCTTTGGCCATGCTGGCTGCAGAGGCCAAGAAAGGGGAACTTAGTAGACTTATGATAGCTCAAGGGTTTAGATTTCTGGCTGCGGAGCCAGAGGTCTGGAGTTTGATTCTCCCACGGGGCCTCCCGGGAGAAGAGCCGGTCGGGGGGGGGGGGGGCAGCTGCACAGTCCCTGAGCACCCCCAGAGGAAAGGAAGGGGAAATAATTTCTGAGTACTCTTTCCCTAGAAAACACAGATAAGGCTTGCCATTGGTTGGAACTGATTTGTCAGCACACGATTATTATTGTGTGGTTTGAAAGAAGAAAAGGTATGGGAAAAGTTTGGGTTGTTCCCCCCCTTTTTTTCAGGGTTCCGTAACTTTTGAGGAAGTGGCCATCTGTTTTTCTCCCGAGGAGTGGGCACTGCTGGCAGACTGGCAGAAGGACCTCTACAAAGACGTGATGAGGGACAACCATGAGATGCTGAACTCATTAGGTAGTTATTTATAGTTATTTGCACTGGCTTTTCTGCATTGGTTCAGGTGATCACATGCCTGAACCAAAGTAAATGGATCTCTTTTTTGTTTGCTTTTTACAAGTAGAAGCCCCCGTGGCAAAGGGGGAAATCATAGAATAAGAGAGTTGGAAGAGACCTCAAGGAGGGCCATCCAGTCCAACCCCCTGCCACGCAGGAACCCCCATCAAAGTACCCTCGACAGATGGCCATCCAGCCTCTGCTTAAAAACCTCCAAGGAAGGAGATTCCACCACCCTCCTTTGTGGCAGCACATTCCACTACCGAACAGCTCTAACTGTCATGAAGTTCTTCCTAAAGTTGAAATGGAATCTCTTTTCCTGTAGTTTGAAACCATCGCACTGCATCTTAGTCTCTGAAGCCATGGAAAACAAACCTCTTCCCTCTTCAATATGGCATCATTTCAAATATTTAAACATAACTATAATATCCCCCCTCCACCTCCTTTTTGAAAGGCTAAACATTCCCAATTCCCCAAGCCGTTCCTCATAAGACATTTCTTCCAGACCTTCAACCATCCTGGTCGCCCTCCTCTGTACCCACTCGAGGTTGTCAACATCATTTTAAATTGAGGTGCACAGAACTTGACACAGTACTCCAAATGGGGTCTGACCACAGCAGAATAGATTGGTACTATCACTTCCCTTTATCTAGACCCTATGCTTCTGTTGATGCAACCAAGAATCACGTTGGCTTTCTTGGCCGCCATGTCACACTGCTGACTCATGTTCAATTTGTGGTCCACCTAGATTCCGAGATCCCTTTCACAGGTACTATTCTCCAGCCAGGTGTCTCTGTGTGGAAATTTTGGGCTGATTCGCCTTTCCCTTGCTGTGATGAGGTAAATGGGGTGCGGGTGTGTGATGAGACCACCCCATTCCTATAGCATTTCCCACATCCCCTTCTCCCTCAATATTGCCGAACCCTCAGTGAGTGTTGGACTGGATCTGCAACGTCACAGCTCATTATGCCTCCTCTTTCCCTTTCACCACCCTCCGACCCATTTTAAAGGACAAATTCAGTTCGTAATTTAAAATTAAAAGTCAACCCGGAAAAAAAATGCAAATTACTTTCAAATTAAAACAAGCATAACTTCATTTCCTTCCTGAGCTGGCCTTAAATTGTTGGAGTAGTATCTCTTAAGAAAATTTACTGAAGTTATTGGGGTAATAATGAAAAAATATTATTATTTTTTGAAATGACAAGCTGATATATTTTTAAAAACAACAACACACAATCTCATGGTCTCATGCTCTCCCCCCCCCCTCACAGACCTTGCTGCCCATAAGCCTGACATCATCTTAAGGATTGAGCGAGGGGAGGAGCCCTGTGCCTGGAGGCTGCGGAGTTCAAAGGCGAGGGAAGGGCTGAACCGCACCTTCACAGGTAGGTCCGCATGGCTGCTAATGGATGCAACAAGACTTTGGGGCTGCCAAAGGGGGCACCCGGTCTTTGGAAGGTGACAGAGAGGTCCAGGGAAAATCCTCTTTTCCTCGTGGTGACTAGAATGGGAGGGTTGTTCAGGTAAGACTCCCCCCCCCCCAGCCCTACCCCCGGCAAATCACTGTCTGCAGGGGAATAGAATTATCAGTGCCAGCCTTTCATCCGGGCTGGAACTGCACGTGTCCAGATAACCTGTAGGAAGCAAAACATCAAAATCACTCAAGACATGCATCTTGTTTTAACGTGACAAAAACAGAGTCACTGCATGTCCTGCCTCCACAGGCGAGGCTAGCTGGCCAGTGGGGGAGCCTCTCTGCCATAAGTGGCCAGAGATGCCACTTGTGCATATGCGAACTGTGTACAATTTTTGCCTAGAGTTTTAAACATTGGAAGTAGCTTGTCTCCCTCTCTTTTTAAACAATCTTATATTTCAGTTTCTGCTCTCTCTGTATTTCTAATTGAAGCAAAACAAGTTGAGGAGCCGTATAGCCATCACAAAAACCAAATACAAAAGTAGAAGTAAAAGTAGCCTAAAGGTGTCACCTGTTCTACTTTTGCTCTCTCTGTGTGTCCTCACATATCACGTGCATAACACACTTTGCGTCTTCAAAGGAAACAATACTCCTTTTGCACGGACAAAAGGCAAAGTCATTCTACAAAATTGCAGAACATCGAGAGGGGTAAAAGTTTTAAAGCAAAGCAAAAAGCAAAGTGGTCTGCTTATATACCACCCAATACAAGTAGTCTCTGGGAGGTTTACAGTTTTTTTAATTACAGTATGGAGGCTACACGTTGCCCCCCACCCCCACCCCCAGCAAGCTGGGTACTCATTTTACCAACCTCAGAAGGATGGAAGGCTGAGTCAACCATGAGCCGGCTACCTGGGATTGAACCCCAGGTCGTGAGCACTGCAGTACAGGTATTTAATCACTGTGCCACTCTTATACTGGAAGTTAGTAATCGGAAGGAGCTTGGAAATTCTTCTTGAGGGTATCTCAGTGTATCCAGGCAGTAGAAACCATCAAGAATGAAAGACTGAGTGATTGTTCTTTGACCTTCCTCATGTTGACCTAGCTGTTTCCTGGTAGTGCCAGCAGGACATATGGGGAGATCCATTGTCATTTAGCTGGTTCTTAGTTTTTTTTTAATGTATAACATCAGGATTTTGTTCACTTTTCCACCCACCAGATGGTCACATCCAGATTAAGAAAGAATCCTGTTTCAACGGCGATTCCGCAGGACAGCCATGCCATGCTGTGCACCCAGAAGCACTCAAGAGGACCCTGGGCAATGGGGATGCCTGTGGGTTCTCCCCATGGCTGGGAAGCCAGTTCAGCACCAGCTTTTGCATGGATGGAACCGCCCTCCTGCCCCCGTGGCCGACGGAGCTCAGGTGGCCAAATTGCCCCGTGGTGGGCCAGCAGCCGGCACCCGTGGCCTTTCAAGTGGGACATCTCAGGGTCTCGGGAGGCAATTTCGGGCCCGTGGATGTTGCTGAGTCCCATCCCGGCTCCCAGGAGGAGATGCTGCTCATTTGCACCCAGTGCCAAAAATGCTTCCTTGCACCTTTGCCTCACCATCTTTCCTCCGTGGCATCCACGGGACAGGTGGCCCAAATCTGTTCCGAGTGCGAAACCAGAAAGGCAAAGGGGGCGCCTTCCGCTGGAGCCCAGCAGCGCCCTGCCGTGGCCTCGCCATGTCCCTGTGCTCATTGTTTGGCTGCCCCCAACCTCCGCCAGAGGGTCCCCAAAGAGGAGCGGCCCTACAAGTGTGGGAAATGCGACAAGAGCTTCCGGTTTGCCCACGAGCACACCTGGCACCAGAAGGTGCACGCTGGAGAGAAGATCTACAAGTGCCACCAGTGTGAGAAGGTCTTCCGCCACCGGCAGGAGCTGATGTGGCACCAGCGGACCCACACCCCGGAGTGGCCCCACAAGTGTAGCGCCTGCGAGAAGAGCTTCCGCTTCAAGCAGGAGCTGACGTGGCACCTGAAGACCCACTCGGTGGAGCGGCCGTACAAGTGCCCCGAGTGTGAGAAGAGCTTCCGGTTCAAGCAGGAATTCATGTGGCACCAGAGGGCCCACGTCGGAGACCGGCCGTACAAGTGCCCTGAGTGTGAGAAGAGTTTCCGGTTCAAGCAGGAGTTTACGTGGCACCAGAGGAGCCACGCCAGCGAGAAGACGTACAAATGCCCCGGTTGCGATAAGAGCTTTCGCTACAAGCAAGAGTTTGTCTGGCACCAACGAATCCACACGGGAGAGCAACCCTACCCTTGCGCTTCCTGCAACTCCACCTTCACCTGCCGGCAGGAGTACATGCGCCACCAGCGCTTGCACGATGGAGAGAAGCCCTACCAGTGCCCGCACTGCGACAAGACGTTCCGCCGAGGCTCCACCCTGATCCGTCACCGGCGCATCCACACGGGCGAGGCGGCCTTCAAGTGCTCGCAATGCGACCGGAGTTTTGGGCAAAGCACCCACCTCATCAAGCACCAGCGGATGCATGCGGTGAAGCACGAACCGGCTGAGAAGGAGGCGGGGTGGGCCCCCTGCTTGCAGGACCCGGGGGTCCCAGTCCAGCAGGAGGCGGTCAACGTGCTGAGCCTGAAGGCAGTTTCCGTGGGGGCACTTCTCGTGCTCAACCTTCAGGAACCCAAACAGGAGAAAGATCTAGAAGGCCAGTCGCGGGTTTGGGATCCTCAGATGTGAACCCTGTCAGGTAGCACCCCGGCCCAGAGGGGGGTAGCCCGATTCCAAACCAGTGGGTTGGGACTGCCAGGAGGTCACCCAGCACGGTCGAGCCAATCCCCAAATCCCAAGCAGGTGAAAATCGACCAGAAAGGCGGCATCCTGCAAACGCACAGGGGAGGATGGAGCCAGGCACTGCTGACCCAATGCCCAGTTCTATCCGGGGCCTTTCCTGCATTGTAAAACGTGAGGGTCTTGCTTCTGGCCCGCAGGCAGAAGGAACAAAAAGAAACACACACAGAGAGAGAGACAGAAACACAGGACCAGAAACAAGTGGTTGGGTCTGTATTCGCAGCTGCTTCCCAGCTATGGAGACAGAGGGGAAAATGGATTCCCAAAACCTGTGGAAAGTGCCCATTTTCTCCTGGCGACGGTGAGGAGGTCAGATGTGTGGGTCTTTCTTGGCCTCATGGCCTGATTCAGCAAGGCAAATATGTTTCATTTTTACGTTATGTTATGTTATGTTATGTTATGAGTTTTGTTTTGTTTTGTTATGTTTTGTTTTGCTTTGTTATGGTTTGCTATATGCTGGTATGTTGTTGGAGAATTGTGGCATGTTCGGACTTCAATCCATTGCTACCTTGTTCACTTAGCTCTTTGTGGGGCTCAGGATAGGAAGTAGGTAGGGCCGAAGACCAGTCCACCGATGGGAGGGAGGGGTGTTTGTTTTCAGGGTCTTTCCTTGAGCGCAAGCAGAAAGGCCTTACCTTTTAAACGTCTTGCCTTTCTGTCATCCTGTAGGGCATTGCTTCCTGCCTCTCTCCTCCCTGGAGAATCAGGAAGCCACAGTCATGCCTGCAACGTGCTTCCTTAGCCCACTTTTTTTTTGCTGCAGAAAATCTGGAGTTTCCAAGCATGCTTGTTCTGGGGAAAGCATGTGTTCTTGCAAGCGTCCAGTTTAATTTGTAGATTTCTTCTTCAGTATAATGGAGATGTTTCCACCTCGAACATGGAAAACTGTGTGTTTTCACTTTTTTGCACGTACAGAAAATCTCATAAAGATGGAAAGATCAAGTGGCTGAACTATGTTTTTCCCCCTTGCTCCAGTTCAGACCTATCAACTTGAAAGGCCTCCCAACTCCACCTTCAAGGGGCGCTCTTGAACTGTAGCTTCCTGAGAGACCCCCACTTTCCACTGCCTTGTGTCCCATCGACCCCATGGCTGGACCTCCCCTGCCCCCCCCCCCCCCCCGGTCAGATTTAAGCCACTTTTGCTGCAATGGCTTTTCTTTTGCACCTTTCACTTTTCTTCTGGAATGGAGATTTGCGCAGGGACCTGTGTTGTTTTGAGAAAGGACCGCTGGAGGAAGCGGGCAATGTCAGCTTCTCAGGCTTCACCCTTATCCCCTCTAGGTGTCGACTTTTTTAGAGGGAGTTTGGCACTTGCCGAGCCGTTGAAGTGGAAAGATTGGAGCGGAGCCCCGATTCATCCAAACGGGATCCAGCTGCGTGGGATGTTTCCCTCTCTGTGCCTCCATATCATGAAGGAGTGTTCAGAGCTTCAGGAAAAAGTGTGGAGCTGAGAACTAGAATGCACCTAATCTGATGGTTTTTTCAGCTCCCATTTCATGGCCACATGAAGCAGGGCTATAGCCAAGGAGTGTTTAGTTTGGCACGGCGGGCAAAACTACCTGCACTCAGTGGGCTTTGCTGAACTGCGTCTGTCCTGGGGACCCTGGCTCCTCTGAAGGACATCCAGGTCCGGCTTCCTTCATTCCGGTCGTTGCTGTCTCACCCTCGTTGCCATGGCTTTCTGTGAAACCTGGGGAAGTGCTGCCAGGCTGCTGATTTGTTCCTGAAATGACTATTTCAATGTCCAGGTGCACTGGGTTAACATGTCTTGAAATATGCAATTTTTAACGCTGCCAGCATAAAAGAGAAATCCTGGGGTGCCCATAGCAGGGAGGTGCTTGTGCACAGTCCTCTTGGTCGGACAGTGCCAACTTTTCCTTCCGAGCAGAGATTGGCTCTGTTATAAAAGCTGCCCGAATTCCAGAAATCTGCTGCCACTAGGATTGTCTCCATGTAGGCAGATGCAATGCGGAGGAACTTTGCACTGATTGGTTTTTGCCTAGGCTGCCTCTGTTAAAACCACTAAATCCCCTTTCAATCCAAACTCGCCTGGCCAGCCAGGCACATACATTCGGGCTAGAATCCTCTTGATCATTTAGCCGATGGGCTAAACTGGGGATCCAGTCGCTGGTTGGTAAAGCAGTGCTCGTCTGGTTATGCAGCCATATCTTCTTTTGCCGTCATAAATTAGCAACAGGATTCTGGCCTGTGTGCATAAGCTGGTGGCCTATTTTTTTTTTTGTGCCAGGTGTCTGGGGAAGTGGCTTGCAATCCAAAAAAGCTCACAATGAAATCAAACCGGTTTGTTTTATAAAGGGTGAGGTGGGGGGGGGACACAAGACTTCAGGGTTGCTTTTGTCTTGCACATTAAAAGCACAGGAGCCCTGTGGAATAAAAGAGTTGGCAACTTTCTCCAGCAGTCTCTCTCGTATCTTTGTCATTTTGAAGTCTGTCATAATAAGCAGACACCTTCTCTTTCCTTGAGCAGGTGACCATTCATAGCAAGACTTGCCCTGTTTCTTTTCATTCAGAGCTCCAGCACAGAGCATTCAGATCTGCAGATTCATCGGTTCAACCGTTTGTCAAGATACCCACTGTTGTCGAGGCTGGTTCTGGACCTACAGAACAGGGTGAGCCCCAGCCATTCTCCGAGGCTTCAAAACCCCATAGGACTGCTCAGTGGTTTCAATCTCTGGCTGTGGAGGTTGGAAGTTCAATTCCCCACTGGGCCTCACTGAGAACTCATGGCCAAGAAGGGATTCAAACCCTGGTTTCCTGCATTCTGGTCTCTCTCCTGTCTGTTAGTTGGCCAAAATATTTGGTTGAGGTCCAGAAAAAGACCATGCTTGGGTTCCTTGTGTGTTGTGGTGGCTCAGCAGGCTAGAGTGCTGAAACTGTCCACTGAAAAGTTGGCAGTTCGAATCCCGGGTGCCATGCAGTGGAGTGAGCTCTTGTTGTTTACCCCGATCTGTTGCCAACCTAGCAGTTCTAAAGCATGCAAAATAGAACTAGATAAATAGGTACCACCGTAAAAAGCGGGAAGGTAAAAACGTGTTCCATGTGCAGAAATGCATTCAGCCATGCCGGCCACATGGCCACGGACTTGCACCACACTGGCTCTTTGGCTTATAAATGGAGAAGAGCATCTCCATTAGAGTCAGACACGACTAGCATGCATGTGCGGCCGGGGGGGGGGGGGGGGGGATGACCTTTACCTTTCTCTTTGGGTTCCTTCAGGCTACCTTTCCTGCATCTGAAAGTGTGAGATGTGGTTACAGAAACTTGTACCAAACGACTCCAATGATTAGCGTCAGGAGGCCCTTTGTTGTTTTTTCTGCCACGGCCTGACACAGCTGGCTTCTGGAGATTAAGAGTCTTGCCAACTTGAACCAGCAGATGGCACTCGAACCTGCCTTAAAACAAGAAGCCAAGGTTTTGTTCACCAGAGAGACACTTTTTTCAGAAAGAGATATTTTTTAATTAGCCAGGACTGATATTGGGGGAGGAGGGCGATATTCAACAGAAGAAAGAAAACCAGCTTTTGGGGCCTGCGGATCAACACAGTCGGGGCAGCATTATGGCAAACCACCAGGCCGATTACTTCCAGTTGTCCTGTCAATCAAGGACACCCTCAGCAGCCTTGTCTAACTAGGAAATATTTCAGGTATGGTTTTCCTAACGCCATCCCCCCGTCCCCACCCTGGGCTCCTGAGTCCTGCTTTTGCACTGGGTCCAGTAGCCACAGAAGATCTGCAGGAAGCACAAAGGTCCCCCAAAGCAGCAGGAGGACTGGTCTGAGATAGGTAAAATATCCAAGCTGTGGGCTTGGTTTATAGTACCTTTTGAAGCAACCAGAATCCAGAACCACCAATGATGTTGGCAAGTCTTTGGGTTTGAGGTCCAAGTCCAAGTCCAAGTCCAAAGTCCGAGTCCTTGGTACCAAGTCTCAAGTCTGAGTTTTTGGCATCAAGTACACACCAAGTCCAGAATCCATTCATTAGTAGACATGGAACTCAACAAACTACAGAGGAGGAGACCACCTGATCAGGAGCCCTCTGGTCACCGCATCTCAAAAAAACCCATAGTGGAACTGGAAAAGGTGCAGAAGAGAGCGAATGAAATGATTACTGGGCTGGGGGAGCTCACTGATGGGGAAAGGCTAAAACATTTGGGGCTCTTTAGTCTGGAAAAAAGGCACCTGAGGGGGGATATGACTGAGACATACAAAATAATGTAGGGCATGAGTAAAGTGGATAGAGGGACGCTCTTCTCCCTCTCACAAAATACCAGAATTTTTTGTGAGAGGGAGAAGAGCGTCCCTCTATCCACTTTACTCATGGCCCTGCATTATTTTGTATGTCTCAATCATAAACCAGAACTAAGGGGACATCCACTCAAATTGAGGGTTGGGAGAGTGAGAACAGACAAAAGATTTTTTTTTACCCAGCGTGTTGTTAGTCTGTGGAACTCCCTGCCACAGGATGTGCTGATGGCATCTGGCCTGGATGCCTTCAAAAGGGGATTGGACAGATTCCTGGAGGAAAAGTCCATCACAGGTTTCAAACCATGATGGAGATGTGTAAACTCCATGCTTAAAACCAGGGTGCCTCAAGGACCAGATGCAGGGGAGTGGTATCAGGAGACAGATATCTAGTCTCGTTGACTCCCAGACGCATCTGGTGGGGCCAATGTGAGATCCAGGAAGCTGGACTAGATGGGCTGTTGGCCTGATCCAGCATGGCTCTTTTTATGTTCTTATGTCCTTAACATCATTCTGCAAGGACGGGGAGATCCCTACCCAAGGGGCCTCTCATTTATTCCATGTGGAACACATTTAACGGAATCATGAAGTTGGGAGGGGCCTACAAGACCATCGTGTCCAACTTGCCTGCTTAAGGTAGGAATCCAAATCAAAGGAGATTGGCCAGGTGCTTGTCCAGTTTGCTCTTGAATGCCTCCAGTATTTCCTGAGAATTTTTCAGTTGAAATCTAGCTTCCTGTCGCTTCAGCCCATTGTTGCATCTCCTGGGTAGATTGAGAACAGATCCTGCCCTCGAAATATTAGCAACGTTTTTGTTAATTTTTTAGTAGCCTAACGGTATCACCCGTTCCGCTTTTGTACCTTTCAAGTACTGTATCTGAAGAGTGCCATCTATCTCCTGGCTCTCAGTCTTCTCTTCTCAATGTTAAACATGCCCAGTTCTTTCAATCTTTCCTCTTAAGACTTGCTATCCAAAGCCCTTAATAATCCTTGTTGGGTTTGTAATTGTTCCAATTTATCAGCATTCTTCTTGAAGTATGGCATCCAGCACTGGATACAGGACTAAGGTGAGGCCTAACCAGTGCCTTATTGCAGAGGATATTTCAAATAACAAAACTTTTGGGTAGAGGTTTATTTTTTTAAAAATTGGAGGGGGGGGGTTGCACAGCTTCTTTCGGAAGTATCTAGAGCAGAATAGCCCCTAGCCCACGACATCAAAAGCTACCCTTGGCCCCATGCAGCTGTCAGATCTCCAGGCCAGCCCCAAAACAGCTGTCAACAGCTTGGTGCAAATTGGGGGGGGGGGTCATCTGAAATAGAGGTGGCCAAGGGAAATAGGAAGCAGGGCAGGTACCCACCCAGGATTTTAAATAGCACTGATAAAAGCTAATTGGGTGGATACACAAAGTTGGGAAGGCTTTTATTTTCTTTATGATTAGCATAGGGGCATCCGGACTTCATCAGCTGGCAAGTGGCTGTGAAGCCCCCTTCCTCTCCCCTGACCCGTTCTCTGCAAAGCACAGATGGCATATGTCCCCTCCTGTCAAAACATGCACACGCGCGTGCACACAACTGGCCTCGGAGGAAGGAAAGGAGTCACATGAAATGTACCAAGGACAATTGAGGGAGACACAGGGCCAGGTTTGATCTTCATGGTAGAACTGTTGTTGGCTTCTTCCTTACTCTGTATGTTCTGCCCTCCCCGGCTTGGAGCCCTTTGGAGGAGCCAGACTACAAAACCCATCCCTCCCTGCCAGCCCGGGCAAATGGTGGTGATGGGAGTCATTGTTGTACCTTCTGTCAGGCGGAGGAAAGTCTTTTCTTGACAGGGTTTAAGGTTTAATCTCATCAATAGTAAGTGATCTCCAGCAAAGAATTTGCCACTGTCAGACCTGGAGATATTCCATTCAAATCACTCGCAGTTTGCTTTTCACTTTTAAAAATATTCTTATTCTATTGTATGGGATATTTATCCAAAAGCTTTCAGTAAGTTCTTTTTGTTGCCAAACTGGCAACAGGGTTTCCTAAAACTCCTTCCGGGCTTTCCTAACATAAAATTTTGATCATAAATAGATATCTCAATAGTTACCTCACAATCCAGCTGCATATCTACTCAAATATATGATACCTATTTCTTGCAAAAACATTGGTCTCATTTATTGTTTTTAAGTGGACACGTCTTGGTTTAGTGACTAACTGCCCTCTGACTGATTATTAAAATGGCTTTCATAGGGCCAGCCCCCACATAAAAAAACTCATAAAGTTGTTACTTCTAATGGGAAATGCTAAGATGAACAAAGGCGTGATTCAGCCTTTTGTGCAGTGGGAGGAGGCTTTTGTGACTTCTGAAAATACAGGGTCATGTTTTTAGGAGAGGAAGGGATACAGTAATGCCTTTAAAAAGCCACCTCATAGGCATGGCATTGCCTGCTATTTGAGGGGCTTTGACGACCTAAGAAAGGGCAAAGCACCTTCTGAGGGGCCACAGAGCCTTCCTCCTCGGTTTGGAGGCATCACTCCTGCTCTCCCGCCTAAAACAGGTGGGTGAGAAAAGTGGGAGGAGAGACTTTTGGCTAATTGGCCAATAAAGTTCCAGAGTGCCTTGGAAGGACAGCCCCTTCCACCAGTCGCCTCTCTCCCTGCCAGGCTCCGCCTCCTGTGCTCCAGAGCGAAGGCAGTTTACCTCAGAGTAGCGGGAAAGAAACCTCTGTGGTAAATCCAGCCTCTCTGGAAACATTTAAGGGGGGGAAGAGAGAGAGAGAAATAAAGAAAGAAAACGCTCCTTCCCCCCCCCACACACACACACAAATGAGCACCATTAATTTTTATTAAATGAGATTTTTTAATATTGTGCGCCACTTTGGGTCCCTTTGTTGGCAGAAAGGGAACTTTTGGTCCCGTTGCCATTTTGAAAATGAAATTTAAAATGAAGGGAGATGAATCCCATCCTTAAACCTAGCCGCTGTTTCTCCCACCAATCCCGATGGACTCGGCACCCCCTTCTGAGGCACAACCTCCGACCATAATTCAACCGTAACACAATGGTCATCCTCTTAAAAGCCCATTTGGGGGGAACATTGCGTCCATTCTTCTGTGAACCTGTGCAGAATGCAGCACATGATTTCTATGTTTGTTTCCACCCCTCATAATTTTTTTCTTTTTGTGTGCTCTTTGCAAGGGGAGGGCATGGTGTCATAGCGGACTAAGGCTCTGAAAACTGTGGGCTGCAAAGTCGGCAGCTCGGCGGTTCAAATCCCGGGCTCCACGCAGCGGAGTGAGCTCCTGCTGTTAACCCCGGTTCCTAGCAACCTAGCAGTTCGAAAGCATGTAAATACAAGTAGATAAATAGGTACTGGTGTAAAAAGCAGGAAGGTAAAACGGACTTACACAACACTGCCTCTTTGGCTTGAATATGGAGATGAGTACCACCCGTAGAGTCGGACACAACTAGCACGCATGTGCGGGGGGAACCTTTACCTTTACCTTTGCAAGGGGAAAGGCTCTGTGGTGGAATTCAACTTCCACACATGGTCTTCTGAGCTCTAGACTCAGATCCCAGAAGCACCGGCCGGATTATTTTGGAGAACAAACGTGTGCTTGCACTCTGTGCCAGAGCACCAACAGAAAGATCAGTCCAAGCAGGGGGTCTACATGATTTTCATGACCAACATCTTTGAGGCGGCAATGTGTGTGTTTCTTAAGAACTGAAAGGGCAGCCAGGGCCATGGTCAAGTGCTAGTTCCAGGCATCAGTTGCAACACCCAAAGTGGTCCCAGACAAAGAGATGTGGGTTCGAATCCCCACTCAGCCTGAAATACCCTTGATGCCCTGTTGGATGTCCTGCCGCCTCCTCTTGCTCTGGAGCTCCCTTGAGCAATATTTGGGCATCAAACCACCTTCCTTTCACTCCACCCTGGGCTGAAGAGGCCACCAGTAAGGCCACAGCTAACGGCCCACACTGAACGGGTTTTGGGAAGAGCTGCATAGGTGGGTCTTTCATGCACCCCATGCCATTGTCCACCTAACAAGCCTATCCAGGCCATTGTCCAACCTTAAGAATCGATTCAGTTCATGGTGGCATGAAACTAAGAACAATAAATAGGAAGCCTCCTACCAGCTTTCCTCAGACTGTCGAAGCTACTTGGATGAGTAGCAAACGTTTCGATCACACAAGAAAAGAAGCCCGGTTGCCATGACTCAACTTCTGGATATGAATGTTAATGCATTCTGTTGTTCCAACTGTGTGACCTTCAACTCTGCTTAAGTCTTTGGTGCTTGGTTTTGGTGTCATTGTAAGTACAGTGGTACCTTGTATAAAGGAATTAATTCATTCCAAATGAAATTATGTTAAGCAAATTTTCCTTTATACAAATTCTCATAGGAATGCATTGATAATGGAGTAATCCCTTTTTTATGTTGTATGGATTTCCCCCATAGGCAGTTATGTTAAGCAAATTTCCCCTATCTCTGGAATTTTTTATGTTGTACAGATTTTATGTTATACAAGCTGTTTGTTATACAAGGGTCCACTGTATTATATAATTATTTATGAATAATAATTCTAGTTATATTTCTCCACTGGGTTATGAAGTTTCTTCCCAACCCATTCCTAATGGAGGGAAAGAGTAGCATTTTACAGTGATATTCCTTGTTCTTTGTAGGGCTCTGTCTGATCGAATCCTGCCCCCCCCCACTCTCATGACTACACAACACACCCTAAAAGGAAGAAAAAGCCACAACTTTATTGATTATGGCAATACATGCTATGGTTAAGCAACACCACTTTGAAAACTAGGGAACAAGTCAGGTAAGGACGGAAGGAATACAGCCACCTTAACAGCACCTAGGATGGTTTTCTCTTCCAATAAAGCCCCTTGAACACATCTACCCCCCTCAGATTTTGGACCTGACCTGGTTAGCCCCAGTGGCTGCTGGCCTTCTCGCTGCCTGGCCTGGTAGCCTGATCCAGTGTAATGCAGCTTTCTGCATTGCCATGCCCTCACGGTGCAACTCTGTGTGTGTTTATTGTACTCCAGTTGGGTCTTCTTTCATCAGTGATTGTCTTTAGATGGCTAAGCTGCTTTTTGAATGCTGCAATTTACAGGAGCTTTTGCATTTAAAATACTGTACCCTGCTTTTCCCACAACACAGAACACATGCTTCCCCAGCTTGCATGTTTTATAGACATTTGTTTGGCTCAAAGTTTCGGCTTCTCCGTTCTCACGTGAAAAGCTTAGAAGAAAGCTAACCGTTGGCCCCCTTGCAAGGAGGCAGCAAGGGAGGTGGTGGCGGCGGATGGGTTGGTGGGCCTGGGAGTTGTTCCTTTGGGGCCCTGCATCTCTTCCAGATTTTCCCCATGCGGTGCCCTTGTGTTGGCTGGTGGTGAGCTAAGTGTTTTTCAGGCAAGGAAAGAAGGATAACCCCAGCTCCCAAATCAATCATCTCAGCTTCCTGAGCTACTTTTGCAAAAATTCTTGACCTTTCCCTTAAGGCCTCTCCATCATCAGAAGCAAGGCAGGCTGTTTCTGAAGGGAGGATGGTGTGTGTGTGTGTGTGTGTGTGTGTGTGTGTGTGTGTGTGTGTGTGTGTGTGTGTGTGTGTGTGTGTGTGTGTGTGTGTGTGTGTATGATGGAGAGGGGGTGGGTGGGTGGCCATTTCTTTCAAGAAACAACAGGTCTAAACTTGCCAGTTTGGAGGTGGTCAGAGCTGAACCTAGGAGCAGGCAACAGAGGGGGGAAGTACTACAGAAATAATTTTATGGGAGGGAGAGTGGCTGAAGATTTAACTCAGAGTTAAAGCAGAAGATCATGTAATGCCGCTCCCCCCACCCCAACACACACACTGTATTTTGTTGCAGAGTTTTGAATTTCTGGAAAAATTCCTTTGCGCTACTACGCAGTAGGAGTACAAAGACTCACAGAAGAGTATAGCTTCAAGTTCCCCAAAGAGTCCTTGACAGCCCAGAAAGGTCCCTCTCAGCCACACCCACTATAGGCAGCATGCAAGGTTGTAAAATCTCCAACATATTTCTGAAATGGTAGAACTGCAGTTCAAAGTATTTGCCAAATATTTCCGGAGTATTTATTTTTATTTATTTTTATTTATTTATTTTTTATATTTATATACCGCACCAATTTCCCAGAGGCAACTCTGGGCGGTTCACATAAAAACACAAGAAATCCACAAGATAATAATAGTAATAGAGAAGACAATAATAATAAAATAAAGGGGGAAATACCCAACAACAATTTTTTTAAAAGAAAAATAATTGGCAAGAGGCATAGGACAACTAATGAATTAGCGGTGTGGCGGTACGCCTTTCGTTGTGGGTGCGCTCCTTGGAGCGGGCGCTGGAAGAGGTGGCAGCCAGCGGCTCTCTTGGCTTAATGTACTTAATGTTCTAAATTCCACATTATAGTATAGCTCTCAATGCTACCAAGAAGTTTTGTCTTTGATCTGGTTGTGTGTAACTTCTGGTGGTTGTTTGGTTAAATAAGATGGAAGTAGAGGAAATCTGCAGCCATTATTTGTATTGCGAGTCAGATTTGGAATTCGTCTTGTGGATCAGGCCTTACTCAGGGCAGTGCGGTTGCCCAAACTAAATCCTTGTGAACCTGGAAACTTTGCTTTTCATCTTTGCTGGAGATTCGGGGTATTGTAGTCCAAAAAGCCACACTCCCAAGATTCCACAGAGCTGTGTATTAAATACATTGTGAATTCTTGGGACCATTAAATAAAATCAGTCAGTTACCAGAAGAATACTGTATATATTGTAAGCCACAAAACTAAAAAGAAGCAACGTAGATATTAAGGCATTAAAGCAACCACTTGGTCCAATCAGAGTGAACGCATCAAACTGATGGCCAGAACCCTGTTAATGGTGTTACTCAAATGAGGTACATTTTAGCACCAAATTGCCACCAGTCACAAAATCAGTGCTGCATTTTCCTCTTTCTATTTGGCATTAATTCAGTGCTGAAATTTATGCCATTGGGGTTGCAATGGGATAAACAGGGATCCCCTAAGTCTCCTGTTCCAGCCGCTCCACTGGCTGCCGATCCGTTTCAGGGCACAGTTCAAACTCCTAGTATGTGGCCAAGCTTTCCCAAAGTCTGCATTACCTCCTATAAGCCTGCTCAGGTGTTAAGATCACGAGAGGCCTTTCTCTCAGGGCGTTTATACACGACCCCTAAACTCCGGGGCAAATGGTTCCCAGCTCCGGAGCTTAAAAATGTTTACCCACCAGCTCCGGAGTTAACAGGAAATTAAGTGCAACCACACCCACTTTAGCACGTCCCAGCGCAGCTTTCAGGTACCTGCTTTTTGGATGTGAAAAATATTTGATCCGGTGTAAGGATAGTGAGTGCGGGGCTCTCCTGGCTTCTGTTTGTTGTTTTTTTGGCTCCCGCCCCTTTAAGAGCTACTTTTACAGAGACGAGAGGCAGAACGAGGTGAGCGGCATGCTTTTCTTTCTCTTTTTCTCCCTCCCTCACGCAGCCAGCAACCAGGAAGTGCAGAGGGGGGTGGGGACAGAGGAAGAGCGACGAACCCCTAAGATCTCTGGTCCGAATTTAAGTGGCCAGCGGATCTTAGGGGTCATGTAAAAAGGCCCTCAGTCCCACCTTCACGGATCCACTTGGTGGAGACACAGACTCCGGTTGCTCCCAGTGGAGTGGCTGCTCCCAGATTCTGGAACTCTCTCCCACAGGAGGCCAGCCTGGCCCCATCTTTGTTGTCCTCATGCAAGCAGGCCAAGACCTTTCTCTTCATGACGGCTTTCCCTCCGTGACCGCCTTCATGAGTGGTTTCTCTTCATGACGGCTTTCCCTCAGTGACCGCCTTCATGAGTGGTTTTTTTTTAAACGAATTACAATCCCTTGTTGCTTTAAATGTGTTTTTACTATTGATTTTCTTAAAGATTTTAATCAAACATTGGTTTTATTTCCTTTTCAGTGTTTGTATTTTTACTGGATTTTCTTTTGCTTTTTTGCTTTTTTAATGTTGCTTTTTAACTATGCCTTGAGTCCTTTTTTAAGGAGAAAGGTGATGTAAATTTGTTTTAAATAAACAAACAAACTTATAATGGGATTGCAACCAATAAGATAAGTGTAGGTAGACTCACCCTTCCGGAGTCGACTCAATGGGACTCTTTTGTTTGGGATCATGCATCAGTGTTTAGGACTAACATTTTACATGGCCCACCCTTGTGGACACCCACACCACATAAACCCTCCTTGGTTTTGACATGCCACAAGACTCTTGGTTTTTGCTCTCACCGACTGAGTGGGCTACCTCCCTGCCTTGGCGGGACTTACCTGGTTTTGAGCCATCCTTCCAACGCCCCTACGAAGCAAGGCTGGTTTATGGAACACTTTATTGATGGTGCTTTTAATTTACCATTCTTTCAAAAGGAAGGGCACCTTGACCAGGAAAAACTCTTTCAAACAAGCTTACACAAAGTCACCTGCAAACGGAAGAGCAAATCTTTATATGATAAGACATTAATAAAACCCAGGGTGTTTAAAAAACAAAACAAAACAGAGAATGCTTCAAAATATACGGGTTCTTCTTAATCGTAGGGGGAGAACCGTTCACTGTGGGCACACCCTGTTTCTTACTTATGGGTCAAAGTTACCCTCTGGTGCTGGAGATTAGAGCTACTGTGTACAATAAATCCCACTATTGCTGCAGCTGCTGCTGAGCTTAATGCTGGCAGGAGCCTCCTTGCCATTTATTTTTCTCCGGAGCCCTGGGCGTTGGCTCGAGATGGAGATCAGAAGGAAGCATCTTAAGTGTTTATACAGGTCTATCCTCTCCTAACCCCTCCGGCTACATAATGGCAGGAAGCCATGGGAGCGGGAAGGATGTTTACTCCATTTATATTCTCTCTGAGTATCTCTCCCTTCTCTTTTCCTGCCTGGGAGGATTAATCCAGGTCCTTTTATGGCCTCTGTCACAAGAAACGATTTGGAGTTAATGGGGTGCATTCAAATCTGCGCAGAACATGCAACATTAGGGTCATTCTTACCTCCTCTACTCACCTGGTGGTCCAAGGAAAACAACCTCATGGTTGGTCATCACTTCCGCTCACCATTCCCTACAATTCAGGTTATGACAGACGCAAGCCCAACAGGTTGGGGAGTGTTATGTTTAAACTACAAATTGCATGATATCTGGTCTCCTCAGGAGCGTCATCTCCACATCAATCAGCTGGAGTTGCTTGCAGTCTTCAAGGTCTTCCATGCATTTATCCAGCTCCTATCCAGCAATGTAGTACTGGTAGTCACAGAGAACATGACCACCATGTACGTACTACATAAACAAACTGGGCGCCACTCATTCCAAAGGCATTCTCTCCCTGACGATAGATCTCTGGGAGTGGTATCTCTTTCACAGCATTCATCCCATTGTCATCCACCTAGTGGGATCAGAAAACATCGACACCGACAATCTGAGCAGGCGTCAGCACTCGTTCCACGAGTGGGAGCTACACCAACCCACGTTCGACCACCTGTGTTGCATCTGGGGCAGCCCGATTTGGACCTGTTCACCACGAAGGATGTCACCAAGTGTCCTCATTTTAGTTCAAGAGCAGGACTAGGCCACGGCTCAAAGGGATATGCCCTGGCAATTCCTTGGGGGGGGGTCAATCCCTCTTTACACCTTTCTCCCCATACCTCTCCTCCACAGAGTGATTTCCAAGATACTACAGGAAGCACCCACCATCATCCTGATAGCTCCGTGGTGGCCAAGGCAACCTTGGTTCACTCACCTTCTCAACTTGGCTCAGGAGTTCTGTCGACTTCTAAAGATCCCCGAACTTCTGTCCCATCAGTTCTCCACCCAGACATACCTCAACTCCAGCTCGCTGCCTGGAGGATCAGAAATCAATAGATAATATCTTCTCTGCATCCCGAAAGCCTTCCACTTCTCGAATTTACTCTCTGAAATAGAAGCACTTCGTTTTATTTGCATCAGACAACGGTTTTTCACCACTTCAACCCTCTCTTCTGCATGTCCTACAATATCTTTTATACTTGAAAAGGTCGGGCTTAGCTCTGGACTCCCTCAGGGTGCATCTCTCTGCCATTGTCACCCATCAACCGTTGGACTCTGAAATTTCTAAATTCTTTCGTCACCCACGCTTTAAACTATTCATGCGGGGCCTCAACAACACCTTTCCTGACAGGAAGCCAATTCCACCTCATTGGTCGCTCTCATTGGTCTTGTGACAGCTCATGCGCCCACCATTTGAACCTTTAGCGCAGGCATGTCCAAAGTCCGGTCCAGGGGCCAAATGTGGCCCGTTTTCAAATTTCAAACGGCCTGCAGCCTCTTCTCCCCACTGGCTCAGCCTGTCACCCACCCCTGCCAGCTGGTCCCTCCCCAAATCATTCCCCCAGCCACCTGCCCAGCCTACCCGCCCCTGGCTCCATTGCTGTAACATCCTCCCTGCCTCCTTGCATGTTCAGAGGCTAGTCCAAAGTCCAGCCCGGGGTCAACCCCCACACATTTTCACCTCACGAAATCTGGCCCTTCTTGCAAAAAGTTTGGACACCCCTGCTTTAGCACCTATGGACCTTCGCCTCCCTAATTTCAAGACTGCCTTCCTTCTTGCTGTCATCTCGGCTAGAAGGTCTAGCGAGCTTTACGCTTTGCACTGCAACCCTCCGTACCTTCAATTCTACAAGGACAGAGTCGTTGCATATTCTGACGTCACCTTCCTCCCAAAGGTGGTCTCTTCTTTCCACCTCTCATAGCCTACCTTCTTTCCGAATCCTTCCACGCCTCTGGAACGTGACGTTCACTCCCTCGATGTTTGCTGGGCTCTGGCCTTCTACGCGTCCAGAACTGCACCTGTTAGAAATACAAACAAGTTGTTTATCTGTTATGACCCAGGTTCCCAAGGGTCACCTGTTTCACCCCAGCGTTTTTCTCACTGGATTGTTTCAACTATTAAGTTAGCTTATGAAGTCGCAAAAACTCCATTGCCCGCTACTGTCCGTTCTCACTCCACCAGGGCTATTGCCTCCTCTGCAGCTTTCCTTCGAGGCATTCCGTTGGGGGACATCTGCAATGCGGCTACAAGGTCCAATCCAATGACCTTCGTGAAGCACTACTGTATGGATGCTCAGATGAGGTCTACCACTGCCTTTGGGAGAACTGTCCTTTCCTTTGTGACAGCGTGACTTCCCACCATTCTGTGAGTACTGCTTGTAATCTCCCATCTGTGTGGCTTCACGAAGGCCACGAAGGAGAAGAACCAGTTACTTACCTGTAAAGGTGGTTCTTCGAGTGGACCTTCATGAAGCCACACAGCACCCGCCCGCCTCCCCTCAAGTCGCCACGCTGTGAATATTTCCACTTATACTGGCGGCAAGAGGGAACTGAGACGTTTAGGCGTGAAGCCTCCAGCTCATGCGAGAGGCAAGGGGGGTGGAGACTAACGAACTTTCCTATCGCTAGGGAAGTCCGGCCTCCATGCAAGCACGCTGGGAAACCCTTATGTGTGGCTTCACGAAGGTCCACTCGAAGAACCACCTTTACAGGTAAGTAACTGGTTCTTTTCAAAGGGTTGGGCCAGTTTGATCTGAACATTTCTGTGCCACACAATGCCAAGATTCACCAACCAATGTTTAATTTACCTGGGAAAGTGCGTTTCAAAGGTCCATGTGTCATTGAGACCCCACCACCACCAGATGCTTCCACACCCCTTTTGCCAGCATTCAAATCCCTTTAAAAATACATTTCCCAAGTGTAATAGCGCTAAAGTGGCAAGGCAGTCATAGTTTTAGAAGAGGTAGCTGTGGTAGTCTGTGCAACCGTATCAGGCAAAATCCAAAGAAACAAAACAAAACCAATGAGGAAAAAACGTGTGGGACTTTCAAGAACAGCAATTATATTTTAATGTGAGCTTTGCCAACGGGTCCACTTTCTAAATGTCTATGCACGGTTCCCATCAGTGATGAATTTATTTATTAATTTATTTCACATGATGGTGATGAAACACACCTGGGGTGCTGGCATATGACAAGTTCTGTCTTCATCACAGTGCCATCCTTAGGTTAGGCTTTTAGCCGGCATGTTTCCTGTAAAGAATTCTTTTTTAGTTAAGCACCGGGTTTTCTGCCTCGGGTTCCTTGCCCACATCTGGTGCCCAGCGACAATTTCTGGAATTCTTTGGGTTGCAAGAGAATAAAACTCAAATAAATCCAGGAGTGTGGATGTCCCTTTCCAAACAACTTTTCTTGCTGGACACTTCCCCCCCACACCCAATCCTATCAGCCCACGGGACCAGATGCAGGGGAGTGCGATCAGGAGACAGAGATCTAGTCTCGTGCGTTCCCAGATGCACCTGGTGGGCCCACTGGGAGATCCAGGAAGCTGGACTAGATGGGCCTTTGGCCTGATCCAGCATGGCTCTTCTTATGTTCTTATGTTCTTGTGTTGAAATAGGCTGATTCCCCTTGGGCTGATGGGAGCTGTAGTACAACAGTATCCCGAATGATGGGAGATGTAGTACAACAGTATCCAGAAGACTACCAGGGGTGGGAGTGACTGCCGCTTGAGCCCAGCATATCAGAAGTGCACATTCTGGCTGCCAGACTTTGTTCATGCAAAAACCCCAAACGGGTTCCCTTGAGACTTCCTCTCACCCGCCTGCAGAGCTGGGGGAAAATTATTTTTGCAGATGTGCATGCTAGCCTGTGAAAGTACCCGTTCCCCATCATTACCAATCTGGATTAAATTGGGTTTTTTTTGGGGGGGGGGACGGGGGAGAGGGTTGGGGGGGACCCTGGGAAAGTTCGGCTTCTCCCCAGATTCAGGTCTGGTTGTCTGCCAAGCTGTTTTCTGCCCCCGTGCCCACCCTTCCGACCTGTGTGGTTTGTCTTGGCTGCGGCCGGCAGCGCGGATGCCAAGACACTGTGAGAAAAGGAGCCCATCTCACCTGCCAGATGTGGAGCCGCAGTAGAGGCGGCTTGGGAACCTCTGGGAAAATATCTTCCCAGGATTTGTGGATGGCTTCAGGGGCCTCTGGGAAAGGCAGCCCCAGAGGGGGTCAATCCAGGCTCTCTTTGCAGCTCCCTTTGGGGGGCGCCTCAAGTGCTGCCAGCCCTGTGAATGCAGAAAGGCCCTGCCCAGAGGACTAGACTGAAGGGACAGCCTCCCGACCCATGGAAAAGCTCACTCTTTCCACCACAATTCCCCGAATGCACAAAATTTACCAGCACAAGGCATCGTTAATGGCCTAGTGGGACCATAGTTATCAATTGCATTCAGTACCTATCCTGCTTTCCCACAATCAGTGAGCCTAGGACAAGTGCAAAGGGTTCTCCTCCTTCCCAGTTCATCCTCAGCACAAAAGCCCTATGAGGTAGACCCAACAGAGAGAGAGAGTGCTTCCAGGCAATTCCTGCATTTTACTCTTGACTGGTTGGGCTGGTTTTGTTTGTTTGTTTGTTTGTTTAAGAAACTAACACAATATATTTATCTCTCACCTGGCATTAAACTGGTTATGTAGGCTTTTGAAACAATGGGTGTGTGTGACATGTCATCTTGTGGCTTCTGAGCACAGGAACAAGTGACCTCCAGAGGTCTAGTCATTAATAGTTCTGCTCAGGTCTTGCAAACTCTAGTGGATTCTTTCACTGAGTCAATCCATCTTAGATTTGGCTTTCCTCCTTTCCTGTAGCCTCCAACCTTTCCTAACATTATCATCTTTTTCTGGGGAGCCTCATTTTCTCGTGGTGCATCCAAATTACACTAGACTCCGTAATCCATTTAACCAGAGGCAACACCAGAATGGGTTGTTGTTGTTGTTAAATTCTTTTAGTTGCATAGCAGAAATGCAAGAATTCACAGAGCAGAATAGCTTCAAGAGTAGACCACCCCGTTCCTCATTAAATGGCACTTACAGTGTCAGTAACTGAGACATTAGTAGGAGAAGGAGTAAAGAAGTTTAATTACTTCCAGACCCATAGCAAACTAGCAAACACAACTTCCTTCAGTAACAGACTTCAACAGAATCCAGAGAGGGGGAGAGCTCAAAAGCACAGAGGAGGGTCTCTCTTTAAATTCAGAAACAAGAGAGGATGATTGGTTACTGCTGGATAGATTGACACATGTCCCAGTCCTGTAAGGCCCCTCCCAGAGAAACCTACTAAAGGCAGCATGTGAGGTTGTTTAAAAAAAACCACATAGAACTTTCAACAGAATGAATGTAGGTTTTGTGAGCAAAATCCCTTGTCCAAAATACCTTCAAGGGATTTTTTTTAAGTAATGATTTTAATTTAATATGGAATAAAATTTTGGTACATGTATTTCAAAAAGGAAAAGGGCACACATCGAGAGAAGATCCAATGTCTTTCTGGAGAGAAATGGGAAGATCCATATTTTGAGGATTTTAAGCATAGATTAAGTCCTGAGTGGGAGGTGGGCTGCATGGGATTTGTTAGGATGATTTTTTTTCTTCCATGTATGTTATTTTGTTTTTACATTGTAATTAAAAAAATTAAATAATTTTTAAAGCCTTTCAGCTGAGTTCATAAAAAGAGAATTTTTGCCTGCCTCCCCACTTAAGTGTCCAGACATGATCTCATATATGTATATTTTGGCCCGGGCACCATGATGCCATTTGAGCCACCTACACCAAGCTGCAAGGAATCCGGGCTTCCATTTTTCTTCCTCTTCCCTCGTACTCAACCTCTGGAGGAGTTGGACACCCAACGGCTGCCAGGAAAGACATCAACCTTCCACAAAGGCTCATCTCCTTTTTCTGGGTGGATGTTTTGCCCTCAGCCGGGATGGTTTGGGCTTACCGCAAAAACCAGTACTCTTATTCAAGACAATTACACCAAAGTAATGAAAGAGATACAAATGGAAATAAACTCAACCTATCCTTTATGGGTAGGAGCGGCAATAAAAATGAATGTATTACCAAAACTACTATTCCTGTTCCAAACAATACCGGTCAACGGAATGATAAGAAACCTAGAATCAAAATTAAAGTATTGCAGGACAAAAAGAAAATGGAGGCTTCGCGCTACCAAACTGGATTTTATACTATAAAGCCTGCTGTCTGACGTGGATGAAAGAGTGGATGACCCTTGAAGATAATCGACTACTTGCGTTAGAAGGATTTAATTTGAATTTTGGATGGCATGCATATCTATGGTATGGGAAAGCTAAAGCCCAAAAAGATTTTGCAAACCACTGCATAAGAAACGCCTTGTTGTGGGTTTGGGACTCATTGAAGAACTCTATCTATACAGCAATGCCACTTTGGGTTTCCCCACAACTGGCACACACAAAACCCTCCATAATAGAGGACAAAAAACCTCTGAGATATAAAGATATGTTAACAGAAAAATTACAACTAAAATCAAAAGAAGAATTACAGTCACAAGGATTTAGAATAGATTGGTGGTTGGAAATGCAAATGAAATCTTGGTTTAGGAATGATAAAAAGCAATTTAGTTTCTCAAATCAAGAAGTTGCAGTGGATAAAATCATTTTTTCTTCTAATGAAAAGTTAATTAAAAAAATTTATAGCTGGTTATTAGCCAGACACGTAGAAGATGAGATGGTAAAAGAATGTATGATAAGCTGGGCACAGGATCTAAAGTCAGAAATTCAGTTAGAGGAATGGGAAAAACTATGGAAGGTTAATATAAAGATCACTAAGTCAATAGCATTTAAAGAGAATCTCTATAAAATGTTTTATAGGTGGTATTTAACACCTGATAAGCTGGCTAAAATGTATAAAATATCCGATGTTTGTTGGAAATGTAACAAAGGACGGGGATCTTTTTTCCATATGTGGTGGGTGTGCAAGAGGGCTAAAAAATATTGGTGTATGCAAAAAATTATTTTACAAACCTTGAGTTAAAACCAGAGATTTTTTTATTATCTATGATAC
Organism: Phrynocephalus guinanensis; assembly: GCA_037367245.1. NCBI lineage: Eukaryota > Metazoa > Chordata > Lepidosauria > Squamata > Agamidae > Phrynocephalus > Phrynocephalus guinanensis. The sequence goes on from CM074752.1 coordinate 5,199,404, forward strand.
AACAAAATATTGGTGATAGCAAAAAAAATGTAATAATTCATATTATCACAGCAGCTAGAATGTTGTATGCACAATTATGGAAGACAGACAATATTCCAGACAAAAACCAGTTAATTATGAAGGTGTTAAACTGCGCAGAAATGGACAAGATCTCGGCACTAATGAAACCAGAAGGATGCAATGAAGACTTCGAAGAAAGATGGCATGACTTCTACAAATTTTTAGATGAATATTACAAGACAATTAAGTTTCCTGTTTAATTTATGAGTAATTGAGATAGTTAAGGATCATACATTGTTAAGATGAGATACAAACTTTGTTTGAGAAGATTAGAATCGCTCCAATGTTTTTTTTCTTTTCTCTGATTGATAACTTTTTTGTTTGAAAACTATAAATAAATTACAAAAAAAAAAAAGAGGCTGCTGGGGATAGAAAACGGGACAGCTGCAGCCCATCCAGAGGAAGACCCTGTGATTAATGAATTGTCTGTGGAAAACCGGGGAGGAAGTTCTGAATATAAACCAAGAAGAAGTAGTAACTTATAGGGGCGGGGGGAGACAGACACCAGTCTCCAGCTCATATACATGGATGAACTTAGATAGAGTCCCCAAGTTTCTCCCATTACAAAGTTTTCCCCATAAAAAGCATAGCCATCTGGTTTTCCGGGCGCAATTCAACGTGCTGCTTCCAACCAATGAAATCCCAAACAGCTTGGGGAACAAGTTATTTCCAAGACTACATCACCCCTTATGAGCCTGCCTGGCTGTTCAGACCATCAGGGAAGACCTTTCTCTCAGTCCCACCATCCTCAATAGGAGAGCGCCTTCTCTGTGGCTGCTCCAGACTTTGGAACTTCCTCCCACTGGAGGTCAGGCTGACCACATCTCTGCTGCCCTTCCACAAGCGGACAAATGTCTTTCTTAGAATCATAGAATCATAGAGTTGGAAGAGACCTCAAGGGCCATCCAGTCCAACTCCCTGCCATGTAAGAATCCCCTTCACAGGACTCCCGACAGATGGCCATCCAGCCTCTGCTTAAAAACCTCCAGAGAAGGAGGATCCACCAACCTCCTTTGAGGCAGCATCTTCCACTGGCGAACAGCTCTAACTGTCATGAAGTTCTTCCTAATGTTTAAATTGAATCTCTTTTCCTGTAGTTTGAAACCATTGCCCCGAGTCCTAGTCTCTGAAGCCATGGGAAACAACCAGTCCCCAACTCAATATGACATCCTTTCAAATATTTAAACATAGCTATCATATCCCCTCTCAGCCTTCTTTTTGAAAGGCTAAACCTTCCCAGTTCCCTAAGCCATTCCTCATATGACATTTCTTCCAGACCTTCAACCTCCTCTGTACCCGCTTGAGGTTGTCAACATCCTTTTTTAATTGAGGTGCACAGAACTGGACACAGTACTCCAGGTGGGGTCTGACCAGAGCAGAATAGAGTGGTACTATCACTTCCCTTGATCCAACCTGTGGCTCCCTAGATGTTCCTGGACTGCAACTCCCAGAAGCCTCCACCACTTGCTGTGCTGGAAGGGGTTTCTGGGTGTTGCTGTCCAGGAATATCTGGGGACCCACAGGTTGAGGACCACTGATCTAGACCCTATGCTTCTGTCGATGCAACCAAGAATCGTGTTGGCTTTCTTGGCCGTCACATCACATTGCTGACTCATGTTCAATTTGTGGTCAACCAAGCCTCCCAGATCCCTTTCACATGTACTATTTTGCAGCCAAGTGTCTCCCATCCTATATCTGTGCAATACATTATTTTTACCTAGATGTACCACCCTACATTCCCTACAATCTGTCAATGTCCTTTTGGATTTTCATTTTATCCTTTAGGGAATTAGCAACCCCTCCCAATTTGGTATAATCTGCAGATTTGATCAGCCTACTCTCTATTCCTTCCTCCAAGTCATTAATAAAGATATTGAATAGCACCGGACCCAGAACAGAGCCCTGGAGCACCCCACTGGTCACATCTCTCCAAGCTGAAGAGAAGCCATTAATGATCACCCTTTGGGTGCGATCAGTCAACCAATTACAAATCCATCTAACAGTGTGTGTGAGAGAGGATGGTGGGCCGTCCGAAATACCAACAGCCAAGGAGAGTCGGGGAGAACCGAAGGAGGATATGGGAAAGGAAGAAGCGGAGAAAGAAGAGGAAAAGGGAAAACAAGAATCGGGCGCATGTATCAGGGGAAAGGGTCAGTGGCAGATGAAGAGGTTGAAGGGTTATGGGTAACAGCAATTGATGGAGAGGAAGATTCTGATGGGGAGGTGTGGAAGGAGAGTGAGCCAATCATGCTGACGCGGGAGATAGGAATCCAGACGGATAGGGAAAAGATGGTTGGGGCTGTTGGGACAGTTGAACCGTGAGAGTGGAGAGTGATGGTCACTTCAGCATGGAGTGGGACCAATCCACAGTCCCAGAGAATAAATTTCTCCTACCGGGAGACAAGGGAACCTCCCCAATGGGCACGGCACCCATGCTGCAGGACGCTATGTCATGAGAAGGGGAGTTTTCCCGACCCCGTACTTTAATGCATGTTTGGGAGACCCCGATAACGAGCGAGACTGATGTACAAGCCAGTTCTAAGGGCGAAACTGTTATTTATAATGTTCCTGTTAAAGTCACTGAAGAAGAACCCAAAAATCCGTGTGTTAATGCAGTTAATAAAACTTTATTGGAAATTCCGTCGCCTCCGTCAGTCAATTCGATCCCGAGGACGCACAATCACAGAGGTGAAAATGAACCCACTCACAAAGTGGCACTATCTATCCCACATTCAACTAACTTCTTTGCACATATACCACGGGGAACCTTATCAAAGGCCTTACTGAAATTTAGATAAGCAATTCATAGCAGCCGGCAGTTTTCCCATTCTGTTTACAAAAGATGCCAAATGGGTGACACTGTATTTTATTCTGATGTAAAAAGCATGTGTCCCTCCCTTATTACGACAAGTAGGGATGGGCACAAAACAAAAAACAAAATGCTGTTTCGTCACTTCATTACATAATGTAACGAAACGAAACGATGAAGCATCATTTCATTACAGACAAAACAAAATGGTCATCCCCCCCCCCGTGGAAACGAACGATTTTGTTTCCTCTGTAAAACACTGCCATGGGTTTTTTTAAAAAGCGCTGATGGCCCACAATCCAGCTGGTTGGTGTAAGAATTTTTTTTAAAAAAATTTAATTTTTTTTAAAAAGCGTCGACCCGGCTCGTGAGTCAGCTCGTTGGGGTGAGGAAAAAAAGCAAAACAAAACAAACAAAATACAAAATGAGCTTTAAAAAATTGTTTCATAATAAACAAAATGAAACGGTAGGGGAAGATACGAAGAATGAAATGAAATGCCATTTTGGTGTTAAGTACTCACCCCTAACCAAACGCTATTGTAATAACCGTAATTCCAAGGAGTGGTGCTCCTACCTGTATGGCTGATCTTTGTAAAGTGCTCTGATTTCCTTTTCTAAACAAGGAGGCAGCATCAATGGGATTGGATTTACTGATAAAAGTGAACAAAACAAGGGAAAACATGGCTTCCAATCAGGCATTCACTGCATAATATAGAGTATGGTCTGTGTGGTTTTAAAAAATCTTTGGCATTTAGCTTCCTTCTCTAAAGGAGCTCTTTTAAACTTAGAAAAGCTTGCTGATGTTCACAATGCTAAATGCAAGCATTCGTGGATTGGGATATTACTCTAACACTGAGGTGAGAGGCATACTGGGACAGGCTCGACTTGATTCTTCAGCTTCACCTGATGCTAGAAAATATTAGTGCACTACAATGGGGTAGCACAGTGGTTTATGGAGCCAGAAGATGGGAATTTGGTGTCTCCTTGATGATCCATAGGATCTCTTCCAGCTCTGCAGTTAAGAAGAAGAAGAAGAAGAAGAAGAAGAAGAAGAAGAAGAAGAAGAAGAAGAAGAAGAAGAAGATGATGATGATGATGATGATGATGATGATGATGATGGCGGCGGCTTTGGGAAGAAAAGGTCTATATCTGTCATAATAAGATCTTTTCGCCTACACACCAACACAAAAGCCATTTTCCTGCTCCCTGGTAATGTCCAGGCTAGATTTAGACGCTAGACATTTATTTATTTATTTAAAATATTCCCCCCCCCCTTTCTCCTTAGAAAGGGCCCGAGATGACTTGCAACACTGAAGGACAATATATCAAGTTGGAGATAATCAGGGTACAGCAGTTGTTAATGCAAACCTAAGAACAATGAGGGTGAGGAGTCATATCATTAAAAAGGCAATATTAAAGCTAAGAACAGTAAGTAAACAAATAGCACTACAGAGAGAGGCAATTATGCTGAAGGCACTTCATTCACCTCTCATGAAAGGACCTAAAAAAAAGCAAAAAGAAAAACCTGCTTCCAAAAATGTGTTTATTTTTACGAGAGGCTTTCCTAAACAATCTGCCCTGCAATTAAGAGAGATCGGGCCAGATAAATGAGCCAGAACTGACCTCTGCGATGTAAAAAGGACACCCAAGTGAAATTCACCAGGGCTCCTTGGCAAATTAATCCCGGCTTTTTGATAAACACTTGATGGGAGAGATGCTTGGTTCAAACCACCCAAAATGGTGATAATCTTTTCCAGGACTTTTTGCCTTGTTACAGGATCCACCCTGGTTGCAAATTGTTAGAATCCTTGACCCCAGGAAAGGAGAAATTAAGAAGACAATATTCTGTTTTTCTCCTCTTTCATAAGGGGCAACCAAACCAAACCAAACCCCAAACAACTTCAGAACACCCAACTTCTCTTTCGAAAAGATCTGGCTTTTAGGAGCAAACTCCAAGTGCTGGCAGGTTGACGGGACGGATGTGGCTTCCTTAAAGTGTCCTATTCCAGAGTAAAGAAAAAGTGGAATCACTTTGTTCTGCTTAACCCACCTGTCCCAGCTCACCTGATTTTAGAAGCTAAGCAAGTCTGGCTAGTACACGGATGGGAGACCACCAGGAACCAACCATGTATTTGTATTTTATTCTGCTCGGACCACACGGCTACCCTTGACTTCCATGAATTTTAGGGGTCTTGGTTGAAGTTTTGATAGCACTGAGAATATTGGATCGATTACAGGAACTGATGGCACCTATCAAAGGACCACTACTGAAACCCAGGTGCAATTTTAAAAAGTCACCAACATTTACATTTTGCCCAGGTATAAATGAATGAAGTTACTTTGTTAGGGTCATAGACCAGCACTAAACAAATAATGCAATACGGGGCATTGCATTAACGTATAACATAATGTTACAGAATGTCAGCTTCCAAACCTTAAACAATGAGTGAAATGTCACAAAACAACTTTAAAAAGCATCAGGGCTTTAATTTGTCTCAGATCTTCTGCTGTCAGCCATCGGGAGCAATGCAGGGCTTTGTAAAACTCATTTCATGGAGTCCACGGGATTTAGTTCACCTCTTTAAGGGATTAGCCCTCCAGAAAGGCGCATCTATTTTTCACAAGATGTGGAGGTAGTGGTAGAAAGAAAGGAGATGACAAAGAAAAGGGGTGGTCAGGGGGCAGGAAAGGGGGAGGCAGCCTTCTGCATGGTGGCTAAGGGAAGCTCAACATAATTTGCTGCCTGATGTGAAAGGGGGGGGGAAGCACCCATTGCCTCCTGTGTCCCCAAACCTAGCAACTTTCTTATTCCATTTGAATTTCTTATTCCATTGAATTTCTACTATGTTCCCAGTGCTACTCAGCAGAGGTACAGTGATGCACAGAGGGGAATAGATTCAAGTTCCCCAGATAGTTCCCCTATTTCTCATTTACTGGCACTTTCTATCTCGGTCACTCACTGAGACATTAGTAGTAAAAAGAATAAAAATGTTTTATTGTTTGCGATCAAATCAACAACAAACTGACTTCAACAGACTCAAGACAGGGGAAAGAGAAGACTAAGCAGAGAGGCGGGGCTCCCATTGAATTCAGAGGCAGGGAAGGAATGATTGATTGGTGCCGGACAGATTGACAGTCACCCAGCCCAGAAAGGTCCATCTCAGTCACACAAACTACAGGAAGCATGTGAGGTTGTAAAAACTCTAAGAAAAAACACTATGCCAAGCACTGCATTCAAATAGTATGTTAAATCTGCTTTCACTGCCATCAGACACCTGTGTCAAGCTAGGCAGCTCCACAAAATCTGAGTGACCACACTATTGGCAATACAAAGAGCCTAATCAGAAAGGAATGATGAAATATAAATTATTTCTGATCTACCTGGGTTTTGATGAACAGAGAAACTAAACTCTTGATGAAGCTCCCAGAACACGGAGCAGTGGAAAAGAAAAGATCCAAAGAATTGTCTTCATTTCCCCGACGGCCACAGGGATTCACTTTGTAGAAAGTTAATTAAAACAGAATTATATCAAGCTCCCTTGTGCTAGCCTTTTCACTGTTGGCGAGACGTTCATATTTGTTTTAAATTTCTTTAATTCTGTGTAAATGCAGGCTTTGTTTCAGCTAGTGGCCGGGTTCTATTGTATTTATTTTCTGTTGTGGTTTGGATCTAGGTTGTGAACTGACCAGAGTGTTCACATCAGTGGGGTGGTGTAGAAGTTGAAAGAAAGGAAGGAAGGAAGGAAGGAAGGAAGGAAGGAAGAAATTGCTATCTTTAAGTAACTTGTAAATATTATATATTTGTTGTGTGTTTCTGTTTGTGTGTGTGGTGGCTTATAAATACCTTGTTCCATCTCAAGTACGTTAAGGGCTCCAGGTCCCAGCCTAGACACTGCACCTTGCGAGCCCTTTACCCTTGGCTATGTAGAGCAGACCTAGATAATCCAGCCTCAAGCTGGCCTAAGACGCTGGTGCCTTGTTGTCAACCTGACTGAACTTTGTAAAATGGATCTGGGCTGCCAAGCAGCCTTTGAAATGAGATCTGGCGCTTCTGGGAAGGAAGCAGGTGAACCTGGGTCTCTGTCCACCCAAACAGGCTTCCCTGGCAGGGTGCGGATGCTCTCACATCAAAGTCAGCACAAAAGAGGGCTGTTTTTACAGACATGTCTGGGGGGACCAAGGCTTTGTAGCTCTCCGTTGGCTGCTGCTTTCTCGCCAACACAAACCCAATCCTCTTTCATTCCTTTCTCTCTTTTTTTAATGTTCAAAACACAATGAGAGTCCCTCCGTGATGTGTGGGTCTCCCTTGTTAATTGTTATCTCTCGTTGGGTGTGTTTTTAAAAGGCAGGGTTGAGAGAACCAGCCTGTGGAACATCAGCTGTAGCCAGAGGTGGCCCTTATCAGCAGAGCGAATTGGCAGCTGCTTTAAACAGTGTATTCGGACCTCCAAAATTTTTGTGGGGTTAGCAGAGCACACGGCTCACCCTCCTTGGGTCTAGCCTTGCAGTCTGGTTTGGGAAAATAAAAACCAAGTGTTTGCAATAGAGATAAAGAGGAAGAAGAATCCTAGTTGTTGTAACAGATTCAGCAGAGAGCCGTACCTCTGGGGAATGCCAAATTGTCCCCTTTAAGACTTTAAATTCTGGTACAAACTTGAGGAAGGGGTGATTAATTATGAAAGCTCCTTTATTGTATGGGTTCTTTTTAGTAGTCTATAAAGGTGTTGCCTATTTTTACATTTGTATTTTCTTTGGGCCACACGGCTGCCACCCACAGCAGCCCAGTAACTCGACTACATACTGTAAATCTAATGAAAAAACAAATAAATACTGTTTACTTCTTTCCAAGAAAGAGTTGAGAAGAAATATGTTGAGGAAGAGTTGGTTGGACAAGGGTATGGGCCTGAACTGAAGGAAGCCCAACGTAGATCCGAGCAGGCCAAGGAGTTTCTGGTGTGTGTGTGGGGGGGGGGGCGTCTTTAAAAGCAGGCAACCATAAGGCGAGAACTTGTGGAAGGAAGCTATTTCGGTGTTAAGGAGGTGTTGTTGTTTTGGGTTGTCAGGTCAGAACCAGCAACCCTGGCAGGGCTTTCACGGGGTGGGGTATTTTAAAGAGGGGTTTCAGCACTTCCAATAACTGTACGAATCTCCATGGCTGAACAGGCACGGATGGGAAATCCCTTTCTCTCTAAACAATTCAGAGCTGTGTGTGTGTGTGTGTGTCGTTACAGTCGTGACCGACTCTTCATGACCCCATGTCCATGGAGTTTTCTTGGCAGGAATACTGGAGTGGTTTGCCAGTTCCTACTCCAGGCGCCTACAGCACCTGGTATTCCCTGGTGGTCTCCCATCCAAGTTCTAACCAGGGCCGACCCTGCTTAGCTTCCCAAATCAGGCGGGATTGGATGTGCTTAGGTACTGGGTGTGAACTTGATGGACTAACTAGGCCAGTGTTGGCGAAGCTATGGCATGGGTGCCAAAGGTGACCCTCAGAGCCCTTTCTGTGGGCACCTGACATCGCCCCTCCACAGCCACCTGTACTCAGGTTAAATTGCTGCATTTTGCAAAAAAATAGTGGGCTTTGAATTGCTTTTTATTTTTGGTTTTTTGTCTTTTTAAAAATATTTTTATTTATTTCTATACAAAATACAAAATACACATAAAAAGATTAACATAAGACTAAAGAACAGTGCTCCCCACCACCAGCAGGACTTTTTAATAAATAGTATCCCTTATTATCCTCCCTTCCAGAACTGAATTGATTGTTGCACTAGAACTTTACCCTTATTTCTTACAAGCACATATTCAATAAATCTACCCCATATATCATTTTAAAAATCTCTCTTTAACTTTCCTTTCTTAATCTTTAAATTACACATCCATTTGTCATTTAAGGCAATATTCCAAACTTCATTATACCATTCGTTCATACACAGTTCATAATTTCTCTTCAAATTCCTAATACTCGGTCTCTCAAAGGTTCACCATAGAGGTTGGCATGAAACAGAAAACTGATGGCTCGGTTCGGTCTGTTTAGCCCCCCCCCCCTCGGTTCAGTTCCGTTCATACGAATTTTAAAACAAAAATTTGTACAAACCGAACTGAGCTACCTGGATGGCGGTGGCGGCGGCAATCCCGTCGTTGGCGGCGGCAGCCGACAAGGCCCTGGCAGCGGCCTCACCAGGCAGCAGGAGGCCTCACCACCACCTCCGGAGCCCCAGCAGCGGCCATGCCAGGCAGCGGTGGACCGTCCTGCTGCCGCCTCCGGAGGCCCAGCGCTTTTTAATATTTTTTAATTTTATTTTTATTTTTACAGCACCGACCACACGGCCCCAGGGGCCAGGTCAGTGCTTTTTTAATTTTATTTTTTTCTTCTTATTTTGCAGTGCCAACCACATGGCCCCAGGGGCCAGGTTGGCGCTTTTTAATTTTAATTTTAATTTTTTATTTTGCAGCGCCGACCACGTGGCCCCAGGGGCCAGGTCAGTGCTTTTTAATTTTTTAATTTTTTAAAAAATTGAAAGTCCCCAACACCGGGGACTTTTTTCTCCACAGCTGAGAGGTGCTGTGCAATTAGTGTTTTGTGTCACTTGGAGAAGACAAGTGAGCCTTGCTGTCATCCTAGGTACCATCATGTCTGGGGCTGGTCCTTGGGGCCTGCAGCCTTGGTTTTCTTCCAGGGCCTGGGTCTGCATCCCTTTGGCCAAGCTGGTCATGAGAAAAAGAGCCATGGGATCAACCCTTCCCAGGCCTGGCCTTGTGTCCGGTGTTGTGTCTTAGTTTGGCTTCAGCTCCAAGATGCACACCCACTTCATCTGTTGTTAACAACCCTAAAGGAGGAAGCGTCATTTTAGAAATATTGGCAGCACCCAAAAGTTACTAAGTCGAGCCTTAGCACACAATACCCTTGGTTCCTCAACGCAGCAGGAAGCCTGGAATGAGCAGACCCAAGGGATTATATCCTTCCAGAGAGGGAAAGAACATTGATTTATGGAACTCCAACTTCAAATGCCTAAGACTTTCTGCAAGAAGTCCCACTTTACCCCACAAGTAACTCTCCACCCACCCAACGTTTGCTCATTCCCACAGCAAGCTAGCCCTACCGTTGGGCAAAGTAAGAGGCAGATTCCGGGTATCACTGGTGAAACAGAAACAAACTGGTCCGTGTTAATTTGTTATTGTTCCTTTTTTAAAAAAGCTGCAAGAGGGCAGGGACTATATCTGTAGGATTTTCCAGGCCATGGCTCAAAACAGCTTACTTGCAGGATGCTAAAAAAGTTCCTTTCCAACTCAATTATTCGACGATTCGATGATTCCATGTCTCATGGAAGGCTTGGGAAAGTTAGCTTTTAAGGTCACACCTCTCCAACAGCCTCAGCTATCACAGGCCATGACCAGACTTGCTAGAAGGTCAAGAATTCTGGAAGTTACTTTTGCATTGTACAGGAAAAAATAACTTCCAGAATTCTGGAAGAAGGGATCAGAGACCCCTTTGTGACAAGGACTATATACTCAAGTGCAGGGAGAGGACCAACCCTACCGTTGCACAGGGTGAACCAGCGGCCACAGCCAGCTGGGACATGGTGGGAAGACAGCTGTGCCCCACACTGTCGGCTCCAACCTCCCCTAATCAACTTGGCACCCGGGGTGCAGGAGGAGATGCCACCCCATAATCCACAACAGAGTAAAAAAAAGCTGCTAGGCTTTGGAACTGTCAGAGTTTTATTTGCAACCCCGCATGCTGCCTCTCGACTCAAAGGGCCCTTTCTAAGTTTGGGGTGCCTGCCAATCTCTCCTGTACTAACCAATCATCCCTTCCCACCTCTGAATGCAAAGAGAAATCCACCCTTGCTTCGTGCTCTCTTTCCCATTCTTTGGTCTGTCAGAAATAAGTCCATTTGCTAGTTTGCAGTTGACCTGCTTACAACTGTAAATAATGAAGTGTTTTTATTCTTCCTCCTACAAATATCTCTGATTGAGATGGTAAGTGCCAGTTAAAGAGAAATGGGGGAACTTGAAGTTCTTCCCCTCTATGAATCACTGTCCTTCTGCTGCTTAGAGCCCTGTTGCACAGCAGTTAAATGCATGTACTGCAGGTAAAAACTGTGCTTACGACCTGGGCTTCAATCCCAGGTAGTTTATATATTGCAGGTAGCTCATGTTTGACTCAGCCTTCCATCCTTCTGAGGTTGGTAAAATGAGCACCCAACTTGTCAGGCGGGCAGGCAATGTGTAGCCTGCATACTGTAATTAAACTATAAACCGCCCAGAGACTACTTGAAGTGGTATGGGGCAATATATAAGCAGAACACTTTGCTTTTAGCACTAGAACTTTTACCAGAAATTCAATATATAACCACCAATGGAATAAGAAAGTTGCTAGATTTTCCAGCCCTTAAAGAGCTGATCTCAATCCTGTGGATACTGTGAAATGGGTTTTACAAAGCCCCGCATTGCTCCCGATGGCAGGCAGCAGAAGATCTGAGACAAATTAAAGTCCTGGTGGTTTTTAATTACTTTGTGAAATTCCACTGGATTGTTGTTTAAGGTTTGGAAGCCCTTTGCAAAACAATGTGTGTGTGTGTGTGTGTGTGTGTGTGTGTGTGTGTGTGTGTGTTGTGTCCTTACAGTGTCACAAAATCACACCACCATTAGCCAACGCTTACATGCACAACAGCCACCAAGGGCAAACCCACTCAATGTATACACCAATACTTCATTACCTGCGTGAATGGAATTTAGGTGCATTTTTAAAATGCCTCTTTGGCATTTTGACAAACAAACAAACCCCTTTTTGCAGGTGAGGAGCCCCACTCTCTCCCCTTCAGGGACATGTTTGGCATTTGGGCTCAGGAGTGGCATAATTGCTGCTTTTCCTGGGCTGAGTACTAATTAAAGGCAGCAGGCCTGCTCAAGAACAGGCAGGTGTTTTTCCAGGAGTGGCGGAGGGGCTTTTGAGACGAGGGCAAATGCCCACCGGGCTTTTGTGACACCTGGCTACCAACCGAGATGGCTATCATGGTGATTGCTTTGTGCTGGGAGCCGGGCAGCTTAGGAACGGAATAAGACATGAGAGGCAAATTGAGGGAAATTGCTTTTAATGGGACAATGAAGGAAGTCAACAACCAACCATGAGGGATCCCAGGTGTGAAGCAGCCAAGATCTGAGATGGAGACACAACTCATTCCACTGCTGTCGCCTTCTCATCTTTCAAACTTTGTTGTGTGTTATGAAGCCGGAACCGACTTTCAGTGACCCCAATAGGGTTTCCAAGGCAAGTGAGATATTTAAGGAGAGGGTTCACTAGTTCTACACACACCCCTGGTTAGTTTCCGTGGCTAAGCAGGGATGTGAACCCTCTTCTCCAGAATCCTGGCCCTTCACTTTATCCATATCTGTAACTGTTTAACTTATTAAAATACTGTAACAGTGCTGAGCAAATAATAATAATAATAATAATAATAATAATAATAATAATAATAATAATAATAATAATAATAATAATAATAATAATAATAATAATAATAATCCAGTAGTCTGAGCTGATCCTTTGCCTTCAGTGAAGTGGGCAGGCAGAGTGAAAGCAATGTTGTTTTTTAAAGATGGTGGACATACCAAGGCATTGGCTGCCTTCTCCAGCAATGGTCCAAGCCCTGGGCATGATGGGATCTTGGTGTGATGCTCCCACGGCCACAGGCAACCTCCAGCCTGCCCACCCACCAAACCACAGACAGCTCTGGAGCTGTGTCTGTGCTCGGCGCTCTCGTCTTCCAAGGGGCCTTTCCATCCCAGTTGAAGTCAGATCATGGGAATGCCTCTTACAAACAGGCTCTCCTCAGCCTTTCTGGACCTGCAAGGACGGCTGCCTAGCTGGCACCTCTCTTCTCATTCCAGGGATCCCAGGGACATAAGCAGAGCCCTGCTGGATGAAGCTCAGGGCCCCTCTTTCCTGTCTCTCTCCATGTCTGGGAGCCTGTGAGGCAACCAGATCCCCGTCTCCTGATGCCACTCCCCTGGCTCTGGCATTTTGAGGCACCCTCCTCCTTTTAAGCCTGGAGAGAGCATCGATCCCCATCATTGGTTAACATAAAAACTTAAGAAGAGCCCTGCTGGAGCAGGCTGAGGGCCCCTCTAGTCCAGCTTCCTGTATCTCCCAGTGGCCACAGCTGGACTGACCCTTAAAATGAGCAAGAAACCACCACCCCATCATTACCAGCTTTGTAGTAGTAATTTTGAAAGAGGTAGCCGTGGCTGTGCAAGAATTCCAGGCAAAAGAGCAAAACAAACAACAAAAATATTTGCCACCTTAAAAATTATTATTATTATTATTATTATTATTATTATTATTATTATTATTATTATTATTATTATTATTATTATTATTATTATTATTAACCACACAGCTAACTACGCTGGATTTTGTAATATAAATCACTAGTCGAACGCTTCCCAAGCGTTTAGAACTATGTGAAGTATTGGTGAATTATGCGAGCAGATCCTAGTAAGGCGGCTTTCTGCAGCTGACTGATGGTGACTTTGTCACCTTCAAATTCTTCTAAATCCTTGCTTAGCTCTTTAGGCACCACACTTCTCTAAAGTTCAATGTTCAGATCCTGATATCGGGCATTTTTTTCAAGTTGTTTCTCGGTGACTCTACTATCACCTGGTACAGCAACATCAATGATCCATACTTTCTTCTTCTTCTTCTTCTTCTTCTTCTTCTTCTTCTTCTTCTTCTTCTTCTTCTTCTTCTTCTTCTTCTTCTTCTTCTTCTTCTTCTTCTTCTTCTTCTTCTTCTTCTTCTTCTTCTTCTTCTTCAGGCTTTAAACCAGGGTACTTCAAGGGCCAGATGCAGGGGAGTGGTTGCAGGAGACAGAGATCTAGTCTCATGCTCTCCCAGACGCACCTGGCTTCAGAGACTATGACTCAGGGCAATAGTTTCAAACTACAGGAAAAGAGATTCCATTTGAACATTAGGAAGAACTTCATGACAGTTAGAGCTGTTCGGCAGTGGAAGATGCTGCCACGGAGGGTGGTGGAGTCTCCTTCTTTGGAGGTTTTTCAGCAGAGGCTGGATGGCCATCTGTCAGAAATATTGTGATGGGGTTCCTGCATGGCAGGGGTTTGGACTAGATGGCCCTTGAGGTCTCTTCCAACTCTAGGATTCTATTCTATTCTATTCACCTGGTGGGGCCACTGTGAGATACAGGAAGCTGGCCTAGATGGGCCTGGTCCAGCATGGCTCTTCTTATGCTGCTGCTGTTGTTGTTGTTATTGTTGTTGTTGTTGTTGTTGTTGTTGATGATGATGATGATGATGATGATGATCTTCTTCTTCGTTTTACTTATAGGGTACTTTTCTCCTAATATAGGGACTTGAGGTGGCCCACAATGTTAAAAGGAACAGAATTAAAAGCATAATAAGTTAAACATTTTTTAAAAAACTGTATACTAATGAAAATGCAATCAGGTAATTAAGATCAAGTAAATCTTTTAAGCCATCTTCATTCTAGGAAGGCACGGTAGACATCTCTCTCCTGGTATCATTTCCGTGAATCTCTCTCTCTCTCTCTCTCTCTCTCTCTCTCTCTCTCTCTCTCTCTCTCTCTCTCTCTGTGTGTGTGTGTGTGTGTTTGTTTTTGCAGACTGTTTTTTACAAGGGGGGGATTTTGGGGGAGGGGGAAGCAACTTTGTCCACCCCAGTGTTAAAGGCACAAAAACAGAGAGGGCCTGAGCAAGAGAAACATGAAAGAGCCCCATTGACGATTGGGGGATGGGGAGAGGGACCAGCTTTGAGACGCAGGATGAAAGGGCCCACTGTCCGTTCTTGTGTTAACACTCAGCTGGGTTATAGGAGATGAGCCGCAGGTGGTGGAAGGCTGTGGAGGCTCAGAGGAGCCAGTCCCCTCTCCTCGCACTGCCCCGTCTGCCATCGCTCTTGCCAGCCCCAAGGAACGAACGCATGACCTCCCAGGGATGGCCGAAGCCCCTTCTGGTTCTCTTCCATAAATAAACCAACCCTTCCAGGAATTGTCTTTAAGGAGATTGGGGGTGGGGTGGGAGGTGGAGGATCTACCATCCCTTGAGCTGAGGGGTGGTCCACTCTTGATCACCCTACGTGGTCAGGACAGGCCAGCCTCCCACCACCACAAACTGACCCCCCCCCCCGCTTCCCACGACTCCTTTCATCTCCATTGCTGGAGACAGCAAAACCTAGGCAGGGCCAGGAGGGAGAGGTTGGTGGGAAAACAAAGGGAGGAACGTCCTGGCATTGTCCCATCGCTCATTGGGGGGGGGGAGCACTGCCACCTATGAAATCACACATATCGGTCTGTCAGTTCAAAGCATAGGAGCTGAGGCTGGAGGGAAAGTTGGCAGCCCTGAAGCAGGGTTAAAAATGAGGTGACGAATACAAGGGGCAGAACACAAAAAGGGTATTATCTATTCAGTTTGCACCCTGGCTTTTGAGTTAGAACACAGCAAAGCAAAGCAAAGCAAAGTATTCTGCTTATATACTGCCCCATACCACTTCAAGTAATCTCTGGGTGGTTTACAGTTTAATTACAGTATGCAGGCTACACATTCCCCACCCCAACCCCACCCCCAGCAAGCTGGGTATGCATTTTACCAACCTCGGAAGGATGGAAGGCTGAGTCAACCCTGAGCCTGCTACCTGGAATTGAACCCTAGGTTGTGAGCACAGTTTTTCCTGCAGTACAGGCATTTAACCCCTGTGCCATGGAGCACACAAATGTCATTATTTATTTTAGTTTACTGTGATTTATTTATAGAGATGGTTTAGGGACTGAAGAAGGCACAGCATCTTCTCCAACTGTTTGGAGGGCAAGATCCCCCTCAATTCAATCCATACATATTTAGGGTAACATTTTTAGGGCAATTCTTAACCCCATCAGGGGCTGTGAGGGAGAAATTTCCTCGAGTCAGGTTAGTTAAACAGATTTATGCTGCAACCCTACATTCATATCTAAGAGCTAATAGCAGTTCCACACTCTCCAAGTGAGTTTCCATGGCTGAATGGGGATTTGAACCCAGGTCTCCTAGTCTATCACTTGATCCATGACACCATCCTGGGAATCCTCTTCAGCCTTAACCTGTCTTTAAAGGGCCCTGAAAGAACAGCAAGATGAAACGGCATTCACCCAATAAGCAGAGGACTCAATATAGCTCAACATCTATGGGCCTTTTTACACGACCCCTAAGATCCGCTGGCCACTTAAATTTGGACCAGAGATCTTAGGGGCTTGTCGCTCTTCCTGTGTCCCCACCCTGGCTGCTGGCTGCATGAGGGGAGGGAGGAAAAAAAGGAAGAAAAGATCGTGGCTCACCTCCGTTCTGCCTCCGTTTTTGCCACGGCAACATTCCTGTCTCTGTAAGAGCTACTGTAAAGTAGCTCTTAAAGGGGCGGGAGCCAAAAAAACAACAAACAGAAGCGAGGAGAGCCCCGCACTCACTATCGTTACACCGCATCAAGCAATTTTCACCCCGGAAGAGCAGGTACTTGAAAGGTGCGCTGGGACGCGCTAAAGTGGGCGTGGCTGCACTTAATTTCCTGTTAACTCTGGAGCTGGTGGGGAAACATTTTTAAGCTCCGGAGCTGGGAGCCATTTGCCCCGGAGTTTAGGGGTCGTGTATAAACGCCCTATGAATGGCCATCTGTCTTGTTTCTACGAAGTGTGGTGCTGGAGAGCTTTACAGATACCCTGGACTGCCAGAAAGACAAAGAAGTTGGTTCTAGGTCAGCTCAAGCCTCCACTCTCTCTGGAGGCCATCAAGATGAAATGGAGGATGTCCTACTTTGGGCCCATCCTGAGAAGGCGGGGTTCTCTGGAAAGGACAATGATGCTTGGAAAGGTGAAAGGCAGTAGAAAAAGAGGAAGAGCAAACATGAGATGGACTGACTCACTAAAGAAGACCACAGGCTTGAGCTTGCAAGAGCCCAGCAGAGCTGCTGAGGACCAGACATTTTGTAGATCGCCCCTTCATAGGGTTGCCATGAGTCAGAGGTGACTTGAGGGCACCTTACCCCCACCTTGGGAAAAACAGCTGTGGCCAGGGATTGTGGTGCGAGCAAGGAGTTTGCATGGTTCCAGCAGGAAATTTGCCCCTTTCACATCCGGTCAGTGCATGCCCTCTAAATGTCACTGTCCTCTATCTAAGGGCCTTTTTACACGACCCCTAAGATCCGCTGGCCACTTAAATTCGGACCAGAGATCTTAGGGGTTCCTCGCTCTTCCTCTGTCCCCACCCCCCTCCGCACTTCCTGGTTGCTGGCTGCCTGAGGAAGGGAGAAAAAAGAAAGAAAAGAATGCCGGTTTACCTCCGTTCTGTTCCGGCAGCATTCAGATCTCTTAAAGGGGCGGGGCGCAAAAAAAGAACAAACGGAAGCCAGGAGAGCCCCGCACTCACTATCCTTACACCGGATCAAATATTTGTCACCATCAAAGACCAGGTACAAGAAAACTGCTGTTTGGTCGCGCTAAAGTGGGCGGGGTCGCACTTAATTGTCTGCAAAGTCCGGAGCTGGTGGGTAAACATTTTTAAGGTCCGGACCTTGCAGCCATTTGTGGCGGAGCTTAGGGGTCGTGTATAAACGCCCTAAGTTCTGGGTCCATTGCCTTCAACGTTAAGAAGCTGCCTGCAATGCTTGAGGAAACAGGAACACAAGGGCTTCTGCTTGTGCTACTTTGTGCGGTCACACAAAGAGGACCTACCACCATCCAGGTGCTGTGCCATTCATATGGCACCCTACAGCACCCGCACACCACCTCGATGATTGAATAGTGATTCTGCTTTGGAAAATTCCTACAGGGAGGCAGTAAAAGCCCAAAACAACTGCCTCCTTTGTCCTTGGTGGTTTCCCCCGGGGTCTCTGAATCTCCCTGTCTGTCGCTGGAGGTGCAGCCCAGATGAGGGAGGCAGGAAGGAAGGGGGTGAGTGGGAGGGTACAATGGCACCACATTTCACCTCTCACATTGGAAGGAGGTGAAAAGTGGTGTGCCCCAGGGATCTGTCCTGGGTCCGGTGCTTTTCAATCTGTTCATAAATGACCTGGAGACAGGGATAAGCAGTGAGGTGGCCAAGTTTGCGGATGACATAAAACTTTTCCATGTAGCAAAAAATGGTGAAGATTGTGAAGAGCTCCAGAAGGATCTCTCCACATTGGGGGAATGGGCTGCCAAATGGCAAATGCATTTCAATGTAGCAAAATGTAAAGTAATGCATATTGGGGGAAAAAATCGAAACGTTATCTATCAACTCATGAACTCTCTGAGCTATCCATGACGGATCAGGAAAGAGATCCTGGTGTGTTGGTGGACAGCTCCATGAAGGCGTCTACCCACTGTGGGTCAGCAGTGAAGAAGGCCAATTCCATGCTAGGGATTATCAAAAAGGGGAATGAAAATAAAACACCCAACATTACAATGCCATTGTACAAGATGATTGTAAGGCCACACCTGGAGCATTGTGTACAATTCTGGTCACCACATCTCAAAGAGACATCGTGGAACTAGAAAAGGTGCAAGAGAGGAACTAAAATGATTACTGGGCTGGGGCACCTCCCTTATGAGGAAAGGCTAAAACATTTGGAGCTCTTTAGTCTGGAAAAAAAGCGCCTGAGGGGGGATATTATTGAGATGTACAAAATAATGCAGGGCGTGAGTCAAGTGGATAGAGGCACGCTCTCCTCCCTCTCACAAAATACCAGAACTGGGGGACATTCACT
Organism: Phrynocephalus guinanensis; assembly: GCA_037367245.1. Taxonomy (NCBI): domain Eukaryota; kingdom Metazoa; phylum Chordata; class Lepidosauria; order Squamata; family Agamidae; genus Phrynocephalus; species Phrynocephalus guinanensis. The sequence goes on from CM074752.1 coordinate 5,218,017, forward strand.
CAAATTGAGGGCTGGGAGAGTAAGAACAGACAAAAGAAAATATTTTTTTACCCAGTGTGTTGTTAGTCTGTGGAACTCCCTGCCACAGGAGGTGGTGATGGCATCTGACCTGGATGCCTTCAAAAGGGGACTGGACGATTCCTGGAGGAAAAGTCCATCCGAGGTGACAAACCATGATGGAGATGCATAATCTGCAGGCTTAAAACCAGGGTCCTTCAAGGGCCAGATGCAGGGGAGTGGTATCAGGAGACTGATATATATTCTCTTGCCCTCCCAGACGCATCTGTTGGGGCCACTGTGAGATACACGAATCTGGACTAGATGGGCCTTTGGCCTGATCCAGCATGGCTCTTCTGATGTTCTGATGTTAACAAAGCAGCTCAGCACCCAAGTGCAGGATGGGGCCTGTGCCATGGAAGGGAGGGGCTTTCAAAAGAGTCCAGCCACCACCAAAGACCCCACCTCAATCACTTCCATGAGTACAGGGCAAAAGCCCAGAGGAGGTGCCTGAAGCTTTGTGGAGCTATCACAATTTCAAGCCCTCAGGGGAGACTGGGACTTGTAGTTTCAGGTTTGGAGGTCAGGGACACTCTTGAGAGCGGAGTGGGGGCTTTTCCCCCTTCGCTGTGTTCCGATGGCCTTAAGAGAACTCGGAGAAGGCTCATTTCGGGGAACTGCGGCCGGAACTCCGTCTCTCCACCACCCAAGGCGCTTCCAGGTGGGCGAGCGTCCTTTCTCGCCCTAGACCGCAATCCCGAGATTTTCGCCCCGCCCGCTTGCCGGCCAGCCTCGTCCGTCCCCACGCCCAAGTCCGCAGCCAAGGGGCGGCCTTTCCCGAGGGACCCCCCCCCCCTTAAAAGCCCTCCCGACGGCGGCCGCTGGCAAAGCGAGGCGCCGGCCGTCGGAGGCGAGCCAGAACTGGGGGCTACGGAGCTGCCATGGCGCGTCCGGCGGCGGCGGCGGCGGCGGCGGAGTCGTTGGCCCCGCTGGACTACGAGGACTACTACATGGAGGGCTCGGGCAACTGGAGCGGCTGCGCGGGGCCGGAGGAGACGGACTGGGAGGTCTCCTTCTCGCTCCTGCCCGTCCTCTACATGCTGGTCTTCGTGCTGGGCCTCTCCGGCAACGGGCTGGTGCTGCTGACGGTGTGCCGGGCGCCGTCGGGCAAGCGGCGCTCGGCGGACGCCTACCTGGGCAACCTGGCGCTGGCCGACCTGGCCTTCGTGGTGACGCTGCCGCTGTGGGCCGCCTACACGGCGCTGCGCTTCCACTGGCCCTTCGGCTCGTCGCTGTGCAAGCTCAGCAGCTACCTGGTGCTGCTCAACATGTTCGCCTCGGCCTTCTGCCTGGGCGGCCTGAGCTTCGAGCGCTACCTGGCCATCGTGCACGCCTTGCCCCGCTCGGCCGGCCGCCCGGCCGCCGCCTCGCCCTCCTCGCCGTCGCGCCCGCGGCCTTCCACCGTGGTGGCCCTGGGCGCCGTCTGGCTACTGGCCGGCCTCCTGGCCCTGCCGGCCCTGCTCCTGCGCGACACGCGCCTCAGCCGCCGCTCGGCGGGCCCCGACGGCAGCAACGCCTCGCTGGCCCCGCCGCCTCCGTCGAGTGCGACATGGACTTCAGCGGGGTGGCCTCCAGTCCCGGCTGAGGAGGGCTACTGGTTGGCGGCCCTCAGCCTGGCCACCACGGGCCTGGGCTTCGTCCTGCCGCTGCTGCTGATGACCCTGTGCTACTGCTGCATCGGGGCCACCGTCCGGCGCCACTTCCAGCAGCAGCCGCCCGGGCGCAAGGAGGGCGAAGGCAAGCAGCGGCGGCGGCTGCTGCGCATCCTGGTGGCGCTGGTGGCCGTCTTCGCCGGCTGCTGGCTGCCCTTCCACCTCCTCAAGGCCCTCTTCGTCCTGGACTGGGTGGGCTTGGTGCCGCTGCCCTGCGCCCTCCAGGAGCTCATCGTCCGCCTCCACCCGTACGCCACCTGCCTGGCCTACGTCAACAGCTGCCTCAACCCCTTCCTCTACGCCTTCTTCGACGGCCGCTTCCGCGCCCAGTGCCGCCTCCTGCTCGGGCTGCGCAAGGCCCGGCGCGCCCCCGCCGCCTCCGCCGCCGGCTCCGTCTCCTCCACCCTCAGCGGGCAGACGCAGAAGTCGGAGGCGCCTTCCTTGGGCACCAAGGTGTAGAGAGCCCTCCGGGCAGCCGCCCCACACCAGACGGAAGGAGGAGACCGGCGGCGGCGGCGGCCAGGCAGAGGCGCGCACGCCTCCCCTCCGCCGCCTCCCCCCCCCCCCGTGGGAACGCGTGGTCGCCCAGGGCTTCCGAGATCGTCCTCTGGACTGGGCGCGTCCGCCTCGAGCTGTGGACATGGCCAACCCAAACGCCAACCTTCCCGGCTCCCGGCTCCCGGTCCCGGTTGTGTGTGTGTGTGTGTGTGTGTGTGTGTGTGTGTGTGTGTGTGTGTGTGTGTGTGTGTGTGTGTGTGTGTGTGTCGCCCCTCCATCCCATTCCCCCCCCCCCGCACCTTCTCGATGCGCACGTCTGAAGACTCGGTCGCTTTCCAGGGAAGGCACCCTTTCGGGCTGGCTCCTGGAAGCGGGTGGCTCCCTTCTCAGCAATAAACCCTCCCCCACCTACCAATCTTTTCCGTTGAGGGGGGAAAAAGACTTGATTATTCTCTCTAGAACTGGTTCTTTCGTCTCCCGGGATGGGGTTGGAATTTGAACCGAGAGGAAGCACCCCAAATGGACTGGAGGGGCTCCCTTCCTCAAAGGGAAGGGTGACCTCTCCAGGGGTCCTTGGGGTTCATCTCAGGGAAGGGTGACCCATATTTTTCTCCCTGGGTGGGCTGCTCCAGGAACCCCCTTTCTCAAGTTTCTCCTCAAATGAAGAGACCCCCCCCTTTTTTTTCTTCTTTTTTTAAAGAGCAGACCCTTGGCTCAGAGACCTCTCCATCCTGATTATTTCAGCCAGTAAGCAAAGAGGACTTTGAGAAATGGGTGTTATCTGTTGGACACCTCTAGCTGATATGGCTCATGGGTGTGGAGTCCTGCAGTTCCCTTAAAATATCTGGAGTTTTTTTGCTGGAATGTGTCGATTCACTAGGCAGAGAAAGCTCTGTAGGTCATCCCACTGGAAATCCTAGGACAGTAATGGCTAACGTTTTAGAGACCGAGTGCCCAAACTGTGATTCAAAAACCATATATTTTTCACTAAGTGCCAACGTGGCAATTTAACCTGAATACAGTGGTACCCTGGGGGCCTTTATACACGACCCCTAAGCTCCGCAGGAAATGGCTGCAAGGTCCGGACCTTACAAGTGTTTTCCCACCAGCTCCGGACTTTGCAGACAATTAAGTGCGACCCGCCCACCTAAGCGCGACCCAGCTGCACTTTCTTGTACCTGCTTGAGGTGGGTGAAAATCCCCAGGTCCGGATTTAATCTGGTCAGTGCGGGGCTCTCCTGGCTTCTGCTTGTGTTTTTTTTTGCCTCCTGCCCCTTTAAGAGAAGAGGTGGGAGGAAAAAAAGCAAGCAGAAGAGAAACGGAGCTCCTAAGATCCTCCAGGGTGAGCTGCATTTAAGGGACCAGCGGATCTGGTGGGGAGGAAGGAAGAAACGAACCCCTAAGATCTTTGGTCCGCATTTAAGGGACCAGCGGATCTTAGGGGTCGTGTTACAAATGCTTTGAGTGCTACAGCACCCTCACCCTGTGGCAACAGCACCCTCACCCTGGCCGCTGGAAATTCAAAAAACCTGCTCTTGGATCCTTGCTTTCCTAAAGGACAGCACCCCATCCACCCCCCAGCCCTCGGCAGAGAGGCAGATGGGGTGCTACACCATTGGGAAAGCCAGTGGGGAGTGGTGGTTGCTTGTGGGCTGTTTTGTAATCCCAGTTTACTTTCCAGCCACGCTGCTCTGGGCATCCCAAAAGCAGTGTGGTTGGAGAGTAAACAGGGGCTACGAAGGAGCCTACAAACCACTGCCTCCCCTTCTCCCAGCTCTCTGCATGGAGCTATTTCGGTGGTCTCGAAACGGCTCCGTGCAGAGATCCAGGTGAAGGGGGACCAGCATTTTGTGGGCTCCTTTGTGGCCCCAGTTCACTCTCCATCCACACTGCTTTTGGGATGCCCAGAGCAGCGTGGCTGGAGAGTAACTGGGGCTACAACCGAGCCCACAAGCCACAGTGGCGTTCTCCGAGCGGACGGGGAAATGCCGTGGCTGTGAGGGGGTGATGTTGCGTGCCCACAGAAAGGGCTCCATGTGCCACCTTTGGCACCCATGCAGCTGGTTCACCAACACTATCCTAGGAGGTCCAAGGTCTTAGGACAGTGTTGGCGAACCTATGGCACGGGTGTCAAAGGTGGCACCCGGAGCCCTGTCTGTGGTCATGCAACATCGCCCATTCACAGCTACAGATTAAATTGCTGTATTGGCACTTTGTGAAAAAGTAGTGGGTTTTGAATTGCAATTTGGGCACTCGGTCTCTAAAAGGTTCGCCATGACTGTCCTAGGATGAACCCGTGATAGTTCCCGTGAGAACCTCACAGATTTGCATTCAACTAAATCCCCAGGTGCTAATTAACACTTCCTTATTGGCCTAAACGTGGCATGGGACCGCTTCAGTGGTGTGTGCTGGGTGTGATTCATGTCGGGAGGTCGATTCCCCATGGTGCCTCCTTGGGAAGGGCTGGACTCAATGGTCCTTTCAAGCTGTGAAGTTCTCAGATGATGGTCATCATCCTCCATGACAGGTTCTTCCAGACACACTGGCTCAAAGGGTGTTGCATGTGATCAGCAGGGTTTTGCTTGGGGACATCTGTAGTAATGATCACAGAAGTGTATCTGAGCATAGGAAGAGGCCGTTTCCCCCTTCCATATGATAGGGTTTGAGAAAGGGATCCTCCACACATGACATTTAGAAGCTGTCCGGCATAACCAGAAACTGAAAAACATGCATGGTAGTTGTTTCTCCCTAAAACCGGATATTTATTGACTGAAACACACATTCTCTTTGGGTAGCAGAGATACTAAACTGTTAGTCTTTTCTCTTTAAAAAGATTGTGTCATTAAGGAAGAAGTCAAAAAGGGGGCGTAGTGGCTCAGCAGGCTAGAGTGCTGAAATGTCGGCTGCAAAGTCGGCAGCTCGGTGTTTCAAATCCTGGGTGCCATATAGCGGGGTGAATTCCCATTGTTAACCCCAGCTCCTGCCATTTCCAAAGCATATACAGTAAATGCAAGTATAGTGGGCCCTCATATAACAAATGGTTTGTATAACATAAAATCTGTAAAACATAAACATTTCTGGAGATAGGGGAAATTTGCTTAACAGAATTGCCTATGGGGTGAATCCGTACAACATAAAAATGGTCGTGATTAGGGATTACTCTGTTTACAATGCATTCCTATGAGAAATTTGTATAAAGGAAAATTTGCTTAACATAATTTCATTTGGAACAAATTAATTTCTTTATACAAGGTACCACTGTAGATTAATAGGTATCGCTGTAGAAAAGTGTTCAGCCATGCCGGCTACATGGCCACAAACTTGGACAACACTGGCTCTTTGGCTTGGAAATGGAGATGAGCATCACCCCCAGAATCAGGCATGACTAGCACGCATGTGTGGGGGGAACCTTTACCTCTACCTTAAAGGATGGGTGGCTAATCAAATAGGATAAATTAAGGGGCAATTCAGAAGAAGCAACAGAGACTGCCCCCCCATTCTTCCAGAACCCCCACATTGACCCTTGTCATTGTCATGGGCCATCAAATTAGAACCACTAATTGTGGGGTGACAGAGACCCTAATAGGGCTTCCAAGGTATGATGTTTAAAGAGTGGTTTTGCCAGTTCCACTTCTTCTGTGGGTTTCCATGGCTGAGCGGAGATTCGAACCCAGACCTCCTTAGCCCTAAGCCCATCACTCTTGCTCAACTATCAGTTCTCCAACTTGGGGTCCCCAGATGTTCTTGGACTAAAACTTCCCAGAAGCCTTCGCCACTAGCTCTGCTAGCCAGGATTTCTGGGAGTTGCAGTCCAAGAACATATGGGGATCCCAAGGTTAGGAAGTATTGCACAAGGATTGTGGAAGTCATCCAGGTGGCTGCCGTGGGTATTTCCTTTTTATTGTCCCCCAGGACCCAGTCACAACATTGACGTTGTAAATGCCAGGCGCACTCCTGAAATGTCCAGGAGTGGTGGATTTGGTGTTGTCTGCTCTTCATCCCCTGCTAGTGGAAAACTAGAATTGTCTCTGAGCCCAGGGTCCACCCAGGAATTTTATTTTTGGAGATTGTACACAGATCCATTGGCACATTCTCTCTCACACACAAGAGCCTTCTCCTTTTTAACAGGCTCCTCCCATCTGGGGAGGGGGGGGGACTGATAAGGGGTCGGTGTGAAATAAAAGCCCCTGGGATGGGTGGGAAATAGATGAACATGCCTGTCCCTTTAGACCCATCTCTCTTTCATCTTTCTACCCGGTCTGTTCAGAGGGCCAAATTCATTGGGAGGGGGCATGGACAAGGAGATGCCTTTCATATCTCTTTCATTCCCCCCCCCAAAAAAAAGGGGGGGATACATCTAGTCTTCAAGACCAGCAGCCCAGAATCGGGCAGACAGACAATCTCTGCACCCACAGCTGATGTGATAAAGAAGCCACTGGTTTAATGTATTCTCAAAGTCTCTGGGTTGATTTGCTATTTTTTAATGATGAAATTACATGTTAAATTCATTGTTTCCCTTTCTGCATAAAAGCGCCCAACAGAATTGAATAAGTAAATTTAATGAAGAACGGAAGACACATGTCCTCATGCCTCTCAGTATTGATTTAAAGGGCATTTTGGTGCTCCAGTACAGAGTTGGCAAACCTATGGCACAGGTGCCAAAGTTGGCACTCGGAGACCTTCCTGTGGGCACCCGACATCGCCCCTTCACAGTCACCTGTATTCAGGTTAAATTGCTGTATTGGCACTTTGTGAAAAAAATAGTGGGTTTTGGACTGCAGTTTGGGCACTCGGTCTCTAAAAGGTTCGCCATCACTGCTCTAGTATACACTTGATAGCAATGGTCTTGGATCCTCTGCAGAGCCTGGATGCCAAGGAAAAGATCCACTGCCATGCCATGAGGTTCTCCTGTTCCCTTTGAGACACCTGCAATCTTCTCACAGGAACATTAAGTCCAGAGAGGATGGAGATTTCATAACACATACTTTCTCTGTTGAACTGAAAAGTGTTTTGGTGCGTTTTCGCCCTGAACAGGCGATTAAGAGCCATGTGGTTAACAAAAGACCCTCCTTCTGGTGCAGAAGAAAATGGTTAAAGTCGATGGATAAAGCCAAAAAACACAAATGCTGTCTGTCTAAGGTGTGGCCATGGTGATTGCTCACACTTCAAATGTTCCCCCTGTGCCACCAGCTGGGGCATTGCCCCACTTCAAGATGCCTTGCAATTAAAACCAAAGTAACTTGCAGGGTGCAGTAGCATCTCAGAGCCAACGTTTCATCTGGTAGGAGCTGCTTCTGACTTATGGTACTCATATGAATGCATGCCATCCAACATGTTGATCCACCCCATCTTCTCTTGCTGCTGCCTTCAGCTTTTCCAAACATTTATTGCCTTTTCCAGTGAGCCCCCTCTTCTGGAAGCTTAGCTGGCGTCTAGTGAAGGTTCAGGTTGGTTTGGCTCTAGATCCTCTTTATCTGTCCTTCTGGCAGTCTACACAGTATCACAAGAGGCCTCCGACACCACCCTCTGTGGGATCTGCCAAGCTCCAACACCACCTGCCAACGTGAGTCACAGATAGGCTGAAGAACAAGAAGGAAACAGGGACAAGGCAGAGTTTGCCTCATGAAGCTCATGGCCACAACAAGCATTTTATCCAGTGGTGTAGAATCCTGTGGGGCTCAGCGACTGGCTGGGACATGGTACTGTTATGGGTGGTGGCTACAACACTGACCAGAGCGCATCGAAATAAGCAAAACGAAGTAAAATAAAATAAAAAGGGAAGACAATGGGCACTCCAAAATGTGCTTCTTTTATCATCCTAAAAATACATTCCAAAGCTAAGGTGAACACCAACCCCTACTAAATGCAATATCATGAACATTTTAGAAGGGCCCAGGGTTTGCATTAGGATAGGAACTTATCATTGGCTATGCTTTTCTTTCTACCTACAGTATTTTAGTGGTAAATCCTCAAACAGGCCCTCGGACTCAATGCCATGCTACCTCGTGGCCGAAGGTGCCAAACCTCCAGTACATGGGTATAATCTGGCACAGGGAGATCTTCCACAGCTGGGGGTGAGGGGGTGAGAGGAGAGAAATCCTTACTTTTATCTCTGTTAATTGCTCTGGCTGATCTTTCAATAAAATGGGGTTGGGGGAGGACTCGGAGGAGGGAGAAGTGTAGGAAAGATAAGAACTTATTGGCCAAAAGGCAAACAAAAAGGCCTTTAGAAAACAGTCCAGATGAGGCACACTGCAGGTTAGAGCCGCAGCGTCCAAAGTAAAAATAGTCCTGGTGATGATGAGTCGCCTAATAGTTGAGGAATGTGAAGATTTGGAGGAGGAGGAGGAAGAAAAAGGAAATAACAATGGCGCTGAGGTCGCGTTTCCAAGGTGTTACCTTTTCTCTGCCTCATATCCTGAGACCCACAGCTTCCCTGCACTTGGCCGGGGACTCCAATTCCAGAGGTGCTGTGATTCCATTCCAGGTTTCAGTCTTGTCTGTGCTATGTTTGTAGGAGCTATCCAAACAGGTTCCCTGCACCTTCGATCATTGCTGCCAAGTGGAAACTAAAACCTGGAGTGGGTTCACAGCACCAGTGTAATTGGGGGCATGGGGGCCACCACTGCTGTCGGGAAGGATCCGCTGGTAGCGCTGATCACTGATTGTTGACACCAGCAGGGGACTCCTAGGACGTGCAGCTCCACAACTGGTGTCTCCAAGTGCCAGCTGGAAATCCTTAACTCGCCACCTGATGAGTTAATGGGGCAGCCAGCCAGGACCAAACTGGCCAATGTCCTGATCCCACCAACGAGGAAATGGATCCTCTGCTTAACATAAGAACAGCATTGTTGGAACAGGCCACAGCCCATCCAGTCCAGCATTCTGTCTCACACAGTGGCTCACCATTTTCTTCAGGGTCATCCCAGGCAGATGTCTTCACCTGCTTACGATTCCCCGCCAATGGCATTGAGAGATCTCCTGCCTATCTCTCCAACCCAGAGGTTGTCCTTAGGCATCCATCATGGTAGCCATGGATACCCTTGTTCTCCATGGACTTGTCCAATCCTTGCTTAAGGCTGTCAAGGCTGACAGCTGTCACCACTTCTTCTGGCAGGGAGTTCCACAAACCAGTGATCCTCTGGGTGAAAAAGGACTTTCTCTAATTTGTTTTGAGATCTAGCACCCAAAAGTTTCATGGAGTGCCCCCTAGTTCTAGTGTTGTGTGATAGAGAAAACAGTTTTTCCTTATCGACTTTGTATACACCGTGTATGACTTTTAATGAGCTTTTCTCTTTTTGTGTGTCACTTGCTATCCCAACTGGTGAATTAGCTGGGGAACCTAAAAAACGACTCTTCCAAGATCAGTCAAGGGCTTAGTGACGATAGGAGTGAAGGAGCAAAACCATGAAGTCCCTAGTAAGGTTCCCAATTAAGCTCTGCTTCAAACTTCCATGCAAATGAGAAACTGGGAGCAAAGAAACATGCAGAATTGCTTTTCCTCAGGTTAAAAACCACTACAAGGAATGGATTTATATATACAGTGGTACCTCTACTTAAGAGCAACTCGACTTAAGAGCAATTCAACTTAAGAGCAGAAAACAGTTAGCGTTTTAACTGCTGCCTTACAAATTTTAGATGTGGTCTGCTCTACTTACAAATGTGATTTTTAATTTTTTAATTTTTTTAAGATAGGGCTCTTCTACTTAAGAGTTCTTTGACTTAAGAGCATGCATTCAGAATGGATTAAATTCGTAAGTAGACGTACCACTGTATCAGGTAGCGATGCTGAGGTAGGAGCCTTCTGATTCCTCCTTTCAGATCCTTGCCCTGTTTAATTCCCTTTATTGACATCTTTTCTTTGTAAAGTTAAGAGAAGCTCTGGGGTCATTTAAAGAGCAGGATTTGAAGGAATAAAGTCCAGCCCAATCAATCTGTTAAGACAGTGCACCAACTGTTGTTTTCAAATGAGGGAATGACACTAGTGGAAGGCTTAATTGTTTACCTCGAGTTCTAAATTACACCCCAGTCCAAATAACCATCATCACTATGTGCTATCAAGTCAATTCTCACTTAAGGTGGCCTGTTTTCATGGTTTTCCAGGCGAGGAACACTCCAAGATGGTTTCCGATTCCCTTCTTCTGGGGTGCCCTGGGAATGTGCAGCTGGCCCAAAGCCACCCAGGCTGGCTCTCTTCCTGTGAGGCACCGTGGGGGAATGGAACTCCCAGCCTCTGACGCCACAGCCAGATCCCTAAACCCCTGAGCTCTCCTTCCCAATCCAATCCGAACATGCAAATAAAATGGCCCCTCACTTAGTATCTGTGTGTGTGTGTGTGTGTTTATTTTGGCTGTTGATGGATTCATTTATTTATTTATTACTTGTACTTATTAACCCCCCAATTTTCCCATAGGGAACTCTGGGCGGTGTGCAGCAGATCACCAAGTGACAACCCAACAATCGAAACCCAATACAAAAACAACACAGAAATCATAAAAAATACAAGCATAATAAAATACATATCTATATAAAATTGCTATACCAATGAGGCCCCAGGAGAAAAATAGACCTCACACCACACAAGAAGGGTAAGATCCAGCAAGGGGGGGGGGGGGACTGCCACAGTGTGCTCAGAGGTCCCCAAAGCATTGCCTGAAGAGCCAGGTCTTTAAGGCCCTTTTAGTGTTTGAATCCAAACTGAATTCTCCAAACCCCAATGGGAGAAGCATGGTTCCTGCTGCCACTCTTCTTGTGGTTGCTGGCCTTGCTGCTTTGCTTTATTTGTACACGACCCCTAAACTCCGCAGCAAATGGTTTCCAGCTCCGGAGCTTACAATTGTTTCCCCACCAGCTCCGGAGTTTGCAGGAAATTAAGTACGACCACGCCCACCTAAGCGTGTCCCAGCGCACTTTTCTTGTACCTGCTCTAGGAGGGTGAAAAATTCCAGATCCGGATTTAATCTGGTGAGTGCGGGGCTCTCCTCGCTTCTGTTTTTTTTTTTTGCCCTCCTGCCCCTTTAAGAGAAGGGGCAGGAGGCAAAAAAAAACCAGAAGAGAAGGAATCAGGACAACTAGGGGGCTCCGGGCAGCTTCAGAGGTGAGCCTGCATTTTTTCCTCTCTTTTTTCCTCCCTCCCCTCACGCAGACAGGAGCAAGGAAGTGCGGAGGGGTGGGGACGTAGGAAGAGCAACGAACCCCCAAGATCTCTGGTCCGAATTTAAGTGGCCAGCGGATCTTAGGGGTCATGTGAAAAGGCCCTAAGACGGTGCATGGTGGGCATTTATGGGAAACCACCTACTGCAGAAGAGGTGGACTCTGGCCATGGACAGAAGCCAGGTGGAAAGGACAGGAGTGGAGGCACCAAGTGTACAAATACCTACCAGGATGTTATAAGAGCAACAGGGCTGCAGTTTTCACCTGGAAAGAGGCCGCTGCAACCTGATCAAGGCCAGCGAACCCGCTCCCACCACCTTATTAACATTTCACCAATTGCTCTCAGCAGGCCAGCTGTCTCCAGCGAGGTGTGAAGGAAGTTCCTTCTCAAGAGTCTTTGGGGGGGGGGTTGCACTTTTATCAGGGAGAGAAACACGCACATGCTTGTGCGCGCGCGCACACACACACACACACCTCCCCTCAATAAAGCTGGAAATCTCTGCCACATGCAGGTAAGGCCAAGAGTAGCTGGGTCCCTTGCAGATATCAGGATGTATAATTGAAACTAGAGCCAGTATGACCCAAGCAGTGGATGGAAGCTATATGTAACTGATTCATATATGTAACTGATTACTTCCAAATAATTCTTTTCTCTACTAACTAAGGGATAACAGCATTGCATCATGGGAGCTGCACTGCAAGGGATAGTTTTGGAATGTCATTGTCTGTCTTTAGTCACTGTTATAATTCTGGGGTATGGCCTGGGGTATGGGGCCGAAATGAATGAATTAGAAGTGCCGAAATGTGTTTTTAGCTCTGTTGTGGATGTTAAGGCAACATTAAGGTGCCCAGCTGTGTGAACTTTGTATCACAGGCTGGCAGGCTTGTAGGACTTAATTTTTTAAGAAAGGAATGGAAGCAAACTAATTTAGTTACTTTTGAATTATTGCGTAAAACTTGTGGGTGGAATAGCCATGTTAGTCTGCTGCCTCTGACTAAGGACGTGGAACCCATACAAGTTTGTGTTTAATATGGGAGAAGGGGCTCAGTTGATTTTTATAAAAACATTTAGTTACAGGAACTGACTACCTCTGGGGCTGGAAAGGCACACACCAGACCACAATGGAGAGGAGGACCAAAATGTCTAGCCTCGTGGAGCAGTGGTTAAACTGCAGCACTGCAGTCAAGACTCTGCTCACAACCTGGGGTTCAATCCCAGGTAGCTGGCTCGAGGTTCACTCAGCCTTCCATCCTTCTGAGATTGGTACCATGTTTCCCCGAAAATAAGACACTGTCTTATATTTATTTTTTCTCAAGAAGACACACTAGGGCTTATTTTCAGGGGATGTCTTACTTTTATTAAGTATAATATGCTTGAATGTCAGCCTTGCACACAACCATAGCCACACCCATTACTAGGTCTTATTTTCAGGGTAGGGCTTATATTTAACAAATGCATAGAAATCCTGCTAGGGCTTATTTTGGGGGGAGGTCTTATTTTCGGGGAAACAGGGTAAAATGAGTACCCAGCTTGCGGGGGGGGGGGCAATAAATAAATTGTGAACTGCCCAGAGAGTGCCTTAAGAACTACAGGGAAGTATTTAAGCAGCACTCTTTGCTTTGCTTTGCTATGCTAGGGGAACCATTTCCCTGATAGCTACCTTTCCATCTGCCAGGGATTTTCTCCAGCTTGGCCCTCAAAAGTAGAGCTACGGCTGGAACAAAAAGGTCCATTTTGGTCAGGGTGTGCTGCAAGATCTAAGCGAGACATCTGGGCCTTCTTACAACAGGCTGGTGGGCTGGTGGAATGGGCCGCTTTGGAGTTGCATGACTCCCCACACCAAGGGCAGGGACGGGAAGGTCAGTGTGGTTTTAAGACTCAATGGAGCTTCGTGGTCATGGGTTTACTCCAGTGTGATTTACTATGGAGACCAATGGGGTTTGGGGCACGAAATGCCTTCTATAACCACTTATAACTTTGTGTTTATATCTCTCCTTGTGTGATTGCATTGACACTATGTTATCAATTGTTAGTTTTAATGTTGCCTTCTAATGCTGTAAGATGTCCCTCAATTCCCTGCTCTCAAACTTGAATATGTCTTAAATGTACCGGACTGTATATTGTTGCTCATTACTGTGTAAGCCACCTAGGGTCCTTTTCCAAGGAGAAAGGCGGGGTAAAATAATCAAAAATAAAAATAAATTAATTAATGGTCACAAAAGTTTATGTTATGGTCATGGGTGAACATGAGAGGAAAAACGGAGTGCAGTTCCTCTCCGCTTTCTCTGTCATCATGGAGAAGTCTCCATCAGCTCCAGCTGCCTCCATTGGGCACCCACTGGGAAGTAAGGTGCCTCCTCTTAGCACCTTTACTACCTGAGATTACAGGGTTCAAGCTCTGCACCACAGGGACCCCCCGCCACACACACACACACACTTCACAGCTCTTGCTCTCATTGATAAAAGGGTATACAATTGACTAGAGATCAGTAAACTAATCAACAAACAGTGCTTGTGAATAAATGGTGCAAAGCAGCACCACGCCAGCTTCAACAGCTACCGGGCCTTTTGGCTTTTAAGTGATTATAATTCATCTCTGCCCTTCGTGTTGATGCTGAGCTAGGGAGATGGGCAATTAGCTTACTAGTGTTGCACACTGATTTCCATTCCCTGTATGTAATGTGTCTTTTCCTTTCCACACTGCGACTAGCAAGCGGCATCTCTTCCCATTCTAGGGTGCGCAGGAAGACATCCTGTGGGTGGGAGCTCAACTCAACCCCACCACCACTTACTCTGCTCTTTCAAAACCCTGCGGTTCTCTCTTTGACTTATTTCTGTGTTTAAGACACCCCTTAATTTTTAGTGTAATAGTTTCAGAAAACAATAGCATCTTGTAGACGGAAAAAATATGTGGTACCTTCTTTGGTACACAGGGAGGTCAGTACTGGCTGCACACATCGATTGTGAATGACTGAATAATAAAACAAAATAAATATATCTAAAATTAACATTAGGAGCTGACGTCTGGTGTTTCGCTTCCAGAGGTGCGTGTTCAGTTATGTTCCTGTGCTGGAAGCAAGGAAAGTGTCTAGCTTTCCTTCAACCCAAATATGAAGGGAGGCATGAATGGTGTGTGTCTTTTTAAGATGGCTACTCTAAAGTAATCTAGCTAATAAACCCATTCCTGTCCTGAGGGAGTCAATGGGAATGGCTTAAGAAATGTTTTGGGGTGGGGGTGGGGGGAGAAGGCAGCTGGCTCCTTTCGACTGAAGGATGTCCAGCCGTTAAAAGGCATCCCAGAATTGTCCTCTTGTGTTCTTCCCTTGGGAATCCTGCCTCCTCGGGACACCTGTGAGCTGCCCTTTCTTCTGCACAGAGCGCCTTTCCAAGGGAGCCGTGGTGGAAGGCTATACGGCCAAGACAAAGGCAACAAGGCCCTAGTGTCAAAATGCTGCCCCACACTTGGCAGGCTCTGCCCTCCGGCTTGGTCCTTTCTCCACTCCCTTCTTGGCAGGGGGAACGAGAGACGGGCAGCAGCTCCCTTGCCAGTTGGGGGGGGGGGCGCAAGGGAAGCGTCCCAGGCAGCTGCAGAGAGAGAGAAGGGAGGAGGGTCTGGCAGGAAAAGGAAGAGCCGACCCGTTATCTCCCAAAGAACAGTAAGGGAGGAGGGCACGCACAGATCCTGGGCAGAGGCCAGGAATACTGCCGGCTTTATGTGAGGTTGCTGTGGTGATGGTGTGTGTGTGTGTGTGTGTGTGTGTGGGTGTATGTGGGTGTGTGGGTGTGAAGGGGAACACCTCTGTAGACTCATTCCGGGGATGTTTGTAACCTGAGACAACACAATTCTTCACTCATCTATCTTGTCCCAGGGACAGGACTTGGCTCTCCATGGTCTTGTTCACTCAACTGCCCGAGTGAGTTCAAGGAGCAGTGAAGAGCTCCATGCAGCAGGATAGGATCCCAGGCTGGGCTGCTTCAAGGAGGCAGTAGAAAGACCGTGGCTGAGATAAACTCCTCCTTGGGCCCCACACTCCTGGATCATTGTCGGCCCATTCCTGGGCAAGGCGCTGGAGCAGGTTGTGGCTTCTAGATCCATTTCAGTCCAGCTTCAGGACCAGTTATGGGACGGAGGCTGATTTGGTTGCCTTGCTGGACAAGGGGAATATGTTCCTGTTGGGTCTTGCCGGACCTCTTAGTGGCTTTCAATACACTCAACCATGGTAACCTTCTAGGTTGCCTCTCTGGGATGGGGCTTGGTGTCAATTTTGCAGCAGCTCTGGTTCTCTCTGGGGGGTGGGGCGGGGAGACTAACAAGGTGATGCTGGGGGACTCCTGATCGTCACCTAGGCCACTCGTGTCCCTTGGAGTTCTGTTTGTCCCCCTGTTCTATTTAACATCCACATGAAACTGCTGGGAGAGAATGTCTGGTGTTTTGGAGTCACCAGTACGCTGATGACACCCAACTCTCTCTTTTCCATCTAAATCTGAAGATGCCATTTCGGATTTAGTTCAGTGTTTTACGTCAGTAACTGACTGCATAAGGCCAAATAAACTGAAACTCAATCCAGACAGGACAGAGGTGCTCCTGCACAGTCAAAAACCAGATCAAGGAGTTGGGATGACAGGTGTGCAGCTTGGGGATGCTCCTAGAACGGTCTCTAAGCCAGGAAGCTCCAGGCCAACAACTGGGCATTCAACAATCTGGCTGCTGCGTTTTGGACTCACTCAAATTTCTGAACGCTTCCCAATGGTGGACCCAGACAAGTGCATTCAGTAATCCAGCTGAGATGTAACTTTTTCTTCAGATTGTCTTTTCCTTAATGACTGGTGGTCTGAGAAGGAATGTGTGCTCTGTGGCTTTTAAATGTGCTTTTACTACTGATCTTATTTTTGTGTGTGTGTGTTGTGTCGTTACAGTCGTTACCGACTCTTCTTGACCCCATGTCCATGAAGTTTTCTTGGCAGGAATACTGGAGTGGTTTGCCATTTCCTACTCCAGGCGCCGACAGCGCCTGGTATTCCCTGGTGGTCTCCCATCCAAGTACTAACCAGGGCCGACCCTGCTTAGCTTCCAAAATCAGGCAAGATCGGATGTGCTTAGGGCATCCAGGCAACAGTACTGATCTTATTTACCAATTTTAATATAGTGGTTTAATTCTTTTCATACAGTTGCTAGCTTTCAATGTTATATTTTAACAATTTAAGCTGTATTGGGTCCTTTGGAGAAGAAAGAGGGTGTAAAAACATTTAAACAAAAAAGAAATTCCCGGGGTAGTGTAGTGATGGACTAGGACTCTGGAGGACTGGGTTCAAATCTTCGCTTGGCCAGAGAACCTCACTGGGGAGAGTGGAAATGGTAAAACCACCCTTAAATTTCTCACTTCCTTTGGAAGTCCTATAAGGGTTGCTATAAGTCAGTTATGACTTGATGGCAAAGAACATACACATTATCTGAGGGTTTTGGCAGGGTGGTGGTGGAGGATTAGAACAAATTCCCCACAAATACTGCTGTCTTAATGTACTCCTTTGCATAAAAGGGGATTTTTTTCTCTAACATGAAGGCAAGAATTTTCAATTTTCTGAGAATATGGCTTTATTGAGAGGGCAGAGGTCCTTTCAATAAACATACACCCCTGCCTTCCAAGCACCAATTACTCTGAGACCACATTTGGTTAAATGGTAGTCCCATTCTCTTCAAGCTAGGGGTGGCAACAGCAGTTGGTAAAAATGTTTTTGGCCTATCACTCCCACCGGCACCAGCCAGCATTGCCTAGCATGACTGGGATTTGCAGATTTGAAATATGGCAAGGGCAAACCTGGAAGGAGAGGAATTTGAAAACACTTTGTGGCGAAAAGGGTGAAGATTTGGCAGATTGGAATGAAACCACGCGTATGGGTTGGTACAGCTTCAGCTTCACCTGCCTGCAACCAACCGGAAAAGGTTTCTCATTAGCTGGCCTGGCATCTAGGCCAAAGAATGTCTGCTACCTTATCTCAATTAAACACCATGGTTGGTCATCAGTTCTCCTAGCAGTTCTTCTTTTCTGATCCTATCAGGAATTTGTCCACTATCTGGTTCTTGAACACCACAGTGGCCAGAATCCTACTGCTGTTGGTGTAAAATTGGTGGAGTGCGCCACAACGAACTGCAGCTAACAGCAAGGTGCCTTGGGTGCTTCTCTTCGGCACAATCTGGTGCAACCAAGACCTTATTGATTAGCCACAGTTAGCCCTGGCAAATTAAGAGAAATGCCAGCAGGAATCTGGCCATGGTAACTTTTGGAGATTCCCAAGTGCATGGGGGAGTTGCTGGAGGCTGTCCTCATGGTGCAGAGAAGCAGCTTCCGTTCTGATCTGTGCCCACATGTGCAATGGTCTGCCTTTTGCTCTGTGAGAGAAGGGAGGACACAAAAATAATGACTATGATAAACAGCCAAAAATTTCCCGACTATCCTATCCTCTGAAATCAAGAGTTTGAGTCTGCTGCAACACTAGAATTAACTGGCACTGAAAATCTGCTTGCAGAACCAGCCAAAAGAGTTAAGAGACCCCAAACTCTTGGTGTTGACACTGCCTCCTTCCTTTGATCTTCCAAGGGGATTGTTGTGACGTGTTGGCTTCTCACCTTCCAGTGAGCCTCTGGGGACCAGTTTCGTCATTTCAAGAGCTCACTGCAACCCTGTTTTTCTCCATTAATGCAAACACAGGTGAAGGCTTTGTTTCTCCCCACCTGGGTAGCAGGACAGAAGCAGCTTCTCTCCAGGAAAACATCCGTTTGAAAGTTCAAGTCTCTGCACAATTCTGTATAAAAAGGAAAGGGCCCGTTTCCTTTCTTTTGCCTAGGCCCATTGGGAATTTGCCTTTAGGCTGTCAAGGCCTTAATCAGTTTTGAGGGGAGAGATTATTTTTTCCTAAAACTTTCCTTACCAGAATTGAGCAGCTGCAGGGTCAGCCGGGTTTGCTGCCCTGGTGTGCTTGCCGATTGCTCCTCTGAGACGGAGCTTCTTTTCTTCTTTTTGGTTTGTAGTTTCAAAAAGAAACGTAGTCACGCAAGCTGAGGCTACTTTTCAAATGCAAAATTCTCCCCAATTTCCATTGCTCTGTGATGTTATTTAGAGGCTCTGCAGTCAGCTGTTTCAGACTGCAAAGGGCGTCCTTGTCTGAGGATTGGGCCAGAGGCTTGGGATGGAGGAAAACACTTCTGCTCAAAATCCCCCACTGGCCTCCCTTCCCAGTAGAGAGAGGTTTCAGTGATAAGACTGTGCATGGATCTCTGTGACCATTCAGCAACCCAACTAAAGCTGGCCTGACATGACACTGTATGGTTAGTTTTATTAATTCAGCTGTTACCCCACTGATGCTTCATCTAATCAAAGTTACAATGGTCCTGTGAGAACAGAGAAGCACTAGAAATTTTATCCGGCACTATGTCTCTAATACAGGTACCAGCCCAGGAACCCTGCAGAAGCTCTGCATCACAAAACGTATGATCCTCACCATCGGCTTCACTTGCAAGGACTCTGGGATCTGCAGATCAGCATCTGGAGAGCTGTCTCTTCTCCACACGCCTGTTGCACCAGGCCAATCGGCAAGCTATGGCCCACGGCAGCTACCAGGTTGGAAGGGGGTCTGTGTGACACTGCTGTAACCATGTTTCCCGAGTCCTCAGACTGTGCAGGCAGAAGGATGATAGGTGCGGCTGTTCACACTCTGGAGTTCCAGGCAGTGAATGGGAAAAGCCCCACCACTAAAGTGAGTGGGCTGTGGACTGCAGGGCAGGAGTGTTGAGGCTCCTGTGGAATTCATTATGGTGCAGTCTCCCTGCCCTCCCAAAAGGAGAACCAGCTAGTTTCAACTAATCCCATCAGAAGTATTCCAATTTTCCCAACAGCACCCCTTCAGGCTGAAGTGTCCATTAGGAGCCCTCCATTATCTGTCCATGTTTGAAGGCTCAGTTCCACACAGGTTATAATGCCCTCTGTTGTCAGATTTATTTCTTTGCTGCTGCTGCTGCTGCTGCCGCCGCCACACAGGTAGTCTGGCGGGCATCTCCTGCAGTTGGCAATTTCTTTTGGACTGCCTGCCTCTTAAGCATCTAAGTATTTCCCTTCTCCTTCTGGCTAAAGCTGAGAAAAGCCACAGAGGGAGTCATTCCACAATATCAAACAGCACTTTGTTTTGTGTGGTCTTTTTCTTTTTTGGTACAAAATACTTCTAAAACAGAAATGTTAAAAACCTCCCTCAAAAGTACTGTTGTTTGTTTCATTATATAAAATAATCAGTACAAATGAGTTGTAAACCGATGCACGCTAACACAGTCTCTAACATTCACACATCGGTCTGGGCTGCTCTCTACACGGATGTCACAGAGGATGCGGCGACTGTCTTCATGACGACTTCTCAGCTAGTCCTTGAATCCAGGCTGCTCAGTCTCCTCTAGTGATCAGATCCTCAATGTAAGCATCCAGCTCATCGTCTGTACTGAAGTCTATGTCCTGGAAACACCAAAGAGAGACACAGCATTGTACTTCTTGAAAGAGGTGAGCACACCCTGTTAGATAAATGTTAGATGCACTTATGTTGCACTTCAGGACACTCCCCTGCTACCTCATTTCTGCTTACGGCTCTAAGGCAGTGGTTCCTCACCTCTTGGACTGTTAATGCTGTAAGGTCTACATGGAAGGCAGGAAGCAGGAGATGCCTTTCGGAAGGCATTAAAAACTCTGCTTTTCCAAGAGGCGTTTTTTTCTCTTTACCCGCCATCTGTTAATTGTTATTTTTTATTGTGTTCTGTTTGATTATTCCTGTTTTTAAATGGTTTATTTGTTGTTTGTTTCTGTTTATATTCCTTTTGTTGTAAACAGCCCGGAGTTCCCCCGGGAAGACGGGCGTTATATAAGCTCAATAAATAAATAAATAAATAAATAAAATGGCACCCGAGCTGGAGTTAGGCTTTCCTAGCCCTGTGCTATGCTATGTGCTTTTCAGGTTTCATTTAGGGAAAGGCGAAAGAAGGTGACAGGCAGTTGCCCAATTCAGAGACTCTCAGTTTCTAGTTTTTAATTCAGCAGTTAATACCTTCATTAAAATTAAAGGCCCTGGCTGAATTTTTATTTCAATGCAGCCATTCACAGAGACCACAGAGAAGAAGACTGGGTTTTGCCTTGGAAGAAAGAGGCAAAGTAAGGAAGTATTTTTCTTAGTTGCTTACATCAGAGCTGTAACTGTACTTTAACTGCTAGTCCATTTTGTTTTAAAACAGTGCTCAGTTATTCAAATCTGGTTTGGACCCAGTGTGGGGCCCAGTTAACTCGGAAATGTTCAGAATCAGAAGCTATAAACTTCACTCACCTCTTGTACTTTCTGGAGAAGAGCTACTATGTTAGTTCTCAGCTTCTGGAGTTTGTCCTTGGTCTCCGTAAGCTTCTGCTCTTGGATGTGCAGCTTTTCCTCGCAGGCTTTGACCTGGGCATTAGCCCGAGTTTGGTAGGAGTTGCACAAGTTCTGCAGACCTGCTTCATATTGCTTGAAATATTCTTTCTGTGGAGAGGCACACACAGACCTGTTGATTCTAGGGTTATGTAAAAAGGCCCATGGCTTTCTCCCCTCTGTCCGTTGTAACAGGGACACCAACATATGTAAACTTAAAAGCTTCATTTTCACCTCCAGACCCAACCCTAATGAATGATGCAGGACTCCGTTTACAAAAAGGAATATGGATGTGCGCACTCATGAATACATCTTTATGTACCCACTGAGATGAAAGAACACCTGCTTCAATAAGTCTCCATGTATCATGGATTATCACAGCAAGAAAGTCTGGAAGTTGAGTCATGTCAACTGGACTTCTTTTCTTGAGAGAGTGAAATGTTTTGCTGCTCATCCAAGCAGCTTCGTCAGTGTGAGGCAAGCCAGTTGCGAAGCCTCCATTTTATAGACCAGGGTGACATGAGGTCAAAGTCAGCTATAAAAAGGACGACTTGCAACTAGCTTTCCTCAGACTGATGAAGCTGTTTGGATGAGCAGTGAAACGTTTCAATCTCTCAAGAAAAGAAGTCCAGTTGCCATGACTCCACTTCCAGATAAACGCACCTGGATATCTGGGAATCTTCACAGACAAGAACAAGAAAGCAACCCCCCCACTTTTTAAAAGAAATCCTCCATCAAAGCTAGGTCTCGTAAGAATGAACAATGAACTCTAGTTTCTGGTGAATTTCTCTCCAGGATCACTGAATTACAGTGCAGCAATTAAAGGAAGCTGCCCATTGTACGAAGATATGGAATGTCTTGCAAAAGCCACCAGCAAGCCTTCTGAGCTTTCTCACAGCCTCAAAATCTATGTAGATACTCGTAGCAGCTGCCTTTAAACTGCTAGCAAGCGACCTGTCATCACAGATGCTTCTGGCTCCAAGAGCTGTGCTCTGCGAGTGTTTCTTAGGGAGACAGTCACCTTTCTCACTTGCAGGTCTGGTGATCTCATCCTGAAGCGGAGAGAATCCAGATGACCTCTTCCTGAAGGACAACCTTCAACCCAATCCGCCCACTTTGGAACGCTCACTCCTCTGGGTTCTGGAATTGCTCCTCTTCTTAACCAGCATATTTTTAACCAGAGCAACCAAAGAAAGTGGAAGCAGAAACACCCTGCTGTAACATTTTAGTTTGTATTTGTTAGTCCTTCTATTAAATGCAGCAAGTTGTATCTTTCTGGGATGCAGAACAATCTTGCCTGAAGCGCTGCTTGAGGTTTCAAGTCGCCTCTGACCTATGGCAACCTTCTGAATGAGTGATCTCCCAAACGCCTCTGCTCAACAGCCTAGCCCAGCTCTTGCAAACTCAAGCCTGTGAAGGATTTAGGGGACTTGGGCTTTATTCCTGCTGCCTTCTACCCTTCTCAGTGTTATTGTCTTCTCCCGAGAATCATGCCTTCTCATGAGGTGCCCAAAGTGGGCCAGCCTCAGCTTCAACATTTTTGCCTCCAAAGATCATTCAGGCATGATCTAGGATCCACTTGGGTCTTTTCTGTCCAGCTGTCCAGGCTCTATTCTACTTTTTTCCTTTCTTTAGCTTCAGCCTGAATTACAGCGTTGACCATTCCTTTAAGAACACTGGAATTTCACCAGGACCATATCAGGTTTGAAAACTAGAACTGTTTCAAATCTGTTTGCCAGTATCATTGACCACCTTCGGGATGGTGGTGTGTAACCATCTCTTACGACTACCATGTCATGGGATTTTGGATATTATCCCTCCTACAAGATCGATGCACAGCCCCAATACTAACAGGTTCTCTGGTGCCCAGTGGAGCTTTTCCGTTTGATACGTCAGTGCAGTGTGGCCATTTTTGTCCCCCATTTCCCCTCATTTGAGAGTGCCGGCAGTGGGCAAAGCAACCGTGCCATCTCCTGACCCTAACTGGATACTATGCAGGATCTTTTCCCTCTCTACATCAGCGGGGGACAGAGGAGGGAGTAGGATATTCCCCCCTCCCAACACAGTTTGACAAATCCCACCAACCTTGTAATTTCTTCTAATGCAGAACTGGGTGATGTGTTGCCGTTCAGCCAGATAACTGGGTCATCCAAAGGCTGGACACTGGTTTCTACATATCACTGAAAATTTCAGCATCCGCCAAGTAATTCCACACACAGGAAAAACCACCAAAAGGCCAGATGAATCATCGTAGGGTTGGAAGGGACCTTGGCGGTCTTCCAGCAGTCCACCCTCCCTGCCCAAGGCAGGACACTTCATACCCTCTTGAACCGATGGCTGCCCAACCATTTCGTGAAAACCTCCAGCAATGGGACACCCACAACATCATGAAGAAAGCGGTTGCACGGTTATAATGGCTCCCACCGTTGGGAAGCCGTCAGGATCATTGTGCTCTGTGACCTACAGAATCTCAAGGACCTGCTCAACCTTTCTCTTTAGAGGGACAGGATTAGGGACAGAAAGGATCTGCATCACTGCTTTCAACTCCCCCCTCTCGTCTGTATACTGTCACTATTTCCAGAACCTCCACACTGGTCCTTTCCTTCAACTTGATGTAAGTCTAGAAGACAAATTCCAAGATTTAAGAAAGGGAGTATTTCCCTCCCTTCCCCGTCTTGGAACAGTGGTGTATATAGGGCTCCTATTGGGGTCATGGAAAGACAGCAACCGAACCTTTGGCCACAGACCTCTCTTCCAATTTCCCACAGGTATTCCTTGGTTTCCCGTAGCCATGCTTCAAACTGGGCCAGGAAGCAAACAAGTGTATTTTGGCTGGCAATGGCTAATTCTGCTATACAGACTTGCTTAAGTTAAAACGACTTGCCAGTAGGAGACGGTGCCAAGAGAGAAGGTGCTGCCCTCTGCTGGTCAACAAGAGTCGGGGACAAGATGTTGCTGCGTACTTGGTCTAATTCAGTTTCACAGTTCCATATTTAAACTGCAACGCCTCATTTTTTAAAAGCAAAGTGTGCTGTTTATGAAACACCCCAAAAGATTTAAATCCTTCTCTGAGCAGTTTACAATTTAAATTTTACAGGCTACACGTTACCACCACCCACCAGCTGAGTACTCAGTTTACCAACCTCAGACGGATGGAAGGTTGAGTCAACCTTAAGTCAGCTACCTGAAGATGTCAGGAGTGATCTCAGATCATCAGCCAAGTTTTGACGACAGTCGTGCAGTTTTACCTCTTACCACGAGGCTCCTTTTAACATATACAAGGGAATTGAAACGTGTGTAAAAATGGTCAAAATTCAAATCTATTCTCCCTGTCCCCAAAATATAATTCCATGGAAGACGGGGAATTCAGCAATTCTGATATCTGGAATTTGGATCTTTCCTATTTATGTCTGATCATAGGGTTCAAATACCTGAATGCTTTTGACCAATATCTCCTCAAGTTTTCTTCCTGCTTAGAGGGAGACCTTTGACATTATTCTTGCAGCTTACTACAAACCCCAGCTGCTAACGTTGTCTCCAAGATCTGGAGCCTGGGTTCAGAAACACTTAAGATGACGGTGATCTCATAGCTACACACTTACAATTCAACATAATTATTGGGACAGAAATTTCTACTTCAGGAAACGGGCAGCGGTGCTAGTCCTGTCTCAGCCCAAATTTCTCAGGACTTACCAGCGGGAATGAGACCAACTCCTCTGTGCTCATGGAAGCCAGTTCTTTTTTTGAGATGGGGAAATTGGGAGGCAAGAAGTACCGTAAACAATTCCTGCCCAGTGAAGAGAAACAAATGTTAGGCTAGAAGTAATGAGAAGCAATTTGCAAGTCCACAGCAGCATAGAAAACACACACAATACATTACAGAGCACAAACTCCAGGTCTACGAAAATCCTAGTTCTCTCTCCACCTGCATTTTATTTATTACTTATTTTTATCTATTTTAGAGTATTTTTACCCCGCCTTTTTCTTGGAAAAGGACCCAAGGAGGTCCAAGTTTCTAGACCTCATCGACTATGAATGTATGCTTCTAGTGCAAGCAGTATCTGGTGGAACTTTTGCAGCCAGAAGGAAGCAGAAGCATCCGAGTTCCACATGGGTATATCTACTTCTCTTCATGGCCAAGAGCAGCAGAATGTATTATAAACAGCTGTCAGGTTCAAATTAACAAATACAAGTTACAACATACAGATTGCTCCAGGAGGCATCAGTGGTACTTTTTCACTCCATGGCCCTCTCCAGTAAAAGGAAGAGAAAGACAATTAACAGTTCATTACAAAAAAAAGAAGAGCAGGAGGAGGAGGAGGAGGAGGAAGAAGAAGAAGAAGAAGAAGAAGAAGAAGAAGAAGAAGAAGAAGAAGAAGAAGAAGAAGAAGAAGAAGAAGAAGCAGCAAACACCCACAACAACCAAGGAACCAAAACCAAGAACACAAAATTGGTAACACGGAACCAGATGTTTGGAAACCAAGTCTGTAGGCACAAAGCTGCCAGGAGAGAGAGCAAGGTGACTCACCTGAGTGACTGGGTTAACAAATCTACCGTCTCCTGGCTGCTGGTAGTGGTGGCACTGCTGCTGGAACCAGTGGTGTCCGGCTCCGTTTGGAGGCACTCAGAGGTAGACGGTTCAGTCAGAACAGCTGGCAGCTGCTGGGGTGGCTGCTGCATTTCCAGGTCTGTTCTTTGTTGCTCTGGAGAAGGAGGCCTCATCAGCCTCACATCCTCGCTGCTTCTCTCCACCCTGAAGAGAACAAAAAGCATGTCACAGGAATTCCTTGCCATACTGAAGACACATGAATCCTTCTCTGAACAACTCTTTGGAGTGCGGCGTCTGTGCTTGCCACATGATGAAATCTCGGTGGTCAGTAGGACTGAAGAGTTCTAGCAGCAGTGAAGTAGGAATTGTGGCTTTGTGGAAAATAAGAACAATCACATAATTGATACGCCATGGCTGCATCTGATCTTGTCTAATTTCAGAAGCTAACCAAGGCTGGGCCTTGTGAGTATTTGGATGAGATTTCCAGGCAAAGATTTGGTTCTAGGAAAGAATGCTCCCGCAACCCCTAGACAGCTGCAACCAGCTACAGCTGGCAATACTGGGCTAAATGCACCAAACTCTCTCTCTCCCCAGACAACTGGATAGGAAGATAGAATAAGGTCATACCAGAAAAGATAGACCATACGTACTGGGGACAGTCACAAGATTGCTCTCCCTGTCTAGCTTCCCTGGCACCAGCAGTAACTACACCATAATCCTGATGTAGTGCAACCTTGCCTGGCCAAACAGAGCAGGTTTCTATCAAACATTGGTGGCACCCATCCCACTAACCCCAAGTCTATAGCAATTTCTGAGGAAGCCACCAAAGTCCACTATGGCCCAATGCACATCTGCAAAATTACCATCTATCTCTCGGTGTGGTATCTGTTGGGACGTAATCAAACTTCACCTTCCAGCGGACAGCCTGTTTGCCCACCTCAACCGCTGTAATTCGGCCCGTGTACCACTCCTTGTTCACCCGTACTTCCACGTGCTGCCCTTTATCTGCATGGCACAGAAAAACAAATTCAGAGAGGCTTCTGTTAGGCACTGGTTTTTACAGGAAAGACGAGCCCCCAGCACCATCCTTAGGTTTCATCAATACCTAATAATTAGGAGTTGTGAAATAAATTCTGACTTATTGCAGTCCTTTCCAGGAAAAAGGTGAAATGCTCCTGAGAAGGCATCCCTTCTCAGTTATTGCTCTCAGTAGTGAATTATATGCTCTCTCCCTGTAGCCACAAGCAACTTCATTAGCACCTTGACCTTTAAAAGCAGCCACCGTGTCTTCTAGCCCTCGTTCGGATTAATGTTATTCAGTTTTCAGGTGAAAAAGTTTATTTCCACATGCTTTTTCTTCTTTTTCTTCTTCAAGTCTCAGTATTGGGTTGACTAAGCAGATGTAAATGTTACACGCTGTAGCTTATCTGACTGCTTTTTAAAATCTTACTCATGAATATTTAAGGGTTCTATCCTACATATCAAGCAAAATGAGTTTATTAGGGAACCATAAGCTGCAGGGTAGAAAGGGCAGGGTACTTTCTCAGCTTCTCTCAAGAGAAGGAAAAAACAATAATAATCTATATAATCATAATATTCCCACATAATTTGCTTGTTATCTTTTAAAGTTACAATTAGCTTTTTCTACAGACTCCACACTAATTCCTTAACTTCTCGCTAATAGAAGACAGACCCATTCTCTCTCTCTTTCTTAATTGTCATCTTTCAGTTCT
Organism: Phrynocephalus guinanensis; assembly: GCA_037367245.1. Taxonomy (NCBI): domain Eukaryota; kingdom Metazoa; phylum Chordata; class Lepidosauria; order Squamata; family Agamidae; genus Phrynocephalus; species Phrynocephalus guinanensis. The sequence continues at coordinate 5,245,089 of CM074752.1, forward strand.
CCTCGTTTGACTATTCCATCTCCACTCTCTGACTTCTCTCAATTTTCCACAGAGGATGAGAAAGTGTGCACATATTTGCTGTCTGCTTCCTGAAGGGCTCCCAAGGCCTCGAGACATTGTTCTCTTCTTGCTTTGTGACATGGCTGGAGGAAGAAACCTTGGAACCATTTAGGGCTAGACCACTTCAACCCCTCAGCCTGCTTTGTATGGAACTCAGACTGAAAGTTAGCAAGGCTTGCATCTCCTCATAGGCCACATGGTACACTTAAAAGACAGCTTGAGCTATTTTCAACTTTCTAATATAGGCAGGAGGGCTTGTCACAAGGCAACTGTGGCTGAAGAGGCAGAAAAGAACCAGTTACTTACGGTAACTGTAAACATGGTTCTTCGTGAAGCCAAACAGATGGGGTACCAAGTGCGCACACACGAGGCTTTGGGGCTTTCCTAGCTGTTAAAGAAAGCTTGTTGGTCTCCACCCCCAGTACCCACTGTGCATGTACTGGTACCTTCCCGCATGGTCTCCTTAGTTCCCTGTAGCCACTGCTGCACTACAATGGTAAAAGATACAGCGTGACCACTCGAGAGGAGGTGGGGGTGACCATGTGGCTTTATGAAGGTCCACCCGAGGAACCATGTTTCCAAGTACTGTAACTGCTTCTTCTTCATTGTGGCCTTTGTGAAGCCACACAGATGGGAGATTAACAAGCAGTACTCACCTGATGGTGGGAAGTCACACCAGCACAAAGGAAAGAACTGTTCTACTGAAGGACGTAGAGGACCTTGCACGTGTGACCAGCATGTAGTGCTCCACAGAGGTCAATGGTTGGGACCTTGGGACGCCCTTCAGAAAGGCACCTCAAGAGAACACTGCCCTTGTGCAATGTGCCCTGATTGGTTGAGGTAAGGATCATCTTGCTAACTGGTATGCTAGTTCTTTAGTGGAAACCACCCAGTGAGCCAAATGCTGGGAGGAAACAGGCAATCCCATTGAATTGGGATTGTAACAGATAAACATCTTCTGTGAGGAATGAAAAAGGTGTGGTCCTTGACAGGTAAAAAGAAAATGCCCTTTGGACAGGACCTAGAGGGAATTAAGCTCGCACTCCAAGGGAGTTGTTGGATTCCAGAAAAAGGTAGGTAGGGATATTAGGTTGTGACAGGCGGTAGAATGTAACCACTTTTGGAAGAAATGACATGTCCAGGTATACCACTACTTTGTAGAATTGGAGATACGGCAGTTCGCATCTGAGGGCGCCAAGTTCACTAGAGCGTTGTGCAAAAGTAATGGCAACTAAAAAGGCAGTTTTCAGGGTGAGAAAACAGAAGTCAAAGGTAGCCATTGGCTCAAAAGGCGGGTGCATGAGCTGATGAAGGACCAAAGATAGGGACCACCGAAGGGGAATAGGCTTGGGGTCAGGAAAGGTATTATGGAGGGAAGCCTCGGAGGAAAAGCTTGAGCTGCGGATGTCAGAAGAAGCAGGAGGGCAGGAGAGCCCTCCGGCTGGTGGGCAACTATCGCTGAGGGATACACCTTGAGGGACAAAATGGATAATCCGGATCTTTTCACATGCAGGGAGAAATTTTAAGATGTGAGGAAGAACAGGGTTGATAGGGAAGAACCCTTGCTCAGCCACAAAGGCTACGAAGTGCCTCCGTTTATAGGAATAAAGCTTTTTGGTGGATGGCTTCCTGGCTGCAGAAATAACATTAGAGATCACCTGGGGATCCTTCCGGCCATGAGGTGAAGGCGGTCCAGGTCTGGATGGAGAACTCTCCCCTCTTCCTGAGACAGGAGGTTGGGTAGGAGGGGAAGCTTGAAATAATCCGCTGACATCCGGAGGAGAGGAGCAAACCATGGGTGTCTGGGTCACCACAGTGTGATCAGGATGGTGTAGGCCCTCTCCTGCCTGACCTTTGTTATCACTCTGTGCACTAGAGGAAGCAGTGGAAAAGCATAGGGGAGGTAACAACCCCAGTGGAACATAAAAGCGTCCCCACAAGGGATTGTGCACTTTTGCCTGCATGACAGCAAAACCATTTAGGTGTTCTGTTCTGTTTCAAAGAGATCTGCCTTCCTGTCCATAACTCGGCAAGTTATGGACAGGAACATAGGATGGAAGAGCTCCACTCCTGGGAGGACAGGTTCATCGTACTGAGACAATCCGCGCTGTTGTTTTTGGACCCAGAGAGGTGAATGGCAATAGGGAAGATTTGTGATGCCTCATGCACCATTCCCACAGCCAACAGCAGGAGACGCTGAGTGTGTGTTCCTCCCTGTTTGTTGATGTAGTACACGGTGGTCATGTTGTTTGTGACCACCTGTATGTACTACATGGCTGGAAATGAGATGGAGAAAAGCCAGTTTCTTTGATTTTTTTAACCACCAAGTCGGATCTGGGCGATGAGGCAGAGGTTTGGGAGCTCCAATCTTTCTCCATTATCGGAGGACACAGGGATTTCTCCAGTAAACCTGTGTCTCCTGTGTTTCATTGCCTCAGTGCTAATTTTTTTGCAAAAGGGGCAAGAGACTGAAAGATTTTCTCACAGGCAGTAAAGGCACTTAAGAGTGCCCGTTGGTGAGGGGAATCTTCCCTTCACACTTCTTGAAAGGAGCCTGAAAGGCCATAAAATAGAGGAAGTGAAAAAAAGGGGCACTATAGGTTAAGGCCCTGTGCTCTGAAGAGGCCACTTCAGCTTTGCCTGCGGTGTGGAAACAACACAGCTTCTATACAGAGCATGATACCATAGTCCCTTGAGACTGAAGAATGCCTATACTACTAGGATAAATAATAAAATAAAGAAATGAAGAAATAAAAGTTTTTTTTTTTTAAATCATGGAAGCTAGTGAAAAAGAAACCTTCTAAAGCAGCAATTAGATGGAACTGAGGAGATGGAGTGGGAAGGTACATGCACAGTGGATACTGGGGTTAGAGACTAATGAGATTTCCACAACAGCTAGGAAAGTCCCAAAGCCTTGCACATGCACACTTGGTGCCCCATCTGTGTGGCTTCACAAACACCACAATGAAGAACGAGGCTTGTTAGAAGCCAGACCATGATCGTAACAGGTGCAGAACAGCCTCTGTCCAAGTGATGTCCACACTAGACACCGCTCTGCTCCTGTGGAGAAATCTAACAAATATAGGAACCAAATTACAGGGCTTCTTACCTTTCTGTGCTCTTTTCAGCTCTGTTAATTCTTCTTCCCCTGCACTATCTGTGAGCTGTAAACAGAATTGAAAGAGATAAGAAGGGAAGAGTCTATCATTAACATTTTACTAAATAAAAGTCTGGAGCCAAAAATAAAATAAAATATTTTTTAATTTCAAGAAGGCTACATTTTAACTCATTTGAAAAGAGTAGCTATTTTTAATAAGCTTCAACTTACTGGCTGGGGGAATTAAATGACACTTAAGGGTAGAATATTTATTATTTAAAATATTTATACTCTATAAAATAATTATACTGTATAATATTTATACTGTATTTATACTCTAAAGGAACCAAAGCAGCTTAGAGTATTAAAAAAGCTAAAAGCCAATTAATTATCATATTAAAACTTGTAATATACAGTCATCCCCGCTTATCATGGGGGTTAGGGACCTGATAGGATCTGTGATAAAAATCCGCGATATGCGGTTGCTGGTTTGGGTCAGGACTGGGGGGGGCAGTCTGGGACCTCCTACACTTACTTGAGGCCTGGCGCTGCCCTGAACGGGCCTCTGACGGGCCTCCGGGGCCTGTCAGAGGCTCTATAAGTGGTTTTGGGCAATCCAGAAGACACTTTTTTTTTGATAGTGACGTGTGATTCGCCGGAAACCACTTCTGAGGCTGATTGGGTGGGGAAATACAATATTTTAGACAGCCCATTTGTTTTTGATCTGTTGATTGTATTAAAATTTATATCTATCTATCTATCTATCTATCTATCTATCTATCTATCTATCTATCTATCTATCTATCTATCTATCGTTTCTTATTTACATAGCAGTACCTCTTAAAAGAAATTTAATTTGTTCTACACTCCATTTGTTTTAAGAAAATTTTGTCTTACGAAATGTGGTTTCCCATAGGAATGCACTGAAAACGGATCAATCTGTTTCGGAGGCTAGAATAAAGACAAAAATAACCAGGTTTTTTTCCCTGGGTAAATACAGAATGGTTTTTTGTCTTGCAAAGCATCCCATAGGGAATTTTTTTGTCATGTGAAGTATGCCTATTCCTGGATTTTTTTTTCTTCCTATAAGTTTTTTGTGTTACATTTGTCTTAAGAGGTACCAACTCTATAGCTTAAAATTCAATCAGTTCAATCAGTGAAGCCAGTACAAAAAATAAGTGTTTCTGTCTTATATCCACTGCCCCGTGATTCATTAATGCAAATATCCCCTCTGTTGAAGAGTATCCTTGCTGTGCTCCAGATTTCCCCAATAAATAAACTATTTTGTCAATAGAGTGACTCAACTGAATGGCCGACTCTAGGTGTAGCTGTTCACATTTAAAGAATTGGTTACTTACCTGTAAATGTGGTTCTTGGAGTGGACCTTCATGAAGCCACACAGATGGGTTTCCCAGCGAGCATGCGCGAGGCTCTGGACTTTCCTAGCAACAGAAATTTCATTAGTCTCCTCCTCCCCCTCGCACTAAGCACGTGCAGGAGGCTTCCTACCCAAACTTCCAGTTCCCTTGTAACCACCCGTGTGTAACCAAAAGCGGAACACAGCATGACGAGTCGAGGGGAGGTGGGCGGGTGCTGTGTGGCTTCCCAAAGGTCCACTCGAAGAATACGTCTGTGAAGATTCTCAGTCATCCAGGTGCTTTTATCTGGGAGTTGAGTCATGGCTACTGGACTTCTTTTTTGAGAGATAGAAACGTTTCGCTGTTCATCCAAACAGCTTCATCGGTCTGAATACAGCTAGTGCAAGAGACCTTCTTATAGTCAGCTTCTTATAGTCAGTGGATCCTAATATTAAGTTCACTAGGGAAGACACCCAAGACAACAGGCTGGCTTTCCTGGATTGTGCAGTCATCATCAGACCTGACCGTGGCCTAGGAGTAGAAGTTTACAGGAAACCCACCCACACAGATCAATACTTACTGTTTGACTCCCACCATCCATTACAACACAAACTAGGAGTCATCAGGACCCTAAGCCACAGAGCAGAGAGCATCCCCACCTCCTCAGAAGCCAAGAAGAAGGAAGACAGGCACCTGAAGACAGCACTTAAGGCCTGTGGATATCCAAGGTGGGCCTTCAACAAAGCAGTGGGCCATCCCAGAAGAACAAGGGATCAGTCTGAGACCCAGACCCGACGGAAGAACCTGGTCATTCCCTACATGGCGGGAGTGTCGGAGAAGCTTAAAAGGATTTTTGGCAAACACCACATCCCTGTTTATTTCAAACCCATGAACACACTAAGGCAGAGACTTGTCCACCCAAAGGATCCGATACCAAACCATAAAAGGAGCAATATAGTATATGCAGTCCAATGCAGTGAAGAGTGTTCAGACCTCTACATTGGAGAAACTAAACAGCCATTAAACAGAAGAATGGCCCAACATAGGAGAGGTAACAGCTCAGGACCAGAATCAGCAGTACACCTCCATTTGAAGGAAAAAGGCCACTCTTTCAAAGATGAGGATGTACACATATTAGACAAAGAAGAGAGGTGGTTTGAGAGAGGAGTAAGGGAAGCCATTCATGTCAGCATTGAAAATCCCTCCCTCAACAGAGGTGGGGGGCTCCGGCATAGTCTAGCTGCTACTTACCAGGCTGTACTTTCCACAGTACCCAGGCAAATCAAGGAGCCTTCACCACCAGGTCACAGCTAACGACCCATTCTTGACAGCTAACGACCCATTCTTGATGGGTTTCAGCACCTTAGGCCATTGTTTACCTTAAGGCCATGGACACTAATGTCTCCATAACGAGCCTATTCAGGCTTTGTTCATCTTATGAGCCAATCAGACAAGGGGACAAGAGGTCAAGCTGACTATAAGAAGGTCTCTTGCACTAGCTGTATTCAGACCGATGAAGCTGTTTGGATGAACAGCGAAACGTTTCTATCTCTCAAAAAAGAAGTCCAGTAGCCATGACTCAACTCCCAGATCCACTCGAAGAACCACATTTACAGGTAAGTAACTGGTTCTTCTTTGTCGCCTTTGTGAAGCCACACAATAGGGTGATTACAAGCAATATTCCTCAGGCCTTTAAGAAATACCAGGGTTGCCTGGGCCACTATGGAGCTATCAGGATATTGGCTTTCTCTGAGGATCTTTGTTACAACTTTGTGGTGTACAGGGACCAGCGAAAAGGCGTAGAGCAGGCAACAACCCCAAAAGAATTGGATCACTTAGCTCTCCCTGCCCTTGAGTATAACTTGTGACATTTGGAGTTCTCTGGCATGGCAAAGATTGATTTGGGGGGGGGGGCTCCCCAAAGGTGGACTAGGAACTGAAAGGTGGGATGTTGGAGCTCCCACTCGTGAGATGATTCGTTCATCCTGCTAAGACGATTGGCGGTGTCGTTTTCAGACCTGGAAAGATGCATAGTGATGGGGAAGATGTGATGTGCCACGCATCATTCCCACAAGTCCACTGCCAACAGCAGGGGACATTGAGAGTGAGTGCCTCCCTGTTTGTTGATATAGTACATGGTGGTCTTGTTGTCGGTGACTACCTATACTACATTGCCGGAGAGGTGTTGGAGGAATGCCCTGAGAGCTTTGAAGACAGCTAGAAGCTCCAATTCAATTATGTGGCTGGATCTCTCCTGTGAGGACCAAACGTTGTGGATCGTCATATCAAGGCAAACACCCCCCCACCCCCACCCCAAGCCATTCAGACTGGCATCCGTTGTAACTTGGATGGATGGTAAGGGGGAACAGGTCGGCCTACTAATAAATTGTTCCTGCTTCCCCACCAGTGGAGCTGATTGACGAGCTCGGGTGTAACTTAGAGAATCTTGGAAGGAGAGTCCAGAAGTGGATCGAAGAGAGACAGGTACCAGGCTTGAAGAGGTGTTAGCTTTAGTCTGGCATGGGGCAGAAAGGAGCTGGTTGAAGCTATCAGACCGAGGAGCCGCTGAATGGATAACGCAGGGATCTGTGCCTCTGGAACGAATAGACATATAAGGGAGGCAATATCTTCAAGGCAATGAAGAGGAGGAAGGCTCTCTGCAGTGGTAGAGTAAAAAATTGCCCCTATGTGACACACTACGTGCTGGGATCAGGAGAGATTTCACAGTGTTGACCTGTAGGCTGAGGTTGCTCAAGGGGTGAAGGACGTCGTGTATGTACTTGTCTGCTTGTTGTTTTGATTCAGAAGCCACTAATCCGTCATCTAAGTAGGGGGAAACAATGATACCTTGCGTCCTGAGGTGAGAGGCGACAGGAGCCATGCATTTTGTAAAGTCTCAGGGCACTCTTGCTAAACTCAAGGGCAGAGCAGAATATTCATCATACATGTTGTTGCCCAGTGCAAACCTGAGGAATCACCGGTGTGGAAATAGGCAGATTTCAGATCTATTACGCCAAACCAGTCCCCCTTGCCCAAGAGAATAATCACTTTTTCCAGAGTGGCCATCCTGAAGGATTATGTACTTGTTCAGAACTCGAAGATCTAAAATAGGATAGAGGCCTCCATCCTTTTTTGGCATGGTAAAGTATCTGGAGAAATGGCCCTGGAGTATTTGTGGGGGGAAGAGGCTGGGTGGCTTGTTTTTGAAGAAGGGGAGAGACTTCTTGAAGAAGGCAAGGAGATGGGTCTGTGGAGACTAAAGGGACTGAAACTCCAGTAGGTAGCTTCTGGATATGACCGACAAGGCCCATCGGTCGGTGGTAATGTCGCACCAGGTGTGCAGATAAGTACTAGATGAATGGATGGTGAGGAGTCAGAAATTTATCTCTCTGCCATCTTTCTCTGTGCTTTGAGGAATGAGGAGGTGCAGACTTAGATTTCTTTCCCCTAGAGGTGGAGTAAAAGGGAAAAAGGTAGATCTGAAAGAACGGTCTCTGGGTTGCTGCTACTGGTAAGAGGGCTGATACATTAGCTGAGAGGTGGTTCGTTTATATTGAAAACGAAATGACCACTATTGGCATTGCGGAATAAGATTAAGGTGTTTAGCCGTTGTCTGTTTCTTTTGATGGATCTTTGTCACAACTTTATGGAGCACAGCGACCAGGGAAAAGGCGTAGAGCAGGCGACAACCCCAGCAGAATCAGATCACTTAGCTCTCCCTGCCCTTGAATAGAACTTGTGACATTTGGAGTTTTCTTTTGATGTTCCTCTATCAGATCATCAGTAGTGGGATGAAAAAGGCCTTCTGCCTCGAAAGGCAACTGTTCATGTTGAGCCTTATGGTCTTCTGATAGGCCGGTTGAGCAGAGCCAAGCATGCCACCTTAAGAATTATAGCTGCACCTAGGACCTTGGAGTTGTAGTCAGAGGTATGTCTAACAGTGGTTCTCAATCTGTGGGTCCCCAGATGGTCCTGGACTGCAACTCCCAGAAGTCCCTTCCAATACACCAAGTAGTGGAGGCTTCTGGGAGTTGCAGTCCAGGAACATCTGGGGACTCACAGGTTGAGAATCATGCAGACCGCATCAGCTGGGCTGCAAGAGCCATAGCCTCTTCAAAGACTGCAGAGGCACTGAGTTTTTTTTTTGTCTTCTGGGATGAGATTGAGGAAGGGCTGTAAGTGTGAAAGGAGTTCTCTTTGGTAAATGCTCATAGCCCCTTGATAATTAGTAATCTTGAACAACAAAGAGGAAAATAAATAGAAGTTACATCCAACTACGTCCAGCTTTCTACCTTCTTTAGAAGGAGGAATAGGCACCGGTTTAGTGTGTCGTGAATCTGTGAGGCAGCCAATGCTACAGAATTAGGATGTGGATGTTTCGACAGAAAGGGAGCCTTCTCATCATGGACCTTGTATAGTGCCTCAATCCTTCTGGATATGGATTGGGAAGCAATTTTCTTGAAAGATTCTTCTGTCATAGATAGTAATGATGGAATCATACCCCAATGAACAGGGGCTGCTTCATTTGAAGAGATTTTACCAAAAATATGGTCAGTGTGCCTTGGCTTTGGATGGTGCACAGGTATTTCTACCAACTTTGCCATGCGAAGGAAAAATCTGGAGTAATTCTGCATGGCCTCCGAAGAAGAGAGAGGAGGACATCCCCCTATATCTAAGTCTGGAGTTGTGACGAGATGAGTTGTGTCTTCATCTGCCTCATCACACTGTGTCAGAGGTTTCCGAATCAGATGGTGGCGATGAGGTGAAAGGCTGCTGCTTGTTGTTGCAGGTTAGCTGATTCCGTACTAGTCTGGAGGACCCACTGAGTGCTATCAACTCATAGGGAGAAGGCAGGTAATGGAGGCATCGGGATCCATATCGAAGAAGGCTCCGATTGGGATGGTGGCATGGCAGAAGGCTGAATTGGAGCTGGGCTGGAACGCTTCAAACCTGACAGCCTGTGATTCTTCGGTATGGAGGAATCCAACGGAGGCAGTGTTGTTAGTTCTGTTGGTAGGGAAGTTGGGATTGACCTTGATACCGAAGTTGTAAAAGGTGAAGGTTCGGAGTGCAAGCGAACATGCTTAGCATAACGCTTCTTTCACTTCTGGGCAAGTGGCTCCGGATTTGGCTTAAGAGATGGCAGCAATAGAACTGGTTATGCCAATGTTTCCTTGGTCGCCGAACAGATCGGCAAAGCAGAGGGTCAAGGTGCAGCCGGGATCAAAATATCTGCCAGCATCAAGATATCGCCCAGTATCGAGGCATCCCCTTGAGTAGAGAGTGGGACCCTCAGAGCCTGCGCAAAGAGGCTCTTTAACTTAGAGAGCACGGGCAGTGAATATGAATCCAAGCAACTGGCCTTGGAAGATGGGGAAGATGATCCCGAAGGTAGTAGGGGATCGTAAGTTGAATAGTCAATCTGAGCGGGAGTAAAACCTGATGGGCACCAGGATGGTTGAGGATCTGGAGGAAATGTCTTATGAGGAACGGCTTAGGGAACTGGGAATGTTTAGCCTTTCAAAAAGAAGGCTGAGGGGGGAATATGATAGCTATGTTTAAATATTTGAAAGGATGTCATATTGAAGAGGGAACAGGTTTGTTTTCCATGGCTTCAGAGACTAGGACGTGGGGCAATGGTTTCAAACTACAGTAAAAGAGACTCCATTTGAACATTAGAAAGAACTTCATGACAGTTAGAGCTGTTCAGCAGTGGAATATGCTGCCACAAAGGGGGGTGATTTTTAAGCAGAGGCTGGATGGCCATCTGTCGGAAATATTGTGATGAGGTTCCTGCATGGCAGGGGGTTGGACTAGATGGCCCTTGAAGTCTCTTCCAACTCTATGATTCTATTGATCAAAATAACATCCTCTGGTTTGGAAGATGAAGCCAAGGATTTCTTTCCAGTAAAGGCAGATTCCATTTTTTTTTCAATATGGACTTCAGTTAGGAGTCCTTCTCAGGCTGCTGAGAGCCCAGGGAAGAAAAAAGGGATGTCTTATCCTTCTCCATGTGTGGGCTCAATGACTTCTCAAGTAGGTAAGTATTAAGACAGTGCCTTCATTTTTTAAGTGCCTGAGTACTGATTTTTTTTTACAAAAATTGCAGAACTCAGGGCGGTGGAACTCACCCAAACAGTTAAGGCACTTTTCGTGCCCGTCCGAAAAGGGAATCTTCCCCGCACAGGTCACACACTTTTTAAAAGGTGGCAAAAATGTCACAAACAGCTCCAAAAAGGGAAAAAATGTTTAGAAGGAAAAGGAATGGAAGAGACTAATGGGAAAGGGACCTCTTAACGTGGTGGTAAGAGGGAACTGAGGGTTTGGGCAGGAAGCCTCCTGCACATTCTCAGTGCGAGGGGGAGGAGACTAACGGACTAGGAAAGTCCAGAGCCTCATGAGTACATGCTAAGAAACCCATCTGTGTGGCTTCATGAAGGCCATGAAGAAAAACCATACATAATTTAGTGCTTGTCATCCTTTGCTTAAGCCAAAGCATTGAAAAACAAGAAAGCATTTGTACAGTAACCCCCTGCCTATTGTGGGGGTTAGGGACCCACCCGACCCGCGATGACTGAAAATCCGCGATATGCGGATGCAGGTCGGGTAGGGCCTGGGGGAGCAGCAGCCCATGTACGTGGCGGTAGTGGAACTGACCCGCTACCGCTGCTTGCCTGGGCTACTGGAAGACTTTTTAAAAAAGTCTTGGAGCAGACCCGGCAAGCAACGCTGGGGAAGCAGATCCGCTGCCGCTGCTCACCTGGCTGCTCCAAGACTTCTTGTAGCAGCCTGGGCGAGTAACGGAGGGGGATTGGGCCCGCCTCTGCCACGGCTGAGCCAAGAGTTCTTGGAGCAGCTGCGGCGAGCGACAGGGGGGAATCAAGTCCACCTCCACCTCTGCTGCTCGCCACGGCTGCTCCAAGACTTCTTGGAACAGCCCCGGCGAGTGACAGAGGGGGACTGGGTCCATCTTGGGGAAGGAAAAAAAGGTTTAAAAGGCCCAGGCTTTTAAAACCTTTTTTTTTCCCTTCCCCACATCCCGGGCTCCAGCTCCTTGGGGCTGGGGTGGGGAAATAAAGGCTTTTCTCCCCTACCCCAGCACTAATCAGCTGGAGCCCCAGCATATATTGCGGTCCCGCGATATTGTGGGACCGCAGTACATGAACCGCAAAATGGCGGGGGGGTTACTGTACTCGCTATGAATGCTGTTTCTTTTTTTATGAACAAATCCCCTTCACTAGTTTTTCCTCTCTCAGTCCTCTCTGCACCCACGGCAACCTCCCCCAAAGTCATGTGACCATAAAGGGTTTGGCAAAAGCTTCCAAAGAAACGGACGAGAAACACTTTGAGTTTGGAACAGGTAAGCCCACGTGCAGACTGCTCACTCACTTCTACCACTACCTCATTGGAGTCCTTCTTCTCCTCCTTTACTGTCACATGCCTGACCGGTTTCTTTTTCTCTTTTCTTGCCCCTTGTTCTTCTTCTAATTCATCTTCTACTGCACTTACACTTCTCTTCCGGGAGGTGGCCACCTGCAAAGATGGAGAGAGAGAGAGAATCACTCACAAGAGAGCACTGAACCGGTGGTGACAAAGATCATCCCCTCTTTTTTCAGTTGAACAGGTTAAGACAGCTCGGCGCTTTACATCTCTGGCTGCAGAGACAGAAGTTGGGATTTCAATTCACTCCTGTGCTTCTTTGAGAGCGGAATATCATGATCCAGAGGGTCCCTTCCATCTCCACAGCTCAAAGGTTGTTAAGAAACCAGTCAAAGGTCTACCAAACGTGAGCCAAGGTGGCTGGGAGCAATGCCAATGGCAGGCTAGACTCTGCTACAAACCTGGGTGACTAGCAGAGTTGTCTTGGCCAAAACAGTCCAAGAGGAAGTGACAGAATAGCATGATGCATCCATCTTCTTCAGGAAATGAAAGTTATATCCATGGGGGGGGGGGAAGAGAAGTTACTGTGGACCATCGTATAACAAACGGTTAGTATAATATAAAATCTGTATATAAAATACAACAAAAAAATTCCGGAGAGATGGGAAATTCACCTATGGGGCAAATCTGTACAACATAAAAAAAATTGCGATTTAGGATTACTATGTTCTCAATGCATTCCTATGGAAGAATTTTATAAAGGAAAAGGTGCTTCACAATTTCATTTGGAACAAATTAATTCCTTTATACAAGGTACCACTGTACTTATGCATAACTAGTTGTTCGAGTGGCCATCTGTGAATTCACACAGTGATTCTGTGCCTGCGCAGGGATCGCTGGTCTGTTCCATAGCTTATTTCAAAGTCTAGGAACTCCTCCTCACTACGCATGCTCCTCCTTTCCTGCGCTTGCAGTATTAATTCCCTACGTATCTATCCACCACTGAAGGAGAACATAGACATACATGACGGATAGAGGGGAAGTTAGGGTGGGAAGTGTTAATTCACAGATGGCCACTTGAAGAACTAGAGTTACAGGTAAGTAACTTTCTTCTTCTTCGTGGCCTCTGTGAATTCACACAGAGGGTGATTCGTAAGCTGACTTACCAGAGGTGGGCCGTCACGGTAGAGAAGAGGATAGAACAGCCTGCCAAAAGCGGAATCAGCCCTGGCTTGCAAATCCAGCTTATAGTGGTCTGCAAAGGTGGAGGGGTTCGATCACGTAGCTGCCTTGCAAATAACCATGAGGATGCAATTGCTCTGATGGAGTGGCCCTTGGGAGCTTCTGGCAAGGGGAGTTTGGGTATCTCATATAAGCAAGTTTGACAGTTCCAGAGATCCACTTAGAAATCATCTGAGATGAGACAGGAAGACCTGTGTGGATGGGCATGTGGTGCCAACGAAGAGCCTGTTCAACTTCATGGTACAGGCAGTGTGTGAGAGGTAGAAGAAAAGTGCATGGCAAACATCCAATGTGTGGAGCAACCTCTCAAGATTATACGACAGATTGGGGAAGAAGGGTAGGAAGAATAACAGGTTGTTTTAGACGGAAATCAGAAACCACCTTAAATAGGAAGGATATATCCTGATATAGAGTCACTTTATTTGGGTGAAACTGTAGAAAGGATGGATCCACAAGGGGCACCGTCAGCTCAGACGCTCTTCCAACGGAAGAAATCACTACAAGGATAGCTGTTTTAAGAGACAGTAAGTGGAGATTAGTTGTAGCCATAGGCTCAAAGGGTAGTTTCATAAGGACCAAAGGAAGTGACCACTGAGTGGTAGAAGTTCAAATTTGGGGGCGGATGTTCTTTAATCCCTTTAAAAAACTCTTTAAGGGTGGGGTATAGGAAGAAGAGAGCTGCTTCAGACTGTTGAGGTTGATGTGCTGCTAAGAGCGGAAATGGATAGGGCCTGGTTGAAAAGGAAGAGCAGGAACTTCAACAGGGTGTCCAAGAGGCAGTTTTGTTGGTCCCTTTCCCGAGATGACTTCAAAGATTTTTTTAAAAGCTTGAGAAGCAGGCGAGGAGAGTTGTGGAGATGAAATTTTATCCATTTGGGGGTTTAAAGCCTTCTCCAGAAGGTAGGAGTTTAGGCGATTCCTTCTGTTTTTCATGGCCTGAGTACTAAATCATTGGCAAAACTCAGTTACCAGGCTAATGAGTCTATCCAAGGCAAAAAAGACACCCTGCATGCCTGTCCGTGTGGGGGATTTCCCCCCACAAGGCGCACAGTTTTTAAAAGGTGGCAAAATGGCATAAAACAAGGAATATTCCATGAAGAGATCGCATTATAGGAAAAAAAATGAGACTAACAGATATGGAACCTTCTAAGGCTGCAGTTAGAGGGAACTGAGGAGTTTGGGCGGGAAGCCTCCTACACCTGCATAGTAGGAGGGGGGGGGAGAGACTAACAACCTTTCTGTTGCTAGGAAGATCCGGAGCCTTGCACACACACGTCAGAGTACCCAATATGTGTGGCTTCATGATGGCCACAAAGGAAAACTGGCCTGAACTGGTGGCTGGGTAGAGCTCAGTATCACAGAAGATAAAGTCTGGATTGGAGTTGGAACGACAGGTAACCCAGACTCAGCCGGTACGGAGATGTTCCGTACTGAGATGGTTTGCTCGAACGAGAAGGGAATCGGAATCGAATCTTCGCGTACCGGAGATTGGGCGAATTGAGGTCAAGGTTGGACCTAAGGGCTGATAAAAGACTTGCAATGAAACTGATATAGAAAGCTGTCGAGGTGGAGTGCCTGACTGAACGCCGATCACGCCGATCATGTTGAGGGTGCTTCAGGGAATGTTTATCATTCCAATGTTGTTTCTTAAAGCCTTCCAGACTGATCTAGTTACTTTCGACTGAGTAGTGAGCAGAGCCACTGGCAGTGGCTATTGTAAGCTCGAAACGGAGCTTGATGTCAGTGGTGGAGGCCCGGGGGCCAAATCCGGCCCGTTTAAAAAATTCTAGTGGCCCACAGCCTCTTCTCCCTGCCGACTGACCATGTTGTGCCATCCCCACCATCCGGCCCCTCCCTGTGTCGGCTGGAGACATCAGCTTGCAGTTTTATGGTTTGACTACCCTCCCTGCCTCTGTCCGTACCCACACCCACCCAATGGCTTGATTGCTGCAATATCCTTCCCGCCTCCTTGCAAGAGAGGGCAGCATATACAAGCAGAGGTGTGTCTTGGGTGTGCGCCTGCCAATTCCCGGGCTGTGCAACAGCCACTTGACCCTTTGGGCGCCTTGAAACTGGAACATTTGTGGCTGTTGCAGGTGTGAGTGGGCCCACACCCTTTCTTCGCCCTTCGGGTTGAATGGTCGCCCCCCCCCCCCACATTTTTACCTCACCAAATCTGGCCCTCCTCGCAAAAAGTTTGGACACTTCTGCACTAACGGGATTGAAATCTGAGGTTGTGCCGAAGCAGTCTGCAGGGTCGATATCTCAGAGATCTTAGGTGTGCTTAGAGGTACCGGCACAAATAGGTCTTTCAGCTTAGCAAGCCCTGGAGGGACATCTGAATCGAAAAAGTCTGAAGAATTTGGAGAATCTGAAGGGTCCAAACCCAGTAGTGGTGCAAAGAAGGATCGATCCATTATAGTGGCTGGAATCGACAAAGCCTGAGACAGTTCCGGAGGAGAACTCAAAGAGAGCACCTCAGATTCAGGATGTTTAGCACGTTTTGAGTAGTCCTTTTTAGGTTTCAAAATATGTTTATTCTTTTTTTTTTTTTTACAGCAATGTCAATCTTGGAAGATGACGTCAGTGGTTGAGATGCCCTGTCTTTTTCCATTTTTTGAGGGGGACAAGAGATTTTTGTAGTAGGTAGGTTCAACCTGTGTCGTCTATTTCTAATGGCCTGGGCGCTAAAGTTTTTACAGATGGAACAGTACGGTGATCTTCGCCCAGGAAATAAATAAAATTTCCCCTCACACATGACACATTTTTAAAAGGGTGCCAAAAAGGCCATACAAAGTTTGATTTAAACACGATAGAGATTAATATTACTAGACATGGGAGACTAACACAAAAGAACCTCTTAATGCGGCATTTAGAGGGTATTGAGAGTTTCGGTGGGAAGGCACCCACACATGCACCGTGGGTGGGGAGGAGACCAACAAGCTTTCCTTTTTTGCTGGAGCCTTGCACATGCGCACTCAGTACCCATCTGTGTGGCTTCACGAAGGCCATGCAGAAGGAATAGTGTATTGAAAAGCTATACAGAAAAAATGCAAAGATATCAGTTTCCATGAAAGAAAGTGAAATGAAAGCTGATCTTGAAGCACTTGGAAGAGACAAATCACAAGGAGATGAGATACTGGTAGAGTGATTTCAAGCTACAGAGACTGAACTTGTCAAAATCCTAGTAAGAATGTGCCAACAGATACAGAAAAGAAATTAATAGCCTAAAGTCACAGAACAAAGTTATTAATGACCTGAGTTAAGATATCTGCATTTTTTCAAACAATATATAAAAGAAATTCATGCCTGCTCACCACACTGCTCACCTGGGTCTGCTTGATGACCGGGGATTTCTTTGGCTGGGGCACGACCCTGATGTGCTTTGGGCTGGGAGTGTAAGGATCACTCTTGGACTTTTGGAAAACTGTTGGAGTTGTCTTCCCACTTGCTGCTAGTTTGGATGGGAGCCTTGCAGGGGCAGCCGTGCTCCTCCCAGAAACCTCCACAGAACTCTGTATCCTGGATTGGCGAGACTCTTCCCTGGGCATCAGGCTCTGCACTCTTGGGGTGCTGACGGCTGGCCGGAGCAGGGGGCTTTTCTTCCGCTGGCCGATGGATCTGGAAGGCGGGGGAGGTGGTGGGCCTGGGGGTCTGCTAGGGGCATTTTTAATCATATCTGCCAGAGGGGGAGAACGGGGCCGCTGTGGCCTGTCTGGATTCTGCAAGGAGAAGGACAGGGAGATCCACATGAGGTCATGCTGTTGTAATAGAGACCTTATCTACAAATGCAAACAGAGAAGTAACACTCACCTCAGGCCCAGGTCGTGTGGTGACCTCCAGGGGCAGTTTTTTCACGTCAGCCAGGGAATGTACTGGAGTTGTTTTCTGGAGCAGAGAAATGGTCAAGAATATCAACAACTTGTCACGAAAGGATGCTGCTTTCTTGAAACCCCCTCTTTAGTGAATGCTGGGTTTGTACTCTCTCCACTCCTAGAAAGCTGAAACAAGCTCCTGTGAACTCAGAGAAAGCCCAGACAAAAGAACCAGTTACTTACCTGTAAAGGTGGTTCTTCGAGTGGACCTTCGTGAAGCCACACAGATGGGTTTCCCAGGCGCCCCTGTGCCAGAGGTCGGACTTCCCTAGCAATAGGAAAGTTCGTTAGTCTCCGCCCCCACACCCTGCGCATGTGCAAGAGTGGTCCCGCCTAAATGCCTCAGTTCCTCTTGACCGCCAGGATGACAGGTAATGTATGTACCAGTCAGGGCATGACGGTCCGAGGGGAGGCGGGCAGGTGCTGTGTGGCTTCACGAAGGTCCACTCGAAGAACCACCTTTACAGGTACGTAACTGGTTCTTCTCCATCGTGGCCTTCGTGAAGCCACACAGATGGGTGATTGCAAGCAGTACTCACTGGCAGGAGGGTAGTCACGCTGTCACAAAGGAAAGCACTGCCCTCCCGAAGGAAGTGGCCGACCTCACGCGGGCACCCACTCTGTAGTGGGTCACGAAGGTATCAGGTGTAGAACAGGTGGCCGCCTGGCAGATGTCGTCCAGGGGTACACCCTTCAGGAAAGCCGCTGAGGAGGCCAAAGCTCTCGTAGAGTGAGTCCAGATGACCAAGGGTAGGGGTACCTTGGCTAGCTCGTAAGAGAACTTAATAGTCTGTACAACCCAGCGAGCAAAACGTTGGGAAGTGACAGGAGTACCCAGTACTGCAGGATCGTGGCACACAAACAATTTATTTGATTTTCTAATAGGTGTGGTCCTAGAGACATAAAATCTAGGGCCCGTCTAACATCTAGCGTATGCATGTCCCATTCAATCCTGGTGGTAGGATTGGGAAAGAAAGCAGGCAATACGATTGGCTGAGATACACGGAAAGAGGAAACCACTTTCGGAAGGAAAGTGACATCTGGGTTAGCCACCACTCTATCATGGTGGAAACGCAAGTACGGAGGGTCACACCTAAGAGCGCAGAGTTCGCTGGACCTCCTAGCCAAAGTAATGTCCACCAGAAATGCAGTTTTCAGGGTGAGGAGCCTAAGGTCAGTGGATGCCATAGGTTCAAAGGGAGGGCGTTGCAAGGCCCGAAGGACCAAGGCCAGGGACCACTGAGGTGGAATCGGTTTCCTATCAGGGAAAGTGTTCTTGAGGCCCTTGAGGAACCGCTTCAGTCTAGGATGCCTGAAGAATGCAGCCGCCTCTGAAAACTGAGGTTGGTGAGCCACAATCGCTGACAGGTGGACTCGGAGAGAAGCAGAAGTTAGTCCTGAACGTTTCAAGTGAAGAAGATATTGCAAGACCCAGGTAAGAGAGGGATTGACTGGGTCAAAACCGTTATCTGCCGCGAAGAGGGAGAACCTCTTCCACTTATAGGTGTACTGTTTCTTAGTGGAAGGCTTGCGACAGGAATCAATGATAGACTCAATCAAGATCGAATCCTCCAAGCTGTGAGCTGAAGGTGAGTCAGATCCGGGTGCAGGACTTGGCCCTTGTCCAGTGAGAGCAGTTCCGGAAATTGAGCAAGGCGTAGGTAGTTTGAGGACATTTGTAGAAGGGACACAAACCAGGGTTGTCGAGGCCACCAAGGAGCTATCAGGATGAGATTGGCTCTCTCCTGAAGAGTCTTTATGACTACTCTGTGTATCAGAAGCACAGGAGGGAAGGCATAAAGGAGGTCTCTCGACCAAGGGAGGAGGAGAGCATCTCCTAAGGAGTGACGCCCCTTTCCCGCCCTGGAGCAGTACTCCTGGCACTTGGTGTTGGCTTGGGAGGTGAAGAAGTCCACACGAGGAGAGCCCCATATGTCGCAAAGGAAGTTGAAAGTCCTGGGATGCAGTTCCCATTCGTGGGTCGCCTGAAGTCGTCGGCTGAGGTCGTCGGCGTCAGAGTTCTCCTCTCCAGGTAGATGCATCGCGATCGGGTGAATGTTGTTGGAGATGCACCAGTCCCAAAAGCGGATCGTAAGCTGCAGAAGACGCTGTGAGTGGGTTCCGCCCTGTTTCTTGATGTAGTACATGGCGGTTGTGTTGTCGGTCACCACCAGTACTACATTGCCGGAGAGGTGCCGGATGAATGCCCGGAAGGCTTTGAAGATCGCCAGCAGCTCCAACTCGTTGATGTGGAGTTGCTGCTCCTGCGGAGTCCAGGTATCGTGGATGGAGTGTGAAAGGCAAACAGCACCCCAACCCGTGTTGCTGGCGTCTGTTGTTACTTGTATGGTGGGAAACGGATCCCTGAAGGGACGTCCAGAGAGGATGTTGGGCCGGGAAGACCACCAGCGAAGATGACCAGGTAAGTCCAGAGGGATGGTGAGGAGTTTGTTGGGAGGGTCCTGAAGGGGGTCGAACTGCTGGAGAAACCAGGTCTGGAGAGGTCTGAGACGAAGCCTTGCGTGAAGCAGGAGTGAAGTCATGGAGGCCATGAAACCTAATAGTCTTTGAACCTCAATGGCAGGAATGACCTGGTGAGGTTGGAACTGTTGGAGCAGACGAAGGAGGTCTGTGATTCTGGTCCTTGGCGGAAACGCCATGGCCCTGGTTGAGTCTAGAATGGCACTGATGAAATTTACGACTGGAGAGGGGTCGAGATGCGACTTTTTGTAATTGACTTGCAGGCCCAATGACTGTAAGGTGTCGATAACAGTGGCGATGTCTTGGCTGGCCTTGTCCTGAGAGTCTGCTACGATCAACTAGTCATCCAGGTAGGGGAAGACAACTATTCCTAGTGTGCGGAGGTATGCTGCCACTGGGGCCATGCACTTGGTGAAAACTCTTGGTGCTGTCGCCAAACCAAATGGCAGGGCGGAATATTGATAGATGTCTTCCCCCACGGCGAAACGAAGCAGGTGACGATGAGCTGGGTGGATTGATATGTGGAAGTATGCATCTTTGAGATCCACAACCCCAAACCAGTCTCCTCTGCGCAGAAGAGGGATGACTTTCTCCAAGGTGACCATTCAAATTTTTTTGTATACCAAGAATTTGTTCAAGAATCGCAGGTCTAGAATAGGCCAGAGTCCTCCATCTTTTTTCGGAACCGTGAAATAACGGGAGAAGAGGCCGAGACGAGTGAAGTGCCTTGGGACCATTTCGACAGCTTGCTTTTGGAGCAGAGAAGTGATCTCTTCCAGGAGGCAAGGTGATGGAGAGGTACGAACCAAACTTCCCAACGGGGGAAGAGAACTTATTTTTTTTTTATTATTTTTTTTTATTGAACATGAAAAAGAACAAAATAACAATAATAAACAGTAATAGACAATCATAAACAATACAGAGTGCCCCCCACCCCCAAGAAACCGTCCAGTATTCTTACATCTTCTCTTTCTTCTTCATCTTTTTTTTTTCTTTTTCTTCCAATAGGCTTCTTAAGGTCCTTTACGCCAGAACTGTGTTGGGTTATAAGTTGGTTGTATCCCTTTCCCTTTTAATAATACATAATCTATAAATTTCCCCCAAACATCATAGAAAATATCTTTTTTTATTTCACCTCTCAAAACTTTTATATTACAAGATAGTTTATCATTTAACGCTATGTCCCACACTTCCTTATACCATTCAGCAATTTTAAGGTCTGATTTCAATTTCCAGTTCCTAGCAATAATCAGTCTAGCTCCTGTCATAAGATTTGCTATTAATTCTTTAGTTTTCACATCATATTCATTAATAGATGGTTGGGGAAGAGAACTTAACTCTAACAAGTAACCTTTTTGAATAACAGAGAGGACCCACTGGTCCGAGGTGATGCGTTGCCAAGCCGTGAGAAAGGGATTGACACGGATAGGATGATAGTCAGTAGTCGTCTCGAGATCTCCTATCCCTGGGCTTGGAGGAGACGGATGTTGATTTGGACTTCTTAGCCTTGGAGGCGAAGCTGGACAGGGCAGAAGATCTTGTAGGACGATCTCGCTGTTGATGCTTAGAGGAAGACTGAGCTGAGGGGGGCCAGAAGCGTCTTCTTGAGTGGAAACGAAAGGAAGGATTCTGGCGAGCAGGAATCACATTCAACTTCTTGGCAGTGTCCTGCTTTTTGTTTCTGTCCTCCATAAGATCATCCGTTGCAGTGTTAAACAAGCCGGAACCGTCAAAGGGCAGAAATTCAATCTGCGCCTTATGGTCTTCTGAAAGCCCAGTAGTACGAAGCCAAGCGTGTCTACAGAGGGTGATGGAAGAATTGAGCACCCTGGAGGCCGCATCGAAGGAGTGTTTGGAGGCCCTCATCTGCTGGGCTGCTAGGGCCATGGACTCCTCATAAAGGGCAGGAGCCTCGGCACGTTTGTCTTCTGGGATAAGCTCCAGAAAGGGATGGAGGTGAGTGAGAAGATCTCGTTGATAGGCCCCCATGGCGCCTTGATAGTTCGCAATCTTATGCTGAAGGACAGCAAAAGAATAAAGGTGTCTACCAACCGCATCCAACTTACGTCCTTCTTTAGAAGGAGGAATCAGAGTTTGCTTTGTACGCGATTGGACCTAGGAGGATGCCACCACCACCGAGTTAGGAGTGGGATGTTTATTAAGGTAAGGCACATTATCATCATGGACTCTGTAAACAGCTTCAAGCTTGCGAGGGATGGAAGTGGTCGACAAAGCTTGGAATGAGTCCTCAATCATAGTAAGGAAGGAGGGAATCAACGTGAGATGTACTGGTGCCATCTCATCATAAGCAATCCTTCCAAAAATGTGTCATACTCTTTTGGGTTGTTGCTGGTGGATCGGTAAATCAATAGTCTTGGACATCCTGACAAAAAAATTAGTATAATTCCTCATAGAATTGGAGGTGGAGGGAGGAGATTTTTCATCGACCTCAGAATCTGGAGAGGTGACCAGCTACAGTGAAGTCGAAGCCGAGATTTCGGAACCGACAGATCCGACCTCCGAATCCTCATCATCCTCCCGATTCGAACCCAAAGAGGAGGGGACCAAAGCCATCTGGTTGGAATCGACCAGGTCCGCAGAATCGATCGACCACTGCTTTCCGTCGAAACGGAGTGAGAAGACTGGAATCGGAGGGACAGGCAAGGGAGCTTGAGTATGATGCTCCTTGCACTTCTTTTTCTTAGGAGGCGCCATCGAATCTGAGGTCTCAGTGGTCCGCTTAGGCAGTGTTAGTGCTTGGGCCACGACCTGCGGGTACGGATTCGGTCTGAAGAGCCGGAATCGAAGAGTCGAAACCAACTGTTGGGATGGCAGACTGTAGCTGGACGTGCTTCGGACGTTAGTGCTTTTCAGGCTTCGCCGACGAACCCGAAGGGAACGTCGGAGACAGCGAAGAGGCGCGCTCTTCAAGTTCAGTCTCCCGGAGTAGAACCGGAGACAAAGCCGCCTTGGAAGCCAGGGATGGAGAGCGAAAAGGAGGCTCTCTGGACCGACCGGTCCCTTCCGTTCCGGACCGACAGTTCCCAGTGTCCATTAACGGAGTCGAGCCCACCAAGGTGATATTCGGGGGTGGGGCTCCGTCATCTTCGGATGACGACTCCGATGGGTCAGATGGAAGAAGCTGTTGGTACTTCAAGGGAGGAGCCCTGGGAATAGCGGCAGCCGCCGAACCCGAATATTTGATTTCGACAATAACCGAGGGCGAATCCAGAGTGGCCGTAGTAGTTGAACCCGAGGCAGTGGAAATCTTTGGAGGCGGTATGGATGGTTTCGAAGCCTTCAGAGGTTTCGAGGAGCATTTGGAAGAGACAGCACGGGATGGGCTAGCGGAAGGTTTTGACTTCGAAGAAGCCACCCCTTGCAGAACCGGGATCTTCTTCGGTTTCTCTCTCGGTTTCTCCACCCGACCCGAAGCCTCCGACTTACGGGGTAAATCGGCCACCTTCTGCTCCATAGGCTGCGGACGAAGAGAGCGTTCGAGGTGGTTACGGCGATTTTTAAGGGCCTGAGAGCTGAACCCTCTGCAGATCTGACAAGTCTCGGTACGGTGGTTTTCACCGAGACAAAAGAGGCAAAGATCGTGTCCGTCTGTATGAGGGATCTTGGCCCGGCAGGTTTGAAGGGAGGCGCTAAAGACATGAGCCAAAAACAGTCCGAGTCAAAAGCCAAAAATTGAAGAAATCCTGAGTTAAGGAAAAAAGCGCGGAGACTATCGGAGAAGAACCTCTAGCCATGGCGGTTAAGAGGAACTGAGGTGTTTAGGCGGGAACACCCTCGCACATGCGCAGGGTGTGGGGGCGAAGACTAATGAACTTCTCCTATTGCTAGGGAAGTCCGACCTCTGGCACAAGGGCGCCTGGGAAACCCATCTGTGTGGCTTCACGAAGGCCACGATGGAGAACTACAGCTAATACTGACTAAACAGACAGCAGTTCCATAGGTTGCCCCCTAATTCAATGTGCCTAGTCTAACTGCCACCCATTACCCTAAGCAACAGGACTTCAGCAAAAAGCAAAATAAAGTGTTCTGCTTATATAATGCCCAATAGTGCTTAAAGTACTGTCTGGGCGGTTTGCAATTTAATTATGCAGACTACTCTGATTGTTGTCTAGGTTCAAGGAAAAGAAATCCTTGTGAAGACTTGCAGCTCAAATTTCTGTGGCGTGAGCGAGGTCTAAAATTGTCCAGGCAAAGCTGGCTGACATGGGTTTGAAACTGGTGGTGTCCAGTTCTTCTTAGCAGCCAAGGGATGCTTTCCCATCTTTGCAAAGGTTCCACCGGAATGACAGAACCCATTATTTAGCTCTGTTCCTGGGACATAGAGGAAGAACCAAGAACAGCCACTGTACAAAGCACCGCTTTGCAGCAGCAAATTCTGAAGCCAACTATGCCCAAACTTTCATCTGAAAGCCAGAAATGAGGCAGATGTTGGTTGACTATACTGTAATACCTCGTAAGACATTTTTAATTGGTTCCAGGGGTCCATTCATCCTAGGGGGAAAAAATCTTATGAGGCGCGGTTTCCCATAGGAATGCAATGAAAAACCAATTAATCTATTCTGGAGGGAACGGATTAATTAGTTTTTCAATGCATTCCTATGGGAATGCTGTCTAAAGCTGGCCTCGCAGACCAGGTCCTGGGGCTGGGGTGTGTGACAGTGAGACTTGGGGGCCATACCAGTGCTACCCCACCACATTTAACTGCTTACCCGGCTGCAGGCCTCAAGTGATCCCACCACTGCCGCCCCATTCCGAAGCCTCTGCGCAAGGCCCACTGCCCCGCCACCACCCAATCCCGGGACCAGGAGATCAAAGGGGATGCTGCTACGGCGCGAGGCCTGTCCCCCTGCTTCGTCCCACTCGGCTGCAATGATGGTGGGAGCGGAAGAGGCACTTGCATGGACCTGCGGATGCCTCTGGGCCCCTCTTTTTCCACCGCCACTGTTGATGTTCCGGTTGGGCGGCATGGAGGCATCTTTCGCTGCCATTGATGTCCTGGGTGGGCGGGGTGGGCGTCTCTTCCGCTACCAGAGCCGATGTCACGGAAGGGCAGTGTGGCCTCTGCAGCCACGGACTGGCACACCGCTGCTGTCCCTGCCCCCCACTGCCACTCGCCATCCTCAACAGGCAGACTTGGCATCGAGCAGCCAAGTGGGTGGTGTTGGGGAGGGGGTGTTGCATCATCCCTCCCGTTCCCGGAGGGCCTGCCCGACACAGCTTGGTGGGTGGCCGCGGGGCGCTTCATGCCCCGTGGTCCTGCAGAGGAGCAGCCGGGCTGCTGCAAGCTTCACGGAGGTGCACTGAGAGGGGCCGCTGCAGCTCTGGGTGGAGCGGCAGGGCGACAGAGGATAGGCAAGCCCTGGCAAGCCTCTCCAAAGCTGGTGGGAGCACCAATGGTGGGATAGTAGGGCAACCCCTCACTCTACACTCCAGCATGGGCCAAGCAGGCGGCATTGCTTATGGGGGGGATGAGTGACAGGTGGCCCTTGCTACCCCCCTCTTAGCTGGCTAGGTGGAAAGGGGCAAAGCGGCCCGACCAAGGCTGGATCAGCTTCAGGGGCAGCCCCCCCCCGCGCACCACCCAAACTTCAGGGCAGCCCGATTGGCCGCAGGCACCAGCGGAGCAGCACCGCCACAACACCAAGCTGCCACCCACAAAGTGGGCGCAGCAAGCAGGCAAAGGGAAGGTCTATGCCCCCCCCCCCGAAGTCCCAGTGTCGCCCACCCCAGCCCCAGAACCCTGGAAAGCAGGACCCACTGATCCTCGCCCAGCCTGGGCCGTCCCCTTGAGTTTGTCCTATTCCTGAAAATTGCATTCGTTCTACGAATCTTTTGTCGTAAGGGGCATTCATCTTACGAGGTATTACTTTATATTGCAAGTCAACCAAAAATGCATATACCATAGAATCAAAGAGTTGGAAGAGACCTCAAGGGCCATCCAGTCCAACCCCCTGCCATGCAGGAACCCCCATCACAGTACCCCTGACAAATGGCCATCCATCCTTTGCTTAAAAACCTCCGAAGACGGAGACTCTACCACCCTTTGTGGCAGCATATTCCAATGCTGAACAGCTCTAACCATCAGGAAGTTCTTCCTAATGTTCAAATGGAATCGCTTTTCCTGGAGTTTGAAATCATTGCTCTGAAACCTAATCTCTGAAGCCATGGAAAACAAGCCAGTCCCTTCTTCAATATGACATCCCTTCAGGTGTTTAACACGGGTATTATATCCCCTCTCAGCGTTCTTTTTATAAAATTAAACATTCGTAGTTACCTAAGCCGCTCTTCGTAAGAAATGTGTTCCAGACCCTTAACCATCCTGGTCACCCTCCTTTGGACCCATTTGAGGTTGTCAAGATCCTTTTAAAATTAAGGAGTGCAGAACTGTACATACTCCAGGTGGGGTCTGACTAGAGCAGAACAGAGTGATACTATCACCCTCCCTTGCTATAGAAACTATGCTTCTGTTGATATTTACCTATGTGAATTACTCCCAAATGACCTGAAGTACCATAAATGAACTAACTCCATTGAAATTCAGATTTTTGGTAGTTTAGTTAAATATTAAAGCCATTCCTTTATTCTGAGGCTTTCAAAGAGATGGAAACAGATCTATATATGAACAGCAGCATATGTACATCTTCCTCAGCATTTTTAAAAATCACAAAATAAGGAGACCTTTAAGGCCAGCCTTTTAGCATGGAATTCTCCACAGACAAATACAAACATGAGTGCAAACACAGACTCAAACCTGGAGATCAGAAGTCTTTGCCATTCTGCTGGATGGAAACTCTTTGAGGCCCTACACCCAACCCCAGGTAAAACTTAACTGAGATTATGAGATTAACTGAGAATATGGACTTTTAAACAATTAAGGTAAGAGCATGCCCACATGAATTTAGAATGAATCCGAGTGAACGTCTCCACCCTAATTGACCCTGACAACCATCTCACTAGAAACAACCAGGTGAGTGGGCAGCCCTTGGGAAGGCACCTGGCATCCTCCTCCAGGCAGATCAGGTACAGACTCACCTGCAGGGCCTCCAGCTTTTCCTGCTGCTGGCGAATTCTGTCTGACAACTCCTTCTGCTTTTCTTCCTGTGACTTTTCCTTTCTAAGAACGCTCAGGGGAACCTTCTGCTTCTGTTCAGGAGCATCACACCTGTGAACAGCACACCTGGGTCAGAGGAATGTTCCCATTCCCTTTCTACTGACCTGTCTTCACCCCTTTGCCTAAAAGCCATGCAGTGAAGCTCATACCTCACCTGATCAAGCCAGATCCCTCCAGACTCATTTTAGTTCAAATGCATTTCTTCCTATTTCACTCTAGTCTTTCCTGTCCCCACCACTTCCTACCAACCCCAGTCTTAGGACAACAAGCTGCAACATATTATCTCTTCATCCTAAAGTAAGTGTTTGTGTGGATTATTCATCAAAACCCCTGTCCACCTCCACAGTCTCAAGAGAGCCATTTTGCTCTGAAGAAAGCACCTTTAATACGACACATGAACTATGTTTGGAGCTTAAGGAATGTTCAGACTTCAGGAGGGAATGACTTTGTCGTATGTATAACACGTTTTAAATCGGGCATTCCAGACTTCTGTGATGACAGCCAGGATAGATGGTCTTTAAAAAAGGAGTAGACCCAACTTTAGGCACAGGAAACCCCAAAAGGCTTTCCATCTGTAGTGACTTGGACCATTTCACCTCAGAATTTCCAGTGCCTGGAGAGCCTTGAAGCTAAACGTTCTACAGTGTTTGTGTGTGCGTTGACTGTGTTTCTCTGACAACTGGTTGGTAAAGGTCTGGAGATGGTGGCAATGAGCTTCTTCTCCCAAAACACTTGGGTCACAATCAAAGCCAAAGCGTGAAGTTGCTGGAAAGAAATGTGCAGGAATCAATGCTACAAACGGCCACCCACCAGGCCTGATCAAGGCAAACTTGCCAGCCACAAGTGAGAAGGCAGCTTTTAGGATCCTGGTCCAAAGCCCCAAGGAACCCATGCTGGGCAGTGGAAAGGCCAGGAGGAGCAAAGAAGCAGAAAATGTCTGTGGATCCATTAATTCCAAAGTGGATGTGTTTCGGTTTGTCTGCTTTTTAATGCCTTATTATAATACTATGCACCCATAGGCTTGGGAATAACAGTCAAGGATCTCCACCAGGTTCTAGCAATAGCATGTCAGAAAGAGAAGTACCGTAGTGAAGAAAAGAGAGCAGAAAAAGTGATAATAAAAAGTCAAAAGTGCCCCCAAAGGCAAACAAATCCTCAAACGTGCTTTTGCAAGACACAAAAATGGGCTAAGGAAAAGAGTGGACGAGCTTTTCACACACAAAACAGAAGTGGAATTTACATCAGAAGTTGTTCTTCAGCTCCAGGCATCCCCAAATGGCTCTGCACAGGGGCAGAATCATAAATATAGGGGCATCATTGAGGTCACCAAGAGGCAGCTAGCTTACCTTACTAGCTGGGGCAAGAGTGGCTCAATTCCTTGTATTCAGGAATTTTTTGAACAGGTACTGACCTGTCTTGTTCAGCACAAGGGTTCATAGAACATACCCAGGTGTCTGGGTATTGTTGTTCCACTGAGCTGAGCTGGAAAGGGAGGGTCCGCCATTTCAGACACAAGTCTATCACAGAGGAACAGATCACAAATCAGTACATCACAGAGTCTGCTGAACAAAGCTTAGAGGCACTAACCTCAATTATCTTAACTGTTATCAAGACTGGCAACATCTTCAACTGTTTATGTATGTCATACTTGACAGATGGTCGAACTAGAAAAGACTTTCCCCCTATCATATAGAAAATGCAGCTTCCCAGGGTAGACGGGGGTAGTGGCGGGGATGGAATAAGAGCCTAGAAGCATTCCTTCTCCACCAGACTGTGGTTTGGTTCTCCCTGCTGCCTCAGCAATCATCTGTGACTTCAGCTTCCCACCCCATCTTCTAGATTTCTGAAGTGAGCACTAAGTCAGACTTCCCTCTAAGTTGCGGGCCAAAGCAGCCACCAAGCTGGAATTGCTGTCCATTTGCTTCTGGTTACAGCCAGAACCTGGAATGTGCGGGCTGAGAACCCACCCAGTGCTAGCAGAAATTAGAGGGAACATTGCTTACCACATTGTATGGTCGTGGGGATCTCCATTGCTCTTCGCCGCTTGTAACGCAGCTCATTTGATGGAGGTTGGTTCCAGTTAGCAGATAAATAGCCAAAATCATCCCAGAATTTGATGATGCCTTTTTGAGCTGGAATAATAATAATAATAATAATAATAATAATAATAATAATAATAATAATAATAATAATAATAATAATAATAATAATAGATTTTGATTATATACAGTATTACACTCTGGTTCCCTCTGCCTAGAAGCTTTTTCCCACACCAACCTCCACCATTCTCTCACCAATTTCAACATCTTTCCAGTACTGGGCCAAATGCTCTCCCATCGCCCTGAGCAAGTGGCGATACTCTTTGGCATCCGCAAAGTCCTGCTTGTTGTGTGTGGGTTCCAAGACCAGATAGGGGATATCCACGACTCCTACAACACCACCACAGGCCCTGGTGAGAAAGACACACCCACGGTGACTCAGACAGGATCCCACCTTCTTGCCATGCCAAATAGGAACTTGCACATTTAGGATGCTATTGCAAAAATAGGTTTCAATGACCAATCGGGGGAGGCAGGTGGCTTTTACAACGAAGAGCTCATAAGTGTTTGCCAGACAACTGTTCTGTTAATGTGTCGTGAAAAATGTGCAATTCAACTACAAGTCGCAAGGCCCTCCCTCAAGTCACACCTCCTCCTCCACTTCCTCCATTGTTGCCAAATGGGTAGAGCTGGAGTTATTTTCTTCACATCTGCTGCCAAACTGCTGATGTATGACAAGAAAAGGCTGCATGTTTCATTTAAAGCAACATGAGCTCCCTGGGCACCTGGTGGATGAATGGGATCAGCAGCAGATGGGGATTTAGCATTGCTAGGCCCTTATTTGTCCCCATAACCATCAAATCAAAACATGAAATTGTGAATGAAATGGAATACATCCTTACATTCTTCTGCAACTTGTTCAATTCATTTAAAATGATACAAGGCAAAGAGTTGGGTTTGCAAGGATCAAGACTTAGTTTTCTAAATCAGGGCATGTCAATTCCTGCCTCTATACCCAAGGAGACAAGACAAAGGAGGAGGTCTGTCTGAGGTTCATGGCTGGGCAACAGCAGAAAGCAGGGGGTCGATATCTTAATGTAGGAATGAGTTCTCTGTTGTTTGGGGCCAGAGCTGCTTGGGGGCATCTGCCAAGAACTCACATGCCACTCTCCAGCTGTGGGCCCACCTTCTCGTACATCTTAATCAACCGGCTGCAGTTGTAGATAAACATCCCATCCAAATGCCGCTGCTCAATGTTCACACCAAAGATGAAGTTCAGCTCTTTTGGCTCCTTCAGTGCTCTGCGAGAGAAGCAAAGAACACACAGCTATTCTGATGTTCAGGACAAAGGACTGGATAAAGGAAAGCAGGCCACACAGAGATCCCCACTTGTTTCTTTAACAGTGTCCACAGAGGTCACAACTGCCTAAGAGGGGGATTCCTTAAAAAGAGGTGGCTGTTATTTCAAGTTTTAGTTTAAAAAATTACTTTAAGGTCTAATGTTCTCTTGAGGAGAAAGGCAAGGTGTAAATGTTTTAAATAAACAAAAAAACATGGCTTCAGAAACTAGGATTCGGGGCAATGGTTTCAAACTACAGGAAGAGAGATTCCATTTGAACATTAGGAAGAACTTCCTGATGGATAAGAGCCATCTGGCATTGGAATATGCTTCCACAGAGAATGGTCGGGTCTCTTTCTTTGGAGGTTTTTAAGCAGAGGCTGGATGGACATCTATCGGAAGTACTTTGAGGGGTTTTTTGCATGGCAGGGGGTTGTACTGGATGGCCCTTGAGGTCTCTTCTATGATTCTGAATCTGGAGCTATATCATTGGTCAAGTGTTCATATAACACCATCTGCCGACAGTTGGCTTGGGTTTCTCCATTATTCTGCAAACCAAGGATTCTGCCAGGACTAATAGGTTCTAAATCATTGGGGCAGCTGAAGAACAATCTGCTTGTATAAGTCAAAAGGAACTGCTGCATCATTAGAATATAGAAATGTCTTCCCCCAAAATGCCTCCTTAGAGCTATGAACAAATTGATCTCGGGAGAGATCCATGTTCACAGTGTCTGGTACAGCTGCTGTGGCAAATAAAAGAAAATGTAGGGAGATATGCCAGAGTGTGCACTATGAGGAGGAAGGATTGTGAAGATTCTGAGGAGGTGCCTCTGCACAAGCACAAACCAATCCGTACAAAAATGCCTACAAACCACAATGAAGAATCCTGTATGAACTGGTTACTTACCTGTAAATGCAGTTCTTTGAGTGGTCCTCTGTGAAGTCACGTGCGCGAGGGAGCTCGGAGTGTTCCATAGCTTTCTATAGATTTTTTTTTTTGCTGCTGCTGCCGTTAGCTCCTCCCCTTATGACTGTGTATGTACTAGTGCACCCAATCTCCACCATCTCAGTACCCTATAGCTGCCGCATGGAATCATAGTACTGAAGGCATTAAGAAAAAAGGCATGACGGCTAGGGCGAGGAGGGTGGGAGTTGTGTGGCTTCACAGAGGACCACTCAAAGAACTGCATTTACAGGTAAGTAACCAGTTCTTCTTCGTGTGGCCTCCGCAAAGCCACACATATGGGTGAATAGCAAGCTTACTCACCGGAGGAGGGAAGTCATACCAGGACAGAAGATAGGACCACTCTTAACGATGGACGCTGAAGACTTGGCCCTGGTATCTTTGCAGCAGTGGGTGATGAAGGTGGAAGGAGTCGACCATGTAGCAGATGTGCAATGTTTTGCAGTGGGATGCCCTTGAGGAACGCTGCTGAGGAAGCCACCACTCTGGTGGAGTGTGCCCTGGTGCCCGGAGGAGGATCTCTACCGGAGGATTGTTAGGAGAATTCAATGACTGATGAAACCCAACAGAAGTGCTGGATGGAAACTTGTATACCCTTGTGTGGGTAGTGGTAACAAATGAACAGCCTTAAACTTTTACAGAACAACAAAGTTCTGGATAAATAAAACGATAGTGGTCTCCTAACGTCAAGTGAGTGCAAAACCTTTTCTAATTGGGATACAGGATTTGGGGAAAAAAGGTTGGAAGAATGATGGGTTGGGACAAGTGAAACTCGGAGATAACTTTAGGTAGGAAGGAGATGTTGGGACAGGCCACCACCTTGTCCTTGAAAAACTGGAGGGCGCGGGGGATCATGACGGAAGGTACAAAGCTCACCGGCCCTTCTTGCGAGGTGATGGCGATGAGGAAGGCTGTTTTCCATGTCAGGAATTGAAGTGTGCAGGTGGCCATTGGTTTGAAGGGCAGCTTTGTGAAGCAGCGAAGTACAAGGGATAAAGACCACTGAGGCGTGATTAGCACTTTGTCCAGAAAAGAATTTTTCAGGCCTTTGAAGAATAGGTTCATTTGAGGGTGGCGAAAAAACTGTTGACGCCTGCGAGAGGGGTGGTTGTTTGGAAACGAGAGCGGAAAGAAAAACTTTGAGAGTGGATAAGGCGAGCCGTTATTTTTTTCAAATATAGAAGAAATCAAAGTACTTGAAAGAGAGGCGGGTTGATTGGAGAGAAGCTATGATCAGACGTGAATCATAGAAAACGTTTCCATTTGTACTCATACAGGCGGAGGGTGGAAAGCTTGCGCACTGCCATTATGATGTCAGAGGTTAATTTCGAATCATCCATGCTGTGAGGCATAGGCGGTCGAGGTCTGGGTGAAGAATTTGCCCACTGGATTGGCTCAACAGCTGTGGGAAGAGGGGGGTGGGTCACCATCCGGAAGAGGGTGACGAACCAGTGTTGTCTGGGCCACCGTGGTATTAGAAGGATGATCTCGGAGTTGTAGTGGCGAATGTTGGTGATTACCCTCTGAATGAGAGATATGGGCGGGAAGGCATATAAATGGTTTGACCATGGAATCATGAATGCATTGCTTATGGACAGTGGGTCTCTGCCTATTCTTGAGCAGAACCGAGTGCCTTTGGCATTGCAGTGGGTCACGAAAAGGTCTATGTCTGGGTGACCCAATTTCCTGACGATTGACAGGTAGGTGTCTTGATCTAACTCCCACTTGTGTTTGTCTGACTGGAGATGGCTGAGGTAATCTGCTGTCGTGTTGTGTTGTCCCAACAGGTGAATCGCTATGGGGTGGAGTCGGTGGAGAATGCACCATTCCCAGAGGTCCAAAGTGATTAGAAGAAGCCGACGAGAACGAATTCCTCCCTGTTTGTTTATGTAGTGCAAGGTGGTCGTGTTGTCTGTGACCACCTGCCCCACATTTCTGGACACGTGAGGGAGAAACGACTCAAGGGCTTTTTGGACTGCTAGCAACTCCAGTTCGTTGATATGCCTGGTGCTGTCTTTGTGGGACCACAGACCGTGAGTATGCACATTGTTGCAGAATGCTCCCCAGCCTTGCTTACTGGCGTCTGTGGTAATCTGTACTGTTGGGATGAGGGGGTCGAAAGGGTCTGCCCTTGGTCAGATTGTGTAGGGTTGGCCACCAGGTCAGCATCTCAAGAAAGACATCGTGGAACAGGAAAAAGGTGCAGAAGAGAGCAACTAAAATGATTACTGGGCTGGGGCACCTCCCTTATGAGGAAAGGCTAAAACATTTGGGGCTCTTTAGTCTGGAAAAAAAGGCACCTGAGGGGGGATATGATTGAGACATACAAAATAATGCAGGGCATGAGTGAAGTGGATAGAGGGAAGCTCTTCTCCCTCTCACAAAATACCAGAACTAGGGGACATCCACTTAAACTGTGGGTTGGGAGAGCGAGAACAGACAAAAGATTTTTTTTAACCAGCGCGTTGTTAGTCTGTGGAACTCCCTGCCACAGGAGGTGGTGATGGCATCTGGCCTGGATGCCTTCAAAGGGGGACTGGACAGATTCCTGGAGAAGTCCATCACAGGTTACAAATCATGATGGAGATGTGTCATCTCCGGGCTTAAAACCAGGGTACTTCAAGGGCCAGATGTAGGGGAGTGGTATCAGGAGACAGATATCTCGTTTCATGCGCTCCCAAACACATCTGGTGCGGCCACTGTGAGATACAGGAAGCTGGACTAGATGGGCCTTTGGCCTGATCCAGCATGGCTCTTCTTATGTTCTTATGTTCTGATGCGCTAGACAATGTGGGACTAGAAGACGTTTCTGGTGGGAGTCTCGTAAATGATCAAAATTGGCAGGCAGCCATGACTGAAGTGGGCAGAGCCTTAATTGTGTGTAGGGGATGACAGACGCCGAGGTGGCGCTGTGTTGCATGCACCGTGACAGTAGAATCAGGATGAAAGGGACGTACCGCTGCGCTGATGGCCTTTATGCTTGATGGAGGTGGAAAGGCTTCTCTTGTTCTGTATTGAGTATTGTGCCTATGTACCAGATGGTTTGAGTAGTTGTGAGATTTTTTTCGTAATTTACCTCGAGACAGAGGGTGCTGAGTAAAGAAATAGTAGTATGAAGGTGGTCTCACACTTGTTGTGTATCTACGACAACAAGCCAGTCGTCGATATAGGGGAAGATGACTATCCCCTTGGTGTGAAGAAAAGCTGTGATGGGAGCCATACACTTTGTAAAGATTGGGGGGTGTGTGTTGAGAGGCCAAATGGGAATGCTGTAAACTGGAATGCAAGGTCCCCTACGGCAAATCACAGGAATTGGTGATGGGTGGGATTGATGGAGATCTGAAAATAGGCATCCTTGAGATCTATGGTGGCAAACCTTTGTTGTAAACCACCGGGAGTTCCTCTGGAAGACGGGCGGTATATAATAAAAATAAACTTGTCTCCCCTTCTTAGTAGTGGGATGATGGATTCTAAAAACACCATGCATAATTTTGTTGTTAATATGAATTTGTTTATTTCCCGCACGTCCAGGATGAGGCGAAGGCCCCCATCCCTCTTTGGTACTGTGAAGTATTTGGAATAGAATCCTTCTAGGACTTGAGAAGGGGGAACCGGTTGAATTGCGTTCTTGGTCAGTAATGAATGTATCTCCTGGATTAGAATACCAGATGGTGAGGTGGTTATGAAGAAGCCCTCTGGAGGTGTGGTGTGGAATTCTATGAAGTAGCCTTGAGTTACGATGGAGAGAACCCAAGTGTCATCGGTGGTGGCGTCCCTTGCAGGTTAATAGGGGGCGAGTCGCATTGTGGGGGTGTTGCCGGAGTAAGAATTCACACTTGAAACGGTAGTCCTGGTGGCAGGAGAATTTGTGTTGTTGTTATCTGTACTTTCTGAGTCTGTTGTAGACTGATGTGGCAGAGGAAGAGGGTTGCCGGTCTCTTGGTGATTGTCTTGTATAATTTGGTTTGAACGGTTGTTCTAATAGAGGCAAAAAAGGGCTGCTTCTTTTGAGGTACTAGGTTAAGGCACTTAGCAGCTTGTTGTTCCGTTTGTACATCATCCATGATTTCATCAGTTTTAATGTGAAAGAACCCTTCACCTTGAACAGTAAGTATTCGATCTGGTTCTTCAATTCGTCCAACATTCCCATTGTACGTAGCCAGGAGTGTCTCTTGAGTGTCACTGCCATTCCCATGGCTCTTGCAGCTGAGTCGGAAGCAGGGCATGAAGTGCGCATCTGTTGGGCTGCTACTGCCATGGCTTCTTCATAGAAGAGTGAAGCTTACTGTTGTAGATGATCTGGTAGGTGTTGAAGGAGAGTTCAAGGAGATAAGCACCCTTTGGAATGCACCCATGGTGCCTTGGTAGCTTGCCAATTTAAAGGCCCAAGACGCATTAGCGTAAAGGCAGCGACCAAGTGTATCCAATTTTCATCCTTCTCTTGACGGAGGAATTGGGATCTGTTTGGATCTTGAGTGCACTTTGGATGCAGCAACAATGACTGAGTTTGGTGTTGGGTGCTTCTGCAGAAAGGGGGCTGCCTCGTCAAATACACAGTAGAAGTTCTCGATTTGCTTAGAAGTAGAGGGAGAAGATAATTTTTGCAGAGACTCCTTTGCCATCGAGAGAAAAGAGGGAATGACTCCCAGCTGGACTGGGACCGTGGTGTAGGCGTCGATTTGGTCAAAGAGTTGGTTGGAATGTTTTGGTGCAGGGTGATGAACGAGGATGTCTAGAGACAGTAATTTTATGTATGGAGTTGGTATAGGCACGAAAGGAGCGAGATGAGGATGGCCGGCCCCTGTTGTCAACATCAGATTATGGAGAGGAAAGGCTCTGGAGTCCTCTTCATCAGAAACAGGATCAACCGAGGAAGAGACAGCTTTGGAACAGAGAGTGATGTCAGTACCAGCAGAGTGGGGATGTTGGGGTGGCTAATTTCAATGATTTCAATCACAGAGAAACCAACCTTGGCCATCGAAGCCAAAGTACACTGGGTTGGTCAGTGTCGGAGCTGAGGTCAAAGCTGAAGGAAGTCCCATGGCTGAGATAGCCAGTATGGAGAGAGAGGCAGTGGAAGCCTTCGACCTGAGGTGGCCGTAGGTATCAGGATTTCAGTACAGACGCAACCCTTTTTAATCTAGAGGTGTCCCATTTCAGTAACTTCTGAGTCAATTTCGGCTTTGCAGAGTAGCTTTGCTTTCGACTTCGAATGGTCGAACACTTCTGCTCCATGGTCAACGACATTGATGTCGCCGGATGCGAGAGAGGCCAGGGCAAAACCAGCAAATGGGGATTAGTGCAGTTTTTAGGATCATCCACCTGTTGTACCTGTTGATTAGGGTCCAGCTGTTGAGAGGTGGGTTCTTGAGGTTGACCACCTGGAGGGAGTGACTCCTTTAAGGGCATAGAGGTAAAGAAGTCCTTGAGTTTCTCTGCATGGAAGGAGCCGGACATGGAGGCTGCATCAGAGTCAGAGTTGGAGCGGACATCAAGTAGGGGAGAAGCCCAATCTAGTCCCCGCTAGGGTGTTCCAAGGTGGAGAGGAACGAGCCGAGCACTCCAGTAATGATGGAACTTCCACTGGAGTAGGAGCCTTGCTGGTCTTTGAGGACGAATCATCCTGAGACATTTTAGATTTTGTCTTCAAGACTGATGCTGACTTAGCCTTTTTAGGCTGGGCGCTCGATACCGAGGATGTGAGTTGGGCCGATTTCACAGAGAGTTTCTTGGTCTCGGAATCCATGTCTTGGGGTGGACGGAGTGATCTTTCCAGGAGAAATGTGTTTAAGCGGTATCTCCTGTTTTTAATGGTTTTGGGTCCAAAAAGGCTGCAATATGGACAAGAATCCGGTTTGTGCGATTCTCCTAGGCAGTAGAGACAGAGGGAATGACTGTCCATGAGGAGTATTTTACCCCCGCAACGAACACGTTTTTAAATGGGCCTGAATGGGCCATTAAAGAAAAAAGGGAAGAGGGTATAAGGGCAGGGGTGCCCAAACTTTTTGTAAGGAGGGCCAGATTTGGTGGCTGAGAATGTGTCAGGGGCCAGTTGCTCCCCGACCCTGCCACCCCACTGCAAGTCCCACCCACTGACCCTTACAACCCCACCCACTGACCCTTGCAACCCCACCCGCAGGAAGGAAGGTGGGGACCAAGGGAGGGAGGGAGGGAGGGAGGTGGAAACCAAGAGAGGAAGGAAGGAAGGAAGGAAGGAAGGAAGGTGGGGAACAAGGAAGGGAGGGAGGGAGGGAAGTGGGGACCAAGGGAGGGAGGAAAGAAGGAAGGTGGGGACCAAAGGAAGCACAGGGAGCCATGGCCACAGGTCGCCCCTTGGAAGAAGCGATCTGTGCAACCTTGCACCTCCCCAAGATCCCCAGCAGTGGCAACGGCTTGCCTGCCAGCCCACCCTAAAGCTCCTTGGTGGTGGCAGAGGCCCGCTGGCCTGCCCACCCCCACACTTTCCCCTGCAGTGCCGGTGGCAACAGACCACCTGTCCGCCCAAGCTTCCTAGTGGTGCCAGTGGCACGGCCCGCCCGATTACTGCCCCGCGCGTGCGTCCAAACTCACAATATTCCTGGCTATGTCGGTGCTGGTAGACCGCCCATGTGCCGCCCTGCGCGCGCGCACCAAGCTTCACAAAGTTGCCGCTGCTGCCGGTGGCAGCGGCCCGCCCACGCGCCACCACCCCCTGTGCGCCCAGCCTCACATGGTTGCCGGTGCCGGTGGCAGCAGCCTGTGCGATGGCTGGCAGCCCAGCCCCACAAGCTTCCCAGCGGTGTCAGTGTTGCTGGAAGATATTTTTTTTAATGGGGCAAAGGAGGGGGAGGGAGGGGCGGGCCAGCTAGCCGTGGGCCACTCAGAATGGCCTGACGGGCCAGATTTGGCCCCCCGCCCGGACTTTGGGCAGGCCTGCTATAGGGGATTAAAAAGAACAATAAAAAGGAGAAACTAAAGTAGGAGAATCTATATGGTATTCCCCCTCCCTTGTTTTGCTGTAACTGGTACTACACACACACACACACACACACACACACACACACACACACACACACACATTGGATTTGGTCATAGGCTGCAATAAAGCATTCATTCATTCATTCAAAGTAGGAGAGATTTTCTATTCTTTTGAAGCAAGCCAACAGCAAGAGTAAAGTTCCGTGCTACCCAAGGAGCGGCTAAAGGGAACTGAAAGGGTGGAGATCGGGCGTGCTGGTACATGCACAGTCATAAGGGGAGGAACCAATGGCAGCAGCAAAAATAAAAAATAAAAAGAGGATCTATAGAAAGATATGGAAGGCTCCAGGCTCCCTTGCACATGCATGCTCGACACCCATATGTGTGACTTCACGGAGGCCACGAAGAAGAACAAGCAGCTTTCAGCCTCATTTGATCGAGTCAACCAGAAATGACGGTTTCCAAGCTTCCAGAAGGTGGGATTTTAGACTGTGGGCATCTTCCTGGTGACTGTTTCTCCCCAGTCTTGTCTGACCGGACCTTAGACAATGTGTCCTGCTCTGAGATCAGTGGGACTCTCCAGACTCCTGAGCTACTCTTCTGGAAAGTCCGAAGGAACCTTGGGTGACATTTACTTTTGTGAACTTTGGTCTGTCTTCTAGAAGCGTTCTGTGCTGCTGATTGGCAATTGGCCATTTCTTCTCACATTTCTTTGCATGCACATGTTTCAGGGAAAGGTCTCCGACCCACTCTTCCAGCCCACCTATTTCCCTCTTCAGAATTCAGCTGTTCACCTCTGCTTTGCCTCCCTGATCCTCTTCTTAACATCAGCCTCTCGGCGCATAGTTATGGCCATGTCCTGGGTTTGGCGCAGCATGACCTACAGACATGAAGGAACATCTTAGGCTTAGGCCATGATACAATATTTTCTATCCACTGCCTAAAATTCATATTTATCTAGAACACAATTTTCTGAATCCTACTGGGATCAATGGGATTTAAACATGACTAACTTTTCTGGGCCGTGCCGATCCTCTATTCTGTTTTAAATTCTGACATTAAGCATAGCTTCACATATTGTGGACTGTTCATCTTCTGCACTTGCATTTTGAGTGTGACTTCTATTTACTCCAAAATACTGAATTTCTTAAAAGCAGCTTCTATTAGTCTATACAGAGTATACTACAAAATGACTATTTACCTGAACAAATGGGGGAAGGGAATCAGACACAAGGATGAAGATTAACTAGCTAAACTCCATAAAATTAATTTTACAAAATTCCAATTGCTCACGTTTCACCCAACTGCACAATTACAAAAAGAAATCTGTTTTCCTTCTTTTTTGTTGGAAGTACAGTGGTACCTTGTATAAGCTAATTAATTCGTTCCAAATGAAATTATGTTAAGCAAATTTTCCTTTATACAAATCCCCATAGGAATGCATTGAAAACGAAGAGTAATCCCATTTTTATGTTGTACGGATTCTCCCAGAAAAGTAGCAGACTAAAGAACCAGACTACGTTTCAACTTGATAGGTGATTATGTTAAGCAGATTTCCCCTATCTCTGGATTTTTTTATGTTGTACAGATTTTATGTTTTACAAGCTGTTTGTTATACAAGGGTCCACTGTAGTAGAAAGATTGGTAATGTAACAGTTACAAGCAAGGTAAGCAAATTCTGACAAATCTGAAAATATTTATCCAGGTTTGTTCTGATAGGAAAAAATATCACCACCCTGTCATCCGTTCACAATACTGTGTGTGTTGTGTTGTTACAGTCGTGACCGACCCTTCGTGACCCCATGTCCATGGAGTTTTCTTGGCAGGAATACTGGAGTGGCTTGCCAGTTCCTACTCCAGGCGCCTACAGCACCTGGTATTCCCTGGTAGTCTCCCATCCAAGTACTAACCAGGGCCGACCCTGCTTAGCTTCTGAAATCAGGTGAGATCGGATGTGCTTAGGGCATAGTATGCAACTCACAATACTAACAAGTACTTAATAATTTGCTGGCAGCTCTCCTGTTAACCTTCGGAAGCTACTCTGTGCCCTCTGAACTGGATTTATTTCTATTAGTCAGGAACTATGTATTTTACCCTTGACTCTCTTGTAAGGTCTCCTCCTAGGCGCAGCTCCAAAGCACGGGCTTTGCTCTCTGTTTCTCGAGCCTTCTCTTCCGCTACAAACACAAGTCAGCATTCATGAAGAAAACAGCACTTCGCAAAAGAAGACACTTACAAATTTGAGTAAGATCAACAAGAAGAATACAATAGGGCAGGCTATCTTTAAAAGTTTTACTGCTAAGGAAGAACATTTCAAGTGGTGAAAATTACAGTACACTTCCTGACATGCCGGTCAGGAACTGGTTAAATGGACTGGATGAATAAAAAAACCATCCAGGCTGCAAACAGAGCGAGGAAATCTCTACTTCCTTTTTCTCATGAGGGAGAAAGGAGGCCAACCAATGAACTCACCAATCCGAGCCATATGCTCTGCTTTCTTCACTTCCTGCTCTGCTCGAGTCTTGAACCGCTTGGAAGTATATTTGTACATTCTGTCGGAGAGAAGGCATTGAGAGACAGCAGAAGACAGAGAGTATGACACTGCTGTGCAATCCCATGAATAATCAGAATTGCAACAGATCAAAATTCTTGCTAAAGAAGAGTTCCCTCCTGGGAAGATGGGTGGGATATAAGCCTAATAAATAAATAAATAAATAAATAAATAAAAATAAATAAATAAATAAATAAATAAATCCATATGCCTGGGCTATCAAAATATTCTAACTGTCCAAACAGGATGGTCAAAAGTATCTTTGATTATCTTTTAATTCTAAGATTTAATGCTGATTTTTTTGGGGGGGGGGGGAATTAATTGGACTTTCTTAGGAAGCAGTATTCAAAGAACCAGACAGAGTGACTTCTCCTTTCTGATGATCTGTGGCACACCCAGTCTTGGCTACATGAAAAATGGTCAGCTGTCACTCATACCTTGGTTTATACAAGCAACAGGAAAGGCGCTTGGTCTGTACTTTGTGTCCATGGATGAAAATTCTCATTCTAGGATCAATATACAGCACAGCTGCATATGCACGGAAGGAGCGGCGCTCCGGTTTCCTGGAAGAGAAAAGAGCTCATAGAAGACAGAAGATCTAGCCCTTAACAATAATCTATCTTGTGAATCCCATCATCCTGAAGTTGCACGCCACCATGTGAAATGACCAACTCATCCTCAAGATACAAAGAAAAATTCACAGTCTGTACACACTCACTGAACCTGAGATAGAAGATTTCAGGAAACCTGCTTCTTGATACAAATAACTCTGTTTCAGTTTAACATGACAACCCTTACACTTTCTACTGCGTTTTTTGTTTCTGTGCTTCTTCAACTGGCTGTGTTTGTATTCAAACGTATGGGTTCTATGCTTGTACAGTAATACTTTGCATTAAGACTAACTTGGTTTAGGAGCGTTTTGCAAGACAAGCTTTGATTTGATCAACAAGCAATGTCTTGCAATATAAGCACTGGAGCAGGTCACATAATCACAAGTGAGCCAGTGGTGGCTCTCAACCCTGCTGGATTGTGGTTGATTGTTTGGCGCGTTCTGTCTCAGGCAGCCTCCAAAGCAGAGAAACACAAGTCTCCCTTGCACCAGCCAGAAATGCTTTCAAAGTTAAGTGCAGGTTAGGGTTTTATTTTTCTTTATATTTAAATTTTTATTTAATTTGTTTTCAACACCTTTTCTTATTTTTCAAACCATTTCTAGTAATGGGGCAGCTAGTCAAGTGTGTACATGGCTATAAATTGCATTTTATTATTGTCACATTAAAAACAGAGTAAAATCCAGTTGTTAGTCCCAAGCAGAGCAGATTCCACAGCCAGGTACCTAAACCATGGCGTAGACGTGGACTTTCAGACAACTTATTTTGTGAATTTTGGCATTTCGTGAGTACAGTATGTGGCCTATGGGACCACAGAACTAATAATCTGGATTTCTATTATTTCTTATGGGGAAATTTGGTTTGATATAAGAATATTTTGCTTGACAAACATGTTTCCAGAACATATTATGCTCGTTAAACCATGACATTACTGTACACTGTATTCTTCCATCTACAGGACACCCCCATTTATAAGATGACTATTTGCAGAGACAAGGTATGAGCAGTTTCACAACCATGCAGTCCTCTCCTTGGCTTACTTCCACGTATAAGACCTTCAATTTTTAGCCTAACAATTTTAACCAAATATATAGTCTTATATATGAGAAAATACTGTAGTTCAATCTGGGTACCCTAGAACTGAGAGTTTCAGCAAAAGAATCACTAGGCTGTGGTACACTTCTAGTTCCTATCAGTTTATTAAAAATATGACAACTTGCTAAGCACATTGGCTGGGGTCTTCTGGTCCCAACAGAAGTGAATTGTGATGTTGATGCTGGATGGATGCAACATCTTTAGTGGTTCAGAGTGAAGTGCAATAGTACAGGCAAGTGTAATCTCCTCTATCTACTGATACAACACACAGCAGTCATGTTGTCTGTAAATACTCAGACCATTATCTGATGAATGAGGACCTAGAATGCTTCAACAGCTCTAGGAATTCTTAGTAGCTCAAGTACACTGGGCTTGGAAAATTAGGCCCCAGCAATGTGTACCCCAAACTGTCCTAGTTGTACCAGTAGTGATCTGCAGTGATTGTTATGAAAGTTGGAATGGGATATCTGCTAAGACAATGCCCACCCCCCTAGGCTTTGTCTCACTTTGGGTGAAGGCACTAGCTACTGAACCTTTTGTCCCATTTTCATGCCAAGGAAGGCAAGGTTACCACTGCTAAAGAAATTGGAAATTCAGGTGGGTGACAGGCATTATAGGCTCCAAAAGGCACTGTATAAAGCCAACAACTGAGGTTTGATCAAAACTGAATGTGCCAGCAGGGCAATCTTGCATAATCTCATTTGTAGAAGGTAAGGTCCCACCAAAGTGAAGTCCAGGTGAGCTCCTATATACTGGATGCTGTGGAAAAGTTGAAAGTGGTTGTCTTTGTTCACAAGTATGCCAAGGCCATGTGGAAGAGATAATGTAGTATCATACTTCAGTGGTTTCTGTATCTGGCTGACTGAGAAGTAGGGAGTTTGCTTCCCTACTATACCTTCTGGAAGAAGAGCCAGCCTATGTGCCCTTGGGCAAGCTGAACAGTCCCAGGACACCCTGAAAAGATGAGTAGACGACATCTGATATTCTGTGCCTGGAAAATCCTTTAAAGGATCACCATAAGTCAGAAATGACTTGTCAGCACATGACTATTATTATCTGACACCACATGGAGTAAGTTTTGAGCAGCACATGATCTATGCTTGAGGCATATTAACAACAGGTCTCGCTGCAAGCATTTGTTGCTCTGCAAAATATATGCTTGTGTTGGGTGATTTGTCCTGGTACCTTTTCATCCTCAGGGATTGAACTGACGAGGGAACACATTTTGCCCTAAAGGAATCACTGACATGCTCCCATAGCACCCTGATAGACAGCAATATGCACAGTGAAGGCTGCAGAGTACAACTGCCTACCCATAGTGTCTGTATGATAACTATATCAGTTTGGCAGTGTGAGTACCTGATGTTGGTGAGGCTGCAAATGAGCAGCCTCCACAAAGACAGAGTTAGGGGGTGGTTGATATATGAAGAAGGAGGCTTCTGGGTTGTTGTAGATCTTACATTGTTGGTCTGACATGAAGCTTACATGCAGGCTGCGCACTGGAAGCTTTGTTGTGGCTTGCTCTTCAAGACAGTTGTCAGAATCAAAGTTTTCAGCACTGAATCGGTGTCAACAGCTGGTGTTGACTATCACGTGCGCAATAAAGCTGGAGTAAGTCAGAGACCACAAAAGGTGACCCATATGGTACCTTGGTGAGGATGATGATCATTGGTGCTTAAGGTCTATATGGTCTTTTGACATGGACTGATGGGTTGAAATTACATGCTCGGTGCACTTCTGTTTGGGGACCAAATTTAGGTGATTTGGATTCCCGTCAATGATGCTCATAAATGGCATCAGATGTCTTAAGTCTATCTCAGGCACTATCAAAGTGGTTTCTTCTGCACATCAATATGTGCTGGAGTAGTCTATAACTAAACTAACCAGTACATCAGCCTAGAGACATGTTATTCCATCACTTATTAGTATTGCTGCAGTATTCTGTAAATATAATCCATTATTCCTTTAAAACATTTACCAAAACTTAGTGCCTTAATTATTATTTTTAATGTTGACCAAACCACAGAATAAAATACTCTAAAAATATCTAATGAAATTATATCTGCCTTTACCTTTGGTTTAGATATCACATTTATTACCTTTAGCACTCTACTGATCAGGTTTGCCGTTTGCCTTCCCAACAAACAACAACAAAACAAAACAAACCCACACCTTCATCTTCTTTAATGCACATAGTAATAAAAATATCCATAGCTTCCAGGACAACAGGATCTATTCTTTCTCCATTATTTTATTAAAATAGACTTCAACTAGGTACATTTTTTCTAATATTTTTCTAATATCTGTCCTTTCCTGGTATCTTCTCTACTTTCATTTTTTTTGTTTCCTCTACTTCTCTTATGAGCTGCTTTATTATATCTCAATCCATTTTTTGACATCAATCCCTACATTTCTCCTTACATATTCCTCAATTTTTCCAAAGATGATTTCTGCACAATGTATACATTTTAGGGGAAAAAATCTATTGGAAGGCCTTTAATTCATCTCTTAAGTTACAGATGATTTCTCTATCATTTTCAATCAATCTAATCAAGTTTTT
The DNA here is from genome assembly GCA_037367245.1 of Phrynocephalus guinanensis. Lineage (NCBI taxonomy): Eukaryota > Metazoa > Chordata > Lepidosauria > Squamata > Agamidae > Phrynocephalus > Phrynocephalus guinanensis. Next base: position 5,289,827 of record CM074752.1, read on the forward strand.
AGCTCTTTCTACTTGCATAGTTCTGGCAAACCTTCCTTTTTAATACTAAACTCAAAATACACTTTTCAAGTAAATTTCTCTGATTCTTTTTCCATTTCAATATTCTGCAATATCTGACAATTGTAACAGCGATGGCAAAAGAGTGCTCAAATTTACTGAATCTTGTTGCTAACACCTGGTTCAGAAACCTACTACAGCACCAATACATCCTCACAGATTGAATATGTCCTCCTTGCATGACCTGAAGATAGTTCTTGATGCCAAAGCAATCCCATTCAAAACGACTGCAATTCAACAACACTCCATGTCACTAAGCTGCGCATTGAGCCTCCAAAACAATTAACAGAAGAATGCACTGGAGTCACACACACACAAAATGTTGGCATATATAGAATGAGCTCACTGCACGCATCCAACTGCCTACCGTAAAAACTGTTGAAGAAACACGGCAGAAGACTACACATGCAATTAAGGTGGCAGCACAAGCAAATCTTGGTGTGCCAAAGCCTGGTGAATTGATTGAGAAACATAGCTTTGGACTGACATTAAAGCAAAGGTGCAAGAGAAAAAGTGACACTACCACATCTGCGTCGACAACAAAACAGAACAATTGTCAGAAGTACCGGGATGTCCAATATGAAACAAGCTGTAGCCTCTTTAAAAGCTACACACTATGACCACATGTACAGGAAGCTTGATATGCATGAGGAGAAGCACCTCTACCAGCTTGCCAAGTCAAGGCACCACCAAACTGAAAACATTGAGAAGTTCTGCGGCATGAACAATGAGTGAGGACAGCTGATTAGTAACCAGAAAAAAGCAATCAAATGCTGGCACACACACTTTGAAAAGATCACCACAGAACTCCTGTACCCATCAATACTGCAGACAGCCTGGACCCATACAGCCCATCTCTCCTGAAGAAGCTTGGAAGTGTTGAAAAGGATGAAGCCAGGCAAGGCGATGGGTCTTGACGATTACTACTGAAACCTGATAAACTGGCTCATTTGCTTGTTCAACCAAATCACTACCAAGCAAAAGACATCGGTGAACTAGAAACATAGCACGACTGTCCGAGTCTAGAAGAAGAAAGGGAACCCTGCTGACTGTATAAATTACTGACCAATTTGCCTACTCTCACTAACAATGAAAAGCTTTTGAGAGTATTGTCCACTCCTGCATCTGCAATGTTGTTCAATTCACAACAAACCAAGTAGGCTTTGTTAATGGCTGTGGCATGACTGTTGCAGTGTATCTCTGAAGATTCTCAGTCATCCTGGTGAGTTTATCTGGAAGTTGAGTCATGGCTACTGGACTTCTTTTTCCTGAGAGACAGAAATGTTTCGCTGCTCATCCAAACAGCTTCATCAGTCTAAATACAGCTAGTGCGAGTCTTACAGTCAGCTTTGACCTCTTGTCACCCTGGTCTGAGATAGGCTCTTAAGATGAACAATGGCCTGAATAGGTTTGTTAGGCAGACAATAGTATCCATAGCCTTAAGGTGAACAATGGCCTAAGATGCTGAAACCTATAAAGTATGGGTCATTAGCTATGGCCTTCATGGTGAAGGCTTTTTGATCTGTTTAGGCATTCTTGAAAGCACACCCTGATAAGTAGCAGATAGACTATGCCTGAGGCCACCACCTCTGTTGAGGGGGTTTCAAGGCTCACATGAATGGCTTCCCTGACCCATCTCTCAAACAACCTAGAACCCAGCAGTCTGAAGTAATTTCTTTCCAGGCAAGAAGAAAAGGGGGCAGATATATATCATTTGATGAGTCAAAAATCCTGGTGCCTCTTATCTTGACTCTTTGAAGATTGGGAAGAGGTCGATTGAGAGTTCCTGGACTTCAAGGAAGTGTAGATGTTAAAGGAGGAGTACCTAGCATTCCTGTCTCTGAATTGTGATTTGGAGAAAGCAGATTGATGGACTTTGGAACGGTCGCTTCCTCCAGGGAAAACGAAAGGGCCATTGCTGAAGCTGAGTGGTGACATTTAAACATCTGGCCGTTGTCTTCTTCTGATGATCCTCCATGGTGTCATCTGTGTGAGTGTGAAAAAGGCCCTCAACAATAAAAGGGAGTTGCTCAATAGGAGCCTTAATGTCATCAAAAAGTTCCGTGGATCTAAGCCAGACGTGCCGTCGAAGGACGATGGAAAATCCTAAAATGTTTGTTGTGCAATCCAAAGTATGAGGAGCAGATCGCAGTTGCTGAGCTGCTAGAGCCATGGATTTCTCAAAAATTGTGGAAGCATTTGCTTTCTTGTCCTCTGGCAGAAGATCCAACAGTGGTTGTAAGTGGAACAGCAATTCACACTGATAAGCTCCCATCGTTCCGTGGTAATTAGCTATTTTATAGATGAGGGATGAAGAAGAGTAAATCTTTCTAGCTGATGCATCAAGCTTCCTCCCGTCCTTTCAAGGAGGGACTGGAATTTGTCTGGTACGAGACTACCTGGGACGGCACTACAATGATTGATGTAGGAGTTGGATGCTTTTGAAGAAAAGGAGCCTTGTTATTGAACACCTTATAAATGGATTCGATCCGATGTAAGACTCTTTGTGGAGCTAGTTTTTTGAAAGCATCTTCAGTCATTTGGATGAAAGACGGAATGATCCCCAAAGGCACCAGTGCAGCCTCATCTGAACAGATTTTTCCATTAAACATGATCAGTAAGCCTCAGTTTAGGATGGTGAACCGGAAGGTATATCGTTTTGGCCATATGGAGTACAAAGCCAGTATAAATCTTCATCGACTCTAACGAAGATGGAGGAGGTATCTCTTCAATCTCTGAATCCAGAGTGGTAACAAATGGGGTCTTTCGTAATCCTACACATTCAGACTGCTGCGACTTGCGATTTGGAGGCACACAAAGTCAATGGTCAGTGATCAGGCAACCGTGAATTTTATGGGACCTGATCTGTATGACTTGGCTCAGGAGGAGGCTGGAATCACAACTGTTAATCATCAAAGTGCAGTGAAAAAGTTGGGAGTGGTGGCATCGATACCAAAGGAATGTCAGGCTGGATGGTCGAACCCCGTGCCGCCGAAGTCGAACCCGAGGGGATCACCAGAGAAGCGGATACAGATTGAATGGTTATAGTCAAAATTGACTGCGTTGGAATGGACAAACAGGACTTCAAGACAGTCTGGACCTTATGCTTGGAAATAAGAGCAGTGTCGTGAGCTGAATAAAAGCAGAAATCGACCTTAGCTTTGGTCGATTTCAATTCCGTGGACCATTTGAGCTTGAGACGTCTCAGTCACCATGCCTCTTTTTAGCCTTCTGGGCAACTGGCCACGGATTTGTAGGCTGTTGCAGCAATGGCTGTTGAGAGGTATCTGTTGGTACCATTGTGGAGTGTTCCTGAACATCCTCATTGTCAGAAAGCACCACCATGGAAGCTTATTTGAAAAGCAACTTCAGTCGGGCAAGAGTTGGAGAAAAGTCCTCAACAGAAAAAGCTGGAGACCTTGACTCCGAACCTGACAACTCTGAAGGAAGGAGTGAGATATACTGTGTCAGGTTGGACTGAATAGGTGTCAACACCGAAGGTAAGGTAAGGTTTATTGTTACAGCATCAAGCCAGACATAAGATAAAATAGAATACAGCAGAATAAGATACAATATAAAAACATTTGCTAGAAAGTTTAAAAACTGGCAAAAATTACAGTGATCAATATATAAAACAAAAAGTTATTTTTAAAAGCCTTTAAGACAACAGATATAACCATATAAAACAAGGTTTAAGAGCTCAGCTATCTATCTGTTGCTGTGACATGCCGCCCAGAATTTTGCCACCAGTTCAGTAGTAGTCTGACTTTGGTTAATTAGCAATTTATTACAATAGTCCGAGTCCGATTGGCCTTCCATATCTTTTAAGAGTGGTGTGATGTATTTTGCCCGGGTCTTTTTATGCCTACTGCATCTGAGCATCATATGCTCAATGGATTCTATCTCATTAGAGCCACAAGGGCAGAGTCTCTGTTCCCTCGGGATGCTCTTAAATCTGCCTTCCAGCACTGCAGAAGGGAAAGCCTCACACCTGGCCAGAGTAAAGGCTTTCCTAAACTTGTATGTCTCCAGCTGTGACAGATAGGCCACGGGGAGTGAGCAATATTTATGTGTATCTAGGACTCTAAAATTGGGGCAACTACTGAGATCTGCCTGTCTCTCCATATCCATTATTCTCTGTTTAAGGGCTGATTTTGCTTCATCCCATTGCATGCTCAAGATTGCTTGGGAAGACCCATAGTTTGCAATTTATTTAGGACTGATTTTAACCACTTAGATTGGAAGTTGTACACTAAAAGTAGATGGGTTAATCCCTGCAGTTGGAAGTTTATCTTAAACCAATACTGTAGGGAAGTTAATGTAATTTTACCTATCATTGATAGCATACCTGTCTCCAAACGAATGCATGCGTTTGTTAAACATCTTCAAGAATTGCTCTAAGGAATTTAGATTGGACCCACTCTATAGGGTCAAAACTACAAAATGCAGGCCCAGTGAAGGTGCCATAGAGCATCTGGCTGACCACCTTTGCCTGAAAGAGTTTTAGGGCTGCTGGGATATAACAACCCCCTTTGGAGTGGTAGAACCTTAAGATGGCATTTGCTGTTCTTTCACCCTGGTTAGCTGCATATTGGATATGGGCATTTCTAGACCCAGTAGATTGAAGGGCCATACTAGGTATTTAAAACAGGAAACCTGTTCCAGGGATTGCCCATTAATGATCCAAGACCTTTTCTTTTGTCTTCTTCCAAAGGGCATGATTTTTGTCTTTTGGTAGTTTATTTCTAGTTCCTTCATTTTGCAGAAGCTTGCAAATTTCTTAAGGGCTCTCTTGAGGCCAACAGGTGTTCTCGCTAAAAGCACGGCGTCATCTGCATATAGAAGAATAGAAATATGTCTTTGCTGTTACTTTGGAGGGTGAAGACTGGAAGAGCTGAGATGTTTTACTATGTCATTTATGTAAAAATTGAACAATGAGGGGGCCAGTAAGCAGCCCTGTCTCTCTCCTCTATAGGTGGTCGACACCGAAGGGTGTTTGACCTTGACCGGGGCAGATGCAGTATTTATCGACTTTGACCGACTGGAGACGTTTTCAATGTCAAGGCTGGGGATTTTTGCTCAAGCAGAGGCAATCTTTTCAGTTATTTACAAGAAGCCGATTTTGATTATCTTTTCAAAGCCTGAGAGGCAGAAGAAGAAAGTTGGGAAGAGTGAGTTTTGTCCATCTGGGGACTCAATGCCTTCTCTAAAAGGTAAGTGGTAAGGAGATTCCTTTGGTTGTTTTTTTTTACTGCCTGCATACTGAAGCTCTGGCAAAACTCACAGCTCTCTCACAGGTGACTCTCTCCCAGGCAATAAAGATGCTTGGAGTGCCCATCAGTGTGAATAATTTCCCCCACACGACGTGCACCTCTTAAAGGGTGGCAAAAATGCCATAAAATATATGAAGTTCTCAAAAAACAAAGAGTAGAAATACTGGAAGCGAGTAGATTAACCAAAGTGAACCTTCTAACGCTGTGGTTAGAGGGAACTGAGGTCTGGGCAGGAAACTTCCAGTCATGCGGAGTAGGAGGGGGAGGAACTAGTGACCTTTCTGTTGCTAGGAAGGTCTGGAGCCTTGGGCATGCACATTGGAGAAATATTAGTTACCTTTAATTCTAGTTTTTCAAGTGTGCACCTGTGAAATCACACATAGGGTTAACAGCGCTTCTGCAATGGTCACCAGAAGTCTCAAGCTTTGCGGAGATAGGACCTCCCACTTCCATTGCGCATGCTCCTCTCTTCCCGCGCTTGGCTCGGCAGTTCCCCAGAGATCCGCCACTGTAGTAGAAGAAAACAGACATGACGGATAGAGGGGAAGTTTGGGCAGATAGTGTGAATTCACTGATGCACACTCTAAGAACTAGAGTTACAGTTAAGTAATATTTATTCTTTGTGGCATCTGTGAATGCACACATAGGGTGATTAGCAAGCTAGATTACTGGTGGAGGGTCGTCATGGTAGCGAGGAAGAGAAGACTGCCCTACCAAAGGTCGCATCAGCCCATGCCCGGACATTAAGCCTATAATGAGTGGCGAAGGTGGGTGGATTCGACCACGTGGCAGCCCTGCATATATCGGGGATGGGTATTCCTCGTAAGAAAGCCGTAGAGAAAGCAACTGCCCTTGTAGAGTGTTCCTTCGGATGGAAAGGAAACAGGTAGCCCTTTGTGTAATAAGCCAGTTTCACAGTGGCTGAAATCCATTTGGAGATGGTCTGTGAAGGACTCAGGGGATCCTTTAGATGGGTGCGTTGTTCTGACAAAGAGACATTTGGTCTTGCGGAAGGGGGCAGTGCGTGAGAGATAGAAGAAAAGCACTCCATGTACATCTAAAGTATGCAGAGACCGTTCTATATCTGTGGAGGGTGTAGGGAAGGTAGAAGTATCAAGGGCTGTTTGAGGTGGATGTCAGAGACAACCTTCAGCAGGAAGGAGATGTCAGGCAAAAGAGTAACTCCGGGTGAAACTGTGGAAATGGTGGGTCAATGCAGAGGGCTGATACCTCTGAGGCCTGTCTGGCAGATGTTATGGTGACCAGGAAGGAAGTCTTGAGAGTGCATATATAGTGGGATAGAAGCTAACGGCACGAAAGGATCTTTCATCAGGGCAAGCAGAACAATTGTGAGCGGCCATTGCGGGGTGGGGTAATGATGGTATGGAAGAGTGGTTTTGAGACCCATGAAGAATTGTTTTGAGTGTGGTATGGCGAAAGAAAGTGGCGCCTTCAGAATGTGGTGGTTGATGGTAAATCACAGCCGCTATGTAAACTTGTAGGGTAGAAATGGAAACCCCTTTGTTAAACAATGAGTAGGAATTGAAGCAGAGAATCTAAAGTAGTCGGGCTTGTGGGAAGTCCTGCCTAAGTGGCAAAGGTGTGGAAGGCTCGTCATTTCCAGTTGTATAGGTCCACTGTTGATGGTTTACGGGCGTTGGCTAGGACACGTTGGACAGACAATTGATCAGCCATGCCATCAGGTGGACAGAAGGAAGATTGGATGGAGAAGAAGGCCGTTGTGCTGAGACAGAAGGTCTGGAGCTAGTTGGAGACGTATGTGGTCCATTGCCATAGACAGAAAGCTCCATAACAACGGCTGACGAGGCTACCATGGGGCTATAAGAATCATGTGAGCTGACAGCTGGCATATCTTGATGATAGTTTTAAGGATAAGCGGCAGTGGAGGAAAGTCACAGAAGTCATGGGCCATGAAAAGGAGAGGGCATCTCCCAGGGATCTCGGTACTAGTCCTGCTCTGGAGCAATATTCTGGGCATTTGGTGTGAGTTGTGAATAGGTTATTTGAGGAAGACCCCATTGGCTGCAAAGGTCTTAGAGGGTGGACTCGTAGAGGATCAACTCGTGAGAGATGTAGGACAGGTGACTTTAGACGGTTGGCTAGGATATTGTCCTGTGATGTAATGTGGATTGCTGTTGGAAAGATTTCTCTGTGGTAGCACCATTCCCAGAGCTGCAGTGTGATTTTTGAGAAGCGTACGAGAGTGGGTTCTGCCTTGCTTCTTGATGTAATATAATGCGGTTGTGTTGTCTGTGACGACCTGCATGGCTCTGCCTGTTAGAATGGGTTTGAATGACCGGAAGGTGTTGAAGATCGCCATGAGTTCTGGGTGATTAATATGGAGCTCTTTTTGTGTGTTTGTCCACAGGCCGTGAACGGTGGTCATTGCAGTGTACACCCCACCCTGTGTCACTGGCATCTGTTATGACCTGCACAGATGGGTTGTCAATCTGGAAAGGGTGACCTTGTTCTAGGTTCGGTAGGTGGGACCATCAGCGGAGGCTGGCTTGGGCCTCAGAGGTAAGTATGAGTTGTTTCTTGGGATGATACTGATGGGGTTTGAAAAGGCAGAGGAACCAAGCCTGCTGTGGTCTCATTTTGAGGCGAGCATGTGGCAGAATAGCTGTGGTGGATGCCATGAGTCCCAGAAGGCATTGCACAAGTTGTGCCGTGGCCAAGAGCGAGCAAAAGGCCATGAACGTGTGTAAGATCTTTAACTTGGTGATGCCTATGTACTGAATTACCTGGCATGGTTGGAGGACTTTTTGTAGTTTACTCGAAGCCCTATGCTGGTGAGTATATGAAGAGTGTAACTGAGATCTTATGGCTTGTTGTTTTGTAGGTGCGAGGAGCCAGCCGTCAAGGTATGGGAAGATGTTTATCCCTTGAAGGTGGAGATGTGCGGCGACTGGAGCAAGGCACTTCGTGAATACCCGTGGGGCCATCGATAAGCCGAATGGAAGTGCCTCGAATTGTAAGTGGAGTTTCCCACGATAAATCGTAGGTATTTGCAATGAGTGGGGAAAATGGAAATGTGAAAATGCGCATCTTGAGGATCTACAACTGCGAAGAACAGGTTGCTTACCTGTGAACATGGTTCTTCCGAGTGTCCTCCGTGAAGCCACACTATGGGTGCTCTTGAGTGCGCATGCGTGTGTGTGTGAAGAACCGGAACGACTTCTAAAGCAGAAAGCACATCCGCCAAGACCTCTGTTCCCTCTAGCTGCAGCTGTAAGTCAACAGAGTGTGACAAGAGAGGAGGCGGACGGGTTAGTGTGGCTTCACGGAGGACACTCGAAGAACCACGATTACAGGTAAGCAACCTGTTATTCTTCATGGCCTCTGTGAAGCCACACTATGGGTGAGTACCAAGCTACCTTACCGGAGGAGGGTGTCGCGGCAGGGCTTGAGACAGTACCGCCCTCCCAAAGGACGCCAATGCCTTAGCCCGAGTATCCAGTCTGTAGTGCCTGACAAATGTCGAGGGTTGCGACCACGTGGCTGCCTTGCAAACTTTATCCAAGGGAATTCCTCTAAGAAAAGCCATAGAAGAGGATATTGCCTTAGTTGAGTGCGCTTGAACATGGGTTGGTAACGGCCGGCGAGACAGTTCATAACACCACTTAATAGTCAATACTATCCAGCTCAAAAGGCATTGCAGGGAAATCTGAGAGCCCTTAAGCCTGGGGTCATAAGAAACGAAAAGTCTGGTAGAAGAGCGAAATGAGGCAGTCCTTGAGATATAAAAGGCTAAGGCCCTGCGGACATCAAGAGTGTACAGGGACCTCTCTAGAGGAGTGGTGAGGTTAGGAGAAAATGTAAGGAAAACAATGGGCTGAGAGTTGTGGAGGGGTGAAACCACTTTAGGTAGGAAGGAGATCTCCAAGTGGGCTATCACTTTGTCCCTGAAGAATTGGAGGAAAGGCACAGAGTTCAGAAGCCCTCCTGGCAGATGTAATTGTGACCAAGAATGCTGTCTTGAAGGAGAGGAGTTGCAGAGAGCATGAAGCCATAGGTTTGAAAGGAGGACCCGAGAGAGCTTTAAGTACGAGGGACAGCGACCACTTGGAGGGGGGGGAGGATCGACGGTCAGGGTGTTTTTGAGGCCTCTGAGGAATAACTTGAGGCGAGGGTGATGGAAAAAGGCAGAGGCAGCTGAATTCAGAGGCTGATGAGCGACTATAGCTGACAAGAAGACCTTTAATGAGGACATGGATAGTCCAGTTTTCTTCAGATGAAGAAGGAACGGCAGGACTACTTGCAGGGGAGGATACACGTGAGGGTAAGAGTGAGACCTGGTATAGTGGAGAGATCTTAGCCACTTATGTTCATAGGTTTTTTGGGTGGAAGGTTTTCAGACTGCCACACAAACGGTAGAAATTACTGTCAAACCCTCCATGCGGTGAGGCGGAGATGTTGTAGGTCGGGATGAAGGACAGTGCCGTGTTCCCTGGAAAGGAGGGAGGTGAAGAGGGAAAGGTGGAGGCCAAGTGGAGGAGATGAGCAAACCACACCTGCCTCAGCCACCACAGGGTAACGAGGATGACATTGGCCCAGTCTCGACAAATCTTCATGATGACCTTCTGGATAAGGGGTATGGGAGGAAAGGCGTAAAGAAGATAACGGCTCCAACAGAACAGAAATGCATCCCCCATGGAGGTGAATCCGACACCCGCTCTTGTGCAGAAACGATCGCATTTTGCATTTGTGATGGATGCAAACAGGTCCATTGCAGGCTGACCCCAGCATCGGACAAGAAAAAAACAACTGAATGATGTAGCTCCCACTCATGCGAGACTAGTGGAGATCTGCTGAGTTGATCTGATATGACATTGTCTTCCCCCAAGAGGTGGATGGCAAGAGGTATGATGTGGTGGAGCATGCACCAGTTCCAAAACTGAAGTGTCAGGTTCAAGAGAGAGAGAGAGAGGGTGCCCCCTTATTTGTTCACGTAATACATAGCAGTAGTATTGTCCATGACAAGTTGCATGACATGTCCTTTGATTATGGGGGAAAAGGCACAGCAAGCTTTGAACATAGCCAGGAGTTCCAATTCGTTGATATGCCTGGATGCTTTGGCTGGGGTCCATTGACCTTGGATCCTATGTGTGACACAGAAAGCGCCCCAACGTGTTAGACTGGCATCGGATGTGATTTGTACAGTGGGGGAGGGAGTCTGAAAGGGTCGGCCTACTAGAAGATTGGGACGGGACGACCACCATTGGAGGGCTTGGAAGACCCGGAAAGACACTGTGAGGAGCTTTAATGGAGAATTGATTTCCGGGTTGAAACGAGCAAGGAACCAAGCATGCAAGGGCCTCATCCGTAGGCGAGCTAAAGGGATCACCAAGGTTGTTGATGCCACGAGGCCTAGAAGTCTCTGGAAAAGATGAGCTGGAATGTGTGCATTTACTTGAAAATGTGTGAGAAGGTCCAGGATGTCTTGCACTCACGATGAAAGTGGAAACACTGTGTTTGATGGAGTTTAGAATGGCCGCGATGTATTGGACTCGTTGATATGGAACGAGTTTGGATTTTTCGTAATTGATCTGGAGGCCTTGATCGTTCCGAGTGCGAAGTGTAAACTGAAGATGCTGGTAAGCTCAGGTGGAAGAGTTTGCCACAAGGAGTTAGTCATCTATGTATGGAAACACAATGATGACTTGAGAGCGAAGGAAGGCTGCTACAGGTGCCATACATTTCGTAAACACTCTGGGTGCAGTGGACAGGCCGAGAACTCGAAGGTGTAGGTCCCAATCGCAAGCCAGAGGAAGCAGCGGTAAGTAGGATGGATGGCAACATGAAAGTAGGCATCCCTGAGGTCTATTACTGCAAACCAGTTGCCTGGTTCCAGGAGGAGTATAATGGATTCCAGAGAGACCATCTTGGACTTTGTGGTTTGGATGAACTGATTGACGAAGCACTGTAAAGTAACAAGAAAATAGGCCAAAAGGAATGATGTGGCAGAACAGGGCGTATGGCGTCTTTTTGCAAGAGAGAAAGAAGTTCTTCCCAGAGTGCTGAGGAAGAACTTGAAAATAACCAGTCAGGGGAAGAACTTGAAAATCCAGGCGGTAGCCCGATGAAATAACTGACATGACCCATTTTCCCAACATAATACGGCGCCAAACTGGGAGGTAGGGCACTAATCGAGTGGAGTCAAAAATCTTTGTGTGACAGTTTGTCCTGCTGTCTGGAGGACGGGCGGTATTTGGATTTGGGCTGCTTGTCTCTTGAAGTGTAGGAAGAGGGAGCCTGGTTGGGGAAGGTGTTGTCTCTCTCCTGCTTTTGGAACGGTTGGACATAGGGCTTTCTCCACGAGGAATGAAATGGCCGATTTTGTTTCTGTGGTATCACATTGAGGCGCTTGGCTGTGTTTTGGCTTTTGTGTGTATAATTCATAATTTCATCAGTCTTTTCATGAGAGAGGCCTTCACTCTCAAAGGGAAGGCTCTCTATTTTAGATTTGGTGTTGTCTCCAAGGCCAGTAGATCTAAACCAGGCATGTCTTCTAAAAGCAATGGCGAAGCCAAGCGACTTGGTAGCAGAGTTTGAGGCATGACGACCCAAGCACATCTGCTGGGCAGCTAATGCAAAAGCTTCCTCCATCACAGGTAGAACGGCCGATTTTGCGACATCCAGAAGAGCATACAAGAGTTTTTGCAATTTATTGAGCAAGGCTCGTTGATAGGCCCCCATAGCAGCCTGATAATCTGCTATCTTGAAAGAGAGGGCTGCTGAGGAATAAAGCCGGCAGGCCATAGAGTTTATTTTCCAAGGTGGAATAGGAAGGAATTTTGATTTTGTGTTAAGTTGGCACACCGAGATAACCAGGGAGTTCGGAGATGCATGTTTCAAAAGAAATTCGGCTTCCTTGTCAAAATTTCTGTAAAGGGACTCAATCCGTCTAGATTTAGAAGAAGGAATCTTCTTAAAAGAGTGCTGAGTCATGTCAATAATAGAAAATAAGTCTCCAAGATGGATAGGAGACATTGAATCCGAGGAAATTTTGTAAAAAAGGTGGTCCAAATATTGAGGATCTGGATGATGAATGGGAATGTTAAGAGCAGTAGCCATTCTCTTCACAAAATCAGGGTAGTCCGGTATAGCATCAGAGGTTGCTGGAGGGCTAGATTCTGCAACATTAGAGTCCAGAGTAGATGAGTCCCTTTCCCCATAGTCATTTTCATTGTCTTCCTCTGAATCTGGAGAGGACGGAACCGACCACTCCGATCCTGAAGGTGAGGTCGGTGAGGGTAGATCCTTTGCCTTATGAGTAGACTTGCATGAGGACTTATGGCAACAGTCTTAAGATTGATCGCATTCCAAGGATCTTGGGTTCAAAGTGGGATACGGCATTGGGAAAGGAGAATGCGACAATGGACCCGATGGAAACATTGGGGGCGCTGGAAAGCCCGATGGTATCGAGTAGCCGGGATATGGTGGAAAACCCAGTAGCGGGTAATGGTGGTAAAAAGAGCGCGATACCGGCCAAAGCTCCGATGGGATCAAAGCAGCGGTATGGGGATGTTGGGACTCCCTAAGTGGTGGTTCAGTTTGGACAGTCTTGGTGGCTGCAGCGGTACCGTGGCGAATCCGTTTCAAAGTGGGCAGATTGTCTTTTGGAGATACATTGCGCCTTTGTTTGTCCTTGTGCTTCCGGGCAAAGGGCTCCAGATTCGCACGAGTCCTGTATCGGAGGTGGCAGGGCAGACTGCCAGTACGGAGTCGGGAAGCGATGGTATGGGGAGGGAGGATAAGGTGAAGCTAAGCAGGACTCCATACCATCCCCAGCAGTTCCTCGCGGTGATGGATGCCAGGCGAGAGGGACACTGGTGCAGAGTGACACCAAGTCCTCATGACTCCCCTGTCGGGATAAAACCGACATGGCTTCCAATGAGAGGAGCGAAACCGGTGATGGACTCTGGCGGTTGGGGGAGAGTGCCGGGTTTGAAGCTGATCCTTGAGCTCTCTGGGGCGAAGCTGGTGGAGTTTTATCGGTTTTAGCCCTCTTCAAGACTGAGGCTTCTCCGGGAACCGACTTTTTAGCCTTGGTCTTGGTGGCCTTAGAGGATTTCGATGCATCTGTTGAGCCTGATGGATGCTGTGTTTCTGAGGACATTTCTTGAGATTTTAGTGACTTTTCCCATAGGAACGTGTTGAGCCTGTGCCTGCGATTCCTGAGAGCTTGAGATGTAAATTTTAGGCAGTGCTGGCAAGTAGATGGGGAGTGGGTATCTCCAAGACAGTACAGGCACTGGGAGGGACTGTCTGTGAGGGGAATTCCCCCCCCCCAGCGAGTCCACTTTTTAAAGGGTGCCTATTGGGCCATACAATTTTTGTTCTTTTTTGCTTTTTTCGGGACAACTGAGAAAAGAAATTCCGATCCTACCAACACAGTGGTTAGAGGGAACTGAGGTCTTGGCAGGAACCCGCGGGAGCATGCGCAGGGACAGGGGACTAATGGATGTGCTTTCTGCTTTAGAAGTTGTTTTGGATCTTCGTGCGCGGACGCTCAAGAGCACCCATAGTGTGGATTCACGGAGGCCACGAAGAAGAACCACTCTCCTTCGTTTAGTAAGGGAAACATGGTTTCGAGGGTAGTCATCCTGAAGTGATGTGGATGGATAAAGCAGTTTAGGTCTCGCAGATCGAGTATAGGGCGGAGACCACAGTCCTTTTTGGGGACGGTGACGTAACAGGAGTAGAAGCTTGCAGTGTCATCAGGATAAACATATTCTATGGCCTGCTTGAGCAATAAATCGTGCACATCTTGCTGGAGAGGTGGAGATTGTGGGGTGACACGGATGTGACCTGTGGGGGGCAGTTGCTCGAATTTGATGGTGTAGCTGGTTGATTATTGAAAGAACCCACGTGTCTGAGGTTCTGCGTCGCCAGGACGGGAGAAAGGGTCGCAGTCTGATGTCGTGATGTGGGTTGGAGTTTATGAAATAGTCAGGGCTTTTGTTTCCGATCAAAACACCTGGAATACCGTCGTTGTTGCTGTCTGGGCTGATTGGTATGGTGTTGGTATGGAGCAGGAGGGGTCAGTTGCAAGTAACGCGACTGACCTCATTGTTGGTAGGAGTGAGGTCAGCGCCAATTGGATTGCTGTTGGGGACGAAAGGAATGTTGAGTAGTGGCTCCATGGTAGGTGTAGAACTTAGCCGTCTTTCTCATTTTGAGGATGCTATCCAAGGCCTCATTGGTGAAAGAGGCGAAAAGTCCTTCTCCGTCAAATGGAGAGTCTTCTATGCGATTATGTGCATTATCAGTAATAGTCGCCATGCAGGGCCATGCATTGCAACAAAGAAATATAGCTGTTGCTAATTGATTTGAGGCTGCATCTGCTGTGTGGCGAGCAGCTATTGTCTCATAATCGACAAGTGATGTTACCTCTGAATGGTAACAGAGTGCTTTGTTCTTTAGGTCATCAAGCAGGGCATCAAAGATTGGTAGTAATTTTTGAAGCACAGGGTGTGTATACGCCTCCATGGCATAGAAGTAATTGGAGTTTCGCAAGGTGAATGACAGCAAGTAGTGTCTGCGACCAATCATGTCAAGCTTTCTACTCTCTTTGTTGCTTGGAGTAGATGTGGTTGACTTAGCCCTATTTTGAGTTGCATTAACTATTACTGAGTTAGGCAAGGGGTGTTTGGAGAGGAACATAGTTTCGTCTCCGTGGGTCCTATAGAGGTTGTTTATGCACCTAGGCATAAGTGGACTGGAAGACGGCTTGTTCCATGCAGCTTTGGAATGATTCATAAGATAGGGTATGAAGGCAAGGTGTAAGGGAGGAGCCTGGTTCTTATTCAGGTGTCCAAAGAATTTACATGAGTCATCCATATCTGGTTGAACAACTAGAAGGTCCATTACTTTTGCAATACGCTGAATAATTTGCAAATATTGGCGAAGATCCTCCACTGGTGAGGGAGGTTGATTATCGGCTACATCTGAGTCTAGCAAGAGCTGGTTAGCTGGTGATGATATTGAATCAGACTGGTAGTCGTCTGCTGACATCAAGGCCTCAGTGTCAAGCGGATGGTCCATAGAAGCGGGTGAGTCATGTCGAGGATAGAGAGGCGTCCATGCGAGGTAGAAGCACGGAGTGGTGCTGGGGATATAGTTGGTGGGGCATCGGTCTGATGTCTGGTCCGTTTAGATGGAGGATAAGAAGAGGACCATGAGCTGGGCATAGTAAGGTGATGCATGGTGCCATCAGCATCAGTCTCAGAGCCCAAGGAGAACAAAAGAACCAGTTACTTACCTGTAAAGGTGGTTCTTGCAGTGGACCTTTGTGAAGCCACACAGATGGGTTTCCCAAGCACCCCTGCGCTAGAGGTCAGACTTCCCCCCCTGGCACCAAACATGTGTGGTAGCCTTCTTGCCCAAACACCTCAGTTCCTCTTGACCACCAAGATGACAGGTAAGTACCAGTCAGGGCGTGACGGCAAGAGGTGAGGCGGGCGGGTGCTGTGTGTCTTCACGAAGGTCCACTTGAATAACCACTTTTACAGTTAATAAATGGTTCTTCTCCTTTGTGGCCTTCATGAAACCACACAGATGGGTAATTGCAAGCAGTACTCACTGGCAGGAGGGTAATCATGCCATCACGAAGGAAAGGACTGCCCCCCCAAAGGAAGTGGAAGATCTCATATGGGCATCCATCTTATAGTGCTTCACAAAGGTGGTAGGTCTTGACCAGGTGGCTGCATTACAGATGTCTCCAATAGGGACACCTTTGATGAATGCGGCAGAAGAGGCCACGGCCATGGTGGAGTGGGCTCAGATACCAGAAGGTAATGGCCGTTTAGACAAGGCATATGCAAGTTCAATGGTGGCTATGATCCAGCGTGAAAATTGCTGTGCAGATACTGCCAAACCTTCAGAACCAGTATCTTAGCATATAAACAGTCTCTGGGATTTGCGGAGAGGAGCCATTGGACGTGAAAAACGCCAGGGCCCATCTCACATCTAAAGAGTACAGGTCTCTCTCCAAGGGTGTAGAAGGGTTCAGGTGAAAAGTGGGTAGCACTATAGGTTGTGGGATATGGAAGGATGAAACAACCTTGGGTAAAAAGGAAACACCTTGTCTTTATAAAATTGTAAATAAGGTGGGTCACAACGTAGGGCACATAATTCACTGGTTCTACATCCAGAAACAATGGCCAGGAGAAAGGCTGTCTTGAAGGTTAACATGGAGATCCGTAGTGGCCCTGGGCTCAAACGGAGAGAGTTGCAGTTGCTGCAATACTAGAGACAAGGACCATTGTGGAGGTATGGGTCTGCGATCTGGGAGGCTGTTCTTGAGACCCCGAAGGAACAATTTCAGTCTTGGGTGATGGAAGTAGGAGGAGCATAGGGAAAGGAGTGGCTGATGGGCGATGATGGCTGAGAGGTGAACCCATAGGGAATCCAGAGAGAGGCCCCATTTCTTTAAATGGGGGAGATATTGGAGGACAAAGGTGAGCGGAGGCTCGACTAGAGAAAAACCCTTGTTGGTGACATGTCTCCATTTATAAGAGTAAAGAAGTGTTGTAGAAGGTTTTCTTCATGCAGCGAAAACCTGATCAATCAGCTCCTTATCCTCCAAGCTGTCATCTGTAGGCGAGGTAAGTCCGGGTGTAGTACTTGTCCGTTGTTGCAGGACAGGATATCTGATGTGAATGGTAATCGGAGGTCTGTGGCCCGACTGAGCAGAGGGGTGAACCGGGGTTGCCTGGGCCACCACGGGGCAGTCAGGATTAAGTCTGGTCGTTCTTGTAGGACCTTCGTCACTACCTTGTGCAGCAGTGAAATTGGCAGGAAGGCATAATATAGCCAACCCGTCCAAGGTAGGAGTAGGGTATTGCCTTGAGAGTTTCTGCCCAGACCGGCCCTCGAGCAGTAATGCGGGCACTTCACATTCTGACGGGTGGCGAAGAGGTCCAGAGAGGGTTGGCCCCACTTTTGGCAAATCCTTGTATAAATCCAATGATTCAGTTCCCATTTGTGTGATGTGTTGTTTTCTGCTCAAGGTGTCGGCGTCAATGTTTTCAGACCCGGCGACGTGCATGGCTATCGGCTGAATCTGATAGGACAGGCACCACTCCCAGAACTCCAGCGTCAGCTTCAGAAGACGCCTTGATCATGTTCTGCCCTGCTTGTAGATGTAGTACATGGTGGCTGTGTTGTCGGTAACCACCAGTACCACATTGCTGGATAGGTGTCAGAGAAATGCATGAAAGGCCTTGAAAACTGCAAGGAGCTCCAACTGGTTTATGTGGAGGCTGCGTTCTTGAGGAGTCCAGGTATCATTGATTTTTTAATTTAGACACAGAGCTCCCCAGCCTATGATGCTGGCATCTGTTATCACCTGAACCGTCGGAAATGGCGCGCGGAAGGGATGGCCAACCATGAGGTTTCTTAGAGAAGCCCACCAGGTATGATGAGCAGGTAAGTCCAGAGAGACGGTGAGGACCTTTGATGGTGGATTGGTCAGAGGACAGAACTTGAACAGGAACCGCCTCTGTAGGTACCTCAGCTTTAGATGGGCATGAGGTAGGACAGATGTCATGGAAGCCATTAGGCCTAACAGTCTCTGCACTTTCAGTGCTTGGACTGAAGCATGAGGCTGAAACACAGGTAGCAGGGCAAATATTTCCTCTAAGCGCTCCGTAGGAGTAAACGCCATGGCTTGGGTGGTGTCCAGAGTGGCGCCTATGAAGGAAACCACCTGCGATGGAATCAGTTTTGATTTCTTTAGGTTGACTTGTAGTCCGAGATATTGCAGGGTTTGAAGTACGAATTGAATGTCTTTGCTGGCGTGATGCTTGGATTCCGCCACTACAAGCCAATCGTCCAGACAGGGGAAGATGGTAATTCCCCTTGTTCGCAGGTAGGCTGCTACTGGAGCCATACAGTTTGTAAATACCCTTGGTGTGGTTGACAAACCAAAGGGAAGGACAGAGTACTGATAAACGTTTTTTTGGATGGCAAATCTCAGGAAGTGGCGATGTGCAGGATGTATCGAGATGTGGAAGTATGCATCCTGCAAATCGATGATGCCAAACCAGTCGCTTCTGCGGAGAAGAGGAATAAATTTTTTCCAGCGTGACCATCCGAAATTTTGTAGGCTGAAGGAAGGTGTTGAGTATCCTGAGATCAAGTATCGGTCTGAGACCTCTGTCTTTTTTCAGGACTGTGAAATATCTTGAGAAGTGTCCCTGAGGAGCCTGAGAGGGATGAATCAATTGGATTGCATTTTTGCATAAGAGGGATTCAACCTCTTTGAAAAGACAACAGGAAGGTTCTGTATGAACAACTTTACCCAACGGGGGAAATGAAAGGAACTCTAAATGATAACCGTTGGAAATAACTGATAGGACCCAACGGTCCGTGGTAATTGTCTCCCATGCTGGTAGAAAGGGTTGGAGGCGGATGATCAGAAGGCAGTCAGAAGTCATCTTGTTGCCTCTTGTCCCTGGACTTGGAGGACTTAGAGGTCGAGGGCTTGGAGTTCTTTCCCTTGGAGGAGTAAGATCCAAAGGTACTGGAACGGTTGGACCTGTCTCGTCCAAATGACTTGGAAGATGGCTGGTAAGTGGAGGATTGGAATGCTTGGATTGGAAGTGAAAGGCCCCTGTTGACATTGCGGGAGTATGTTAAGTTTTTTGCGGCATTTTGCTTTTTATGACGATCCTCCATTAAGTCATCAGTGGATGGATGGAAGAGGCCATCACCCTCAAATGGCAGATTTTCAATTTGAATTTTATGATCATCCGAGTGGCCCGTGATGTGGAGCCAAGCATGGCGTCGGAGACCAACTGCAGCTCCTAGGATCTCAGAGGTACAATCAAATGCATGACGAGATGTCCACATCTGCTGAGCAGCCAAGGCCATGGCTTTGTAAAAGATAAGGCCCGCTTCGGAGCGTCTGGACTCTGGTATAAGCTCCAAGAAATGCTGCAGGTGCGAGAGTAATTCTCTCTATTATGCCCCCAAGGTACACTGATAGTTGGCAATCTTGAATAATAGAGATGCGAAGTTTTAGATGTTCCTGCCAATATTATCCAACATGCGACCCTCTTTAGAGGGGGGAATAGGAACTTGCTTCGTTCTGGATTGTATTTGAGACAAAACCACTACCACCGAATTAGGCTGCGGGTGTTTGTTGAGAAAAGCAGCCTTGTGATCATGTACCTTGTACAGGGACTCTATTTTCCTCAATACCGACATCGATCCGATGGACTTAAATGCTTCCTGAGCTATCGAGACAAAAGATGGTATCATTGTAAGATGGACAGGAGCGGTATCATCCGAAATTTTTTTGCCAAAAATACGGCAGGTGTGTCTTGACCGAGAGTGGTGAGTTGGCAAATCGATGGTCTTAGCCATTCCAGGCACCAAGGCGGTATACTTCCTCATAGCCCCCGAAGAGGATGGAGGAGAATGCTCTTCAGTCTTCGAATCCGAAGTTGTCATGAGTTGTTTCGAATCTGAAAAGACAGATTTGGAATTGCTAATGTTCAAATCTGAGGATGGATCCAAAGAGGATGGGTTCGAGGGGCGGTCAGCATGGGATGAATCCGAGGAATGGATCGACCATTGTTTGCCTTTGAACCTCAAGGAGAAAGCTGGTATTAGTGGGACTGGTATGGATCTCAACGATCCACCTCGGTAAGAAGTGTGACGCTTCTTTTTAGGTGGCTAGGAAGCAATTGCCATTGATGGAACCGAGACAGCATCGGATTTCATCAAAGCCGTAGCCACGGCTGTCGAAACCAAGAGGGTTGGATCCGAAGCGGAATCCTTGGTCGGAGCCGGCAAGGTAAGTTGTTTCTTCGGTTTCGACTGGATCATTAGATCCGAAGGCAGGGTAGCCAAGGACTTCGAGGTCGGGACTGTCGGTGTTGAGAGACGCACCTTCTTGTGGTGCTTCTTTTTGGGACGGTCGGTCTCCCAGGCAAACACAACCGGGTTTGATGGTAGAGAAACAACAGGTTCCTCTGACTTCATGGTCGGGATAGGGGAAGATGTTGCCTTGGAAGCCATCGATGTATCCAGTGAGTGAGTCTGGACGGAGGCTGCTGGAGACATGGAGGTTCGAACTGGAGTGAAGATGTCCTTCATCAAACTGATGTTGGGAGATTGAGAAGTGGATGCTTCATCAGATGATGAATCTGAAGAGGAAGATGACGATGGACGGAGTTGCTGAAATTCCGGACGGTCAGGAAGCAGCGGAGCCGAACCCAAAAACTCGGTTTCGACGAGGATGACATCGGACAACTTCAAATCTGGGGATGATTTCTTCGGTTTCGACAATTTGGTCGAATCCGAGGTGGGTTTTGATTTTTTCATTGTGTTGAGAAGAGGTAACTTATGGGATTGAGAGTGTTTGGAAGATTTTGAAACTGACAAAGAAGCAGAGGAAGCCAAAGGAGACAACTTTGGTTGTTCCATGGAAGCCGGATGACACGATTTTTCCAGGAGTTAAGTATTTAGCCGATTACGGCAATTCTTAAGTGCCTGCACACTGAAACCTTCACAGATGGAACAGGCCTCGGAGCGGTGAGCTTCCCCGAGACAATAAATATACTTGAGGTGACCATCGGTGTGGGGGATTTTTGCCCCGCAAGAGACGCACTTCTTAAATGGAGGCAAGAAGGACATAAGAAAGACTAAATCGGCAATTTCAGCCAAAAATAGGAAAAGTCCATGGAGACTAACAAGAACACGGCCTCTAACTGTTGGCGGTAAAGAGGAATTGAGACATTTGGGCAGGAAGGCTACTGCACATGCACGGTGCCAGGGGGAGGAGAGTAACAAACTTTCCTATTGCTAGGGAAGTCCAACCTCTAGCGCAGGGGCACTTGGGAAACCCATTTGCGTGGCTTCACGAAAAAGAACTATCTGGATATACCTTCTCCGAATGTCAGTGTGCTCTGTGCATCAAGCACGGCGTCTGTCATACGGCGAGGTCGATGGCAAGGACGAAACATCATAATACCGGTACCGGTGTAAAGAGTGGCGTGATGTCAAGGGGGATACACCTGGTGACCAAGAGATGTTCTTGGTCTTAGAGGTGGAGGGCCTGGACAGGCAAGATCTGGAAGTGACAGGGAGACATCCCGGTTCCTAGGTTGATCTTTTCTCAGTGTCAATAGCGAGGCATCTGCAGTGTCTCAGCATCAATGTCGCTGTAAAGGCGAGTATTGGTCAGTATCATAATGACGCCGGGAGTGTCGTGGAGTTGAAGGAGACTGCCTCGATGTCAATGGTGAGGCATTAATGGGTTTACGACATCGGCACCGATGTTGAGGTGAGCAATCATCGGCATCACGTCCATGACGTCGACGGTGTCGCAGAGGCAAGGGAGAGTCATCCCAGCACCGAGGGTGGCATGATGGAAGGTGTCTAGCAGCATTGAGATCATCTTGGAGTTGAACCCTCTTAGCTGGCGCCAGGCGAGTACAAGGTGCCTGGTATTGAGGCTCAGTTGGGGTCTCTTGCTCTGTTATGGCTGTCGGCATGGAGCAGTGTTGTAGCTCCAGTTGAGACCGAAGGGACACCAAGGCCAAACCTAGAGAAGTGGTCGGGCTGATGGCACGTGCCTCCAATAGATTAGTTTGGTCTTCTGAAGTCTCCCCCAGTTAGCTGAGTGGCTGGAGTTAGAGGAGGAATCACACAGCAGCTGAACTGGAAAAGCGTCCTGCTCTTGATATCGAGGGGTTATCAATGCCTGTTGTGTCATTCTCACAGGAGGTACAGCTGGGCTCGAGGCAGACTGCGATCTCGACTCAGTAGCTGGAGCCGAAGACAACTTAGATTTATTTTTGTTTGGAGCCTTGGCTTTCTGAAAAGCCTTAGTCTTCGGCAGTTTCAAGGTGGATGGCTGATTTGCTGAGTGGGACTGAGGCTCCATGGGCGAGAGGGACTTTTCTCACAAGTAAGCCCGGAGGTGGCCAAGGTGTTGCTTTAGTGCTGGTTTTGTAAGCTTCTTACACTCAGCAGAATGTGAAGACTGGTGTTGTTCACCTAAACAGTACAGACGGCGGTCGAGGGTGTCGGTTACAGGGACCTTGTTGGTACAGGGTTGAAAAGAGCTCCAGATGCCATAAAATGGCGCAAAGGGAGAAAACGGGGGGAAAACAGATATCAACACAGTATTTAGGATGAAGGAGGAAATTCGAGAGAAAAATGAATATAAGAAAAAACTTTCTTTTTAAATCCACAGGAGTTGAGAAGAAACACGACAACTTGCAGCGGCGATAAAAAGGAACTGCCAAGCCAAGCGTGGGAAGAGGAGCATGCACAATGGAAGGGGGAGGACCTATCACCACAAAGCTTGAGACTTCCTGTGACCATCGCAGAAGCGCTGTTAACCCTATGGGTGCTTTCACAGATGCCACAAAGAACCCATCTATGTGGCTTCACGGTCCATGAAGGAGAAGCCAAAGTTATATCCCATGGAACTGCCCCAGTTACTGCATCAGTTTCATCAGATTGAGGTTTTCAGGCATCCTATAATAAAAGCCAAGTTTTCAGACACCATATAGTAAAAAAACCAGCCCACACAACTCTTATATGGGGAACAAGTATGGATCAATCAGGAATATCAACTCTGGCAATAAAATAAAAGATGTTTGCATAACTACTGCTGCCCTTTTCAGTCCCCTTGAATGTATGCCAAGTATTCATTTTTCTAAATTTTGCCTAGTTTGAGGATAGAATCTGCAAAAAAAAAAAGATAAACTGTATAAAATATTATTTAATATATCTTTACAAAGAGGAATGAACTGCTGGAGAGGTCAGTGGTTCAGAAATACGGTTGTGAAGCCTGACACTGGGAGTTTGATTTTCCATTCTTGCTCTCTGATAGGGGACAGATTTGATAATCCATCAAGTTCCTTCTAACTCTGCACTTCTAAAAACATTATATCAACTTCTGAAGCTGCTCCACTCCCCCTCTACATCTGTAGGGTGTTACTTCCCTAATGACAAGAACTGCAGAAATGAAATAAGATGATGGCATTTATCTAGAGCTCAGCTGAACCTGACACCTTGTACTGTACTATCCTTGTTGGAAAACTTGGGAAGAATCATTATTTTGAACACTGAAAAATATGTTGAACAGCTACATGTTACCATCCAATACTCCTCCTATAAAGCATATGTGATGAAAATAATCTGAAATTTCTTGAATTACAATGCTAATACTGTATATATCTAGAAATAAAAGTGGAAAAAAACCAAAAGGGAGAGGAGAAAGGGAACAAAGAGAGAATAGCTCCTAACATCCTCACAGCTCTTGTGAGAAGAGACAACCCTGAGCTCTTGACAATCCGAATGGAGGCCAAGTAGATCCAAAATATGTATGTGTGACACACAAAGACCAAGAAGAACCTATTTGTTGTCCGAACATCATGAAACAGGATATGAGGATCGTCTTGTACATGGAGGCATCTAATAGACAGAAAAATACGGCATCCTGGTATTCCCAGGATACAAGGACAGTTGGTGAGTAATGTTGTTTTAAACTCTATTTATTTTTTTATTTTCATCAACATTGCTGTAAAGTGCAAGGTGACACTCCATCCTTCTGTATCTCTTTTAAGTCCAGGGGAACATTTAATGGTTGTCCAGTCAATTATACCAACCTCTATGGATTCCTGGATTAGCTGGTTTTAGCAAAAACCAAAAGTAATTCTGTGGAAGAGATACGAATGGGCAGTCTGAAACCACATATATCTATACATGTAAGGACATTTTCTTACCCCTCATGTATTTAGTATCCCCTATACCATTCAGCAATTGATTATATGGACTGAAGTGTCCAACTCCTCTAGGATGGAAGCTCAGAAGAACAGGTTACTTACCTGTAAATGTGGTTCTCCAAGTGGTCCTCCAAGAAGCCACACAAATGGGTGCTCGAGCCCATGCACATTGAACCAGAAAACCTTTCCAAGCAAAAAAAGGGCACATCTGTTAGTCGTTCTTTCCCACTGCACATGATCATGCCATTTTCCCACCAAGTGCCTCAGTTTCCTCTAGCCACCATAGGTTAAGTGTAAAAAGGTGATGTGATGACTAGAGGGGAGTTGGGCGGGGTTGTGTGAGTTCATGGAGGACCACTCGAAGAACCACGTTTACAGGTAAGTAACCTATTCTTCTTTGTGGCCTCCATGAAGCCACACAAATGGGTGATTGATTACCAAGCTCTCTCTTACCAGATGGTGGGCAGTCACAGCAACACATAGGGACTACTCTCCCGAACACTGCTGAGGCCTTGGGACGAGCTTCCATTCAATAGAGCTTCACGAAGGTTGAAGGTTGGGGCCATGTCGCAGCACTGCAGATAGTTTCTAGGGGAACACCCTTGAGAAAGGCTGCAGAGGATGCAATGGCTCTAGTGGAGTGAACTCTTACAGTAGAGAACAAAAGATTTTTCCTCAATGCATAACATAGTTTTATTGTATAAAAAATTCGCTGTGGCGAAACTGGTAAACCTTTCAACTTGGAACTATATGAAAAAAAATCTTGAGAGCGGATCTGAAAGAAGACGTGCTTGAAATATAAAAGGCCAGCACCCTTCAAACATCTAGAATATTCAGAGTCTGTTCTAGTGATGATGAAGGTGATGGAAAGAAGATCAGAAAAACTATAGGTTGTGAGGTGTGAAACGGAGACAACCTTAGGGAGGAAAGAGACATCAGGATAGGCAATGAACTTCTCCTTGAAGAACTGCATGAAGGGTGGCTCATGTTGGAGGGCGCATATTTCACTTGCCCTGCATGCTGAAGTGATGGCCACCAGAAAGGCTGTCTTGAATGACAGGAGTTGAAGGGAACATGTAGTCATCGGTTCGAAGGGCAACTTGGTAAGGACTTGAAGGACCAGAAATAGGGACCCTTGAGGAGGGGGTAGGTGGTGGTCCGGGAAAGTGTGCTTCAGGCCTTTAAGAAAGAGCGTCGTCTGCGGATGGCAGAAAAATTGAGAGGCAGGAGAAACCCAAGGGCTGGTGGGCGACGCTGAGAGGAAAACACTAATAGAGGAGAGGGAGAGTCCAGACTCCTTAAAGTGAAGGAGAAAATTTAGTACAGATGTCAGATGTGGGTTGACAGGAAGAATTTCTTTACAATCTTAGAATCATAGAATTGGAAGAGACCTCAAGGGCAATCCAGTCCAACCCCAAGCATGAAGGAACCCCCATCACAGTATTTCTGACAAGTGGCCACCCAGACTCTGCTTAAAAACCTCCAAAGGAGACTCCACCACTCTCTGGGGCAGCATATTCCACTGCCGAACAGCTCTAACCGTCATGACACCATTGTTACATAAGTTTAATAATATACTCTAGGATCTTTCCAGGAATTGAAGCCAAGCTGACTGGGTGGAAATTTTTGGGTCCTCTCTTCCCCTTTTGAAAATTGGGACATTAGCCCTCCTCCAATAAATGGGGACTTCCCCTGTTCTCCAGGATTTCTCAAATATTATTGCCAATGGCTCTGAACTTAGTTCTGCCAGTTCTTTTTAATATCCTTGAGTGCAATTCATCTGGCCGAGGAAACTTACATTTATTTGTTTCCAGGTGTTTCTGTACCACCTCTCTACTTATTCTATGTTGCAATTCCCGTCCTACCTCATCTACTCTTTGTCCCAGCGGATCTCTTTCTTCCTTTTTGGAGAAAACGGAGGCAAAGAAGGTGTTGAGTAGTCCTGCCTTTTCCTTGTCACCTGTTAGTAAACTGGTTATGATCATCACACAGAGAGCCTATCATTTCCTTATTTTTCCTTTTCCTGCGGACATAACTAAAGAAACCCTTTTTATTATATTTAATCTATCTGGCAAGTCTAAGTTCATTTCCGCTTTAGCTTTATTTTACCACCCCCATGCATATATTAGCTGTTCGCTTATATTCCTCGTTGGTGCATTCCCCATTTTTCAATTTCTTGTCCTTGTTTTTCTTTACAGCTAGCTAAGTTGAAAGTTCTTTAGTAAACCATTGGGGTTTCTTTAGACATCTCCCATTTTTTCTTCTTGTTGGAACAGTTTTAATTGGCTACTTTAATATCTTGCTTTTAAG
Source organism: Phrynocephalus guinanensis (assembly GCA_037367245.1). Lineage (NCBI taxonomy): Eukaryota > Metazoa > Chordata > Lepidosauria > Squamata > Agamidae > Phrynocephalus > Phrynocephalus guinanensis. The sequence goes on from CM074752.1 coordinate 5,316,243, forward strand.
GAACTCCCATCCATCTTGGACTCCCTTCTCTTTCAGTGTTTTGGTCCATGGAATCACAGCCAATAATTCCTCAAATTTACAAAAATTGAACTTAAGAATATAAGGGAGCACATGACACTAGATATCTGTCTTATGATACCACTCCCCTGCATCTGGCCCTTGAAATACCCTGGGTTCAAGCCTGGACATTACACATCTCCATCATGGTTTGAAACCTGGGATGGACTTTTCCTCCAGGAATCTGTCCAATCCCCTTTTGAAGGCATCCAGGCCAGATGCCATCACCACCTCCTGTGGCAGGGAGTTCCACAGACTAAAAATGCGCTGGGTGAAAAAATATTTTCTTTTGTCTGTTCTTACTCTCCCAGCCCTCAATTTGAGTGTATGTCCCCTAGTTCTGGTATTTTGTGAGAGGGAGAAAAGCGTCCCTCTATCCACTTTACTCATGCCCTGCATTATTTTTATGTCTCAATCGTACCCCCCCTCAGATGCCTTTTTTCCAGACTAAAGAGCCCCAAATGATTTACCCTTTCCTCATAAGGGAGGTGCCCCAGCCCAGTAATCATTCTAGTTGCTCTTTTCCACACCTTTTCCAGTTCCGCTATGTTTTCGGTGACCAGAATTGTACACAATACTCCAGGTGCGGCCTTAGTATCGTTTTGTATAATGGCATTATAATGTTGGCTGTTTTATTTTCAATCCCCTTGTCAAAAGCCTTCTAAAAATCAAGATAGATAATATCCACCGGTTCACCCATATCCACATGCCTGCTGACTTTTCCAAAAAATTCTAAAAGGTTTGCAAGAAGCCATGCTGATTTTCTCTCAGCAAGGTTAGTTCTATGTGTCTTCAGATTTTCTCTTGGTTGAGGCTTTCCACCATATTCCCTGGGACAGATGTAAGGCTAACTGGAATGTAGTTTCCTGAGTCCTCCCTCCTTCCTTTTTAAAAAAAATTGTGTGACATCCGCTATCCTCCAGTCCTCCGGCACTGTGGCCGTTTTAAGAGACAAGTTGCATATTACCGTTAAGAGATTTGCAATTTCATTTCTCAGTTCCCCAATAACCCTTGGGTGGATGCCATCTGGGCCCGGTGACTTGTGGATCTTCAATTTATCAATTAAACCTAAAACATCCTCTCTTTTAACCTGTATTTGATTTAATTCTTTAGTCAAGAGGGGCCGTTGGGGCAGCGGAATCTGCCCAAGGTCTTCTGTCGTGAAGACAGATGCAAAGAACTCATTTAATTTCTCTGCAATTTCCAAGTCCTCCTTAACCTCCCCTTTTCCTCCCTCACCATCCAGAGGGCCAACTGGTTCTCTGGCAGGTTTCCTACTTCTAATATATTTAAAGAACCTTTTATTATTTCCCTCTATATCGCTAGCCATGCGTTCCTCAAAGTCTTTCCTTGCCTCTCTTATCATCTTCTTACATTTCTTTTGCCAGAGTTTGTGTTCCTTTTTATTTTCCTCATTTAGGGAAGATTTCCATTTACGGGAAGACCTTTCCTTGCGCTTTAGAGTCTCTCTAATTCCACTCATTAACCATGCTGGTGCCTCTTGGACTTAGATGAGCTCTTCTTTCTTTGTGGTATGCACTGGTGCTGGGCCTCTATTAACCGTTGTTTTAAACAGGCTCCGTGCATTCTGGAGAGATTGGATTCCTTTTACCTTCCCTTTTAATTTCTTTCTAACTAGTTTCCTCATCTGAGGGAAGTTTGCCCTTCGGAAATCAAGGATTTTTGTGTCTGATTTGCTTGACAATCTTCCTCCGACATGCATGGCAAAGGAGATTGCAGCATGGTCACTGTTCCACAGAGGCTCAGTGACATTCACATTCCTGACCAGGTCTTGAGTATCACACAGTATTAGATCCAGAGTTGCCTGCTGGAGGAGAGTCTTGAGAGTCCCCTGGACTGCAAAGAGATCAAACCTATCCATTCTGAAAGAAATCAACCCCGAATGTTCACTGGAAGGACAGATTTTGAAGCTGAGGCTCCAAGTACTTTGGCCACCTCATGAGAAGAGAGGACTCCCTGGAAAAGGCCCTGATGCTGGGAAAAATCGAAGGCAAAAGGAAAAGAGGACGACAGAGAATGAGATGGTTGGACGGTGTCATCGATGCAACCAAAATGAATTTGACAAAACTCCGGGAGGCAGTGGAGGATAGGAAGGCCTGGCGAGCTCTGGTCCATGGGGTCACGAAGAGTCGGACACGACTGAACGACTGAACACACACATGCCTGCTCTCGGGTGGGTTCAATGACAAGTTGCTCTAAGGCACAGTCATTCAGCATTTCGAGAAAGCCCATTTCTCTTTCTTGCCCCAAGCTCAAATTGGCAGTCAATGGGGATAATTGAAGTCCCCCATGATTACTATCCTATCCCTCTTAGATGCCTCCATGATTTGTCTCATTTCAAGGTCCCCCTCAAGTTTTTGATCTGGTGGATGACAGCATACCCCAACTATCACATTGCTCCTTGGGCCTGGTAGTTTAACCCACAGTGATTCTATGGTAGTCAGACCCACCGTCAATCTCCATTCTGCTGCATTTTACCCCTTCTTTGACATAGATGGCCACTCCCCATCCAACCCACCCCTCTCTATCCCTTCTATAGAGTTTATAGCCTGGGACTGCTGTGTCCCACTGGTTCTCCGTATTCCACCAGGTTTCTGTTATGGTTATTATATCAATGTTATCCCTAGTTGCCAAATGTTCAAGTTCTTCCATCTTTGCTCGGAGGCTTCGAACATTTGTGTAGAAGCACCTGTACAGTGGGTCGCCCAAAAATGACTGCTTCTTTTTTCTTTTCCCCTGCAGTTTTTAATTCCAGTAGACAAAGTACTACATCCCATTATTCTCCCAGTGCTAATAACTACTATGTCATCCCTTGGTGGTTCTCCAGCCCCTCCAACCTCATTCCATGGGGATGAGGTATTCCGAACCGGATACCACTCAGCTCCTGTCGGCTTTACCCCCGTCAGTGTAAAAGCTGCTCTGCAGCCTTTTTGATGTTGACAGCAAGCAATCTGGTCCCATTAGGGTTCAAGTGCAACCCATCCATCCTAAACAGGTTTAGCTTATCCCAAAATGTTCTCCAGTTCCTGACAAATTTGATGCCCTCCTCTCAATGCCATCGCCTCATCCACGCATTGAGCCTTCTGAGCTCTGCCTGCCTGGCGGGTCCTGCACGAGGAACAGGCAGCACTTCTGAAAATGCTACCTTGGAAGTCCTGGACTTCAATCCTCTTCCTAACAACCTGCATTTGGCTTCCAGGACTGACCACTTGGCCTTCCCGACATCATTGGTACCAACATGTACACTGACCACTGGCTCCTTCCCAGTTCTAACAAGCTATCTAGATTTCTTGTGATGTCTGCAACCTTTGCACCTGGGAAGCAAGTGACCATACAGTTATCATGCTCATCACAAATCCATCCCTCTGTATTTCTAATAATTGAGTCCCCTAGTACAAGGAGCCTCTCTCCTGCAGCCTGTTAATCTACATGCACCTGATCCTGTATCATCAATTGTGACGAGGGAGAGATCCGCAGGTGGAACCAGTCGATCCTCTGTGCATCTTCATGAGGTGTGATGAGGGAAAAAGCCTCAAGATGATTGTGCAATTTGAGATTCTCTGAGCAATCCCTTGGCTTTCTACTCCTTTGAGTCCCATTCCTCCACACATCTACCTCCTGAATTAATGAAGTGACTTCTTCCTCAGAAGTCTGCCCTGTCTCTTCTTTGTCCTGAATAGTCTGCTCTGCTCTGTCCAAGAACAGCTCAAGCTCCTTGATTTGTTGCTGGTTCGATATGCAGGCCTCTATCTGCTGGAGCTTCTCTTCTAGTAGTGCAACCAGCTTGCACTTGCAGCAAGTGTAGTTCTCCATGTGCTTTGTCAAGATGACTATGGCACAAGTGTTGCAGGTAACTACAGCTGTTCCCTCAGGTTCTATTCTAATGAATGCAGTATTCTGGGCCTCAAAAATTTACACTTTTACTAGCTAGTAATCGAGTAATAATCTACTATTTTCTTTCTTTGACGGTGAAATGAAATCTCGCATGTCGTCAGGTGTGCAGGCCAGTAAAACAGCCCTAGTTCATCTGCAAGCTGCTCAGAAACTCACCAGTGCTCACTTCTTTCTGTTTCTTTGGCTCTCTCAGCAGCAGGTCTGCTTGAGATCACACCCAGGCTCAAATTGGCTTTCTTAAAGTCCAGGATTCTTATCTGACTATGCTTAGCTTCACCTTCCAACTGTATAACAAATTCCAAGAGGAATTTGGAGGAATTTGGAGTTGCTGGAGGTATGGGTGGAGAATCTTCCCACGATCTCTGAAGAGGAGTGAGGGGAAGAGGAGAGGTATGTGATGGGATGCCATCCTGAGGAGGTAAGCAAACCATGGTTGTCGTGGCCACCATTGAGGCAGTAGGATGCTTGTCTTGTCTCGCTGAATTTTTTAAATCACTTAATGGACTAAGGGAATAGGTGGGAAGGCATAAAGAAGATGCTTGTTCCACCGAAACATGAAGGCATCGCCTAGTGATTGAGGACCAATTCCTGCTCTCAAGCAAAAAGGGCAACACTTTTAGATGTTCTTGGTTGCAAATACGTCGATAAGAGCACTGTCCCCAAGACCTTGTTAGCTGGAGGAAGGCTTTCTGGTGGAGTTCCCTCTCATTTGAGGTGGTAGTCATTTGGCTCAGGCAGTCTGCATGCGAATTGCATTCTCCAGAGAGGTGAATGGCGATCAAGAATATGTTGTGTGATATGCACGTCCCAGAGTGAGATGCAGAAGTGGGGAGTGTGTGCCCCCTTGCTTGTTTATATAATACATCATGGTGGTGTTGTCCATCACTACCTGAACCACCTGACCCCTGAGGAGGGGAAGGAATTACTTCAGAGCCTTGAAGACAGCGAGTAGCTCTAGTTCATTGATGTTTCCTGGACTCCATTTTTTTGTGGATGCGAAGGTGTCTGCAAACCACACCAGTCTGTTAGGCTGGCATTAGATGTGACCTGTATGGAGGGGGAAGGAGAATGAAAACTTCTGCCTAGGCTGAGGTTGAATTAACTTGGTCCACCAGAGGAGGAGAGAAGAAAGCTACAGGGTGACCAACAGCTGTTTGGAAGTAAGCTGCTATAGGTGCCATACATTTTGTGAATACGCTTGGTGCCGTTGACAGGCCGAATGGAAGTGCCACGTATTTGAAGAAGTGTTCTGCAATGGCAAACCTGAGAAAGAGGTGATGTTCCCTGTGGATAGATATATGGAAATAGGCGTCTTCAAGATCTATAATGCCAAACCAAACTCCATGTTTCCATTCTCCACGCTTCAGAATAGATTTGAGCATCACCATCTTGAACTTGGTTGTAATAATGTAGGTGTTGATTTGTCTTAGGTCCAAAATGGGGCAGAGGCCAGCATCCTTCTTGGGTACGGTGAAGTAGGGGGAATGGTGTCCAGAGCGGATGTCCGATGGAACAGGTCGGATTGCCCCCTTGTTGAGCAGAGAGATCACCTCCTCTTGAAGGCATATAGAGGGAGGGGTGGTAATAAGAAAACCAGTGGGAGGGAGGGAATGGAACTCCAAACGATAACCATGAGATGATGGAGAGGACCCATCTGTCGGTTGTGATAGTCCTCCAGGCCTGAAGGTATGGCGAGAGGCGAGTTATGGCAGAATTCTCTCTTGGTCTTCCTGTCATGCTGATGAGAGAAAGATTGAAACTTGGACTGTTTGTCCTAGGAAGGGTAGTTGACAGATGGTAAGGGTTGTTGCCTAACATAAGCCTGGCTGTAGGGTTTCTTCCACTGGTATTGAAAGGGCTACTGTTTTTGTGGGAGAAGATTCAGCCTCTTAGCAGTGTTGTGGCTTCTGTTTAGCTCATTCATGAGCTCATCTGTTATTTGCGTGGAAGAGGCCCTGTCTTTTGAAGGGTAGATGTTGAACCTTAGCCTTGGTATCTTCCACCAAGCCTGTAGAGCGAAGCCAGGAATGGCGTCAATTGGTTACTGCAAATCCGGGACACTTAGTGTCAGAATCAGATGCACGCTTGCCAGACCTCATCTGTTGGGCAGCAACAGACATGGCTTCCTCAAGAAAGGCTGTAGCAGTGGGTCTTGAGGTTTCAGGGATAATCTCCAGAAAGGTTTTAAGCTTTTTGAGGAGTACTGTTTGATAAGCCCCCATGGCTGCCTGATAATTTGGTATCTTAAACGACAGTATAGCTGCCAAATAAAGCTGACAAACCATTGAATCTAACTTCCTTAAAGGGTGGTATGGGGACTTCTGTGGATTTGGAATGCAACTGGGAAGCTGAGATGACAACCAAGTTGGGAGGCAAGTGTCTGAGCAGGAAGGATGCCTTATCATCGAAGACTCTGTAGATGTTTTCAAATTTGGTTTACGTAAAAGACAAAGGAATATTTTGAAAAGATTCCTTAGCCATTGAGATGAGGGAAGGCAGTATGCTTAGATGAGCAGGAACCGTCGAATCCAAGGTGACTTTGTAGAATAGGTAATTGGAGTGCTGTGGAGCTGCACGGTGAATGGAAACATTCAAAGCCTTCGCCATTCGGGTCACAAACTTGGAATAATTTGGAATGGAGTCAGATGAAGAAAGTGGGCCGGCGTCACCAACATATATTACTCTGGAGAGGGCATGTCATGCCGGGGTGACTCGGTTTCACCCTCAGAATCATAGGAATCAGGAAATGGCTCGCTCAAACCCTAGAGGGGACAATGGCGAGGCAGCGACAGCTGAATCTGAGTGATAGGTAGTTCTGTCCGAGTGGCTGCTGTCAGCATAGAAGCGGTTATGGCCGGTGTTGTGATGTTTCGGATCAGATGCCGAAGAAGGTGCCAGTGGCCAGTATGGAGGCAGCCAGTACGAACGAGATAGAAACAAGTTTGATGAGTGAAAGCCCGGAAAGAATGGGTAGCCTGCTCCTGGAGAATAAGGCATTGGCCAAGGAGTCGGACCTGTTGCCCGTGAGTCCATAGGTGTCAGGGTCAAGGGTCTTATAGGAGGTAGATGATGATGTCCGGTGGAAGGGACTGTGCTCATGTTCTTTTCCTAGTGAGAGACTTCCACACAACTGCATTTTAGATCGATCGGGCAGTAGCCGAGAGGTAGTACGCTTCTTCCACCCTTTGTGCTTCCAGGACAAGAGCCCCGGATTCGCACCAAAATCTGGGGCCACAGGAAAGGGGGGGACGCCCATCCCTGTCAGAAACTGGGAGGGTAAGGTGGATAATGAGAAAGGGCATAAGCAGCGCTCTCAGAAGCTGATGGAGCCAATACGTCTCAATGGAGATCTTGTTGACTCCCAGAGGCTTCCTCAGTCAACTGGTTTCAAAGGTGGGTTTCATAACTCCCGGCAACCGTGTTAATGGGCCGGTCTTGGTCGCGGGACTTGTAGATGGGAGGCACATTTTGAAGTAACACTCTAAGATCCTTCATAGTATGTTGTTTGGAGGAGACTGATGCTGTCCGAGGAGTAGACTGAAACCAGAGGAGAGGGGCTCCTCTGAATCAGAGACAGGGTGACACTCGGGGCAGAGTTCCTCGACGGTCCCAGGGAAGAATGGCATGATGATGGTTTTGAGCACTTTGTCTTTTTAGGAGCTGTCGAATCCAATGACAAAGTCTTTTTTGTCTTTACTTTTTTAGGTTTTGTCAAATTCAATGAGGCAGCTGTCAGTGATGGTGCCGATTGAAAGGCAGAAGGATCCATTTGAGCTGGGAGCAAGGATTTTTTCCAAAGGTAAGTGTTGAGTTGCTGTCTTCTGTTCTTTAAAGCTTGCGTGTTAAATTTATGACAGTGCACACAAGAACCTGGGGTATGGGTATCCCCGAGGCAGTAGACACAAAGAGTGTTCCATCTGTGAGGGGAATTCCACCCCCCACAATGAACACACTTTTTGAAAGGGGCCCGATGGGCCATAAAGGGGGAGGGGGGACAATTAAATTTGTAAAGAAATATATACTTTCCTCTTTGGGGCTAACGGAGGAAAGCTCGTCGCCACCAACCACGGCGGCCGTTAGAGGGAACTGAGGTACTTGGCAGGAAATGGCGTGAGCATGCTCAGTGAAAAGTAATGACTAACGGATGTGCCTTTTTTTTCTTGGGAAGCTTTTCCCAGTCAACACGTGCAGGGGGTTGAGCACCCATTTGTGTGGCTTCATGGAGGGCACGAAGAAGAACATTTATTTTGAATTGTACCCAAAAGCAATTAAATGCAGCTTAGATTGCTATTTGTATCAAACCTACGTTCCCTCTGGTGGTGTTTCCGCCATCTGAATATCTCGGGGATCAGAGGTCACATCCAGCTCAGGTTCACCATTATCCATCAGCTTGAGGTTGAAGATAATCACCAAGGTCCCTGAGACATGAGACACAAGGATATTAAGCTTCTCATATGCCCATTCTTCTTTCTGATACAAAGCTACAGGAATTAGACCCAACAAAGACAAAAGTCCAAGTAGTATTTTATTTTCGATTGCCCTGACCTTCCCTAGCTCACTTTGGTTGATTTTCTTCACTGCAGAAATATTTAAAAATTCAGATATTAAATAGATGATGATGCATGGCTTAAAAACAACACAAAACCACTGGAGCAGTATTTTTTTGTTTAAATGGAGAATTCCAACATGAGCTTCTGTCTTTAATAATGCCTGTTGATTCAGACACGCATCTTGTTTCAAGCTCTACAAAAATCACATCAAGATGGAAAGATCCATACAAGGAATCATTAAAAGGGGATCAATGACAGAACATTTATACTCAAGGTCCAAGAGATAGTGTTCTGTTTACATTCATAGGAAATAGAGGATGATCCATCTCATGAAAAAAGGGTATGTACAGTAGTCCCCCACCACACTGCAGTTTATATACCATGATCCCGGTATATCATTGATTTTTGACGCATCCCCTCCACCTTGACAAGCTGAACTCACCAGCAGGGGCTTCATCAGCTTGCCAAGGTGGAGAGGTTTGAAAGTCAAAGACGGCATTTGCAAGGCACCGCTTTCAAACCCTTCCACCTCACCAAACTGAAGGAGCCCGCGCTGGTGAGTTCAGCTTGGCGAGGTGGAGAGATTTGAAAGCAGCGCCTTGCAAGTACCCTGCCTTCAGCGCTGGTGGGCAGGAGCCCCCGCAACGAGTTTGCCAAGGGGTCCACCTATCGTGGATTTTCCTTTATCGCGGGTGGTTAGGGAACCTAACCACCTGCAATAAACAGGGGACAATTGTGCTCTGAAGAAAAAATTGAAAGTTCCTTGTAGTAGCAGAGTTACAGTTGGGTGGTCAAAAGTCCTCTTGTTCATACATTTGATAGGAGTAACTTGATCAGTATAAACAGAATAGCTCTATCTACAGCTGTTGTCAAAGTGTTTATAATGTGCAGAACAACTTGATTACTTCTCCATTGGCATGACATTCACATCCCTGTAAGAAAGTATCTTTTGGCGTCTGCGATTTCTGGAAAACCCATGTGGAATTATTCTCAGCACAGCCTCTCTGAGAATTCATAGGGGATAGAATATCCATAGCCTCCTGGCTCAAAGCATCAAATGCAATTTTAGTGAACCAAGTTTACAGGGAATGAAGCTGAATTGCTAAAAGGTAGTTCTTAATGATTTTGGTAGAGAGAAAGGAATGATCTGATATAACATCCACAAAATGTTATTTTTGATTATATTCTGCATCTCCGAGAGATTACCTATGTGGATAATATATAGTATGTTTAAAGCTTAATGATCTATTCCTTGACAGGGATTCATAGTTAACAAGGAATGCATGTCTACAGCAGGTCGAGGTTCTGGATCTGGTCCCACTGCCTGACATTTATTTATGAAACGAAGACAGGTCATTCACCAGTGGTATCAAATCAGCAATCGACAATATTTCAGCAGATTTTTAAGAAAATGCAAATTTTATTTTGCTATTTTTTGTTTCTTCATGTTTTTAAACTAAAGTTTTTTGACTGTAGGATTCCCTGAAAGTTCTCATTTTTTTAAATATCATCATCAATGGCACTTAAGAAAATAAGACAATCCAAAGTATAGTTAATACCTTGGTTTACAAGCATAATTCATTCCAGAAACATGCTGGTAAACCAAAACACTTGTATGTCAAAGCAAACTACCCCATAAGAAATAATGGAAACTCAGATAATTTTTCTGGGACCCACAGACCACATACTGTACACATAAAATACCAAAACTCACAAAAGAAGTTGGCTAGAAGTCACATCTATACCATGGTTTAGGTACCTGGTTACAAAATCTGCTCTGCTTCAGACTAACCACTGGGTTTTATAACAACAATAAAATGCAATTTGTAGCCATATATGCATTTGACTAGATGCCCAATGACTATAAATGGTTGGAAAAGTAATGATGTTCAAAACAAATTAAGGAAAATAGAAAGGAAAATAAAACAAACTCCTAACAAGCATCACTTTTCAAAACCTTCATGGCTTGTGCAAGGGAGACCTCAATTCCTCTCTTCTCCCATTGCTTTTGAAGCTTGCCTGAGATGGAACATTCCAGACAATCTCCCAAAATCCAGGAGGGGGAGAGAGAACCACCACTGTCTCACTTGTGATCATATGACCTGCTCCAGTGCTCGTATTACAATACATTACTCGTTGATCAAGGTAAAGCTTATAATAAATGTTTGCTCATCTTGCAAAACACTCATAGATCAAGATACTTGTAAACTAACGTATTATGTAATTAAAATGTAGCGGGGCAGCTGGATTGTGTTAATGCATGGTCATCTTAGTTCCTTTGTTTTGGATCTTATGGATTATTGACCTCTGAAAAGTTCCAAGTCTCTCTCTCAGCAAAATATAAAGGATGAGTAGAGCCTTCAGTGAAACTGTACCTTTTGACTTTAGAACTGTAAAAAAAAAAAGCTTCAGTCTTCAGCTGTTTTATGCTTCATAAAAGAACCAGTTACTTACCTGTAAAGGTGGTTTTCAAGTGGACCTTCGTGAAGCCACACAGATGGGTTTCCCAGCGCGCAAGCGTGGAGGTCGGACTTCACTAGCAATAGGAAAATTTGTTAGTCTCCATCCCCTCGCCTTGCACATGAGCGAGAGGCTTCCCACCCAAATGCCGCAGTTTCCTCCTGCCGCCAGCATGGCAGGTAGCTACCAGCCACAGCGTGACAATTCAAGGAGAGGCAGGTGCGTGCTTTGTGGCTTCACGAAGGTCCACTCGAAGAACCACCTTTACAGGTAAGTAACTGCTTCTTCTCCTTCGTGGCCTTCGTAAAGCCACACAGATGGGTGATTACAAGCAATGCTCACAGGATGGGTGGGAGTCACACTGTCACAAAGGACAGCTCTCCCAAAGTTAGTCGAAGACTTCATCCGGGCATCCATACGGTAGTGCTTCACGAAGGTCGTTGGAGTGGACCACATGGCAGCATTGCAGATATCTTCCAATGGAATGCCTCACAGGAAGGCAGGAGATGAAGCAATTGCCCTAGAAGAGTGGGCATGGATGGCAGTGGGCAAGGGCTTCTTGGCCAGCTCGTAAGCTAACTTGATAGTAGCAACTATCCAGCGAGAAAAGCACTGGGGTTAAACAGCAGAACCATGGGAACCTGGGTCATAACAAATAAACAGTTTTTGTGTTTTCCTAACAGCTGCGGTGCAAGATGTATAGAAGGCCAAGGCCCGGTGGATGTCCAGAGAGCGGAGTTCTCTTTTCAGAGGCGTGGTAGGGTCTGGAAAAAAGTAAAAACTAAGGAGACAGACCACTGAGTTGGGACTGATTTCCAGTCAGGGAAAGCGTTCATTAAGCCAGGCATAAAAAGTTTCAGACGTGGATGTCAGAAGAATTTAAATGCCTCTGAATGTAGAGGCTGATGGGCTACAATGGCAGATAGGTAGACTCTGAGGGAGGCCATAGAGTGGCCTGACTTTTTCAGTATAATAAATATTGTAAAATGTGAGGAAGAGAGGGTTGGACCGGAGAGAACCCCTTGTCAGTTGCAAAGGAGAGGAATCTCTTCCATTTGTAATCATATAGTCAAGACGTAGAAGGTTTCCTGGAGGCAGCAAAGATAATTATCAATCAATTTCTGATCCTCCAAGCTGTGATTTTGAGACGCGGAATGTCTGGGTATACAATCTGTCTGTCCTGATGGGATAGTAGATTCGGGAGCTTCAGAAGATGTCGGAATTCCTGTGCCATATTGAGCAGGTGAGTAAACCATGGTTATCTTGGCCACCAGGGAGCTATCAGGATGATGGCTGTTCTTGTAAGATCTTGGTGACAACCTTGTGCAGGAGAGGAATCGGGGGGAAATGCGTAAAGCAGTCCCGATTCCCAGGGAATTGCTAGAGCATCTCCCCTGGAGCCGTGGCCTTGACCAGCCCTGGAGCAAAATTGAGGGCACTTGGTGTTCCTTTGGGTAGCAAACAGGTCCAACACTGGAGTGCCCCACATGCAACGTAGGTGGTTGAATGCTGTGTTGTGTAGCTCCCACTCGTAAGACAAGTGTTGTCATCTGCTGAGGTTGTCGGCGTCGATGTTTTCTAATCCCACCAGATGCATCATTACAGGGTGGATGTTGTGAGACAGGCACCACTCTCAGAAATCTATCGTGAGGAAGAGAAGGCTTTTGGAATGAGTGCCGCCCTGTTTGTTGATGTAGTACATGGTGGTCGTGCTGTCAGTGACCAACAGTTCTACACTGCAGGATAAGAGTCGGATGAAAGTGTGGAAGGCCTTGAAAACCACGAGCAATTCCAGGTGATTGATGTGATGTTTCCTGAGAAGTCCAGGTATCGTGTAACTTGAAGTCTAAGCATAAGTGTTGCATGCATCCGTTGTGACTAATGTAGGGCATGGAGAAAGGAAGGGACAGCTGACCATGAGATTGTTCTCACTGGACTACCAGATGAGTTGAGGAGGTAAATGCAGTGGAACCGTCAGGAGTTTGGAAGGGTGTTCGACCATTGGGTTGAAGTGGTTGAAGTACCATGCTTGAAGTTGTCGCATCTTTTGACGAGCATAAGGTAGCACCGATGTCATGGATGCCATGTAGCCCAGGAGCTTCTGTACTTGAAGTGCCTCCACACGTGAGGCTGGAAAAGAACCAGTTACTTTCCTGTAAAGGCGATTCTTCGAGTGGACCCTGATGAAGCTACACAGATGGGTTTCCCAGGTGCCCTGCGCCAGAGGTCAGACTTCCCTAGCAATAGGAAAGTTCATTAGTCTCCGCCCCCACACCCTGTGCATGTGCCTGGGTGTTCCCACCTAAACGCCTCCGTTCTTCTTGACCACCAGTATGACAGGTAAGTACCAGTCAAGGCATGACGGTCCAAGGGGATGGGGGCGGGTGCTGTGTGGCTTCATGAAGGTCCACTCAAAGAACCACCTTTACAGGTAAGTAACTGGTTCTTCTCCATCATGGCCTTCATGAAGCCACACAGATGGGTGATTGGAAGCAGTACTCACTGGCAGGAGGGTAGTCACGCTGTCACGAAGGAAAGCACTGCCCTCCCGAAGGAAGTGGACGACCTCATGCGGGCATCCAACCTGTAGTGGGTCACAAAGGTCTCAGGTCTGGACCACGTGGCCGCTTAACAGATGTCATCTAAGGGTATACCCTTGAGGAATGCCACTGAGGAGGCCATCGCTCTGGTAGAATGCACCCTAACAGTGGCTGATAACGGTCACTTTGCCAAATCATAAGCCAGTTTAATGGTCTGAACTACCCAACGAGCAAATCGCTGAGTCAAGACTGGGCGACCCACAGCCGCGGGATCATGGCAAACAAAAAGTCTCTGTGAGTTTCTAAGAGTCTTAGTCCTGCACACATAGAAGGCCAAGGTCCTTCTCACGTCCAAAGAATGCAAATCCCTTTCAATCCTCGTGGAGGGATTGGGAAAGAAGGCAGGGAGGATGATGGGTTGGGACACGTGAAAGGAGGATACCACCTTCAGTAGGAAGGTGATGTCGGGGTAAGCCACAACCCTGTCCCTGTGAAACTCTAAGTAGGGGGGACCACATCTGAGGGCGCACAGCTCACTAGCTCTGCGAGCAGAGACGACAGCTACTAAGAAAGCAGTCTTTAAAGTGAGCAGTCTAAGGTCTATGGTGGTAAGGAGTTCAAACGGTGGATGCTGGAGAGCCCTGAGAACCAGGGAGAGTGACCATTGCGGGGGAATAGGTTTCTGGTCAGGGAAGGTGTTCTTGAGGCCCCGCAGGAAGAGCTTCAGACGAGGATGACAGAAGAACGAGGATGCCTGGGACATTGGCGGTTGGTGTGCGATGATGGCGGATAAATGGATGCGAAGAGAAGATAAGGTAAGGCCAGACCTTTTAAAGAGTAGGAGGTATTGGAGTATCCAGGTAAGAAGTGGGTTGATAGGATCAAACCCCTTGTCTGCCGCATAGAAGAAGAACCTCCTCCAATTATAGTGATAAAGTTTAGTGGTGGAGGGTTTGCGGCATGCCGCGATGATGGAGTCTATGAACTCAGTATCCTCCACGTGGTCAGTTGAAGGCGTGAGAGGTCTGGATGAAGGACCTGGCTGGAGTTCTGAGATAAGTCCGGGAACAGAGGAAGACAAAAATGACTGCTGGAGATCCCGAGCAGGGAGGCGAACCAGGGTTGTCTGGGCCACGAGGGGGCAATCAGAATAAGATTCGGTCTTTCCTGAAAGATCTTGACCACTACCTTGTGTAGGAGTGGAATTCGTGGGAATGCATACTGAAGGCTGTGCCTCCATGGTAGGAGAGCGTCCCCCAGAGAGTCTAGTCCTTTGCCCATCCTTGAACAAAACAGATGACATTTCCTGTTGTTGCGAGAGGCAAAAAGATCGATCTGAGGGGACCCCATTTGTCGCACGTGGTTGAAGGTCGAGGGATGCAGTTCCCATTCGTGGTTTGAGTGCTGTCTGCAACTCAGGTCGTCTGCATCGAAGTTCTCCTCTCCCGGCAGATGCATCGTTACCGGATGGAAGTTCTGTTTGAGACACCAGTTCCAGAAGTGGATGGTGAGATCCAACAGGCGTGCTGAATGAGTTCCACCCTGTTTGTTGATGTAGTACATGGCAGTTGTGTTGTCGGTTACCGCCAGTACTACATTGCCGGAGAGGTGTCGGAGCAACGCCCGAAACGCCTTGAAGATGGCCACGAGTTCCAGCTCGTTGATGTGGAGCTGACATTCCTGTGGAGACCAGTGGTTGTGGATCCAGTAAGTGAGGCACACTGCACCCCAACCTGTGTTGCTGGCATCTGTAGTCACTTGAATTGTTGGAAGCGGGGACCTGAACGGACGGACGGAGAGAAGATTGGACCTGCTGGACCACAAGGTGTGTTGTGGGGGCAGGTCGGGTGGGATGGTAAGCATCTTGGATGGCGGATCTAGGGGATCGAAGTGATGCAGAAACCAGTTCTGGAGATCTCTCTGAGCCTTGCATGCACGAGGACAGATGTCATTGAGGCCATGTAGCCTAGATGGAGTATCTCGGCGATCCTGTCTTGAGGAGGGGAAGCCATGGCTTGAGTGGAGTCGAGCATAGCCCCTATGAAGGCCACTACTGGAGGTGGAAGTAGATGGGACTTTTTGAAGTTTACTTGGAGACCCAGAGAGTCCAGAGTTGTGAGGATGGTGCAAATGTCCTGACAGGCTTTTTCTTCGGAGTCTGCCATGACTAGCCAGTCGTCTAGGTACAGGAAGACGACGACTCCCAGGGTGCGTAGATGTGCTGCAACCGGCACCATGCATTTGGTGAAGACCCGAAGGGCCATTGCCAAATCAAATGGCAGGGCGAAATACTGGTAGACGTCGTCCCCTAGGGCGAACCAAAGAAGATGCCAGTGTGCGGGATGGATGGAGATGTGGAAGTATGCATCCCGCAGATCCACAACTCCTAACCAGTTGCCTCTCCGAAGCAGAGGAATGATCTTTTCCAGAGTGATCATCTGGAACTTTTTGTAGACCAGAAACTTGTTGAGGATGCAAAGATCCAGAATCGTCCTTAGGCCGCCATCCTTTTTTGGAACCATGAAATAACGAGAGAAGAGACCGCCTTGCGACAGGGCCCTTGGCACTCGTTGGATGGCTCCCTTCTGAAGCAGAGATGCAACTTCTTCCAACAAAAAAGGGAGAGGGGGATGCGAACAATGTTCCCCAATGAGGGATGGGACTTCAACTCCAACAGATAACCATCCTTTATAACAGAAAGGACCCAAAGGTCCAAAGTAACTGTTTCCCAAACAGGCAGGAAAGGACGCAGGTGGATGCCCTGGGCGTCACTATTAATCTTGGTGCCTCCTGTCCCTTGGTTTGGAGGCGGAGGAGGAGGGCTTAGGCTTCTTGGACTTTGAAGCGAAGGTGGAGAAGGTGGAGGACCGAGCAGACTTCTCTCGTTGAGGTCTGGAAGATGACTGTGAGGAAGGAGGCCAGTAATGGCGGTGAGGTTGGAAACGGAAGGACTGCTTTGGCCTCTGTGGAATAACATTAAGTTTTTTCGCCATGTCCTGTTTCTTGTGGTGGTCCTCCATCAGGTCGTCCGTGGAGGTCTTAAACAGTCCTGTGCCGTCAAAGGAAAGGGCCTTGATTTGAGCCTTATGCTTGTCGGAAAGGCCAGTGGTATGGAGCCAAGCATGACGCCTCAAGGTGATAGAGGTGTTAAGCACCTTGGATGAACAGTCAAACGTGTGCTTGGACGTATGCATCTGTTGGGCTGCTAAGGCCATGGCCTCCTTGTAAAGGGCAGAAACCTCTGCCCTCTTGGCCTCCGGGATGAGCTCAAGAAAAGGATGTAAATGCGCCAAGTGCTCTCTCTGGTACGCCCCCATCGCACCTTGATAATTGGAGATCTTGTGGAGGAGCATAGAATAGGAATAGAGATGCCTTCCCATAGTGTCTAGTTTACGGCCTTCCTTCAATGGGGGGATAGGTGTCTGCTTTTTGCGAGACTGTACCTGCGACGAGGCCACCACAACTGAGTTCGGAGTGGGATGCTTGTCAAGGTAGGGGGCTTTATCGTCGTGGACTCTATAAAGCACCTCGCGTTTTCTGGAAACCGAGGTAGCTGACAAAGATTGGAAAGAGTCCTCCGACCATGGTGAGAAAAGATGGGATCAGAGTAAGGTGGACTGGGGCAGTCTCCTCCGAGGCAATGCGGCTGAAGATATGCAGACCCTCTTAGGCTTGGGTTGATGGATTGGAAGGTTGATGGTTTTAGCCATCCGAACCAGGAAGGCAGCATAATTCCGCAATGATTCCGATGAAGAGGGGGGAGACTTTTCTTCTACCTCCGAAACCGGCGATGTAACTAGATGGACCGAACCCAAGGCTTCGGATTCGAGGTCAGATTGCTCCGAATCCTCCGACGAATCCGAGGGAGAGCCGGTGGGGAGCTTTTCAATCTCCGTAGAGTCGGAGGATTGAATGGACCATTGGCATCCATCGAATTTCAAAGAAAACGCCGGGATCGGGGGAACCGAAACCGCCGGTACCGGTGAATGATGATGTCCGGTACGGTGTTTCTTACTTGGAGGCTTGCTGGGAACCGACGAAGTCAAGCTCGGATCCAGCGGAGTCAGAGCTTGGGCCACAGCCGTGGCAACGGACATCAATGGTACCGAAAGGGTCGTTGGTCCCTCGAATCTGACAGTCGGTTCCAACACCTCCACTGAAGCCGGGGGAGTTGGACCCACTAGCGATGCTTCTTGGAAGGCTTGTCCCCTCGAGGAACGTCGGCAGCCCGGGTGGAAGCTATCGGGACCGACAATAAAGCCAAAGGACGGTCTTCGAATCCGACCGTATGGCGGAGCGAAGAGGTCGTTCAGGACGCCATGGAGGCTGAAGGAGAATGCGCGGGTGGCGCGGGGGACCAACAGGTCCCAGCCTCCGAAGTTGGAGTGCCCTTCGACTTAATAAGACTAATATTCAGCGGCAAGGCCATGTCATAATCGGATTATGAGACGGAGGAATCGGTGGGGAGAAGCTGATGGAACTCGGGACGTGCCGACATTGGCGCTGCCGAACCCGAGCATTCCGTCGCGATGGTTAAAGCCTCCGACGGAGCCGAAGCTGTAGCCGGTACCGGTTTCGAGGATTTCACCGGTTTGAGGGCCTTGAAGGACGAAGTCTTGGGTGACAGTTTCGACTTCACTACACCCTCTAGAATTGGGATCTTCTTAGGTTCCCCCCCCCATACCCGACACCTCCGACTTACAGCTGGACTCCGGAGAAGCTTTTTTCTCCATGGGTTGAGGCTGAAGTGAGCGTTCAAGAAGGTAAGAAGCTAGCCAATTACGGTGGTTCTTCAAGGCCTGAGCGCTGAATCCACAGCAGATTAAGCAGGCCTCGGGTCGGTGGTGTTCCCCAAGACAGAATAGACACTTTTCGTGTCCGTCTGTATGTGGGATCTTACTTCCACAACTGGAACACTTTTTAAAAAAAGTCACGGAAACTAACGCAACAGAACCTCTAGCCATGGCAGTTAAGAAGAACTGAGGTGTTTAGGCAGGAACACCCACACACATGCACAGGGGGTGGGGGTGGAGACTAACGAACTTTCCTATTGCTAGGGAAGTCCGACCTCTGGCACAGGGGTGCCTGGGAAACCTATCTGTGTGGCTTCACGAAGGCCACGATGGAGAAGCTGTAGAAGGGCGAAGATCTCCCGAAGACAATCTTGAGTTTGATAAGCCATAGCGTGATGGGCACCGAGAACTGCCCCAATGAAGGAAACCACTGGAGACGGGGTCAGTTTTGACTTCTTTACGCTGATTTGCAACCCCTAGGTTGGAAAGGGTTTGAAGAACGGAGGCAAGGTCGGTCTCTGCTTGTTCTCAGGATTCCATCACCACGAGCCAAACGTCTAGGTATAGGAATACTGTGATGCTCTGGGTTCTGAGATAGGCCTGCACAGGCACCATGCAATTAGTGAAAACTCTTGGGGCAGTGGCCAAACCAAATAGCAGGGCAGAATATTCGAAGATGTCTTGACCGATGTGTCTGTGAGATGGGTAAATAGAGATGTGAAAGTAAGCATCTTTTAAGTCCACAACTCTGAACCAGTCTCCCCTGCAAAGAAGGGGGATGATCTTTTCCAAGGTCACCATTCTGAATTTGGATATCACCAGAAAGGTGTTGAAGAGCCGAGGGTCTAAAATACATCATCCTTCTTGGGAACTGTAAAGTATCTTGAACAATGACCATGGATGGTTGGAGAGATGGGCTGGATGGCTTTCTTTTGAAGCAGGGATGTTACTTCCTCCAGCAGACATGGAGTAGGGTCGGTGTGAAGAACATTCCCCAGAGGATGGAAGGAGAGAAATTCCAGAAAGTAACCTCATATAGGACCCACCGGTCTGAGGTTAAGGACTGCCAGGCTGGGAGAAAGGGTGCATGGCATATAGGATGGGGAGAGTCAAAACTCATCCCTATGCCTGCGATCTCTGGACTTGGTGGTCTGAGGTGGAAGTGACTTGGATTTCCTTCCTTTGGAAGAGGAGAAGGAGGTGTACAAGGAGGATGTGAAAGGGCAATCTCTGGGCTGTTACTTACTATTGGAGGAGCAAAATCCAGATGTGTAGGCCGGTCTTCAAGGCTGGAAATTTATTTATTTATTTATTTATTTATTTATTTATTTATTTATACAATTTATATGCCGCCCACTACCCAAAGGTCTGCTGGGGACGCAGTTGGGATGACATTCAGCATTTTAGCAGTATTTTGCTTTTTATGTTGATCTTCCATTAGAATCTAATGACTAGATCCTCTGTGGTTGGATGAAATAGGCCATCTCCTTCGAAAGGAAGGTTCTCAATTTGAATCTTGTGGTCGTCTGACAGGGCTGTGGAATGAAGCCATACATGTCAGCGCACACTGATGGTTGCCCCTAACTGCTCTGAGGCGCAGTCAAAGATATGATGAGACGAGCGCATCTGTTGCGCTGCAAGGGCCATAGCCTCCTCAAAAATGATGGATGCCTCAGGACATTTGGCTTCGGGAATAAGGTTTAAGTGCTGGAGATGAGAGAGCAGCTCCCTTTGGTAGGCCCCCATAGCGCTTGGTAAGTTAGAGATCTAGCAGCAAAATTATACATGTTACGTTCTAAAGTGTGCAATTTTCTGCCCTCTTTAGATGAAGGAATCGGAACCTGTTTGGTTCTGGATTGCACCTCAGAAGAGGCAACCACCACAGAATTAGGTTGGGGGTGTTTACTCAGAAAAGGTGCGTTCTTGTCATGTATTTTGTACAGGGATTCAATCTTCCTTGAAACAGAGTTATTCCCAATCTTCTTAAAAGACTCAGCAGCCATAGAAAGGAAAAATGGGAACATGGAGAGGTGAACCGGAGCGATCTCTTCCGATGAGATTTTGCTGAAAATGTGGTCAATGTGTCTAGGCCTGGGATGATGCATAGGTAGATTGATGGATTTTGCTATACGAGATATAAAATCTGAATAGTTGCGGAAAGCCTCTAAAGAAAAAGGGGAGAACGCTCTTCTGTTTCTGAATCTGGAGTGGTGGCTATTTCTTGTGGTTCATGGTTGAATTTGTCAGCTTCCGAAGAATGGTTTGAGCCTGAATCCAAGGCCAAAGTGGAAGATCAAGATGAAAGATCAGAGGTGTTGGAGCAATCTGTTGGTTGAACAGACCAACGTTTTCCATTGAATCTAAGCAAAAAAGCCAGAATCGGTGGCATCAGTACTGACAAAGATGACGCCGAACCCGAAGGTGCAGCAGTGGAAGACCTTTTCCTTTTCTTCGGGATCGAAGAGCCAGGATCTATATCCGTTGCAGTCGAAGTCAACGTTTTAGATGGGTGAGGGATCGAACCCAAAGATGCCATGGCTTTCAAAGTGGCAGTCAGTACTGAAGTGATCGGAGGATGAACTGAGGACTGAGAAGGGTCATTGACGGCGCACACGTTTGCACTCCTTATCTTTGTGGTGCTTTTTTGCCTTCTGGGCAGATGCTACCGGATTCGGCTGTCGAGACGGAGAACTGTATCGGGCATGCACTGACGAGGTCGGCGAGGGGGCAGACCTCGAAGAGGCGGTCGGCGAGGGGGCAGACCTGGCCCTTGTAGATCCTGATGGGGGAATCCGCAGCATTGGGTTTGAAAACCGTGCCTCTGGACAGAAGACCGGATGGTGATGTCGAGGTTGTCGAGATTGGAACAAACATGTCCTTCATCAAACTGATGTTCAGAGGACCCAAGGTTTGATGCTCTCTGTTGTCCGAGGACAACAAATCTGAACGGTCTGAAGAAAACAAGGGATCAAGCTTGGGATGGTGAGAAAATGTTGGAGACAAACCCAAAGGGGGGGGATTTTTCAGGTTTGACCAGAAGGAGTTTTCGAAGTCGAAGAGGAATTCTTCAAGGTTGGTTTCTACTTTGAAGCTTTCTCTAACACCGGTAATTTCTGGGCTTTAGATACCAAAGGGCTATCTAAGATCGGCAACTTATGAGATGGTGCCTTATTCAATACTGATGGGCTGGACACAGCCAAAGAAGGGGATTGGGTTTTCTCCATCTTCTGAGGAGTGAGAGACCTTTCCAGGAGGCAAGTATTAAGTCTATTCCTTCAGATTTTTAAGGGCTGGGTTGCTGAAGCCCTTACAAATCAAGCAGGCCTCAGGACGATGGGATTCTCCGAGGCAGTAAAGACACCAAAGATGGCTGTTGATGTGGGGGATCTTAGCTCCACACCACACACACTTTTTAAAAGGTTGAAAAAATACCATAAACGGCCAAAAAATACGAACACAAAGAGGTTGGAAGAAAAAAAAATATGTGGAGACGAGACATGTCCTCTAAGCACAGCGGTAGGAGGGAACTGAGGTGTTTGGGCGGGAAGCCTCTCATGCGTGAGGCGAGGGGGGTGGAGACTAACAAACATTCCTATTGCTAGGGAAGTCTGACTTCCGCGCGTGTGCACCGGGAAACCCATCTATGTGGCTCCACAAAGGCCATGAAGGAGAACAATTTGTTACCACTTCTATGGAATCTGGATGTTTATCTATCAAGAGTTCATCAGCCTATTTGTTGACATTGTCAAATACAGTAACAGCACTTTCAAGATGTGCAGCATTAACATGAGGAAAAACAATTAGGAGAGATATGATGGCACTATTCAAATATTTCAAAAATTGTACAGGATAGGGGCAGTATCAATTCTCAGTCAACTGAAGAGCAAAGCTCAAACAACAGGAAGACAGAATTATGTTCTGTATCAGAAAAAAAACTGCTTAACTGTTAGACCAGTACAACAGTGGAACCAATTACTTTGGAAGGTGGTAAACTGGAGGCATTAAACCAAGTCAAAGGACTTTTTCCAGAAGGTAAACGTTTAGGCAAAACCAACGATTTTTAATAGTCTGGGCCCCAAAATTCTTGCAGATGGTAGAGAACAATCTGAGGACACTAATGAGAAAACATGACCTCTTAGCGTGGCAGTAAGAGGGAGCTGAGGCGTTTGGGTGGAAACCTGCTTGCACATGCTCAGTGTGAGTGGGAGGGGACTAACAAACTTTCCTATTGCTAGGGAAGTCCGACCTTCGCGCAAAGGCACTTGGGAAACCCATGTGTGTGTCTTCACAAAGGCCATGATGAAGAACCACATAAGAAAGGGGTGTCCAAACTTTTTGCAAGGAGGGCCAGATTTGGCGAGGTAAAAATGTGTAGGAGCCAACCATTCAGCCGTATTTGGCCCCTGGGCCAGACTTTGGATAAGTCTCTATAACATGCAAGGAGGAAGGGAGGATGCTGCAGCAATGGAGGCTGGGTGGTGGTGGACAGAGGCAGGAAGGGCAGGCAAAACATAAAATTTCAAGTTGATGCCTCCATCCAGTATGGGGAAGGGCCAGCTGGTGGGGATGCATGACAGGCTGAGCTGGTGAGGAGAAGAGGCCGCGGGCCACTCAAAATTTGTAAACGGGCCGCATTTGGCCCCCGGGCCTGACCTTGGACATGCCTGACATAAGAGTTTTTTGGCAGCAACTATGACACAAAGGACAGCTTCAATTTCAACATTTTTTTCTATCAGCTTTCATTACTATCCAGCTTCCATCCATACATCATGGTTGGAAAAACGAGAGGATGATTTTGGTCTTGGTCTCTAGCAACACATCCTTACCCTTGATTACCTTTTGTAATTTCTTCACTGCTGCACTTCGGAGTCTCAGTCTTCTGATTTGGATTGACAGATAAGGTAGACAGATGCTCAAAATACTTAAATGTCTTCATTAATGTTAGCTGTAGCTCTTCCATACTCACGATTTTTGTCTTCTTCACACTCAACTGCAGGCCAGCTTTTACACTTTTTAAAATTTCACTAAAGGTCATTTCAAGTCATTGCTGCATACTGCATCCTGGTGTCATCTGCATATCTTAAATTATTGGTGTTTCTTCCAACGATTTTCACTGCTCCTTCATCTGAATTTAGTCTTGCTTTCTGTATGATATGCTTCACATACAGATTGATCACATAAGGGAAAACATGCACCCTTGCTTCACACCTTTGCCTATAAGAAAACATTATCTATTTCCATATTCTGTCCTAATGGTAGCTTTTTGTACACAATACAAATTATGCATCAGGACTATCAGTACTAATAAATGGCACACCTATTTCTTTTAGAACCCCTAATTTCTCATGTTCCACATAGTCCAAAGGCTTTGTTGTTGTCTATAAAGCACCAAGTGGTCTCTTATGAAATTATTTTACACATTCCAGTAGTCATCTGTTGTCAAGTGTCTCTTTTCGGGATCCTGCTTGAACAGATTATTTCACTGACTTTCTAGAACAGTCATATCCTTGCCAAAATCATACAGATTACATCCTCACCTTTGTCTCCAGAAATCTTGTTAAACTGTTCCATCAGTTCTTGCTCTGATTTGAAGGGAGAATACTTATAAATCAGTTCAGTCTCGATGACAAATTTCTCCATGTTGTCTGACAAAGGCTCCCTAGTATGGGCATTCCATGTGGGCAGTGGCACAATTACCTACACACCAATGACAAAAAAGATTTCTAAAACATTCTTTTGAGGTTTTTGACTTCCCATGGTCTTCCAATGATCACAAAGGCAGTCAATCAAAACCAAATTTCCTAAACTCGTACTGAGTATTTCAATAATGATGTCACTGCTTATACATTAATAACAACAAACAAAATGAACATTCTGGAAAGAAATCAAATTGTTCAATTATACTATGATCAGGCAGAGTCTAAGCATTCAAATTGATAAAGAAGCAGTGCAAAATCTGACCAGGCTTATCATTCCAATATTAGTTATTATTTATATACTAATTCATAAAAGACACCAAACTGAGCTTATGCCACAATGACAGAAACTGATTCTCTAATTAATGGAAAAACAGCTGAATAAAAGAAACACAGGTTACTTACCTGTAATAGTAGTTCTTCGAGTTACGCATCTGTGAATTCCCACTAATGGGTTTTCCTTCTGCACCTGCGCAGCTCACTGGATTTTTTCAAGCTTTGTTCAGCTCCAAGGGACCTCCGCCTGCTCTCACTGAGCATGCTCAGGGTCTCCCGCACAGCCATCTCCAGTTCCTCACATGTCTGCCGCTGCAATGAGAGAAAGACAAGGAAGTGACGGACAGAGGGGAGGACGGGTGGGAAGTGGGAATTCACAGATGCGTAAATCGAAGAACTACTATTACAGGCAAGTAACCTGTTTTTCTTCTTCGTAGAATCTGTGAAATCCTGCTAATGGGACACTAGCAAGCTAACATACAGGCGGTGGGCCATCATGGCAAAGAAAATGAGAGGACGGCTCTACCGAAGGCGGTGTCAGATCTGGCCCTGACATCCAATTTATAATGTTGAGCAAAGGTAGACGGAGTGGACCACGTGGCAGCCTTGCAGATGTCTTGTATGGATACTCCTTTGAGAAAGGCCAATGATGAGGTGGCTCTCGTGAAGTGGCTCTGTGGGGTGCATGGTAGCAGAGTTCCAGGCAGCTAGTAGGCCAGTTGGATAGTCTCAGTAATCCGCCTAGATATTGTTTGAGACGTAACTGGCATGCCACAGGAAGCACTGGAAGTGCGCACAAACAGCCTACTGGACTTACGAAGTGTGGCCGTTCTGGAGGTGTAAAAGAGGAGGGCCCTCCTCACATCAAAGGTATGCAGAGATCGCTCCAGATCATTGATTGGAGATGGGAAGTAGGTCGGCAAAACTAGAGGCTGGCTGAGGTGAAAGTGAGAGATGACTTTTGGAAGAAAGGAAAGGTCTGGGCAGAGCATTACCTTGTCCAGATGGAATTGAATTAAAGGCGGATCCGCTCTGAGGGCTGCTAGGTCCGATGACCGCCTGGCTGATGTTATGGCTAACAGAAACGCCAGTTTAATGGATAACATGTGCAGCGGGACCGTGGCCATGGGCTCGAAGGGTGGTTTAGTGAGTCTTTTGAGGACTAGGTTCAGCGACCATTGAGGGGGAATCAGTGACCTAGCAGGGTGAAGGTTCCTAGTACCCCGAAGGAACCGCTTTACAGTAGGGTGTTGGAAGAGGTTAGCAGACTCTGAGTCTGGAGGGTGATGGGCCTCTATGGCTGCTGTATAGACTTTCAAAGTTGAAAGAGAGAGACACCTATTGAATAACACCAGGAGAAAGCTTAATAAGGTGTCTACTGATGCAGGAGACGCCGTCAAGTGATCATCACGGGTAAAAGCAAGGAAACACTACCATTTGTAGTGGTAGAGAGTAGCTGTCAATGGCTTTCTGGCATGTGCCAAGACCTCAGTCAGAGAGATTGGATAAGCCACGCCGTGAGGTGGAACGACTGAAGGTCTGGGTGCAGAAGGTGACCGTTGTCTTGAGAGAGTAGATCAGGCACTTGTGGCAGGTGAAAATAGTGTGATGACATAGCTTTGAGGGTTAGGAACTAATGCTGCCTAGACCACCAGGGTGCTATGAGTATAGTGCGGGTCTGTTCCTGGTGGAGTTTGACTATCGTTTTGTGTAGCAGAGGAAGCGGTGGAAAGGCGTAAGTCCGTTTGCCATTCCAAGAGATGGACAGGGCATCGCCCAGCAAGTGCCGACCCCTGCCCGCTCTGGAGCAGAATAGGACACATTTGGCGTTCTGTGGTGAGGTGAAAAGATCGATGTGTGGGGTCCCCCATCTGTGGCAGAGGTTGCGGAGACCGATTTGGACAGGCTCCATTCATGATCGTTGTATGTTAGCCTGCTGAGTTTGTCCGCGATCATATTGTCCTCTGAGGCTATGTGGATCGCGGTGAGAAGTATGTCTCTGTGGTAGCACCAGGTCCATATCCGCAGAGTTAGGGTCAAGAGGGTATGGGAGTGCATTCTGCCTTGTTTGTTTATATAATGTAGTGCCATGGTGTTGTCGGTCACTATTTGCACGAACTGCCCCTTGAGGAGTAGAGCAAAGGACCTCAGTGGCTTGAAAATGGCAAGGAGTTCGAGGAAGTTGATGTGATGGTGTTTGAGAGACTCCAACCACGTGCCATGGGTCCGTATACCCTGACAGTGCGCACCCCAGCTGGTGGTGCTGGCATCGATGGTCATCAGGACTGTCGGGTAACACTGCCTGAAGGGACAGCCGACTGTCAAATGAGGTGTAATGGCCCACCATTGCAGGGCGGAATGCAGAGCGTGAGTGACCCAGAGTGGTTAGGAAGGGTGATGTTTCAGTGGATGGAACCTGGAGAGGAGCCAAGCTTGTAGAGGTCCTCAAGGATGTGGTTGAGGCCATTAGGCCTAGAAGGTGCTGGGCCGTAAGGGCTGTGACATTGCGTCGAGGCCTGACGCGTTTCAGGCCCTTGAGTATTTTCTGAATCCTGTCCCCGGGGTAGGAAGACTTTTCCGCAGGTGGAGTCAAGGATGGCCCCGATATAGTGAACTGTCCTTTGAGGTAGTAGGATGGATTTCTTGGCATTGATGCTGAATCCCAAAGAGATAAGTAGATCCACTGTATAGCTTATGTGTTGTTCTGCTTTTTGTTTTGTAGGTGAGACAATGAGCCAATCGTCTAGGCACGGGAAGATGTTTACTCCCTGAACGAAGGAAGGCAGCTACCGGGGCGAGACACTTCGTAAATACGTGAGGAGCGGTGGAGAAGCCAAATGGTAGAGCCGAATGGTAGAGCCTTGAATTTGTAAGTTTTGTGGGCGTAGAAATTTTCTGCGAGAGTGCCTGATGGTGATATGGAAATGAGCAAGATGCAGGTCTAAAACTGCAAACCAATCTCCTTTTTGGAGGAGAGGGATGATGTTTTCTAGAGTAGTCATCCTGAATTTCTTGGGTTTGATGAAGGAGTTCAGGATTCTGAGGTCTAAAATGGGCCTTAAGGTGCCATCCTTTTTTAGAATGGTGAAATAATGCGAGTAGAAGCCATAGGTATCACCTTGTGGTACGGGTTCGATGGCATCCTTTAAAAGGAGGGCTTGGACTTCGTCCTACAGTGGTTGAGATGGTGGAGTCGTTATCACCATGCCCAACGGAGGCAGCTGGTTGAATTCTATGGTATAGCCTTCGTGTATGATTTTAATGACCCATGTGTCCGATGTTATTGCCTTTCATCTGGGGAGATAGGGTTGCAGACTTACTTCTGCGTGTCATGCTGTGCATGAGGAAGGTAGGTCAGGAGGAGTGCTTCAGCTTCCTGTCGAAGTGGCGGGTAGACTGAGATGTGCGAGGACATGTCTGCTGGTTGGGACTAGGAGGTGGTCAGATAGGTGTTTGGTGCGTTGCTGTGTGTGCTGGTTACAGGAGGAATAAGGGCGGCGCCATTGATGCGTAGTAGGGCGAGATGAGGTCTGAGGAGAAGAGCCCTGGTATGAATAGGAGTGTGCCATCTTGCACATCTTTAGGATGTTGTCCAGGGATTCGTCCGTCGTGGCGGCGAACAGGACCTTTCCATCAAAGGGGGCACTTTTGATCCTATTACAGGCGTCGTCTGTAATGGTTGCTGTAAGGAGACAGGCATGACGCCGTAGGAACACGGTGTTGGCTAGCTGTTTGGCTGCCGCATCGGCAATGTGTCTGGAGGCTATGGTTTCATAGTCCAGGAGAGACATGACCTCCTTCTGATATTAGATGACTTTGGTCCTGGTGTCCTCCGGAAGCCGGTCAAGTGAGAATGACGCCAGGGAATATTGCTTCCTACCAATTAGGTCAAGTTTCCTGCCTTCTTTGTTGCTCGGGGCCGACGTAGACATGTTTGTGGCCCTGTTTTGCATGGTGTTGATGATCAATGAATTTGGCAGAGGATGCTTTGCTAGGAAGCTTGTCTCTTCCCCAAGCGTGCGGTAGAGATTGTCCGTGCGCCTAGGCATAAGGGGAGTGGCTGCCGGTTAGATAAAGAAGCTTTAGCCCTCTGTAGCAGTGATGGTACGAACCCCAAACACAGAGGCGGGGTTTTGTTTTTGCGCAGATGGCCAAAGAACTTGCAGGTTTCATCTGCACCTGGCTGCTGTACTTGTAGGTCCATTACTCTT
Organism: Phrynocephalus guinanensis; assembly: GCA_037367245.1. NCBI lineage: Eukaryota > Metazoa > Chordata > Lepidosauria > Squamata > Agamidae > Phrynocephalus > Phrynocephalus guinanensis. The sequence continues at coordinate 5,344,741 of CM074752.1, forward strand.
GCCACTCTGTTGATGATCTTAGAGTACAGAGTGAAATTGGAGGAGGAGGGGGAGGGGTGTAGCTGTCGTCCCTATGTCCTAGTCAAGCATTTGTAAATTACGAGGTGAGGAATGGAGAGAATGAGCCGATTGCGTGTCATAGTCGGCATCAGCACAGGCTGAGTGTGCCTCTGTCCATAGAGGTCAGGAGAAAAGGGACCTACAGGGCGCAGCGAGCAGGAGTAACAGTCCTCCGGGGGCCTAGAATCCGCAAAAGTGGAGAGGGTGTGTGGGGCAGCAATGTCGAGAGAGGGAGGGGCTAAAATAGGGGCTCTGAGGGGTAGACGTAGGATCTGGATCGAATGAACGGAACGAAGGATGGATCAGGAAAAGAATAATGAGGAAGGTTTTTGCTTTATCCAGGAGATGAGAAACTTGCGACCGTTGCTGGGGGCGGCAAGAAAGGAACTGGAGATGGGTGCGCCGGAGGCCCTGAGCATGCTCAGTGAGAGCAGGAGGAGGTCCCTTGGAGCTGAGCAAAGCTTGAAAAAATCCGTTGAGCTGCGGAGGCGCAGAAGGACACTGACACTGACCTATGAAAATTATAAGCATTCTCTATTACTTAGATTTATTTCTAAAGGTTTTCCAGCCCATGTTTTTCCCTTTTGCTCATCTTGAGGGTTTTTCTGCTCTCTTATAAGTATAGACAGGACCATGCATTATCATGGTTTAAATCTCATTGTTTTAACAATAAGCAAGTGTTCCCACTAATTATGTCCAAACATTCTCTATTTGACCAAGAAATTTAGGAAGACAGGAACGCCGTTTGCCTTTGCTCAGGTGGGTGGGGTGGACTTTTTTTGGTGACCTTGTTACACAAGGTTTTTTTGTTTGATCCCTCTACTTTATTTCATTTGATTAAGGTTTTTTTTGGGGGGGGGTGGAATCCCACAGGTTACATAAGAACATAAGAGCCATGCTAGATCAGGCCAAAGGCCCATCTAGTCCACCTTCCTGTATCGCACAATGGCCCCACAAGATGCATCTGGGAGCGCACAAAACTAGGTATCTGTCTCCGGCAACCACTCCCCTGCATCTGGCCCTTCAAATACCCTGGTTTTAAGCCTGGAAATTACACATCTCCATCATGGTTTGTAACCTGTGATGGACTTTTCCTCCATAAATCTGTCCCCTTTTGAAGGCATCCAGGCCAGATGCCATCACCACATCCTGTGGCAGGAAGTTCCATAGACAACGTGCTGGGTGAAAATTTTTCTTTTGTCTGTTCTTACTCCCCCAGCCCTCAATTTGAGTGTATGTCCCCTAGTATTTTGTGAGAGGGAGAAGAGCGAGATAGATAAGAATAAACAAAAGTAAAAGGTAAATAAAAGGTAAACAGAAGGAAAATTAACACGTCTGTAGACAAACATTTTGAGTGCAGAATTCAAAACTCGGGGATTTAAACCATTATCTATAACTCCACAGATGGGATGATTTGTAATTTGGTAAGAAGTAAAGGCAGAGATTCTGAAACGCAGAACTAAGTGTCACTAAGATTTTAGCTCCTGTAAGCAGATCATTCTAGACTATTTGTTATTGATTGGGTTATGCAAATGAGTCACAATTTTGTAATATAAAAATGCAGACCTTCATTCATATGCTACAGAAACTCCATTCTGCTTATTTCTATACCTCATATTTACAGAAGAGCCCCTGATCAAGGTGTCTCATCACTCCCAGCACATGAACTGACAGAATATGCTAAAGCACTCCCAGTATTCTTTTGCAATTATGCACTACAGAAAAAGAATGGAGGAGAGTGGATTATAAAGGCCATTCATTATCACAGAGATTTTTCTGAAAAGACCCCCAAATAACCTTTGCAGCAACTTAAGAGCTGTCTTAACAAAGAAGTCGATTGGGTTTTATACTCTCAACAGAAAAAAAGGCCTCTTGTACCTTTCAAGACTTGCCCAGAGAAAAAGCACACAAATGTGCACATCTGCAAAGGCTTACAGGATGTTTCAGAAGAACAAGGTGTGCATTTAAAAATACAAGTAGCTAAAAACAGGCAGAGCTGATAAAAAAATACAGCCATATTCCAATCAACAAATAAAGTATGTTAAGAGAAACAAAACACAGAAATATACACATTAAAAACTGACATCTTTCTTCCACATCTTGCAAACACAGATTAAGGATGAGATGAAAACAGAGGCAGCATAAAAAAAAAACCCAGAATGAATTCAAGATGCGGAATATCCTGAATAGTCTGACCCAGTCTTTTCATAATTATCTGTAGGTAGACTGCAAGAATACATACTGTTTCTAAAATAACCAACATTACGCGGAAATGGCTTCATGTTTATCAAATAAGGGAAGCAAAAAGGTAGCTGTAATGAAGTCATATGCAAATATCTTGATTTTTAAAGCCACAAAAGGCATGCCAACCTCGTCAATGCCTTCTTCCTCGTGAAAGGTGCGGGATAAAAAAAGGCAGGTCATGGTACTGTCCTTCTTTGTGAAGAGAATAAAATCCTTCCCAATCCGCATGGAACCCCTGTGAGTAGATTTCAATGTTACAATTTATACCAACAAAGGCAGCGCAGCAAAAGTGGAACAGACTCCTGAGAGGGTGACCCCTTTTTTGGGTGCTTCTGCTAATTCATTTGGGAACAAGACTACAGTATTATGTTGAAATACCTATATTGCAGCATGAAAACGGCTTTGGTTTGTCTCTAAAGCTATTATTGTTCTAGGGCAGTGATGGCGAACCTTTTAGGGACTGAGTGCCCAGACTGCAATTCAAAACGCACTAATTTTTCACAAAGGGCGAATACAGCAATTTAACCTAAATACAAATGGCAGTGAAGGGGCGATGTTGGGTGCACACAGAAAGGGCTCCGAGGGCCACACTGTTCTAATGTGTCACTTTAAGATGGTGCCCATTAATGAAAACAAGTAGCAGCTTTTAATCAACTATATTACTTCTTTCAATGGACCCCATTCTATTTTAGTTTTAAGGAGAGCAGATCCATTGAAATAAATGAGCAGTTAATAACTACATACGTCCCACTGATTTCTATGTTTCTCTTTCGTTGGCACTAAAATTTAGTTTAAAACATTAAATCAATATTTGAAATTTTCAACGATGCATTTGAAATTTTTGAAAATATGTCAGTTTACAAAAGAGAATTTTTGCCGATTTCTTAAAAATAACAACCATCTTTATATTTCATGTTTATTTCATACCACACTTTTAATATGGAGACCTGTGTTTTCTACTGATAACTTTCAAACTCATTAAAAAAACATGTTATACAAGCAAGCATCAGAAAAGTCTATACTCCTATTCAAAGTGTTGGGATATATGTCTCAGTAAGTGTGATGGTAATACTGAGAAGTAGCCTGGTAACAATTCCACTATAATTGTTTACATAAATAATGGCAATATATCACCATGTGTATTTACAATTATATATAATAATACATAATTTTTACAAACTGTGTAAGAACATATCCATATACCATCAGGTAAGAGGCCAAAAACATGAGTTAAAAAATGAAAGGGTAATGCAACTTTTTTCTTTATTTGTATCAGAGCATTGCAAAACTTAAAATTATGGATGAATATGAAATATAGTTAAAATTAAAATGAAATTAATTTTGTTAAGCTAATGGGGCTATTTTTGACCAGAAACAGGCTCCTTCAATAGCATCATCTCAGCCATTTGTTGTATCTTCATTTTTACACATGGTGCAGCGCAAACTGCATGTACATAAGTATTATATTGATTTAATTTCTCCACAGACACAGAAAATTTGTCTTCTATCCAAGTAGACCCATTTTAGTTGATTATTTTTGATATTCCTAATTCACCTTAAAGGATAGGATAGGAATAGGATAAGAATAGGATAGGAATCTTTATTGTCATTGCCCCCTTGCAGGAACAACAAAATTTTGTGGTTGCTATATAAAACTCATTTAAAACATTCCACATAGATTTAAAAACAGGTACAACACATAATATGACATATAAAATGACTAAAATATGACATATAAAATAAGTTGACTTCAAAGTCCAGGATTTCCATTTAAGGCCAATATTGCTCTAAAAAAGAAGCTATTTTTGAGACGGTTTGTTCTTGCCCTAAGTACTCTATATCTCCGTCCCGATGGCAGCAACTCAAAGAGGCGATGACCAGGATGTGATGGATCTCTTAATATATCTAATGCTTTACAGTGGCACCTGGTATTTTAAATTAAAATTAAAGCCTATCAAGTGACTTCCAGATGGCCCAGCCAGAGTCTTATCCTAGTGGGAGACTCCTCAGCCTTTGGAAAGGTGGTTTTTTAAAATTTTATTTTATTTTATTTTATTTTATTTGCTCTCCAGGTTTAGCCTAGGTTTTCCTGGTTTGGAACTCAAGTTATTTGCAGAAAACTCTTTCTCGGTTTAAGCTGTTGTCTAGAGGATGTCCATGAAGTTGCTGGGTTTGGTGCTGTATTGCCTTATTTTAATTCACTATTTTCTAGGACCTTTCAAGGTACCTCTGGAGAAGCAATGCCAACCCAATGATAAACCTTTTCAATTGTCAGGGAGCAAGTAACAACCCTGCATGATGGATGTCTGATGACAAGGAATTAGGCATCTTTGAAATCTACTAATACAAACCAATTCCTTTACCTCTGTATGTGAGGATCACAGCACATCACTCATGGTGACCACCTGATAATGTTCTCTAATGATGCAGGTGTTGATGGCCCAAAAATCAAACATGGATTTAATCTCTTTTTGGAATTGGGATATCATGAGAAAAACACCCATTAGGATTTGCATGCCGTAGTTTGGGTCTGATGGTGCTTTAGTTGTGAAGACTTCATTGACTGGTGGCAGCTACAGTCTGAAGAAGAGAGATGCCATTGATGACCTTGAGAAAGCATCCATACTAACATACTGTACTGTGGTCTTTTTGCTTTCAAAGTTGCTCACCCTCAAGAGAGGTTAACTAAGCATTTTGCAACTGTCCTTCATGAAACTAAACCGAGGGAAGGTGCACTCCAGTGTGAGTGGGAAGGACACCAATGATCGGAAGCTTTCAGTCTTGAGGATTCCAAATGCAGTAGCTCTGTGCAGGTGCAGGTAAATCTGTTCCAATTCATAGACCACCACCAAGAACACCAACAAAAGAAAATTCTTTGTTCAACTGGAGGCATGAGTGCCTCAGAACAACCTTCTCTCTGAAGAAAGCTGCTTTGACTGTTATTCCTGTACTTCTTAATATCTCATAAAACAGATTTTTCCAGTCTGGATGGGTCTCCTAAGTTTCTTCTTTGGAAAAATGCAATCCTATTTGAACTGTACTTCAATATTGAAATTTACTGCAACTTTAGTTGCATATGCTTAATTGTAAAAATAAGTGGGATTGGATAAAGATGGCAATAAAATTCTTCTGAATGACCTCAAGAGAGTGAGACGAGAAGGTGCCAATTTACATACACTTGACAACCCTACATAGATGCTGGGCATGGTTCACCCAAAATACAGTACCCTCTTATCAACAGGAAGATCGTCACTGATAAAGCACAGATATGTATTTTCAGGAATGCCTTTTTGTGTAAGAAAAGAATATGACACAATGTAATTCTATCTTAAATCAATTTCTCAAGAAAGGTTTTAAAAAATGCATGCAAGACAGGTCTGGTCCTAAGCAAGCAAGAAAACAAACCAGTCAAAGAAATGCAACCATTTTTCTTAACAACTTAATGTCTTTTCTCCTGCAATTCAGGTAGTTACTAATATAGCAGTCATCTCTAATGTGACATAAGATATCTGTCTTTTTTATTTTTTTTTTATTATTATTTTGCCTGAAATTCAAGAGGTTGGCATCCATATACCTACGATTTCAAACCATTCCCATATTGTCCAATCTGAGTGGATTCCGGTGACCGTTTAGCAGATTTACCAAACTGAATTACACTTGCAGCATCATCTAAAAACAAAAAAAAACACGAGCATATCAGCAACCGTATATATCACAAACCACTATATATCACATTCATAAGTACAAAACGTAAGGATTATCAGCCCAAACACACAGCCCTTACATGTTGTGAAGAACAGCTGAAACCGTTCCAAGTGTGTGGGGGGGAATCAATACTATTGACTAAGTTTAAAACAAGGCACACACCCTCTCAAACATGGTGCATTATATCTAAACCAGGGTGGATTTAAAAATCACATTTTTTATTTAAATCAGATTTTTAAAATTTTAAATGCTTTTTGAGGAAAAATCTCTCTAAAGATCATGTTCTAGTTAAGACACATTATAGCCCAAAGATATCATGAAATTAGTTTTTAATTATGTAGCATAAGGCGGTATTATTCAATTCACAATGTCATGCTCTCCCAGAGGTTTCTGATTATTTGGGGCAATTTTTATAAGATATTATCAAAGATGCTTGGTTTTGCTATTTTCAAAACTGTGCATTCGGGTCTGCAACGATAACATGCCTCCATCATAGCAAAATAATCTTATAAAATAAACATCAGAATAGTTCACCTTGCAACAATTTCATAATTATCTATCTATCTAACCATAACCCTAATGGTATATAACCACCAAATAAGTAATTTTCTGATATAAGTGTAAAACTAATCCGAAAAGTTATTGTTTTAAAAATGAAACCTTCATTTGTAAATATTGTAAATATTAAGGTTAAAACAATTCCAGCAAAAATGAATCTTTATGTAGAAAATCATGAATTAAATCGAGCCTTACTGACTAGTGATTTAAATTGTGATCCACTCTGCTCTAAACCATTTGTCACCCTGTTAATGCAAAAGCTACCTTAGTACTGCATGGTGCAATAAGATTTTGGCTTGCTAAAACCTGCTAGAAAGTCTGCACCAGAAACAAGATTCAAACCTAGTTAAAGCATATCTGAGAGGTAACTGTCTATCTTTTTGTTGAATGCTTACAGCAGGGGTCCTCAAAGTTTTCAAACAGCAGGCCGGTCCACCACCACCCAGACACCACTGGGGGCCGGATCACAGTCCAAAAGCAGCTGCAGAGGCTGGCTTGCTAACAAAACAGGGGGTAGGTGGGGGGAGTTGCAATTGGTCCCAGGGGCCAGATTCAGGACCTTGGGGGGCCGCATCCGGCCCCGGGGCCTTAGGTTGAGGACCCCTGGCTTACAGTGTTGAACACTGACACCTCCAGGGTAACTGGTTCCACTGTCATAGTTTTCTACCAGTTATTTTTCCTTGATATTCAACCTCTATCTTGAAAACTCTGGGTAGAACTGGTTTATGCTCAAAATATGCAACACCAAATTGCAGCCGCTCTAAAACCAGCCCTTATTTGCAAATAAAAGATGAAAGACAACCATAGGTCAGACAATAGCGTTGAAGGAGATGGAAAAACCATTAGCAGCATAACATTCTGCAACAAGTGGAGCTCTGATACTGCTTTTGGCACAGAAGAAATATCATTCCATACGGAAACTTATTTTAACTGCAGTGAGGGTATGGTTTATCTGAAGGTCTAAACATGAGTCTAGTAAAATACTCTTACTGTATTTAAGGATTACTTTTAAATCCACATCATTGCCCACTGGAGCAGCCTTTTGTAATCCAAGTTGTAAATTATATATGTATGAACAGGCATATTAAAGCAGCCATGTCCAAAGTCCGGACCGGGGACCAAATCTGGCCTGCCAGGCCATTCTGATTGGCCCACAGACGGCTGGCCCACCCCTCCTCCTCCTGTTGCTCCTGCTTGACGTACCCTTGGCCCCCATACCAGCCCTGAATCGCAGGGGCTCCCATACCTGGCCGTGGTGGTGCGGCTTGGCCAGTGGGAGCATCGGGGTGGGTCAGTGGGCCAGGCGGACAGACGGAGGTGGGTGCCACTGAGACGTGAGTTGGCTCCTCCTCCTCTTCCCACCTGGGCACTAGCCAGCGCATCGCTTTCTGGGGCCCGAACGTGTGCTAAATTCAGTCGCCTCAGCAGCGGCGCAGCCGCAGCTCAGCCCCCGTGGCCTAACCAAGTGCAGAGGAGCAGAGAATGGGGGCAGGTTCCACCGCTGCACTGGAGCCCCATGAGCCTAGGCAAGTGCAGGCGGAGTGGAGCACAGGGGTGGGGGGGTGTTCCACCCCTGGTGTCATCCACTGGCTTCCTCCTCCTTCCCTCGACTGGCTGGAGAGGGGCCCCCGAGAAGCCCAGAGCAGAACCGTGAAAATGGCTGGCCACGCATGCCGAGCACTGCACAGACGGGCGGCCCTTTGCTGGGCAGCCTTGCAGGGAGAGCAACCCAGAAGCAAGTGGCCAGGCAGGCCCTGGGAGGGGTTGCCATGACCTGGGCAGGCCCAGTCACCCTCCCGGCATCACTTCCATCTCCGACCTGGGCCTGATTCCTGCCCACTGCCTCGTCCTCTTTGGTGGAAAAGGGGAGGTTGTCAGTGCTAGTGGCGGTGTGGACGGGGCTGTCTGCAGTGGCAGAGGCAGGCCTTGGTTCCTGTGCCCTTGGTAAGGGTGAGGGGGTGACAGGACTGCTACCGAGGCGGTTTCCTTCTTTGCCGATGCCCGCTGCAGTGCCCATGGGATGAAGCTGAAGAAGCAGTTGACGGCTTACAAGGAGTCAGTGGGTGGGGCTTGCAGTTAGGGGCGGGGGCAGGGTCAGGGAGCAGCCGGCTGCACAAACATTCTCAGCCACCAAATCTAGCCCTCCTTACAAAAAGGTTGGTCACCCTGTATTAAAGGTTCCTATCCCCTGTATTGCTCTATAGCAGTGGTTCTCAACCTGTGCGTCTCTGGATGTTCCTGGACTGCAACTCCCAGAAATCCCTCCTAGCACAGTGAGTGGTGGAGGCTTCTGGGAGTTGCAGTCCAGGAACATCTGGGGACCCACAGGCTGAGAACCACTTGTCTATAGTATTTTACTTACTTGGATCCATGCCTGCACCATCATCCAGAAAACACAGCATGAACCCCCCTCTCAGATCTTCTCGGTGTTCTAGAAGAAGAGAAGAACAAAAGTTGACAATTTTGGTTGGATTTGGTACTTGAGCCAAAAACTGTAGCTGCCTCTTGTCCTGACTTCATGCATTCTGAGACAAGCCTGCTCTCTGTCTGGATAGGAATAGATGCTCTCCACCTAGCTGCACCAGCCTGCTTAACACTGCGAGTAGTATGGGAGGATTCTAACCCTGTTCCTTGGTTCCCAAACCAGAGAAGAAATCAACTGTTTCTCTTATTAAGCTTGCCAGAGAACGATGGAACACCTGCTCTAACAAGTAGAACTGTGGGTCCAATGGATGCAACCCTGAAATGCCAAGGAAGTTTAAAACTGTGTGGACTGGAGGCCAGAACAATACACACTATTTCAGCAAATGAAGATGGTATGTGTAGCACCCAAGGACCAATGTTTCCTTATAAAACTAGACAGTCACCAGAAGGGCTAGTAAACCTACCCCTTGCACAATGCAAGGATGATGTAAGACAGAATCATGCCAGTCACTGCACCTGTATGAAATCTGTGCACCCAAATTATCAATACAACAGAGGCTGCACATGCATGCTGCACCTATGCAAATTCACCATGTACTGAAACTACTCTCAATTCTATACTTAGTTTTCCTAAAACATACATAATTTTTTCATTTTATCATTGCAATATATGGCAGTACACAAAGTGTTTCAATGCAAACTAAGCCTGGTCCCCAATCATTCAGGAGCATTAGATGGACTTTTCAGCCACCAAGCCTCATAATGTTAGGATGCTTCAGATTTGTGGCTGTATGTTTAAATGGCCTAGACGTAGCATCTAGAACAACCTCAGACCGTAATCAATGCGTTTGTGTAAAAATCGATGAAATGCTTCTCCATGAACTCTGCTAACAAGACATTTAACATAAGATCATAATGTGCATCTCTCAAAATAAAGCAAACTATAGGAGAGGCAAATTTTAACTTACCAGTAAATATATCTATTCTTGTGGCATCCGCATCTCTAGAAAACAGCAAAAATTAAAGCTAGTTTTCAAAATACCATGTGAAGCCGCCCTGCTTATATACTAAATGGGCGGTTTTCAATTTTAAATACAGAGTGCAGGCTAAGTCTAAAAAGTAATGCTTGCTTGAATGGCAATTTCAGCCGTTTTTATTAACTCTGTGCCTTAAAGGCAGCAAGGCCTTCTTGAACAGCCAGAGACAACTGGAACATATTGACTGTTCTCTACCCACACAGCACTGCTGTCTAGTGGAAACCTAAGACAGCCAAAAAGCCTTAGTAACATCCCACGAAGATCTCCAGGAATGAAATACCATGTTTTATTAAGCATCACAGCCTCATCTTGTTTTAGTATTGGAGGACTAGTTTTCAAAAGTGCAGAAATACATTTGTGGTTGCAGTCCTTCAATACAGATGAGCATATGAATTTTCTCCTTTAAATGGAGCTAAGTGCATGTAAATCACTGGATTATACATACTTCCAGTTTCTTCCACAAACTATCATGTTTACAGTAGTTAACTTCAAATCTCTATAGCAAACTAGGAGAACCAAAATACACCACAGTATAGATAGATAGATAGACAGATAGATAGATAGATAGATAGATAGATAGATAGATAGATAGATAGATACTCTTCATCATAGTTAGAACTGATTTGTGGGATATGAAAATATTTCAGCAAGATACATATTTTCACATCATTCACTGGAACACAAATTGATAAGTGTGTGCATGGATGTACAGTAGACTTTAAAAATACATCTTATAGGATAAATATCAGGATTAATGTAACCAGTGAATCACCACAAGAGGTAGTATGAAGAGTCCTTCCTCTTTGATGAAGTCATTGTTCCATGCATCATGCATTTACACAAAGCCTAACAATGTTATTGGCCAGAATCCTGTTGTAAAAAACCTTGCAAATATTTTAAAAAACATACAGTATTTTTCCATGAATAAGACTATATTTTTGTCTTATTGTCTATAAATGGTTAATTTATACATGGAAGTAAGCTGAGGAGAGAACTGCATGTTTGCAAAGCTGTAATTTTGGGATGGAGAAGTGGGGGTTGTTTTATACAGTACATGGAAGCATCTTAGGTCCGGATGGGAAGGTACAGCCACTTGTGGCAGAACTCAAAACTTTATATTCATCTATATCACTTGAGTAGAAAGTTACTACCCAACCAAATGAGCCTTACACCTAAACAAATAACTGCTGAAGTACAGCTTTGATCACATACCTGGCATTATCTACAAGCTCAGCAAGGGCACCAAACAAGAATTCATGGGTGGTTCTGCAATATCAAACAGTCAGTGGAATTATGTTGAAGCTAAGAAATGTGCTATAAATTGCTATCCCCCCCCCCAAAAAAAACACACACACACAATACTGCATTTTGATCTGAGTCGTCAAAGCAGCTTAGCTATAACAAGAATCCCTTCTGAAACTGAGAGGGAAAATGAAGTTGTGTGTCTACAGGAAGCAAATAGAACAAAGCTACCATTCTCTACAGCAAAACTGTAGAGTATATCTAGTATTCACGGCTGCAGTTACATTGAAATTCAGACTACAGTATTTCTCCATGTATAAGACAATACAGTGGTACCTTGTATAAAGGAATTAATTCATCCCAAATGAAATTATGTTAAGCAAAATTTCCTTTATAAAATTTCCCACAGTAATGCATTGAAAACAGATTAATCCCTAATCACGACAATTTCTATGTTGTACGGATTTGTCCCATAGACGATTCTGTTAAGCAAATTTCCCCTATCTCCAGAATTTTTTATGTTGTACAGATTTTGTTATACAAACAGCTTGTTATACGGGGGTCCACTGTATTGCTGTATAAAAATGCAAGATTAAAAATTGAGGGTTGTCTTATACATTTAAGTAAGCTGAGGAGAGATCCGTGTGGTTGCAAAACTGTAATTTTGGGTTGGAAAAGTGGGGCGTCGTCTTATACATGGGAACATCTTGTACATGGTAAAATATGGTAATTCAGAATCCAAACATCATTTTAACATCTTCCCTGAAAACATACAAATGCTCTCAGATATCAAGCAGCACTGTATAATCTTTGATCAGACATTATAGTTAACCATTTGTAACATTTAACACATGCGGTATTTTGAATTCATCTATCAGATTTGATAGATGTTCAGTTGATCAGCAAACATCTTCACAAAAATGCATCTTGACAGCTACTGCTAATACAAAAATAAAAATATGATTCCAGGGTTGCACTGGGTCTCTCACTGTGGTATTCCTCCAATGCTAGGCCAATCAACTTCAGTCATTTTGTGTTACAAATCTTGAATATGGTGTACTTGCAAGTTGCTACGACAACCTCCAGAGAAAGTGCCCAGTTGTGGTGTTCTTCTTTTACCTTCTCCTTCTAGAAAGACATCTGCATGTATCTGCAGTTCTTATGGATTCTGGTCTTGCCTTCTCACTATTGCCAGTCAACGTTCTTTAGCGAAGGGTTTTGCCAAATGCAACAAAACACACCTTTTAAAAACTGACCCCTCCAATAGCGTCCCACTGATTTTCATGGAAGAACTAACGTTCCATGGAACACTGGCACTTATAACATGATATAGATTTGAAAGACAGAAATTTCAGGAAATGGTGTATAGACCAGTGATAATTCACTCTGAAGTATCTGCAAATAGCATGCAACTGCTGATATGGGAGATGTCCAGTTGAACAAAGAATTGCGGAAGCAACAAAAAAAAAAAAACAAGGCAGGGTGGATGTCACACAACATTCCTGATGTAAACCACATGATCAACAACATTATTGGAACTGTGCAATGCAGATGCAATTTCTGTGTTTGCAGACACATTTTTACATCAATTTTCAGCCAGTGTTTTGAACAAAAGCATGTATCTAGTAGCAAGAAATATTTTATACTCTATTTTATTTGGTAGTGAGCTGTGAAATTCAATAGCACCTCAATCTAAATAGATTTTGTCTTAAAATAAGGTTGATTAAGGGTTAACCTTGGATCGAGATGCTCTACAATAAATGTTGTTTTCCCGCAAAGGATTTAAGAATATATTCTTATAAATGTTTTGTGAAAAGTAATTACCAATAGTTTTAGCTAGAACGATGCCAGAGGAGAGGCCAAGAATCATTTGTCAGCTCTCTATACAAGCTTGCGACACACTCCCCGTCTTGAGACAAACGAGTCTTATTCCAGGTTGTTTTCATCATCTAGTCTGATTAACTTTACTATCTGAGCTACACTGCAGACCTGTGTCTGTTTTAAAGACTGACCTGCTACTTTGCCTTTCTGGTTACATATTTTGTATTTATTACTACATGTGACATTACTGAAATACATGCACACACAGCCACAGAACAAAGCATTTATTCAATATTTGAAGCCACAAAGTCAACTAGCTCTTGGCATCCCTATAATCAGTATTTGTAATTATAGCCTTTTATTTGTCCTCCCAGCTGCTCTTCCTATGTAGTCAAGGAATTCTAGAATTAATGGAACATGTCTCATGAAGAATCATAAATCTCAGTTTCTCAAATTATATAGCACAGTGAGTTAGATGCATTGCTGCATTGTCAATGAACCTTCAATCTCAGAAGAGACAGCCCTGTTCACAGTGCTCAGATCCAATTTACTACATGTGTTTCAGAACATACAAGTCTTTAGAACTTAACAGGCTTTTTTAAAATAAAGCAATACTCTAATTCCTTTACTAGCTAGAATCCTGCTAGTTACATTTGCTTGCATAACTCCATGAGCAAAAAAAAATCAGTGTTGCAAATTGCCATCAGTTTGCATTATTTTTTCTTGTTACACAGCGGATGAATGACTTGGGTCATAACTAGAAATACTGGTTCCAACTTCCCCACATGGCACCATTTGCTGCTTACATTGATGCCGACAATGAATGACACTGCCACTAATGAGCAGTAAGATTCCATCCAGTAATAAAGGATCAAGTATCAAGCTACTGGTGGGTACCAAGAGAAAACAAACAAGAAAAAGTGGAAGGCACCTGGCCATGCTCTTTTCTGGAGAAAAACATTTCAATCCTGCTCTGCAATTTTCTTTCTCTTTTTACAGGAAGTATTCCAACTTTCAGAGACTCCTGTCAAAGAGTTTCTGCTCTTTCAAATGTTGGCATACACCTATACAACTTTAGGAACTCTTGTGAACTTGCAGATACTGCTTTGTTACAAAATTACAAACTCAGAAAACATTAAATTTTTTAAAATACTATGATGCTGAACCAAGCCTTCACAGTGGTATGCTTATTTTTAGTTCCAAGTTTAATTTTCAAAAATTTAAAAATTTTAATCCAGCCCATTACTGAGCTCAGGCAAATGAGCTCACATCCTGACTCCTTCTTTGGTATTGGAGTACAACAGGGGTTCCCAAACTGTGCACTGGGGGCACCAGGGATCTGAGCCAGGGTGCCATGGGAAAAGGGACAGAACATAGAGTTATGGAGGCTGAAGAGTTCATAGCTCTATGTCGAACTTGGAAGTGAAGACCATGGGCTTGCCTCTCCTTGTCCCATCTCAATGGTCCCTGGTGGAGGCACTTGCTGGGGTGGCTTTGTGAATTTTCTTCATCAGGAGTCAGGACCAGAGAGAAAGTAGATTATTGGGGATACTAAAGGTTGGGGATGTTAAGATCCTACCTCAGGGGGCAGAGAGATCTCTTATGGATCTCTAGTCTAAACAAAGGAAGCCTCTGTCAGTGGTCAATAAACCAAGGGTGTGTTGAGTCCAAAATGTTTGGGAACCAGGGGCAAATGGAACAGTAAAGCAGAGTGTCATCAGAATATTTGGGTCCATGAAGTCTGACATGACCATTTCCAATCGTTTCACATACTCATTAAGACAGGGAACAAGGTGAATCCGTATGGGATGCCAAATGTCATGTTGTCAAACTCTTGTGGCACCAACTCCACCTTTTGCATACTTCCTAAGAGGAAGGATCAAACCACTGTAATGTACAGCACCCAATTTCACACTACCTGGGTAACACAGAATACCATGATCAGTGAATCAAATTTTGTTTCCTTCATCCAGTCCCCAGTCATCTACCAAGCTGACCAAAGCAGACTCATTCCCCACATCCAGGCGAAATGTCCCAATGGAAATGGGTCTGGAAACTCGGTATAATCCAGAAGTGCCTGGAGTTGCAGGGCCATTACAATCTCAACCATCCCAGCAAAAAAAAAAAAAAAAACAAAAAAAAAACACCCAACTAGCCTTTAGTTCATTAAAACTTCTGGGACTCCAGATTTCATTACAAAAGCTTCCATGATGGTTAAGGGAAAAGTGGTTTCCAAAATCCCATCAAAATGACTTCTAATATAAGTGATCAAGTCAGGGCGAATCTGATGAACAGAGATGCACACAAACATTGGTTTGGAGGTTCATACTGGTTCAGCCCTTTCCCTGTCTCCTCAGCCAAATGACCCACTCACGTCTTGGAACATACTCCTCTCCTCCTTCTCCTTAGCTGTTCAAACAGACCTTGGCAGAATTGATTTCAATCTCATCTCCTTGTCTAATTGGGAAATCAGTCAAGTGTGCAGAGAAGCCCACGTTCCTGCTGGAGACTAGTCAGTCCAGGAGGAGAGAAACACACACTGGCTGGTGAGCAGGTAACTGGCCTGGGAGGCAGTGTATACAAATAGGGAAGAACCTCCAAATTGATATTCATAGAATCATAGAGTTGGAAGAGCCCTCAAGGGCTACCTAGTCCAACCTCCTGCCATGCAGGAACCCAATCACAATATTTCTGACAGATGGCCATCCAGCCTCTGCTTAAAAACCTCCAAGGAAGGAGACTCCACCACCCTTTGTGGCAGCATATTCCACTGCCGAACAGCTCTAACTGTCATGAAGTTCTTCCTAATGTTCAAATGGAATCTCTTTTCCTGTAGTTTCAAACCATTGCCCCGAGTCCTAGGCTCTGAAGCCATGGAAAACAAACCTGTTCCCTCTTCAATATGGCCATCTTGACTGATGAACCTTGTATGTGGCACACATAGCAAACTGATGACTGTGATGATCCAAATGCTCTGGCACTTTCTTAATATTCTGGTGAAGAAACCCTTTCTCAGTTCAGAAAAGAACTTTTCGTCTTCTATGTGTGGATGCAATAGTAGAAGAGACACTGAATCTCTTAGTAGCCTTTTTCTCTGCAGCATACTGTACTTTTGAGTTTCACTCAGTGAACTCTCTTCTACATAGCAGATAACTTTGAAGATTTGGGATTTCATCTATCAAGTTATCAGACTTCAGTTCTATAGCACCCTCTCACCTATTCCCTATAAAATCTAGAGTGGCATGCTGCCTGTGACAGGTCTGAGTAGTATCAATGGTAAACACAGCATTCATCTTCAAGGTTATTCAACTGAGTTGCCACCATAATGTCTTCTAACAGTGAATGCCTTGCTTTCTGTCCTTGATCCTGCTGTAAGTGGAAAATGCTTCATACGGGAAACAGTAGGGGCAAAACATTTCCAAAATTGTGAAGGCCCTTCTTACAAGTGTTCATAATCTTTCATTCAAAAAGATTGTGAGATTGTTATTACATTTGTTTCTGGAGCAGATGTTTCTTGCATTTCACTGATGTCACATGGACTAAATCAGAGGTCCTCAAACTAAGGCCCGGGGGCCGGATCAGGCCCGCCAGGGACCTGAACCCGCCCCCCTGGCAAGTGCATCTTCCCCCCCCAGTGGTAGAGGCTGGACACAGGCCCACTACAAACACCTCTGAGCTACCCAGGCTGCCTCTTCCTACTTCTGGTGCTTGCGGGCAGATGCTCCGGTGCAGTGTGGCCATCCTCCGCTGCTGCATACAGGCAGAAACTAAGGGGCTGAGTGACCTCCTCTGCTGCTGCCACCGCCACTGTTGCAGGCAGGTGGGAAATCAGGAGCTCCGAGGCCACACAGCTTCTCTGCCGCCGCCACCACCGGGAAACTTTGACAGCCCGGGATCACAGATGCTCACTGGAGGAGTACCCCTGGAAGAGGAGGAGGTGGTGGTGGAGGAGGAGGAGGAGGGGCAGACTGGTGAGACCTGCATGGAGAGCTCAGTCCATGCTGCTG
The DNA here is from genome assembly GCA_037367245.1 of Phrynocephalus guinanensis. NCBI lineage: Eukaryota > Metazoa > Chordata > Lepidosauria > Squamata > Agamidae > Phrynocephalus > Phrynocephalus guinanensis. Next base: position 5,361,839 of record CM074752.1, read on the forward strand.
CCAGGCAGCAATGGCAAAAGCAAGATGGGGGTATGGGACGGGCTGGCTTGAATGGGGTGGGAAGAAAAGAGACAGACTACGAGGAGGAAGCCATGCAAAATGCCCATGGAACTCTGCTACCCACCGCCGACACACACTTCCACCAGCCTGCATGCCACAACCTTCCTCTCCCTCCCTCTCCACCCCCATCTTCCTTCTCAGGCAGGCGAGCGAGCGATCTGGGGCCACACAGCCTCTGCTGTCACTGCCTATGTTGGAGGCAGGCAGGCAGGCGGGAATTCCCCAGCCGTGCAGCCTCCTCCTCCTTTGCACCTGATTTTGCAGACTTGCCTCCAGGCCTGGGCCCTTGCACCGCCACTCGCTATCTGCAGCTGACTGAATTCGTGGATGGCGAATCAGCGGATACGGGGTTCATACACTATAGCAGTGAACTGGCCCCGTTTAAAAAGTTTGAGGAGCCCTGGACTAAATCATGAACTCTATTGTTTGTAAAAGAACATAAAATCATAGAGTTGGAAGAACTCAAGGGCCATTCAGTCCAACCCCCTGCCAAACCCCCATCACATGACTCCCGACAGATGATCATCCAGCCTCTGTTTAAAAACCTACAAAGGAGACTCAACCCTCCTTTGTGGCAGCGTCTTCCACTGCTGAACACCTCTAACTGTCATGAAGTTCTTCCTAATGTTCAAATGGAATCTCTTTTCCTGTAGTTTGAAACCATTTCCCCAAGTTCTAGTCTCTGAAACAATGGAAAACAAACCTGTTCCCTCTTCAATGTGACATCATTTCAAATATTTAAACATAGCTATCATATTCCCCCTCAGCCTACCCATACCCAGCTCCCTAAGCCATTCCTCATAAGACATTTCTTCCAGACCTTCAACCATCCTGGTCGCCCTCCTCTGGACTCACTCAAGGTTGTCAACATCCTTTTTAAATTGAGGCACACAGAACTGGACACAGTATTCCAGGTGGGGTCTGACCAGAGCAGAATAGAGTGGTACTATCACTTCCCTTGATCTAGACCAGGCCTCCCCAAAGTCCGGCCTGGGGGCCAAATCTGGCCCGTCAGGCCATTCTGAGTGGCCCGCGGCTGGCTGGCCCGCCCCTCCCTCCCCCTCCTTTGCTTATGGGTCAGTGGGTGGGGCTTACAGTGGGGTGGCAGGGTCAGGGAGCAACCGGCCCCTGACACATTCTCAGCCACCAAATCTGGCCCTCCTTACAAAAAGTTTGGGCACCCCTGATCTAGACACTATTGTTCCTTTGATACATCCAAGATCACATTGGCTTTCCTGGCAGCCGCCTCACACTGCTGACTCATGTTCAATCTGTGGCCCACCAAGACTTCCAGATCGCTTTCACAGGTACTATTTTCCAGCCAGGTATCTCCCATCCTGAATCTGTGCAATTCATTCTTTTTATCTAGATGCAGCACCCTACATTTCTCTGTTGAAACCCATTCCGTTAGCTTTGACCCAGCACTCTAATCTGTCAAGGTCATTTTGGATTTTCATCCTATGCTCTAGGGTAGGCATTCCCAAAGTCCGGCCCGGGGGCCAAATGCGGCCCAATTTAAAATTTTGAGTGGCCCCCAGCCTCTTCTCCCTGCCAGCTCAGCCTGTCATTCCTTCCCCGCCATCCAGCCCTTCCCTGTGCTGGCTAGAGACGTCAGCTTGCAGTTTTATGTTTTGTCTGTCCTCCCTGCCTCCATCCACCCGCCCTGCCTACCTGCTCTTAGTGCTGTTGCTGCAGCATCTTCCACACCTCCTTACGAGGGAGGGCAGCGTATGCAAGCAGTAGTGCATCTTGGGTGCGCGTGGGCCAATTCCCAGACTGTGCAACAGCCGCCAGGCTCTTGGGTGCCTTGAAACCAAAGCATTTGTGGCTGTTGCAGATGCACACAAACCACAACTCCGCCCCCCCATTCAGGATGAATGGTCGGCCCCCACACATTTTCAACCTCACCAAATCTGGACCTCCTGATAAAAAGTTTGGACACCCCTGCTCTAGGGAATTAGCAACCCCTCCCAATTTGGTATCATCTACAAATTTAATTAGCATACTCTCTATTCCCTCCTCCAAGTCATTAATAAAGATATTGAACAGAACTGGACCCAGAACAGAACCCTGGGACACCCCACTGGTTATATCTCTCCAAGCTGAAGAGAAGTCATTTATGATCACCCTTTGGGTGCGATCAGTCAAAAAATTACAAATTCACCTAACAGTAGCACTATCTATCCCATTTTCTACCAACTTCTTAGCAAGAATACCATGGGGAACCTCATCGAAGGCCTTACTGAAGTCTAGATAAGCAATATCCACAGCATTCCCCTGATCCACCAGGCCTGTAGTTTTATCAAAGTAAAAGATCAATTTAAGAGCAGCCTTGCTGCAACAGGCCACCGTCCTTCAAATCCAGCATGCTGCCTCACACAATGGCTCACCATTTGCCTCAGGGTATTTCCAAGCAGTTGTCTTCACCTGTTTAAGATTCCCTGCAAATAGCATTGCGAGACATCCTGCCTATCTCTCCAACCCAGAGGTTGTCCTTAGGCATCCATAATGATAGCGATTGATACCCTTGTTCTCCATGAATTTGTCCAATCATTTCTTAAAGCTGTCAAGGCTGACAGCTATCACTACTTCTTCTGGAAGGGAGTTCCACAGACCTATCATCCTCTGGGTGAAAAAGTACTTTCTCTTATTTCAGATCTAGCGCCGAAAAGTTTCATGGAGTGCCCCTAGTTCTAGTGTTGTGTGAAAGGGAAATCAGTTTTTCCTTACCTACTCTGTGCACACCGTGTATGATTTATAAACTTCTATCAGGCCACCTCTTAGGCGCCATGAGTGAAGAGGCCCAGCCGTTGCAGCCTCAGATGGTACGGAAGGTGTGCCAATACCCTGATTATTCTGGTTGCCCTCCTCTGCACTTTTTCCATTTCCATAATATCCTTCTGGAGGTATGGTAACCAGAACTGTAAACAATACTCCAGATAGGGCCTCACCATAGATTTATAAAGAGGCAAAATGACACTTGCTGACTTATTTTCTATACCCTTTCTAATGACCTATAGCATTTTCCTTTTTTCACTGCTGCGGCACACTGGGGTGACACCTTCATTAAGCTGTCCACCAGGACACCAAGGTCCCTTTCCTGGTTTGTTGCAGAGGTCAGAGCCCATTAGTTTATAAATGTAACTTTTTTTTTGCCCCAACATGCATCATTCTGCATTTACTAATGTTGAAGCTCATTTGCCACTGGTTTGCTGACTCCTCCATTATCAAGAGATTCCCCCTGGAGCTCCTCACAATCTCTCTCATATTTTACTATCTTATATAATTTAGTGTCGTTGGTAAATTTGGCTACCTTGCTATTTACACCTACTTCTAGATCATTTATGAAGAAGCTGAAAAGCAGGTGTCCCAATATTGAACCTTGGGGGACACCCCTCTTTACCTCCCTCTACTTGCAGAAGTGTCCATTTAGTGCTATCCTCTGTTTCCTGTCTCTTAGCCATTTTCAGATCCAGGACAAGTTCTCTCCCTTGATTCCATTACTGGCTTGTTTATTCATGAGCCTTGGTACAGGACCTTGTCAAAAGCCTTCTGAAAGTCCAGATAAACAATGTCAACTGGATCTCCCTTATCCACATTCTTCTTGCCTTTCTCAAACAATTCCAACATATTAGTGAGGCTTGATTTGCCCTTGCATAAACCGTTGGCTCTCCTTTAGCAGCGCCTTCTCTTCTATGTGCCTATTAATTTTATCTTTTAGGAAGGTTTCCAGCACTTTACCTGGGACACGTGTCTCCTTCAGTGCCCACCCACTTAAGAGGCACTGCCTGGAGAAGGCGGGACATGCAAACCAGGCCATTGCCTCTGAAGGGGCACCTGCTAGAGGGGGCGGAGCTTTGTATTGGGAGTTCATATTCACCACTACGAACTTTTAGTGAATTCAAATACAGTAGCAACTCTACTTATGAGCAATTCAACTTAATAGTGGGGAGCCGTCAGCATTTTAACTGCTCTTACAAATTTTAGATGCAGTTTGCTCTACTTAAATTTTTTAAATTGATTTTTATTTTTTTTTTTTTTGATACGGCTGCTGGTTATTCGACTTATGAGCATACATTCAGAATGGATTAAACTTGTAAGTAGAGGTACCACTGTAGAATATGAACATCACACGTTGATTCTTTGAAAAGTTTAAACCAAGTCAGACGTTTTTGTCGTAAGTCAGTAATTACTTCTTAACATCAAAGTAAAAGCAAACTAACTTCATCAACAGCTTCAGTCAGTGATAAAAAATACTGTATCGAAGACACCAATGAAAATCACATGGGATCAAAATCATGTGGGAGGAGCCTAATGTCTGCTCTGCTGCTAGGCAACCACCGGACCCTCGCACAAGCACAAGGAAGAACCCATCTGTGTGGCTTCACGAAGGCCACGAAGAAGGCAGTTTACAAAACACTGAAATCACTTCTCAACTACCAACCCTCTTGTAGTACTGTGAAATCCCAAATACTTTCTCATGAAAAACTTCCTGCATACAGATAACCCAACTTGTATAGAATCCCAGCACAAAACTTAAAAACTTACCTATCTCTTAGAATTAAAATGTCCCTATTTTCAAGGATTATGAATCACCTAACTGACCTTTAGATTACTAGAACACCTGATACAATGTCACATAATTATCTGTGCAACAACCCCAAAATGACAATTGTTGCACCTGACAATGGTTTTCTCTCTGATCTTGCACCTTCACCAACTTCCACTTCTTTTCTGGATATGTCCTTTGTAGCCAAGTCTTTTGCTTATCTTTCAACTATTTTTTCTGACCAGAGCGAGCACTCAATTTCAGGAACTTCTGGATCCACACGTGCACGGTTTCTTTTTCAGCCTCACAGATGGAGTAGGCCGGCTTGTTCTTGGGCTTTTCCGATGACGCTAGATTCTCCTCTTTCTTCATCCCACGATGCTGTTCCTTTCCAACGACTGTTCCCAAACGATGTTCCCCCTCCCCCTCCCCCTCGATTAGCAGTAATTGCCAAGATGCAAGATGATGTGAAGGTAATCTCTCAAAAAAAGGCTGACAAGGCGATCCCACCCACCCCGGGGGGCCGGCTTCCTTCACTCCCTACTCACGAATTGGTGTGAAGATACTCGAAGGTCAGCTGGGCGCGCTGGAGGCTGCTGTAGTTGGAAAACGCCATTCCGCCGCCACGGGGGCAGAACTGGAGAGGGTAAGAAGCCCCGCCCACAAAAAAAACCCGCCTTCTTCTCCTCTCCTACGCGCGTGCCCTAAAGCGCCCCCTCCCGCCAACTCCTTCCTCGGCGGAAGGCTTCTCGAGACCGCGCGCGCGCGCGCGCCCCCTTATTCCCCAGACGAGAAGCGGCTTGGCTTTCCGGAACGAAGCTTCCAGAACTCTCGTTTCCTCAAAAGGCGCTGCTGCCGCCGCCGCTGCTTCCCGCCTCACATCACCAGACGGATTAGGCGCCGGCCCGTGGTTCTCGCTCTTTACTTTTTCTTCTTCCCCTCAAACGAATCGTTTCTCTTTGTTTTTTCCGTTAAGCCCCCCCCCCCAGCCTCGACTTCGCCCCACTTTTCTCGACACTCGTCCCTTCAGTAGGTCCTTCTTTCTTGCCGCATGTTCTTGAGGCGAACCGGGTTTCTTCGCTCGTGCCCCAGCCCCGCTTTTTTGTGGTGGGTTATTATATTAGTCGGTTTTCTCTCTCCGCAGCTGAGGTAATTTCTAGCAGGCGGGGCCACCGCGCCCTCTCCTCCTGCTCGACCGCGCGGCTTTCTCCCTCACACTGCGCACAGGAGGAGGGGTGGGGCCACCTACGTCACCGCTTTGCGGAGATTGGTCCGGCAGACCCACGTGACTCGCGGAACATGGCGCCACGAGCAAGAAATGGGTCGTCGTCGTCGTCGTCCGTTGCGGGGTATCTGGCGGTGCGCGCGAGGGAGGAATTGGCGTCTCCCCCACTCCGGTCTCTTGGGGCTGCGCGACCGTTAGAGAGGGAGGGGGAGGCGCATGCGCTCAAGGGTTTTTTGAGGGGCGGCGGTTTGCCTCTCTCCCTCCCCCGCCACAGAGACCGCCGCTTGCGCGCGTGGGAGGAAAAAACCATCGAGGAGAGGCGCGCGGCAGGGTGTTTCTTCTCTTAAAACCCCCGGTCCTCTCCATCGCCGTAGTGGGTTCGTAACGGCCATAATTCAATTCTACGACTCCATAACGACCTATTGTTCTCCGCCGGCTCCTCCCCTGCTTTTCCGCTCGCGTCCTTTTCATGCCGGAAGTTCCTTCTCGACGTCTCCCAACCGCCCCCCCCTTTCTATACGCTCCAGTGGCTTCGCCCGGGGAGGCCATTTTCTTCAGGATCGTCGCGCCGCTGGAAGGAAACGGCGCCTCAAAATGGCGGCGGGGGTCTCTCCTTCCCCCCCCCATCTGCTCCACGATTTTTTTTGTTTGTTTGCTTGTTTAGCTCCTTGTTTGGGTGGTTTATTCGGTTTAAGGGTCGTTCGTGAAAAAATGTTTCTTAAGCTTTTCAACGTGTGTGTGTGAGAGAGAAAAATGAGGTCACATATTTCATAATTTGGGGAAAGAGGGTGTGGTAATTATCTTAAATTAATCTGTTAGATGAGAAGGTCGAAATTGTGGTACTTTTCGACGGTGCCTCCTTGACAAAGGGCAGGTCTAGATGACCCCTAGGGTCCTGTGGAGCTCCAAGACTGACCAGTATTTATTAAAAATATTTCTATCCCTCCTTGCCCCTCACAAGGCCCCAGATTTTGGCTAATAGTAGTCCACCTCTTTTGAGGCGTTCAAAACAGTGACGAAGAAACCTCTAGGCCCGGTTTATTTATTTATTATTATTACTTATATACCGCCCGTCTTCGGGCAGTTTACAGCATAAATACAAATGAGGAAAACAATGCTGAAGAACCCTAACTGGTGTTTTAAGATGGCTTCTTCCCATTTCAGAAAGTGGTGTGGGCTCAGTGCCTGCCCCTGCTTGCCATTCATCCGCATTATTTTTTTTACCCCAAGGACTCTGGATATGAGAACCAGGACAGCGTTTTGTCGTGTCCCCATTATGTCAGAAGGGGCGGAAGAATGACAGGCCATTGCCCCCTCCCCTGCCTGTGCCTATTTGTATCAACAGAATAGACAAACTCTGGACAGCAAAGGAAAAAAACTGGCTTCAAAGGACCATTTTATTATTTTTCCTCCCTAGTTCTGAATGATTAATCATTGCCTTGTTGTTTCATAACTTGGGTGCCAGTGATATGTCCAAATTGACACACAGTGGGCACACAAATTCCATCATAAGTGGTGTGGTTTTCTGTTTTGACTTTGAATGTTGCTTTCTTTTTGCTTTTGTATTGGAGTGTGGAGTCACTGGAATGTCTACATTGGCACGGAAGCCTTTCACGATGATTTTTGTGTAATGTTAACCAGCAGTGCCGTTCATATATGTTTAAAGGTTAGAGAAAAGATACCTTTGGCAGTGCTTTTTTGCCATTTCTGCAATTTTTGGACACAGCTTTTCCAGATTTATTTCCCAGGCTTAGACCCTTCTAATAAGTTCTTCCATCCCGTGCACGTTACTTATAGCAGTATGGAACCTGGTTGTAAAAGTGGGCTTGGGTAAGAATGAGACTCAAGTGCCCCTTGATAACAATTGACCTAGTCGTAAGTATTCCAAAAGGGAAATTTAAAAACAAATGTAGTAGGGCTATGTATCCTCTATGTGTGTGTCCATCTTGCAGACTTTATATGGGTCATGAAAGCTGGAATAAAGTCACACGTCCATGTAAATTATTAGGAAAAAAATTCCTCTTAGAAGATCAAGAGTAGCTGATGTCATTTAATTTGTAAAGTAATTCTGGATTGCTATTTTTAAGTATTTTTATGGTAGAAGAAGCTCATTGCATAAATACATGCTGTTCTTTGTGTTCCTTGTGAAATCACAAAATTTTCATAACAAATGACACACTTTCTTCCAGGGAGGTAAATGCATTTCAAATAAACCAGCAATTATAATGAAGACAGCAAGTAGCTTTTATTAAAGATGTCAAAAGACAGTAGTCAATATTTTATGTTTAATAATGTGACTGTTGGTTTTAATTATCCTGTAGTCTAGTTTTATGCCAACAACTTGCTTAAAGTGTTGTTGTCATTGGCATCACATACACATCTATAAGCACTGTAATAGCACCAAGATATGCATCTGTAAAATTAGATTTTAGGGAGTCAGTGGTGAATTTCTCAGATGTCATGTCTACGCCAATGAGATAAGATGTCTGGCAAATTCTTATGCAATTTTGAATAGATTTTGTTAGCGATAATAGCTCTTGTCTAATTATATTTTAAGAGACTGTCTGACCTAAAATTAAGAAGAATGAAAAAGTGAAATTTATTTTATGTTTACCTAGTTTAGTTTTTTTCCCCACTTTCCCTCCCCTTATTATGTATTTATTTATTTGGCTTCTGACTGCCATTTGGCAACTGGGCCACTCTGGATGGTTTACAATAGCAATACATATATATATTACAATGCTAAATAACCACATAATAAAATAACTAAATTAAAGATAAAAAAAATTAAACTCATTTAAATATTAACAACGAAGTACAAATAGTTGGGTAATCATTCCATTTATACTGCGGTCTGCCTGCTGGAACATCCATCATTGCTCAAGGCAGTTCACAAACAGATTAAAACAACAGATAGGTACAAAACAACTACATCATTAAAAACATTTGAACATGGTACTTATTAAAACACAAAATAACCATGCTTAATAGTTTTAACTATTTATGGATTTACGGTATATACCACCAAGCTTAATTCAAAGAACAACTCCAGGCGGTGTACCAAAAAAGGAAAAACAACAAATATAATGGATTTACATATATTGATTACACATAGAAACAACTAAAGGAAACAAATCATAATTGTTGGGTTTTATTTATCCCATTCAGGAAAGAAAGCTGAATACCTTCCATATGCGCTGTCTTAGGTGAATATTCAACATTACCTGGCATGACAAAGTTCCAGATAGCGTTGTCCTGAAACAAGCCGGAATCTCTAGCATGTATACTTTATTGAAACAGTGACGCCTACGCAGGCTAGGACACGTTGTGAGAATGGACGATGGCCGGATCCCAAAAGATCTAGTGCTGGGAAAGAGCCCCAGAGGGAGGCCACAGCTGCAGTATAAGGATATCTGTAAGAGGGACCTGAAGGCCTTGGGAATGGACCTCAACAGATGGGAAACCCTGACCTCTGATCGCACTGTCTGGAGGCAAAAGATACAGCATGGTCTACATAAATTCGAAGAGGGATTTGTCCAACAGGCAGAGGAAAAGAGAGGCACGGAAACAACGAAACCTGAGGACTGGGCAAGAAACAGAATATATCTGCCCTCAGTGCGGTAGAGACTGCCATTCCCGGATTGGTCTATTTAGCCACACTAGGGTGTTGCTTTAGGATCTCTACTCCAGCCATGATACCATAGTCTTTTGAGACTGAAGGATGCCAATGATGATAATTTATCCCATTGATTCACTTCCTCAGCAGCAGTTTGTATGGTAGAAGGCTGCCTTGAGAGGGAAGCTCTTTTCCTGCCGGTAAAGGTCTCCTGTGGAATAGGTTCATAGCTTGGGAACAGTCACTGAAAGGGAATTCTCCCACATTTACACCAAGGTAGTGAAGTGAGACTGAAAGAAGGTCCTCCACCAAATATCTTAAAGCCCAGAGATGATGGTAAGAAAGAGATGGTCTCTCAAATAGCCTAGTGACTTAAGTCACATGGTGTTTTATAGATTAAAATCAGCACTTGGAAGTGTTCCCTAAACAGACCTGTATGTAGGCAGTAAGGCTATTATAAAAAGGATTGTGTATGCTCTCTATAGCCAGCTCTGGCCTGGAATCTAACTACAGTTTCCTGAATTCATCAAATTTCCAAAGGCAGCCCTAGATAAAGTGCATTACAGTAATCCAAAAAAGAGGTAACCCATGTTCCCTCTGTTAATTTCCACCCACCCCTTAACCCTTTTCTCTCCTATAAGAATGGTTACAATAGAACGTAACACCAAACATAAACTTAGAACCAATGAATATAGTACTTATAATATTTTGCTTATGAAATTGGTATTTCATCCAGTATTTCATTTCCCCCCTTATGTCTGTTGACGTGGATTTGACCTTGAAAGTTCATATTAAAATATAATAGCCACATGTTTTGTTTTGTTTCTTTGGATTTTGCCTGATACCCAAACTTTGAGAGGTAGCTAGGAAATATATCAGAAGACAGAATCAGGATTAACAATGACAATGCAATAGAAAACGGATTCACTGCAAACAAAATCAGTTTCAGCAAGGCAAAATGTCATATTCTGAAATTAGGCAGGAAAGTAAGAGAGCCAGACATGAGATTGGTAGAAATCTGGTTTGGAAGTAGTATAAGTGAAAACAGTCAAATAGATTATAAGCTAAACATGAACCAGTACAGTGGCACTGCTGCCAAAAATGTGATGATATTAAATTGGATTGGAAGACGTGTAATGGCAGATCAAGAGAAGTAATAGCACCATTCTCTTGTGTTGGTCACATCTCACTTGCAGTACTTAGTCCACTTCTGGGCACCACACTTCAAGAATGATACTGAAAAGCTAGAACATGTCCAGAGGAGGCCATCCAAAATTGTAAGAGGTTTGCAAAGGAAGCTGTATGAAGACATGATGGGGGAACTTGACATATCCAGACTGGAGAAGAGAAGACTGAGGTGATAAGATAGCCATCTTTAAGTATTTGAAGACTCTTGTGTGGAAGAAGGGAGAAGCTTGTGCTTACTTTGCGTCTGAAGGAAGGTAACTAGAAGTAGATTCAAGCTGCAGAAAAGCAAATTTCAGCTAAACGTTAGAAGTGCTTTTACAGGTTGAGCCATTCAGCATTGCAGTTGAATGCCTTAGCTTAGAGGGTGGTAGATTTGCCTTTGCTGGAGATTTTTAAGTAGAGGTTTGATGGCAATTATCCCAGATGCTGTGGCTGTAGGTTCCCTGCATGGTGGGCAGCTGGATTGGATAACCCTTGATTCTGTGAAACCAGGAAAATGCTCAAGCTGTGAACCAGAGTTTTCAGAGGAAGTGTTGCTGCATGTAGAACAGGTTGGGTTCCTGTTCCCCAATCTGCTTTCTGACTAAAATAATGCCTGTCTTCTCTGGATTAAACATTAGTTTATTTGCCCTCATCCCATCCCTCTCTACCATCAGAAACACCTTCAAAAATATTGGATGGAAAGAAGAAATAGCATTGGGTATAATCATCATGCTGGTCGCCCTGATCTTCAAGACTCTGGACAATTTCAGTGGTTTCATGCAGATGTTCAATAGAATGGAGAAAACAGAGCTACAAATGATGTCACGGACGAATAGCCTCTGGTTTTTCAGAACCCCCGTCTGAATTCAGCCCTCTGGGAAGGACCAAAGTCACTGCCTCCAAGTTCCAACCCAGAAAGATACCTGGCTGGTGGTATTGAAAGCCATTGAGAGGTCTAAGCCAAAGCAATGGGATTCTGATCTATAATTCTCAGCATAGATTGTCCTCCAGGGCAATCAAAGCAGTCTGTTCTTTAGCCAGCCCTCCCCTCTCCCACTTCCCCCGATTTTTCATCATGTTTCTTGGTATTGATTTAGAGTAGGATAATCTTACAGACACTTAATCTTGTGTGCATGTTTCTATGAGCTAAAGAAAACTTTGGGCTTGGATACTTATATAATTGAGTGGAAGATGGCTGATATATTTATATCAGGCCTGCCCAACAGGTAGACCGTGGGCTACCGGTAGCCCGCGAAGGGTTCAAAAGTAGCCCGCCGGCCATCAGTAAAGTGAGGGGATAAATTCTCCACCCCTCCCTCCCCCATCCCAAGGACCACCATTGCCCCAGCAAAGTTCTGGGTCAGCCAGTTCAAGGCCATGGCGCAGTCCCCTGTTCCCCCCCACTGGCCAGCTGATCGATGTGCCACTGTCTTGTGACCAGCTGAGTCACTGGTGCAGATTGGAGGAGGAGAGGGGCGAGAGGTGCAGTTTCAGGTGTTCCCATCTGCTTTGTGCAGTGATATCTCCCTTCTCCCCCCTGGACAATTTCCTCCATAATGGATTAATTGATTTTCAATGCATTCCTATGGGAAACCGCTGCTCTACTATGACCATGTGCATAAGTAAGGAATGGATAAAATTCGTAAGTAGATGTTTTAGTGTAGTAGCCTTCAGGCACTTTGGGATGGAAAAAGTTGACCTTGGCCTGTTCAAAGTTGGACAGCCCTGATTTAGATTAACCTTTTAATGTAGACACACATCTTACCTTGCACTGATTTGAACCAGGCCTGGCTTCTAGATGCCTCTGTCCTAGTTCCTCTGCACAAAGGAAACTGCCTGGGAGGCCTTGGTGTTCATGACAGTTATAAGCTTGCTCTCATGGGCTTCTATTAGAGGACGCAAATATCTGCTTCCTAGAGCCACAGGGGCCGGGGCCTGCATGAAAGCAGGTATTCTCAGGAGATGATGACAGCTTGATCAATAAGTTCCAGCAACTCAGCATTGTAGCAGAGAATACAACAAACAAAGCTAGCACCACTGAGGACAGCCATCTCCAACAGATAATTTCCTGAAGCCATTTGTAAAAGGGAGGGGGAGGACAATAAATGTGGTCATCTGAGCCAGCCCATAAAATGCATAAATAACTAAATTAATGGGGAGCTGGTGGGCGACTTCTGAGAGTACCGCGGGTGACGGATTGTGCAGGCCTGCACTAAACCATTTGTTGCCTACGTCTGGTGGAATTCCTAGCAGAACAACCTGATAGGTCTGGAAGTTGAGTCATGGCTACTGGACTTCTTTTTGAGAGAGAGAAATGTTTCGCTGCTCATCCAAACAGCTTTATCAGTCTGAACACAGCTAGTGCGAGTCCTCCATCTTATAGTCAGTCACCTTTGACCTTTTGTCACCCTGGTCTGAATTAGGCTCATAAGATGAACAATGGCCTGAATAGGCTTGTTAGGGAGACAATAGTATCCATAGCCTTAAGGTGAACAATAGCCTAAAGTGCTGAAACCTATAAAGAATGGGTTGTTAGCTATATATGGCCTTGGTGGTGAAGGCTTTTTGATTTGTCTGGGTACTTTGGAAAGCACAGCATGATAAGTAGCAGATAGACTATGCCTGAGGCCGCCACCTCTGTTGAGGGAGGGGGCTTCGATGTTCACATGAATGGCTTCCCTTACTCCTCTCTCAAACCACCTATCTTCTTTGTCTAATATGTGTACATCCTCATCTTTGAAAGAGTGCCCTTTGTCCTTCAAATGGAGGTGTACTGCTGATTCTGGTCCTGAGCTGTTACCCCTCCTATGTTGGGCCATCCTTCTGTTTAATGGCTGTTTAGTTTCTCCAATGTAGAGGTCTGAACACTCCTCACTGCGTTGGACCGCATATACTATATTGCTCCTTTTTTTGTTTTGGTATCGGATCCTTTGGGTGGACAAGTCTCCGCCTTAGTGTGTTTGGGTTTGAAATAAACAGGAATGTGGTGTTTGCCAAAAATCCTTTTAAGCTTCTCAGACACTCCAGCCATGTAAGGAATGACCAGGTTATTCCAGATAAACTCACCTGGATGACTGAGAATCTTCACAGACAACCTGATAGGCCCTCCTGAAAGATCCATCCCTCAAAGAGGGGAAAAGGATGGCTTGTAGGAACAGGGTCTTTTCAGCAGCTGCCACCAGATTATGGAATGCCCTCACAAATGAGACCCACCTGGTGCCAACGTTGATAACATTTTGGCGCCAGGTAAAAACATTTCCTGTTCCAAAAGTTTTTAAACTGATGATTGTGGGTCCTGATGGCGATTTTAGTGTAGTATTTTAATATATTGTATTTATTGTATTTAAATGTTTTATTGTCTTAATTTTATTGCAATTTTGATGTTTTAATTGTCTGAATTGTTTATTCTGATTGTTAGCTGCCCAGAGACCTTTGGGTAGTGGGCGGCATACAAGCTAAATAAATAAATAAATAAATAAATATCTGGGAAAGGCCATGTTTGTCACTTGGCTCAAGAAATGGCCTGGCCTGTATGTTTCAAAGACATATCTGCATTAACGTTGAAATTCTCAGGACAAAAATGATCATACAGTATTCCAAGATAATATAGGAGCGATGACTTACTTGGAGTAATCAGGACAGGACAAACTCTCATGGTGATAAGATTAAACAATCTAATAAAGTATATGAATATCTAGTTGTGAAAATAACAAACATCTAAAGAGCATTTTTCAAAAAGGAGCATGCACTCAAAACAAGTAGAATGGGCATAGAAACCAATGGACCACCCAATATCTCTCACACATTCATTTAAGTCCCTCTGACTTCTTTCTGAAGTTGATTTTGATCCATGAAAGGTCACATTGAAATGTGTTGGTCACTAAAGTGACATATAGGTTTTTATCCCTCCCTCCCCCCTTTGCTGTTTCTTTCACCCTGGCGCTTCTCCTTGGACAAAATGAGGTCAGTTTCACCCCTCCTTAATCATCTGGCCAGATATTTGAATTTTTCAGTCTTCTCATACAAATGCTGTTCTTCTTTATTGACCACCAGACAAAGTGGCAAACTTTTGGAGCTATCACAGAGGCACAATGATGGAGTGAAGTGGGAACGTCCAGCATATGATAATAAGTTGTTGTTACAGTTGGTTCCTAGAACTGAAATATGAGAAGTTTTGATTGCCTGTGAAATCTTGATTGCACCATTATGGGCCACCAGACGCTTCTTCTCTGTCTCCAGCGATACCTGTTTGAACTAAATTCTGGAAACCCCAAGCAGTGTTGTGTTCCTGCTCTACTAACAACGACTCTCATTAAAGTTGTGTTTATGCATTCATTGTTTCAGTAAACACAACCTGTGGCATAGTCTTACTTCTGTGGCTTATTTTCAACTGGCTCCATTGGCAAGAACCCAGGCTCCAAGAACTGGTCCCTGCCAGGATTGCTAGAGATAGTCTTGGGTCCTTGAAGCAGCTACCCCTTTGGACAGAGCCAATGAATATCTACAGCCGGAATCATGGGCTCCCCATATAAGGAACAGAAACCATACAGATTAAATGCATGATCCCTTACTGGCACTCTTTGGAATGCACGATATGAAGGTGCTGGGTCACCTGAGGTGGTGCTGTGCCA
This sequence comes from Phrynocephalus guinanensis, assembly GCA_037367245.1. Taxonomy (NCBI): domain Eukaryota; kingdom Metazoa; phylum Chordata; class Lepidosauria; order Squamata; family Agamidae; genus Phrynocephalus; species Phrynocephalus guinanensis. The sequence goes on from CM074752.1 coordinate 5,377,090, forward strand.
TTATTAATGGGAATGTGGACTAGTAAACTCATGAAAGCCAGTTGTCTTCTTGGGCTCTTCCTGTCCTTTTTTCACTTGGTTGCCATTTTTTCTTGACTGGTTCCAAGCTAACTTGAGTCTTACTTGTTCACCTGAAGTGTAAAATTTACATTTACCACTCCAGTGGTAAATGAGAAAGAGGCTTGACTTGCCATCCTCTTGTTACCTTTCCTGGTGTGTATTGCCCAGGCCAAATTTGGGACCTAGCAAACCTGTTTGAATGTATGGGTATTCTGTGGTAAATTTTGTTGAGTGAGCAGTGTTCAAGCCCTTATTCAAAATCAGAAAAAGGTCTAATCTGCATCCGTGTCTAAATTATTTCACAGGGAGGATCCAACTGTATGTACAGTACATGAAATTTTGTCAAAACTTAATTAGGTAGACTCAGTTTATTAAATATTGAACAAGCATTGTTCGATCCAATCAATGAGTAATAGAAATGTTGGCATTTATGTACGTCATAAAGAGATGTTTCATTATACGTAGTGACTACAAAGATACATAAAAAGCATTTAATCTCCATGCCACTGATAGTTGTGGAGTTAGTTTTATATGTTATAATTCATTTTTTGTGATAAAAGTTTTATTGTGCCTTCTGATCTTAGCAATTAAATGTTCTGCCCGTGCTTGTAGTGAATAGGATGTTCATATGAAATACTTTCAAAATGATCAGATAGCATAATAGATGCTTCGCTCTCATTTATGCCTCATTGGGTGGAAGCCTCAAGTGTTTTTGGCATAGCAGCAATCAAGTCATGCAATTAAAAAGGTTGCAAACATTTTCTTGTGCATTAATTCCTCTGATGCCCCCCTCACAGCAGCATTGTTAAGTAAGAGTAACACACATAAAAGGAGTTCCAATAAAGTGATAATTATTACTTCACATTATTCCAATGTTACATATCTTTCGGTGTTCTTTAGTAAAATAATTCTGCATGAAATCTACCCCTACCATTATCATTTAAGTATATGAGGTCCAATTTTGGGATATAAAAGTACACTAAGCAAAAGGCCTGTGGACATGTGGACTGAACTGGCCTGCAGATATATCGCCTATGGAATGGATTACCAATGGCCTGGCTATGGAATGGATTTAGAATAATATTTGGTTTGTGTCATAAATAACATAATTCCCTACCACTTTTCCTACTGACTTGTCATCTACCAACACAGAAATGAATTTTAGAGTTGAAGGTAAGCCCATCAGAATGCAAGAAATATTTGGTTGGAAAACATTGGTTTCTGGGGACAAGAAGACTTGGACTCAAGTGACGTTCCTTCACACAGTCCTGCTCACGTACTTGTGCAGATTTTGACTGCTTTGGGGCATTTGGGCCTTAATTTGTATTGAATCTGAGAGAAGCTTCCATTTTTATAATGCGTTAGATTGTTATCCTGCTTTATTTATTTATTTATTTATTTATTTATTTATTTATTTATTTCTCTCTGCGTTGTACCTTCATTTTGTGGATCATATTTGCTGTTTAATCTGTTGCGATGTAAATACATTTTCAAATGATTGTATTGAATTGCCTCAGATCATCTCAGATTATGCCTTTTGCCTTCCGGGACAAATAAAGGACCTCATTTTCAGTAGGAACTGATGATTTGACGTAATGGAGAGATTTGGTTATTGAGGAAGTGACCAAGAGCCACTACTGACATTTCCTTTGTGATGAATCCTCCAATCCGGTTTATTTCTTGCAGAGCTAGTAGGTACAGTATATTTGTATACAAACCTGAGATTCCGTTCGGGTTTACAGCAATTAAGTTCTGAAAGACTCACTGATGTTTCAATTACAACTGAGCTATCCAGGGCCTACTTGGCTGGAGAGATCCGTCAGGTCTGTGAGAACCAGATGTTGTGGGTTTGATTCCCCCACTGGGCCTTTTGGGAGAAGGGCCAACCTCAGTGGCCTTGGGGAAGCTGTACAGTCCAGGATGCCCCCAGAAGAAGGGAGTTGTAAGCTGAGTACTCTGTACTTCAAAAAATGTCACCAAAAGTAAGAATTGACTTGAGAGCACACAATAATTTATTAAACGAGGGCTAAAACAGGCAAGTAGAGAAATATTAGCCCAAGGCCATTGTAGCAGTAAGAATTATTGAAGCAAGACTGATACTCAAAGAGCGGATTGTTTCTTTTGCCAATTATTATAGAGTAAGATTCTTTATCCATATCAGAAAATTCCACAATAGAAACTGAGGGACATACATGAAATACTGACCAAAAAGTGCACATTAAAAGGTTAAGATATTTAGACTAGTTTTGACCAGAGGTGGGCTACTTCTATTGTATTATTTCTGCCATTTGCTAGATCTTTGTAGGACACAAATAGCATGCACATAAGTGCTGCATTGATTAAATTATAAGCCACTTTGGGTCCCTTATGGCCTTGGTATAGAAGTTGTTTAAATAAAAATAAAAGGATGTGCAGCGATTAGAGATTGGCACCACCCTTCCAACTGGTGCTTTGTGCTGGTTCATTTTTGGCCAAACAGGTACTGTATTTGGTGTTTCCCAGTCCCAATTCTGGTGGGCACCCAATTAGCAGCAGTGCCTGGCCACTGCTTCTGAATGAGAGCCCGCCAGAGGAGGCAAAGTTGAGTAGAACCAAACACCTATTCGGCTGGGGGGGGGATGAACTGGCACAAATCACTGATTCGGCAGTTTGTGCCGATCTCTAACAAAGATCAGTAGCAACCAGCAACAGTTAGGTTTACCCTGACAGCACATTTTGCATTCCGCAAGTTCATGTAAAGACCGACTAGAAAGCTGGTAATCATGTTTGAGAAGTCTGTGACCAGTTTGTAAGTTTGCCAGTGTACTCTTTCCCCACAGTCTCCTTTGGGTGAGGTGTCTACCTTTTGGTCCATTCTGGGTAGGTCTGATGGAATTTATAATCCCAAACACCTTGAGGGCCATAGGTTCCTCTTCCTTGCTGTACAAGGTGCTCCAGTGTTTCAAGCCCATTAACATGTTATTGTCATGCTGTGAATGTTAGAATGAACTCAGCATGTTGAAAATTTGGATTTTGACAAGTGAGAGAAAATAATGATTAGGAAGCAGTGTGGACTGTGCATTTGAAAGCTGCAGCTTCTCATGTTCTCCAAAGTTAGCTTTTTATTGGATCCAAGAAGGATTAGCAAGACTCATCTTGCCTGGACTGGAATCTTGCTCAACCCAGAATACTCTGGAAGGCAGCTTGCTGCTATTGGATTCAGTGACAGAAAAAATAAAGAATCATTCAGCCAAGCTAGAGAAAAACAAGAATATATCAAAAGGAAGGCAGACATTCACGAGCAGATCTGATGGGAAAGTGAAGGAACCTAGCATTGATTGGTATTTGCAACATGCTGTCTGGTCATCACTGCCTGGAATGACTGCTTTGAAGGGCATCCACATGGGTGTTCTGTAGTCATTGCTGGGTGCAAAAGGGAACTGGTGGATTTGAACCCAGTCAGGCTTTCAAGGACGACAGCCAAAAGTGTGTTGAGTGTCCTTTACTCTTACTGTCATTTATCTACAGGCACAAGAGCATCATTACCGCAGATAATAATTAATTAATCAATAACCCTGGGAATCACAAAGGATGGTAGTTTTTTTTAGATTGTTAGTAGCTCACAAGGAAAGCATATGGGGTTATATTATGGAATATAAGAACAAAGAAGAGCCATGCTGGATCAGGCCAAAGGCCCATCTAGTCCAGCTTCCTGTATCACAGTGGCCCCATCAAATGTGACTGGGAGTGCACGAGACTAGGTATCTGTCTCCTGATACCACTCCCCTGCATCTGGCCCTTGAAAACTAACTTTGAAAGGTGAGGTACAGTAGCAACTCTGGTTTTACCTGCCAGGAGGCGGGAAGCATTTACAAGGAGGTCCGTTCAATCTGAAAAAACAGGGCCAAGCCAGCAACATTATAGAGCCAGCAGAATACTTAGTGGGTCCCTTTTGGTGACTGAGCTTTCCCATGAAGATGACTCACTTTGTCTAGCCTAACCCTAGAGGTAGTCCTAGGGATGAGCCCCTAACCCTGCTCCCCAGCATAACCTTGTTGGTTTTCCTTTGTGTAGAGAAATTTGTTGAACTCCGTATGTTTCTCGGCAGAGAAAGAGCATCAGCTGGCACTGGAGGGACCAGCCTTTTGCCTGTGGACTCAGTCACATTCACTTGTGTTTTGTCACCTTTGACAAGCAGTGAGCAGGGGCATCTGACCGAGACTTAAACTGGCTTTACTGCTTCTGCATCTTCTGTGTCTGAAAGGAAAAGGCTTAACTATGCCCAGAAAATTTCTTAAGGCTTTAGCTGAAAGCAGAAAGAGAAGAGCTCCCAGTGTCTCATTGAAAAACCAAGCTCCCCTAAGTCAAGGAATTCTTGGACTCATATGTAGCCACCCATCCAATGTATACAGTTGCAAATTACCTTCCTTGGGTTCGTTGATAGGTCTCCATTTTTCTTATAAACATAACTCCTTGTAAGGCGGCCAAAGATGGAAACCATGAGTACCCCTTGGTATATGGATGTCAGCATCTTGTGTTCCACAAGGAGAAATGATCTCCTTCCAATGTGACAGGAGGACAATGCGACTAACAGCCTGTTTTTCACCATAGGATCTCCAAACCTCCTCATTTATTGGTAAGACCCCAGATCTACTGCTTACCACCCTCTATTGCTTGACTCTGCAACTAAAACTGAGGGTTTGGTTCACCATTTTGCTTTTAGTAATACTGTGTACTGTCAAGTCAGTTCTGACTGATTTATTTAAATTTATTTATTTATACAACTTATATGCCGCCCACTACCCAAAGGTCTCCAGATCCCTGATGGCAACCCTCTATAGGATTTTCTAGATAGAAAGTACTCACACATGGTTTTTAATTGCAGCTGCAAAAATTCAGAACGTTTTAATGAATTCCTTCCAATATTTATTTATTTAAAATATATTTGTCCCAGTTATCTCCTCTCAAAGGATCCACTACATCCATGTTAGGACTTTGATGGTTCAGCCAGACTCTGTACTGGACATGTCATCACCATTGGTCATCAGGTCAGTTCTGACTTACGGTGATTCTTTTCAGGATTTTCTAGGAAGAGAGTACTCAGAAGTAGTGTACTGTTCCCTTCTTTTAATGATACTCTGGGACTGTGGAGTGTGCCCAAAGCCACCTAGGTTGGCTCTATTCCCAGTGGGGAATCAAACTCCCAACTCCGATAGGCAGATCCCTAATCATCTGAGCTATTCAGCCATCTTATGGTGTACTATCAAGTCAATTCTGACTTACAGGGAACCTTTCTAGGATTTTCCACATAGGGAGTAATCAAGAGATTGGCCATTCCCTTCTTCAGGGGTCACTCTGAGCGTGCAGCTTGCCCAAGGCCACACAGCCCGGTTCTTCTCCCGGGAAGCCCAGTGGAGAATTAAATTCCCAACCCCAGGCTCTGCAGCCAGATACTTCACCTACTGAGCTCTCTGGCCAGCGGTACATGTCACAGAGTGGGTGAATTAGCAGAGTTCCAGATCTTGTCATCCGAAAACTCTTCCAAGAACACATCGTATTGTTAATGAAATCTGAAGTGCTTTAGGGTTTATATAAAAGGGCATGGAAAAGGAGCCATGAGTGGAGATAGCTTTAAACAGCAGTGTTACATCAGCTTCCTTGGAATGAGCTTTCTTCCACTGCAGTTTTTAAAAACCTGTAAATGTTTTACAAGGCATGATAACCAAGCACTATTAAAATGAAGGCGTTGCTATCTTGACAGCTTCAAAGGAAAAATTACATTTAAGACTCTTCTACACCTACATTGATGGAACTGCCAATCTCCCTCTTTTTCTGTATCTCACCAGCAAAGCTGGCAACCATCCTGCCACTCACTCATCGAGGTGCTTGGACATCTTTGGTTTTCTCCTTCTCTCTCAGGCAGCTCCCCTTGTGGGTCTATGCTTGGCCATGTCCTATTGATGAGCACAGGGTACAGGTGTGTAAGGAAACCCTTGGTAGTTGCCGTTGTCCAGCATTTCACAAGGGATGTATGAAGAAGGTGGAGAGGGGGTTGGACTCCGGATGGCAGCTTCTCCGTCCCCTCTCCGTGGATTCCTGTCCCCCTCCACCCATAACTGTTCCAGTTATAACCTGGAGCTTGCAGATGTGTGTCAGCACATCCTTAGAAGGAAGGGCATGAACAATGGAACGTGGGAGTGGAGTGTTGTTGTTGCTGTTGTTTTGGGTGGAGGGACCCTGCACTTCTGAATATATGAATACACTATTATACATGCTGGCCATGGCTCACAGTATTTGCCGACCGAAGCAGGGGATGAGGTAGCCTGGCATCTTTGAGGCACAGAACCTGGCTGGACTGGATGTTGAACCTTCCTCCAACAATGACAGCAGAATTGGGTCCTCCATGACTTTAGAGATGCTCAGGTCCTCTGGTGGTTGCAGAACTCAAGATGTGGCATGGTTTTACCTCCCAAGAAGGGGAACAGTCAGGGATCGCAGGAAGCATGGCTGTGGATAGAGCTCTTCTTCTGCCTGCATCATTGACTATGTAAGGGTTGATTGATTGATGTAAGGTGGTGGGATTTGAGCTCACAAAGCCTGCATTTCACTCAACTGAAGAAGGGCCAATTTTCAAGGCTCCTTGGGGGCCTTTGCTTGTTAATTTTAAAAGAAAGAAAGCTGGGGTGCTTCCTGGGAGTCATTGTTCTTGGGCAGGTGCCATCTAGGGTGTTTAATGAGCAGAAGAACCTCAACTCCCATTGCCAGCACCCAGGTGGTCAACCACCCCTGATGTCATGTGACTGGCCAGGAGTGATGGACCTTCTGCGTGTGGATGCTGGGTGCCAGATCCTTGCTGACCATTAGACTCTGTAAAGAGTGCAGTTCCCTAAGAATTATGAATCCTGGGAAGCACCACAGCACCTTTTAAAAAAAAAAATTGAATTTACAACAGGAGGGGAAATGCCATTGAGACTCCAGTCCAGCGTCACAGGTAGGTCTTTCTCTAGGTCTGGGGTAGGGAACCTTTGGCCCTCCAGATGTTTTGGACCACAACAGCCAGAATTCTGAACCTATACTGCTAATAAAAAAGGGCTGTGGGAGTTGTGGTCCAAAACATCTGGAGGGCCAAAGGTTCCCTACCCCTGCTCTTGTTGAGCAAAATATAGGTGTCTGCAGGTATGAGTTCATGGGGTAAAACTTCCAGAATTCTGTCTTGGGAATTCTTGGTAAATTCTGGGAATTGGGGTCTACAAAAAGGAAAGAGCAGCTCCCTATGCAGAATTCCCAAGAGAAAATCTGTAAGAGATTGGAGCAGGACAACATGTCGTCCCTTCTCGTTTTCAAGGAGAACATGAAAAGGTTCCTTTTTTGAACTCTGTGATCTGGGGGCTTCAGAGAGTTGTGCAAAAAAGCAACTTTCCTAAACTTTGTCAATGACACACTGCTATTCTTTGTGGCAATAATTGCACTGGCAAAAGATGAAATGAGAATTTGGAAAGGTGATACGTTGCATGAAGAGAAAGCAAGGTTTATGAAGAGCCTTCAGGAAATTTGATTTCTTAATCTTTTCTCTTGCCCAGAAGAACAGAGTGTCCGAGGTTAATTAAATCCGGTAAGTGTGCCATCAAGTCATGCACGTTGCTTTTTTTGAAATGCGCTGGAGATCTGCCACAAAATAATGATACCACAGATTAAAAGACTGCAGAAATGGCCTCGGTTTGTTGGGCTTCTCGTATCTTTGGCATCTGAGCTGCGGCTGTTCCTTGTCCAGGTTAGACGCCAAAGGGACAAGAAGCCCAACAATACCAGGCTTAAATATCATGCCCCAAACCCTCTAGCATTGTGTGTGGCACACGCACTAGCACAGAGTTTGTGTGTGCCCTTTTACCAGGGCCCATTAACCATGCCTAAACAAGCCATTAATAGAGGTCTTTTTTTCTCTATTCAAACAATATCCCCTTTTAGAGTTTAAAAGGAATCATGTAATCCTATCCCCTCCAGTGACTCAGAACTTTGGTATATTGGAACCTCAAACAAGTTTTTATATGCTTGTAAATGCCTGTTTTGAAAGGCAAAGAGATGGGCCGATATTTCCGAGAGATGAAGTGGTTTTGTTCTAGAGGAGTTTGCACTGCATTAGATCTGGTGGGGTTTGTACTTCATTAGAGTCCCATCATCCAGTTGGGTTGGAATAAGGTCCTGTTGCTTGTTTGGGCTCTGTAGAAGCAACAAATTTCCACTAGTGACAAAATAATCCAAGAGATGATGGGTGCAAATAATGTTACAATGTAATTCAAACCAAAAACCCTACTTACAGGATGCCAGCATCGACCTGTCTCTGTCTGAGAGTGCAATAGATTGTGAGTTGAGTAAACGGTTGCGAACAAAAAATGATCTCTGGGAATGAATGATCATAGTAAGACAACAGGACTAAGCAGTATTCCAAGAAATCCATTCAGGAGAAGAACAAGGTAGAACCTGGAGTCTGGAAGTACCTAAAGCTGAGCTCGGCATGTGCATCCATGTGGAAGGTGAACATGGAGGAGGTCTTGCTGGACAGCCTTGGGAGCATCAGGTCACAGTATGAACCTTCTTCCTTGAAGAGAGGAGAAGTCTTAAGGGGCAGCAATCTACTGGTGGGTCAAGTTGAGTGGGGCCTGAGATGTTTCAGTTCTGTAACCCTAACCCCGACCATCTGTCATCCCCTAATGGTTACTTTGGGTGCAATGTGGCTTCACTTATCCTAACAACAGCTACAACAAAAGCCAGAATTCTCTTGGGCACATTGGTGCCAACAAGTTTTTAACATCTGAATTGTATCAAATCTTTTTTTTTAAAAACAGGTCTGAACTTGGACTCAGTGGTTTCCAAATGGATAAAACAGTTTAAATCCTTGGGGAGGCCTTTATCTTGGCCCCACCACCACCCTCAAGGTGCATTTGCTGGCTGGAGACCAAGCTGGCCTCTTCGTTGCTATCCTCCAAGCAGGCAAACCCATTTCTCTTCCCTCCAGGCTTTTCGGTGGAACCCTGGCAAAGGGGCTTTTGCATTTTGATGTCATTTCAAAATTAGTTGAAAATGTTTTTATGTACTAGTTCCATATTGGCACTGATTTACTTCTGATTTTCTTTAAATGGTATTCTTTTTAACACAGTCTATTTCAATAAAGAAGCATTGGGTCCTCTTTGGGTGGGAGGGAAACAGGAATGTATACTGTAGATAAATGAATAAACTGCGCAATTGCTACTGTAACATTGGCACAAACCATTTGCCATTTCTAGCTGGCCGCTTCAACCTGCCTTAATGGTATTGGCAGTGACGAAGGAGTCCAAGATGGCTGGCGCTGCACACATCTTTGGCAGCAGTGTGTATTCCAGTAGGCTTGCACTAGAAATAAAAGGCAAAATAATAACCCCTCTCTGTTTCACATGCTGGTTTCTGCTACAGCTGTGCCACCTCCAGCAATATCTGGGCATGTTTCTCTTGCCATGATTTCTCCACCTTTAGCCATGCCAGCTGGGGAAGAGTACCTGTTGTTTCTCTCATACAGAGTCTAAAAATATTATTAACGATGTTAAAAGAAAAATATCAGAAATACTTATTTCTAGTATGTCATTATCAGAACTCACCACTAGTGGGAGCCAGGGGCCATCTGCATTTGATATTTTCCACAAGCTTTCAATATCTATCTAGGCCGGTTTAGCTTGCAAGTTGCAACCAGTCAACCATAGATACGAGGGCTCATCTGTAATCTTCCAGATGCCAAGCAAATTGGGGGTGGCTTCCTTCATTACAAGCTTTGGTAGCATTTATGTTGTGGAGACTAGCTTTCGAAAACCAGCTTGCCCTTTACTTGAATCTTTTCAGTTCTGTGTCCTTGGAACCCGTTGCTGATTCTTGGGGTCTTGAAACTGCTGGCATTCTGCCCTCTGTGCTTCTAAATGGGCCAGTACCCGCCACTACCTATTTTCTGACAAGGAATTATGGCTGCCAACTTTTCCTCTTGAATAGTTCCTGAGCCTGAACATGTGTGTATTAAAATCACAGGTGTTTCAGTAAGAGACAAGAACTAAGCATTTTAGGGAAGTTTTTTTTTAACCAGATAGATAAATGTTTTAGAGATGCATGGAACCAAAATGCTGGAGGGCTAAGACACCTCCTTTGCAGGAGAAAGTTGGAACTTCTGATACTACTCAGCCTATTGAAAAAGCAGTTAAACATGTCTGAAGCATAAAATAATGCTTCATGTAAAAGAAGTGACAGTAGAAGTACGAAGGTCCACAGAGGAAAGTATCAACAATTTCCTCAAGTCCACCACTTTCTCATTAACTAGCATTTAAAATCTCAATACAGTAGCTCACTTCACATTTGTATGAGAAAGTATTAAAATGCCTCTTTACTTGCACTTGCTTGAAGTTATACCCTTGTCTATACTGCTTTCTTTACTGCACACATGCTTGTAACCAACAGAACAGATCAACAGTAGTAAGGAACTGCCACCAGCCAACACTCAGCAAAGAGGCAGGTCTCTCCTTGAATTTCAAAAACTAGAAGGAATAATTGGTTAGTGCTGGATAGATAATCATCCCAGGCCAGAAAGTAACTCAACCTATAGGTAGCATGCAAGGTTGTGAATAAAACTCCACAACTATTTAGGGATGGGCACCTTCCAAAAAAACTACACACTGTTTCGTGGTTTTGTAAACTTACAAAACCTTACAAAACAAAACAGCAAAGAGTGTGTCATCAAGAAATGAAATGAAACACCATTTTTTGTTTCGGAAATGAAACAATTTGTCCTAGCCTCTTGAACAAGCCTTGAGAACAGGAGGGTTTTTTTCCCCCACTGATTGATTTGTTTTCCTTTCTTCCCATGCCTCAGCTTATCTCCAATCGTGATCTGCCTGAAGCTAGCCAGCCCAGGAGCTGAGGTGTTCCCTTTGCTGGCTGTGTCGCAAGTTGATTTAAACTGATTGTTTTCCTTTCCTTTTTAAGTAGGACTGTGGAGGTTTTTTTTAAAAAAAATATTTTCTTTCCTTCCCTCACTGTGCCAATTAGCTGCTGAGTTTATCTCTCTGATCTCTCCGTGGAGCACCTAGCTATTAGATTTCTAGCTTGTTTACAGAGGTTTCTTTGCCTGAAAGCAAATTTATTGGAAGATTTGAGGGTCTTTGATTTAGCATAGTGTGCTCCCGGTTAAATACAAAAAAGGGAAAAGTCCCCATTATTTATAGCCTTAAGAAGCATTTCATTTCATGACAAAAATTCTTTTAAACATCTGTTATTAAGGAAATGAAATGAAATGAAGTCTGAAACACTATATTTCCATCTCATGCCCATCTTTACTTTTAATACCAGAATCAAAGAAGGTAATCCACTGAAGCTCAGGGAAGATACATGGAAGTATTTTATCTCTTAGCACATACTTACACTGTGACATTCGCTGCCACAAGATGTAATGATGATTGTCAACCTAGGGAGATTCAAAGGAGGGATGAGGTCCATGGTGGAAGTTAGGGCCACCAGTGCCTACTAGAGTTGTTCATCAGTGCTTCTGTTCATCACCTTCACCACCAGAGGCAGGGGACTGCTTCTGTCTTATTTTGGGAATTCAAGAGAGACTGTGGGCGTTTATACACGACCCCTAAGCTCCGCCGCAAATGGCTGCAAGGTCCAGACCTTAAAAATGTTTACCCACCAGCTCCGGACTTTGCAGACAATTAAGTGCGACCCCGCCCACTTTAGCGCGACCAAACAGCAGTTTTCTTGTACCTGCTTTTTGGATGTGACAAATATTTGATCCAGTGTAAGGATAGTGAGTGCGGGGCTCTCCTGGCTTCTGTTTGTTGTTTTTTTGCGCCCCGGCCCCTTTAAGAGACCTGAATGCTGCCCGGAAAAAAACGGAGGTAAGCCGGCATTCTTTTCTTTCTTTTTTCTCCCTCCCTCAGGCAGCCAGCAACCAGGAAGTGCGGAGGGGGGTGGGGACAGAGGAAGACAGAGGAAGAGCAACGAACCCCTCTGGTCCGAATTTAAGTGGCCAGCGGATCTTAGGGGTCGTGTAAAAAGGCCCTGTGTGGGTCATCCCTGGGCCTCTTGTTGACCATTATGTTGAACTAGATAAGTCCCTCACTTGATCCAAAATGAGTGTTCTTTGCTTCTCAGCTGGACAAAGCAGTGGCAAAGCATGGAAAGATTCCAACTGCACAACAGTGTTTGGGGTTTTGCTTTTGTTTTGTTTAACTTTATTGAAATATCATGAAAAACAAAATGAAACCCAACAATAAAATAGATCGCTCACTGGTTCAGATCTCTGGCTGCAGGGCCAGAGGTTGGCCTGAACATGATGCTCTCTAGGGCCCCTTCTACTTCTGCCATTGTAAGATCATCATCATGATGTACAGATCTTTCACTGGGAATGCGCAACCTGATACAGTACCTTCACACGCTTGCAGTCGACTGGATTAAAATAGTGCAATGAAAGATGGACATGGCAGGCTGTCAGAAAACAAGTCTTATTAGTCTCCTAAATAATAGGAGAGCACGTGTTGGGGGGAAATCAACTCGGGAATGTGGTTGTTTAAGTCTCTTGAATGGGTGAGTTATTTTTCCCCATTTCTCACTGCATGTAAAGCCAACTCCTGGCCTTTATCATGTTTTCCTCTGATAGTCAGCATTTACGTATCTGGAGAAAAGATATTTCTACCAGCAGTTCCTCAATAAAATACTTAGGGCTCATGATTCCCTCACATTTGACTTAAGTTGACGCCTTCAACTATATAAGCTGCTGATACACCTAGTTAAGCAAAAACAATGCTGTTTGCCCTCCCATCATAACCCATAAACAAGGCAGGATGATTATGCCATAAAACAAAGTTCCAGCTGGAAACATCTGTGCATTTACTCTTAGCAAATTCCATGGCCAAAAAATAACTTTTTTTCTTTTAAACCCAGATTGAGCAGAATTCACTGTCCTTCTCACCCCAAGCTTCTTGGTTCTTCTTAGCAAAGAACTTGGATCACAGCAGAAGAAAGAAAAAGCCATTTCACTGTAGCTACTGTAATTTGCTAAACAAATTCTTAGTGTGGTGTAATAGATTTAGGATGGATTTAGGACTAAGGAGGGATGGATTTAGGAGGCCTGCGTTCAAATGTCTGCTTGGCCACAAAAACTTACTGGCAGAGCAGAACCAGTAAAACCACTCTTTAAATATCTCACCTACCTTGAAAGCCCTACTGGGGTCACTATAAGACTGTGATGATTTGACTGCACAGAATGGACTCACACGCACTTTGTTAAACAAGTGAGAGACGGCAATCTTGGCTGATGGGATGGTAAAATATGCAGATAATCTGTTGGTAGATCCAGTTCTACTTTCTAAAGAATCTCGCTGTTCCAGGAATTATTTTTTTAAAAAAAAATGTGTAGAAAGGACATGAGTGCTCCAAGATCCTGGAAGTGTCCCAGCTCTCTATCTCCTTGTCTTAGCAAGAAAAACAGAGCAATAGAAACACTATTTTAGATAGAGGCTGAAAATATTTATATTCCCTGCAGTAAAAAGAAAAGGGCACAGCCTGCAACAAAAGAGAACAGTTGCCAGATTTCTATATAATTTTAAATTGTTAACTTGCACTTTCTTCCTTTTGTTATGATAAAATGAAGGACAACGGAATGGAAAGCATTTTGTTCCAACCAAAAATTCACATATCATGGCCCAAGTTTTAGCAACCTGGGATAAGTCACAGAAAGTATAGGAAGGCTTACTTTTGAGTAGAAATGAAGAAAGCTACCTGTTGGAGGAGTCCGGTTATACAGTATTTCTATTACTTGATAAACCATTGGTTTTAATGCTCTTGAATTTGTTATGGGATAAACCCAGTTTTCACCTCCAATCCATGGCAATGAAGGAGATTACGTAATTCGTCATCGCTTTTGTTTTCAGTGGGCCAACTTGAGACTTAAAATTTGTATTTGATAATATTTTTGCTGTATGTGAAGTCCTCCATTTCTCTAATGAACAAAAACAGGACGGAGGGCAGGAACTGAGAAAATTAGGGTCCAGGGGAAGAATAGTCACCCACAGAAAGCAGGTTGTCCCCAGAAATGCTTCAGAAATAGTTGAAGAAAATACTCCAAGTGGAAACTTAAGCCAAGTATGGTGTTCTCTCATCAGCTGGAGAAAGAAAGAGTTGTATTGATACTTGTCATGACTGCAGAGAGGAACTTGTGCCGTTGACCTCCCTTCCCTTCAGTCTATTAATAAGAACACTGCCTCTTCCACCCATGTGTCTTATATGCTGTCAATTTGCATCTGACACGAACCCTAAACTCTGCCGCAAATGGCTCCCAGCTCCAGAGCTTAAAATTGTTTCCCCACCAGCTCCGGAGTTTACAGAAAATTAAGTGCGACCACGCCCACCTAAGTGCGTCCCAGCGCACTTTTCAGGTACCTGCTCTCGGAGGGTGAAAAATCCCAGATCCGGATGTAACCTAGAGTGCCGGGCAGTCCTCGCTTCTGTTTGTTGTTGTTTTTTGCCTCCCACCCCTTTAAGAGAAGGAATCAGGACGACAACGGGGCTCAGGGCGGCTTGGACCCGCAGACGGAGGTGAGCCTGCATTCTTTTGTCCCTTTTTTTCTCCCTCCCCTCATGCAGACAGGAGCAAGGAAGTGCGGAGGGGTGGGGATGCAGGAAGAGCAACGAACCACCAAGATCTCTGGTCCGAATTTAAGTGGCCAGCGGATCTTAGGGGTCATGTGAAAAGGCCCTTAGAGCAACCCTAGCCATGGTTCCCAACCTTGGCTTGCCAGACGTTCTTGGACTGCAACTTCCAGAAGCCTTCACCACTAGCTATGCTAGCCAGGATTTCTGGGAACTGCAGCCCAAGTACATCTGGGCACCCAAGGCTGGGAACCACAACGAGGGTTGCTGTATGTCAAATGCACATTGACAGCCCAAGAATATCTGGGGCCCCTCCAGCTCTAGAGGTCTATTTAACTCCTGGATAGCCCAGTGGTTAAGGTCCCTGGCTGCAGAGCCAGAGGTTGAGAGTTCGATTCTCCCCCTCTCCCTCTCCCTCCTTGCCAGAGGCTGTAACCCATAGGGTCCCTTCTGGTTGTGCAGTTCTAAGATCGAAGGCCAGGCATCGGGTGAGATACTTTAAATTATCCACTAGAGAGCTCTAGCACTCTTTGGACTAAACAAAACTTAGGAATGGAGGCACGGCAGTTGAATTATTGGACCGCTGCAATTCTACAGATTGTGAGTGTCCAGAATTATTTGCTAGTAGGTCAGGTGGGCACAAATGGCCAGAGCATTGTAGGCAGAATCATGGGGGGAGGAACCCATTTGCAGAAGGATGTAGGCATGCCAGGAGAGCACATTCTTATTTATTTATTTATTTATTTATTTTTTTTTACATTTCTATACCGCTCCCATTTCCCGGAGGGAACTCTGGGCGGTTCACACAAAAAAGTTAAAAACATGTACATCAGTAAAAATAGAGGTATTAGGCAAGAGGTGTAAAATTGACAATCTGCTCTCTGTTTGGGCTCCATCCCACGCTTTCAGTACCGCCTGTCAGGCTGACCATTTTTAAAACACACAAGGCTGTCCTTCACAGCAGCTGAAATGGGTAGTTGTAGATCTTGCTCCATACGGCCAACAGACTACCTTCATCAGCCTATCTCTGTTTCTTCCATCCATGAATGGTTCCTTCTTTATTTAAGGAAACACCTGGCTAGACACCTGGATTTGGGGTCGATCTGGAATCCATTTCCCCCCACCACTGCCCCTCTCCACTTTCGATCTTAGGCATTGTGATTTAAATGATGGGCTCTTGCAGCAGTCAAGTCTGCCATTTAACGGTGTGAAGATGGTGTTTTGCCCCCTTCTCCCCCCTACCATTCAGTAGGATGACCTTGGACTCAAACAGGATTGCAGAGAAGCCTCTGTTCTCTTCAACCTTCTGCACATTCTGTCACACCTCGTTTCCCTTCCCTTGATTTAAAAATGACTTTCCTCTCTGGCCAGTCGCTCCTTCCCTGAGAGTGTTATGGTAGTTCCTTTCTGTTTTCAGCCCACGTGGACTAAGAGAGAGAAAAACCAAGCATCCTTTGTGAAGGGAAGATGCATTCTAAAAGAAAATGAAAAAGTTGATTAACCACCTCCCTTTTTTAATTTTAATTTTAATTTTATTTATTTATTTTTAAAATATTCTGCCTATGTGCAGTTGGAAATTTTAGATTGAGGCAAGGATGGCTGATGCACCTTCTACAGACAGAGGCAATGATGGAGAAAAGGCTTAGCAATCTGCTCTGAATGAGTTCAGAATGCACTGTGTTCATTCAATAATTAACCTTAATTAATTAATTCTATACTCTGAAATGCTCATAACTCTAACCTCTTTACCCTCTTTGCTGAGGCTGTTTGTTCAGCAAATCCATGCCCTGATTCCCACCGGGCTATCAACTCTACACTTATGGTGCCCTTCCAAGTTCCACCTGGAGCCCCGCACCTCCAATTTCCTGCCCCATCCATTGCTGTGGAAGAGAAACCAGCCAAGGTCAAGAGGAAGGCGGCATGGGGGCTGTGTTCGTCATCTGAGGAGGGCGTCTACTTGGACTGAACAAGTGGAGGGCCTTGGTTTATTGGTCTTCACCAAACATTAGAGCGTCTGAAGAGATGCAGGCAACAAGGAGAGCATCTGGAGAGATTAGCAGCGCCTCCCCTGGGCCTGTTCATTCTCTGGCTTCTCTGGCTACCCTTCCTTTCTTGGGTACCATTGGGTCCTCGGTTTGCAAATTTATGAGCCTGGAGAAGGAAACACAAAGCCCTGAAAAGGAAAGGAATGTCCAACGTTAAGAGACAGAAGAGGACAAGCCAGCTGCCCTTTCACCCTAAGGGTCTCCATCAAATTGAAATGGGGAAGGAAATCTACAGCATGGGGTATACAACAAAGTCTCAATTGCCAACAGTTGTTTCCTGACCCTCCACCTTGCATTCTATACAAGCAAGAGAGGAGAAGGCTACATTTATTACTTTGCAAAGACCACTAGCCTTCTCCTCAGCCCGCTTTTCATTTAGGGAGGGTGGGTTGTTGTCAACCCTGTATGGGCTTAGGCAGTTAACCTCTCACCCTTAAGGACTGGCAGGGAACTGTAGTGTGTCAAAAGGGCCAGCAGGGGGCACTCTGGATCAGTCAAGCCGTAACTTCTGGGAAATGTCCCAAAAGTAACTTTTTTGTGAAGTTGTCCAGTAACAAGGGACTTGGAAAAGCCATGCTAGCGGTGATATTCTGGGAGCTGCAGCCAAACAAAGTAACTTTCCCCTCACCAAAAAAATAAAAAATAAAAAGACAACTACTGTTTTTCAGCCTTCGTATAGGAGCCAGAGAGAGCATAAAGGGTACTCAACCCAAACTTAAGTCTCCACTCAAACTGATCCACTAAAACAAAAGGGATGAATTATTATTTAATTCCATTCATTGCCATGACTCTACCGTATTGGAGGTGAAATCTGGATTTAGCCCATAACAAATTCAAGAATGTTAAAGCCAAGCATGTAACAAATAATACAAATCTGGCCTGGTTCCTCTTACAGGTAGCTTTCTTTGTTTCTACTCAAAAGTAATCCATCCTAAGCTTCCTGTGACTTATCCCAGGTTGCCCAAAACCTGGGCCTTTATACTTGAATTTTTGGTTTGAAATATTGGCTGGAAAAAAGTGTTTTCAATTTATTTTCTTTATCAAAAAATAAAGAAAAAATAAAGGCACAATCATTTATCTCCTTCATGTTTTATGAATTCCAGGAAATTCTTCCGCATGAGATATAAAGCCACCCAATTACCTGCTAAACTAACCTTTAGCACTAAAGTGTCATCTTGAAAAACCTGCCCAATCCTCCCACATCCCACCCCAATTAATTTGAGTGAGAAGCTACTGGAATCATTTAAATTAACTCTTTTAGATTTAGCCAACATGCCCAAATCAAATACCTTGCCATTCATTTTGTCACAAAGAAAATAAAACATTTAAAAAGGCAATAAGGTTGTGGCACTTTAAAGACTACCTCTTATATTTTAATGTGCATGTATTTTTACATGGCCCCAAAATAAAGGGATAGTCATTGGCTGATTTCTAGACATCAGCCAAATTGTGTGTGTCAGCTGGGGATTTCACACGTGGTATTGATTTCCACAGCCTAGATGCCCTAAGCACATCCGATCTCGCCTGATTTCAGAAGCTAAGCAGGGCCGGCCCTGGTTAGTACTTGGATGGGAGACCACCAGGGAATACCAGGTGCTGTAGGCACCTGGAGTAGGAACTGGCAAACCACTCCAGTCTTCCTGCCAAGAAAACTCCATGGACATGGGGTCACGAAGGGTCGGTCACGACTATAAAGACACAACACACACACATTGACTTCCATGATTAGAGGTTCAGGGTTCTGTGCTCTTTTTTTAATTCTGAGCGTAGAGTTCAGGCGGAATGAATTTCCAATTAGATCTGAATCTTTCAATTAGTGCTTAACCACTGCTCAGAAACAAAAGTAAATTAAGCTGGACATCTTGCTGAAGAAGCTCAATTATATACAATTTCTGCATTTTTATTCTCTCATTTCTTATCAAGAAGACAACTTTTAAACATAGGTTTAGATGTTAATACTTATAAAAAGGCTTGTTGGCCAACTAATTAAAAATATTTATATGCCATCTTTCTCCTAGAGAACCCAAGGTGGCTTGCAGTGTTAAAAGAAACCAAGCTAAAAACCAAATAATACATTTTGCAACATTAAAAATGTTTTACAAATTCATAGTAAAAGTAATAAGAGCAATATTAGAGCACAAGTGAAACACAGAATAAAAGGCTCCCTTTAAAACATTATTTATTTTATTTATTTCTTTTTAGAATATTTTACCCCACCTTTCTCCTTGAAAAAGGACTCAAGGCAGCTTACATTATTGAGGGATAATATACAGTCCAATACAATTAAGACATATTCAAGTACTGAGAGCAGGGAATTGAGAGACATCTTACAGCATTAACAGATAATATTACATTAATGCAGTCCCAATTTCTATAAACACATCTATGTGATCATGTATGGTAGATTCATATAAAAGTCACATAATAGGTAGTCCATCATTCAGGGAAAGCTTGCCTGAAGAGAAAGGTCTTTGCCTGTTCCTGGAAGGACAACAGAGATGGGGGCAGTCCTGGCGTCTAGTGGGAGGGAGTTCCAGAGTCTGGGAGCAGCAGCTGAGAAGGCCCTTTCATGGGTTCCCATGAGACACACCTGTGAGGGTGGCAGGATGGAGAGGAAGTCCTCTCCTATTGACCTTGGCACCTGAGTCAGTTCATATTGTGAGATTCGATCTTTGAGGTAGCTAGGACCCAGCTCGTACAGTGCTTTGTAGGTCAAGTTCAGCACCTTGAATAGTGCCCAAGAGCTGATTGTGGGCCTTTTCACACGACCCCTAAGATCCGCTGGCCACTTAAATTCGGACCAGAGATCTTAGGGGTTTGTCGCTGTTACTGCGTTCCCACCCCCTCCGCACTCCTGGCTGCTGGCTGCGTGAGGGGAGGCAGAAAAAAAGGAAGAAAAGAATGCCGCTCACCTCCGTTCTGCCGTCCCGGCACTGCATTCAGATCTCTTAAAGGGGCGCAGGGCAAAAAAAGAACAAACAGAAGCAAGGAGAGCCGGGCAGTCACTACGTTATATCCGCATCAGGAATTTTCACCTCCGGAGAGCAGGTACCTGAAAAGTGCGCTGGGATGCGCTTAGGTGGGCGTGGTCGCACTTAATTATCTGTAAACTCTGGAGCTGGTGGGGAAACAATTTTAAGCTCCGGAGCTGGGAGCCATTTGCGGCGGAGTTTAGGGGTCATGTACAAAGGGCCTGTCAGACAGTGGAGCTGCTTTAGTAGGGGTGTAGTGTGATCTCTGTACCCCATCCCAGTCAGCGATCTGGCTGCTGTATTTTGGACCCATTGAAGTTTCCTAAGACTTTTCATTGGTAGGCCCACATAGAGCGCATTACAGTAGTCTAGCCGGGACGTCACTAGGGCATGTGTCACCGTGGCCAGAACACGTTTCTCAGCAAATGGACGTAACTGGTGTAATAGTTTTAATTTTGCAAATGTACTCCTGGCCAGAGCTGTGACCTGGGCATTTAGGCTCAAGGATGAGCCCAATAGCACCCCCAATCTGTGCACCTCTTTTTTTAATTGGAGGAAGACCCCATCCAGAACCAATTGCATCTCTATCCCTTGTTCTTCCTTTTGACTGGCCAGCAGCACTTTTTGTCTTGTCTGGGTTTAGTTTCATTTCATCCAGTTCATTACTGCAGCTAAACACTCATGTAAAGTTGAGATAGGGCCTTTTCACACGACCCCTAAGATCCGCTGGTCCCTTATATTCAGACCAGAGATCTTGGGGGTTCGTTTCTGTTCCTGCGTCCCCACCCCTCAGCACTTCCTGCTCCTGTCGGCGTGAGGGGAGGGAGGGAAAAAAAGGACAAAAGAAGCCTTTACTAACATGCCGGTGCTGGTGGAAGTTGCCATGAGCCCCATTACTTCCTGGTTCCTTCTCAAGGGGCTCTTAAAGGGGCGGGAGCCAAAAAAAAAACAAGACAAGCGAGGAGAGCCCAGCACTCTTATCCGCATCAAATATTTTTCACCTGCTGAGAGCCAAGTACATGAAAGGTGCGCTGGGTCACGCTTATGGGGGCGTGGTCGCACTTAATTTTCTCTAAACTCCGGAGCTGGTGGGGAAACATTTCTAAGCTCCGGAGCTGGGAGCCATTTGCAGCGCAGCTTAGGGGTCGTGTATAAACGCCCATAGTAGCTCCCTCAGAACCTGGAGGTGAAGAGAGGTAGAGCTGGGTGTCATCAGCATACTGGTGGCACTTAACACCCAAAGTCCTGAAAATCTCCGCCAGTAGTTTCAAATGGGATTCAGTGGGGAGCTTCAACCCCCCCCTCTCCATTTCATCCAAGGAGAATTGGAACTGAGCCACATCTACCCCAGCCCAGCCCTTGCATGTGTCCAACTCTACATCCTCCCTTTTTTGGTTCCAACCCTACTGCAACCACACTGCATCTCAGGGATAGGCAGACGCCAGTGGTTATGGGACACAAGTTTTCACAACCTGTCTCTAGTTTGGCGTACCGGGATGTGCTTTGTGTACAACCTTTTGATCCATAAAAGAGGATAAAGATTATTAACAACCAACTGGTGCGGAGATGATCCAGAAACAAATCCAGGGAAGCAGGGATGGCTCATGCATCCAGGCGGTCTCTGAGCATCATGAAGAATGAGTCCGTCCGTCTTTCTCTGTATACCTTGGCAAGCCCCTGCGAACTGGAACAGCGAAGTGTCCAGCCTGGGCGAAGGAACATTTGGTAACAACCAGTTGATGTTTTAATGGACGTGAGCGTCTGAAACATGCTTCTCCGATTGCTCATGTTGGCTAGTGGTGGTGGTTATCTTAATAGGCACTAATGACAGAGACGGCATTTTCAGTGACTCATGGGAACAGGCGGTGAGTGCCTAACTGTGGTTTAGTAATTTAGATGCCAACCTGCCATTTTTCTAAGGGGACATTTGGTGTGTTTCAAGTGACATCCAAGATGGGAAAATTTACTTTCAGAACTACAGCTTGTAGAAGACCACAGCAGGGGGACGGACAGCAATCATATTGGCTGGGGTGTTCCGGAAGTTGCATCATAATAAATAAATAAATAATAAATAAATAAATAAATAAATAAATAAATAAATAAATAGGAGTTAGCCAGCAGGTAAGAACCTATGATGCACTGATGCATAGAGGAATGTGTGATTCAGCATGTCAGGAAGTAGGGCAGGATATGATCCAGCAATCAAGGTCAGTGGGTCTTCTCTTGCGACTGCACAGGCGCTGAAGAGAATGCCTGGCGTCATGACGTTGCAGCAGGATCTGGCTTCTTGCTAAGGACGCAGGAACTTCACTCCTCACAGACCCCCCCCCACACACACACACACAAGCACTGGAAGTATGCAGTACCCTCAAGCATGGGATAAAAGGAAGGAGGTCTTAGAAGTTTGACAAAAGCCACGCTGCCTGTGAAAGAAGTGGACGAGAGTTTGGTGACCCCAGCTTTTAACAGGCAAACACCACCTCATGCCTAGCTGCTGCCAGGGCTCAGTGTTTCAGCATGGGTGGTGGTGCTGGTGGAATCTGTAGGTCTGGCTCAGAAAGATATCCCAGATACCTCCTTTGGTGTGTGTGGGGGGGGATTCTGTCCAGCCCACAGGTGGAGAAATCCTTAAGAAGGTGCCATAGTGGCTGAATGTCAGCCTAGAAAGGCGATGGGAGAGAGACAGATGGGAGAAGAGTTTCTGTTCTTTTGGGTGCAGGAATAGGGTCTTCATCCTTGCCAAGACCCATTTCTTATACAGGTAAAACTCAAAAAATTAGAATATTGTGCAAATGTTCATTTATTTCAGTCAGTCAATTCAAAGGGTGAAACTAATATAGTATATGAGATAGACTCATTACATGCAAAGTGAGATGTGTCAAGCCTTACTCTGGTATAATTGTGATGATTATGGCATACAGTTTATGAAAACCCCAAATTCACAATATCTGAAAATTAGAATACTGTAGTGTGAAAAGGTTCAGTATTCTAGACTCAGAGTGTCCCACTCTAATCCACTGATGAATCCATAACACCTGCAAAGGGTTCCTGAGCCTTTAAATGGTCCCTCAGGCTGGTTCAGTAGATAGGAATCACAATTATGGGAAAGACTGCTGACCTGACAGTTGTGCAGAAAACCATCATTGACACCCTCCCTAAGGTGGGAAAGCCCCAAAAGGTACAGATTGCAAAAGAAGTTGGATGGTCCCAAAGTGCTGTATCAAAGTACATCACTAGAAAAATATGTGGAAGGGAAAAGTGTGGAAGAAAGCAGAAGGAATGACCACAACCAGGAGAGGTTTGTCAGGAAAAGGTCATTTAAATGTGTTTGGTACTTTCACAAGGAGTAGACTGAGGCTGGAGTTAGTGCATTAAGAGCCACTACACACAGGTGGATCTTGGACATGGGCTTCAAATGTCATATTCCTCTTGTCAAGCCACTCCTGAACACTGTTGCTCAGTGGTCCAAAGTCCTCTTTTCTGATGAGAGCAAGTTTTGCATCTCATTTGGGAACCAGGGAACCAGAGTCTGGAGGAAGAATGGAGAGGTACACACTGCATGATGCTTGAAGTCCAGTTTGAAGTTTCCACAGTCTGTGTTGATTTGGGGAACCATGTCATCTGCTGGTGTTGGTCCACTGTGCTTCATTAAGTCCAGGGTCAATGCAGCCGTTTACCAGGAGATTTTGGAGCACTTCATGCTTCCGTCCACAGACCAGCTTTATAGGGATGCTGACTTCATTTTCCAGCAGGAATCGGCACCTGGCCACACTGCCAAAAGTACCAAAACCTGGTTCAATGACCATGGGATTACTGTGCTTGATTGGCCAGCAAACTCACCTGACCTGAACCCCATAAAGAATCTATGGGGCATTGCCAAGAGAAAGATGAGGGACATGAGACCGAACAATGCAGTGGATCTGAAGGCCGCTACTGAAGCATCCTGGTCTTCCATAACACCTCAGTAGTGCCACAACCTGATAGCATCCATGGCACGCCGCACTGAGGCAGTAATTGATGCAAAAGGGGCCCAAACCAAGTACTCAGTACATATGAATGCTTATATTTTTCAGAGGTCCAATATTGTTCTATTTCAATTTCTTGTGTTATTGATGTCATGTTATATTCTAATTTTCTGAAATTGTGAATTTGGGGTTTTCATAAGCTGTACGCCATAATCATCACAATTATACCAAAGTAAGGCTTGACATATCTCACTTTGCATGTAATGAGTCTATGTCATATATTAGTTTGACATTTTGAGTTGACTTACTGAAATAAATGAACATTCGCACAATGTTCTAATTTTTTTTAAATTAGGACAAAAATATCCTAATTTTTCAAAGAGTAGATGAGGTAGGATGGGAATTGCAACATAGAATATGTAGAGAGCTAGTACAGGGACACCTGGAAGCATTAAATGAATTTAAGTCTCCTGGGCCAGATGAATTACACCCAAGGATATTAAAAGAACTGGCAGAAGTAATTTCAAAGCCATTGGCAATAATCTTTGAGAAGTCCTGGAGAACAGGGGAAGTCCCCATCAATTAGGGGAGGGCTAATGTAAAGGGAAAAAAGGCTAAATGTTGTCCCCATCTTTGACTTCAAAAAGGAGCAGAAAAACAGGCAGAACCCATTTAACAAATAATGTTTACCGCCCAGTCAGCTTGACTTCAATTCCTGTAAAGATCCTAGAGCAGATTATTAAACAGGCAGTCTGTAATTATTTAACAAATAATGTTGTCATTACAAAAACAAAATGGGTTTCTTAAAAACAAGTCATGTCAGACTAATTTGATCTCTTTCTTTGATAAAATCACAGCCTGGTGGACCAGGGGAATGCTGTGGATATAGCTTATCTGGACTTCAGTAAGGCCTTCAATAAGGTTCCTCGTGGTATTCTTGTTAAGAAGTTAATAGAAAGTGGGATAGATAGTGCTACTGTTAGGTGGGTTTGTAATTGGTTGACTGATAGCACCCAAAGGGTGATCATAAATGGCCTCTCTTCAGCTTGGAGAGACGTGACCAGTGGGGTGCCCCAGGGTTCTGTTCTGGGTCCAGTGCTGTTCAATATCTTTATTAATGACTTGGAGGAAGGAATATGCTAATTTTGAGATCATACCAAATTGGGTGGGGTTGCCAATTCCCTAGAGGATAGGATGAAAATCTAAAATGACCTTGACAGATTAGAGTGCTCGACCAAAGCTAACGGAATGGGCTTCAACAGAGGGAAACTAGGGTGCTGCATCTAGGTAAAAAGAATGAATTGCACAGATATAGGATGGGAGATACATGGCTGGAAAATAGTACATGTGAAAGGAATCTGGGAGTCTTGGTGGACCACAAATTGAACATGAGTCAGCAGTATGATGCAGCAGCCAGGAAAGCCAATGTGATTCTTGGTTGCATCAACAGAAGCATAGTGTCTAGATCAAGGGAAGTGATAGTACCACTCTATTCTGCTCTGGTTAGACCCCACCTGGAGTACCGTGTCCAGTTCTGTGCGCCTCAATATAAAAAGGATGTTACAACCTCAAGTGGGTCCGGAGGAGTGTGACCAGGATGGTTGAAGGTCTGGAAGAAATGTCTTATGAGGAACGGCTTAGGGAACTGGGAATGTTTAGCCTTTCAAAAAGAAGGCCAAGGGGAGATGTGATAGCTATGTTTAAATATTTGAAAGGATGTCATATTGAAGAGGGAACAGGTTTGTTTTCTATGGCTTCAGAGACTAGGACTCGGGGGCAATGGTTTCAAACGACAGGAAAAGAGATTCCATTTGAACATTAGGAAGAACTTCATGACAGTCAGAGCTGTTCGGCAATGGAATATGCTGCCACAAAGGAGGGTGGTGGAGTCTCCTTCCTTGGAGGTTTTTAAGCAGAGTCTGAATGGCCATCTGTCGGAAAGACTGTGATGGAGGTTCCTGCATGGCAGGGGGTTGGACTGGATGGCCCTCCTTGAGGTCTCTTCCAACTCTTATGATTCTATGATTCAAATTGCCCAAGCCTGGAGGATGTCGTAAATAGATACATCACAGCCCCCATCTGTGCTCGAGTCACCTTCCTTTTCTTTCCCATTATTCATATTGTTCCAGAGCTGGGAGAAGACAGAAAAGGAACCAAGACAGCTGCAGCCTGTATTGCTTGATCACAGCCTTCAGCGGCCTGCTAAGTAAGAGACCCTTTCCAGGCCAGTATGCTGGCATATGTACGTACTCTTCCACCGCTGCCAAGATATAAGGGAGAGCCAAACTCCCGTCCTCTCAAGGGGAAAACAGGTCTCCCAAAGGCTGGGAGGGAAAGAGACAGCTGGCTTCGCTCGACCAACACAAATGAGGAGACACAGGGTGGTGGCTCAAACAGATCTGCCATTTTGCTGAAGCCAGCCGCTTTCGTACGCCTGGTCTCTGGACTCTCCATATGGTTTGCAAGAGGTATTCCAGATTTTATTTGGGAGCGGGGGGGGGTGGGTGGGACCAGTGAAAGGGTTTTAGGACTGAGATTTTTTGCAGATGCATTTCTTTACTGCATTTCTATTCTGAGTTGTGTTTTTTTAATGTGCCATCAAGTCATCCCTGACTTACGATGACCCTTTCCAGGGTTTTCTAGGTAGAGAAAACACAGAATTTATTATTAGTATTATTATTTATTTATTTTAGAGTATATTTTACCCTTCCTTTCTCCTTGGAAAAGGACCCAAGGCAGCTTACAGTAATGAGGGATAATATACAGTCCAGTACAGTTAAGACATGTTCAAGTAATTGAGAACAAGGAATTGAAGGACATCGTACAGCATTAATAGGCAACATTACATTAAAGCTACAAGGTTAAAAGTTTTGATAAACACAAAGTCTATGTGAACCCATAGATTCATATAAAACATGGTAGTCCATCATTCGGGGAAAGCTTGCCTGAAGAGAAAGGTCTTTGCCTGTTTCTGGAAAGACAGCAGAGATGAGGCAGTCCTCCTGGCCTCTAGTGGGAGGGAGTTCCAAAGCCTGGTGCAGTGGTTAAATGCCTGTACTGCAGGTAAAACTGTGCTCACGACCTGGGTTCAATCCCCGGTAGCAGGCTCAAGGTTCACTCAGCCTTCCATCCTTCCGAGGTCGGTAAAATGAGTACCCAGCTTGCTGGGGGGGCAATGTGTAGCCTGCACACTGTAATCAACATTGTAAACCGCCCAGAGACTACTTGTAGTGGTATGGGGCGGTATATAAGCAGAACACTTTGCTTTTGCTTTGGGAGCAGCAACAGAGAAGGCCCTTTCATGGGTTCCCACGAGGCGTACCTGTGAGGGTGGCGGGATGGAGAGAAGGGCCTGTCCTGAGGACCTTAACACCCAAGCCGATTCATACTGTGAGATTCAATGTTTGAGGTAGTTAGGACCCAGGTCGTACAGTGCTTTGTATGTCAAGGTCAGCACCTTGAATTGTGCCCGATAGCCGATTGGCAGCCTGTGGAGCTGTTTTAGTAGGGATGTAATGTGGTCTCTGTCTGGCTGCTGCATTTTGGACCCTTTGAAGTTTCCTGAGAGTTTTCATTGGTTCCCCCTTCCCTTCTTCCAGGGTTGCCCTGAGACTATGCAACTTGCCCAAGGCCACCCAGTCTGGCTCTTCTCCTAGGTAGCCCTCTGAGGCTCCACAGCCAGAGACCTAATCCACTGAGCTATCCAGACCACTTATTTGTGTACCATTAAGTCAATACTATAACTCAAGGAGACCCTTTACAGCAGGGGTGTCCAAACTTTTTGCAAGGAGGGCCAGATTTGGTGAGGTGAAAATGTGTGGGGGCCGATCATTCAGCCTGAAGGGGGGAGAAAGGGCGTGGTCCGTGCACATCTACAACAACCACAAATGCTCCCATTTCAAGGTGCCCAAGGGCCCAGCAGCTGTTGCACGGCCCAGGAATCGGCCCACGCACACCCAAGATGCACCACTGCTTGCATATGCTGCCCTCCCTCGCAAGGGGTTGGGGAAGACGCTGCATCAACAGAGCCAGGAGCAGGTAGGCAGGGCGGGTGGCTGAGGGGATGGAGGGAGGCAGGGAGGACAGGCAAACTATAAAACTGCAAGCTGACGTCTCTAGCCAGCACAGGGAAGGGCCGGCCGGTGGGGATGAGTGACAGGCTGAGCCGGCAGGGAGAAAAAGCTAAGGGCCACTCAAAATTTTAAATCGGGCCACATTTGGCCCTCGGGCCGGACTTTGGACATGCATGCTTTACAGGGTTTTCCGGGCAGAAAATACTCAGAAGTGCTTCACCCCCACCCCCGTTCTTCTGGAGGGTATAATAATGGGATGGTGCAGCTGGCCCCCAAGGCCACCCAGGCTAGCTCTTTCTCCCATGAGGCACCATGGGGGAATTGAACTCCCGACCTCTGTCTCTGCAGCCAGAGTCCTAAACCACAGATCACAACAGATTAAATAAATTGCTGCTGGTATAACCAACCAGGCAAAATATTTGTGCACAAAAAATGTTTCAAAACTAAACATTTAGAATGTTCCACAACATTTAACCGAGTTTGGGGGGTGGGGAGGTAGGAGGTGGGGAGAACTGATGATGAAACCAACCAAACTTGAATCCAACCCTTAGAAGCAGGGTATGCGAATTGGGGGGGGGGAGATTCTCTTCTTTGGAAAGTCTGTGGACAGGGGGAAGGGTGAGATCTCACCCCAACATTACAGAAGGAACAACGCCACCCCATCTTACTCATAAACTACTTCAGAATCTTGTGCTCAAGAACAGAGGAATTTTTCCAAATACACCAACCGTTTTTTTAAAAACTTTCTTTTTGACTGAAAAACTGTTTCTGCTCAAGGCAAGGCCAACAACCAAAAAAAGAGCTGTTATTTCGCAGACGTGCAATATAATCAGGAAATTCCAAAAGAAGCCCAAAGCCCGTGCTTGAAAGAAAGCATGGCGGCCGAAGAGGTCCCTGCAGGGGTGAAATCTGAGAAATGAGCATAAGAACATAAGAACATAAGAAGAGCCATGCTGGATCAGGCCAAAGGCCCATCGAGTCCAGCTTCCTGTATCTCACAGTGGCCCCACCAGATGCCTCTGGGAGCACGTGAGACTAGATCTCTGTCTCCTGATACCACTCCCCTCCATCTGGCCCTTGAAGTACCCCGGTTTTAAGCCTGGAGATGACACATCTCCATCATGGTTTGTAACCTGGGATGGACTTTTTCTCCAGGAATCTGTCCAATCCCCTTTTGAAGGCATCCAGGCCAGATGCCATCACCACATCTTGTGGCAGGGAGTTCCACAGACTGACAATGTGCTGGGTGAAAAAATATTTTCTTTTGTCCTTACTCTCCCAGCCCTCAATTTGAGTGGATGTCCCCTAGTTCTGGTATTTTGTGAGAGGGAGAAGAGCTTCCCTCTATCTACTTGACTCATGCCCTGCATTATTTTGTACGTCTCAATCATATCCCCCCTCAGGCGCCTTTTTTCCAGACTAAAGAGCCCCAAATGTTTTAGCCTTTCCTCATAAGGGAGGTGCCCCAGGCCAGTAATCATTTTAGTCGCTCTCTTCTGCACCTTTTCGAGTTCCACTATGTCTTTCTTGAGATGCGGTGACCAGAATATACTCCAGGTACGGCCTTACTATTGTTTTGTATAATGGCATTATAATGTTGGCTGTTTTATTTTCAATCCCCTTCTGAGAGGTAATTTGGGGGTGGGGAAAATACAAGGATATTTATTAGCCCTTATGGAGCACTGTCAAGCGTGGAATGTCAGTGACAATACGTTCTCTCCATGAACCTTCCAGCAGCCCTCTAATGTCGGTCAGGGTGAGGACGAGTGGGTTACAAGACAGTTTCCCAAGTCTCCATCTCGCTTGGGCTGGGTATTGCTTCCTGCTGCTGACACGTTTCCTGCAAATCCATCCCCCCCCCAAAAATAAATCATTACAAAGGTGCATCCCCTGAGACCCAGATCAAGGTCACCATGTGATTGCCTTTCCAGTCACCATGGATGGTTGTGGAAGCTGGACACTGAAGAAAGCTGACAAGTGGGGTGAGGGGTGGGGGATCGTTCATTTGAAAGGTAGTGCAGGAGGAGAGCTTTTGGATGGCCAAAAAGACAAAGAAGTGGGTCTTGGATCCAATCAAGCCTCAACTCTCTTTGGAGGCAAAAAAAGAAGAAGGTTGAAACTGAGGCAGTCCAACTTTGGGCCCATCATGAGAAGGCAGGTTCCTCTGGAGAAGACCATCCGGCTGCAAAAGGTGGGAGGCAGCAGGAAAAGAGGAAAGCCAAATACAACATGGACTGACTCCCAAAAGGAAACCACAGGCTTGAGTTTGCAGAAGCTGAACAAGGCTGTTGAGGGCAGGGGGCTCTGGAGATCATTTGTTCATGGGGTTGCCATGATTTGGAAATAAGGGCACATCACTCATGCATTGGAGTGGGTGTGGGTGGACCTCTCCCAGTATTTTGGAGAGGGATTATGGAGGAATGGCTCTCAGCAGATCAAACGCTGATCCAACGTTTCTCAGGGTGTTTCAAAAGGGAGACAGAGTCAACATTTTCACTTCCAGAGAGAGGTTGGCCTTGATTTGATCTCGGACCCACTTGTTCCTACCTACCCTATCAAGCAAAATCCAAAGAAACAAGACAAAAGCAAGACAAATGCCAGTGGCACCATAAAGACAAACTCTTACCTCTTAAAGTAAACTTTCGTGGGCACGTCCATGTCACCAGGCATGGGGAAACAGAATGAAAATGTCGAACGAAACATCCATTTCACAAGTAGAACAATTTAAATATTATTTGGCTCTTGGGTGTACAGTATGGTAGACCCATCCATAGCTTCCCCTCTAGATTTTGGTAGACCCTGCTTTACTTGTGCACCCCAGTGGCTCTACTCTTGATGTAACCTTGCCATCTGACAGACTGACTGTTGGTTTTGGAAAGGTCATCTCAGAACAACCTGACCATGAAAAGCCCTATTCTTTGACAGAACCTCACAAATCACGCTCGGGAGTGGTCTTGTAAAAAGGTCAAGTGCTTGAAAAATCTTCCACAATAATAATACTCCCTTCTTTCTCCCCCCCTTTGGAAAACTAATTTTAGCTGAAATCTGGCTGGGCTTTCACACACAGTTTTATCTTATGTGATGGGCTGGAGACGCAGCAAGTGCTGCAGACCTCTGAAGAAATATGAAGTGCCCGGAGGAGAACGGAGCTGTAAGCAATGAGGGTCCCTGCTTGACGTGGAGCCGGAATGGCTTAAGGAAAGCTCATGCTCTTCCCTGCCAAAAAAGGAAGGAAAGATTGCTTTTTTTGGTAGAATTTGCAGGCCCTGGAGGTGTGTGGGTGGGAGTGGGTGTACAGTGGGGTTGGAAGAATGGCCCAGATCCATGCCGCTTGGCAGGGGAGGCAAAATAGATAAATGGGGTTGGAAGGATTTGGAAGGAGGCGAGATTGAACATTAGTCATGCATAAAAAATGGGATATATTTTCCATCTTTGGGGTGATGAAGAAAAAGGAGAAGTCCAGGGCATTGCCTATTAATGAGAGCCCATCTCTGTGTTTTGTCAGGGTTTTTTTTTTTTTTTTTTTTTTGGTAATTGTCCTCAGCAAACACGGAGCCAAACTCCAATGCGATTCCTCCGCTCGAGTGGCCCTCTCCAAATCAATGTGAGGTACATGCAGTGTGGGAACAAATCCCATTTACGCAGTATGGCTGTTTCAGGGGGGGGGGGTTAGTGTCAGTGATCTGCATCAGCCTGAACAATCTCTGGCGGCAAAAATGTTGAGGCTGAGGCTGTCCGACTTTGGGACTATCCCAAGAAAACATGGTTCTCTGGAGAAGGCCATCTCGCTGGGAAAGGTGGGAGGCAGCAGGAAAAGAGGAAGGACCAGATAGGAGATGGACTGGCTGCTTAAAGGAAGCCACTGATTTGCAAGAGTTGAGCAGGGCTGTTGAGAAACCAACATTCTGGAGATTGCTTATTCATGGGGGTCACCATACGTCAGATGGCAGCTTGATGACACATAATATTAACAACATATCCATTACAGCCAGCTAGGGCATAATTTTTCCCAGTAAAAATATATACAGTATATGTATATCATATCCGTTTTAATGTAAAGTATGCTAGCAGGAACCTTTGATTTAATTTTGAATGGGAAATTCTCACCCATTAGAGTTACAAAAGACCCACTCCTGATAGATATCTAACCACCCCACAGCTGGAACAGGTTTGTTGAATTGGTTCAAGACAGGTGCCACTGTTTCTTGACTCTTGATAGAGTAGGGGTTGGGGAAAGTGCCACCCCCAGAACCACCCCATTCTCTCAAAATTAATATTTGAAAATTGCCTGACATGCCCCTTTGTTCCTTCTGGAGTGATATAAGAGGCACTTTTGCTCTGCTCTGAGTGCTGCGGCATTGCTGACACATCTCCTGAATAGAGATGGGCACGACCAGGAAAAATGACGTTTCGAGTTGTCGTTTGTCGGGACAGGTCCGTTTCGGGTCGTTTCCGTTTGTCGTGGAAATTTTCAAAAATTTGTCGTTTCCGTTTGTCGTTTGTGTTGGGGTTGGGGTTGGGGTTGGGGTAAGTGGGCTCTGGGAGGCACCTCTCTGGGTGCCTCTGACGTCTGACCCATTAAGAAGGGAAGGGGAGGGGAGGGAAGGGAAGCGTTTCGCGTAGCCGCCGCGTACCATACATTACATTATGTTAGGGTTGGGGGGTAAGTGGCAGAGGCACCTCTCTGGGTGCCTCTGACTCACTAAGAAGGAAAGCGTACTGGCGTACTGGCGTACAGGTTAGGGGTATGGGTAGTGGGCTCTGGCTGGGAGGCACCTCTCTGGGTGCCTCTACTGTGACCCACTAAGAAGGGAAGCGTACTTGCATACAGATCTGGGTTGGGGTTGGGGTTAGGGTAAGGGCTAGGCTTAGGGTTACAGTTAAGGTTAGGGTGGGTTAGTGGGCTGCACCTCTGGGTGCCTCTGACCCACTAAGAAGGACAGTGTACTGGCGTATGGGTTAGGGTTAGGGTTAGGGTTAGGGTTAGTGGGCTTTTTATGCCCTCTGGCACATCCAGAAGTCTAAGTCAAAACCTGGCCATGCGATTGGTGGAATGGGTCCAAAAATTTGCATGGTCCCATCCCATGGCCAGCCCATCATTGCGCAGGTGTAAAAAAAATAAAATAAAATAAAATAAAATACAATCATTGGAGACGTTTTATTGCAAGAAAAACCCACTGCTGCTACTATAAAAAATCAGGCATTTAAAATACCTAATTTTCAAATGTTTCTGTGGTGCTTTGGTGGGTTTTTGGACCACGATTTAAAAATAAATATTGCGGTCGCCATTTTGGATCCCCCCCCACCGCATGGCAAATGGAGACGACGAGAATGCCCCCCCCAGCCTGGTACCAGCACCCCAGGACAGGAGAGGGGGGGAGGCCGGGGACCCCCCCCCCCCCAGAAACCACCCTTCTCTGGTAGGTGCCCTCACTGAGGCAGGCATATTTTTGCCTGCTTTTATGGCCGGGAATCGGGTTTTTTTATTTTTAAAACTTTTTTTCTGTGCTGCTTGGCATCGCGCGATCGCCACGATGACATGAACGACAACGAAAAATCAGACCCAATTTATCTTTATCGGGTCGGGTTCGAGCTGGAGCAGAGTAATTCTCGTTACCGTTACCCATTACGTAACGATAACGATAACCGAAAACGGAAACGAGAATTTCGCCGCTCTGTGCCCATGTCTACTCCCGAATGATCAGTGACAGAACAAAGGCAGGTAATTTGCCAAATGTGATTTGAGGCCAGCCCCTGTTAGGTTAAACAGATGGTATTTTCCATCTTAAAGGAGCAGTCCTTCCAGATATGGAATGGCAGTCTCATCTAGCGAGTCCCTGTTTTTTGTACTGAAATTGTCTTGCTGGGAAACAGCCACGGAGATTGTGATTCGTACAACAGGGTGTGCACCATGAAATTGTATCCCTGTGGACCCCCCCCCCCCGGTGACAGCCCCCTCTAAGACTTATTGGCCAGAAGGAGAAAACAAGGAATGGGAATTAAAAGCATGGAAAAATGAGAAGAAAAACCCAACTTAGGCTCAGAATACCCTGAAAGAAACACAGTGTCCACCTCACTTCCCAAGAGACAGTCATTTCCTCACGCTCTTTTGATTAGGGAAGCCTGTTTTCCCACGGATGGTGTATTTTCCACTCCGGAGAACACAAAGTGCCTCGTTCAGCCTCAGCTGTAAGAAAAGATAAGAAAACAAGAGGGAGAGAGATAACATGCAGATAAACTGCTGTGAAGACAGGGAGAGTTAATTCACATAGAAGGCTTCCCCCCCCCCCCCCCCACCTCAGGCATGGCGCAAGCCTGAAGATCACAACAATAGTAATTCTGTATTATTGGAGAGGTTTCTTTTGCAAGCACGGGTTGAACCTTATTTGTACAAATTGTTTGGCCCTTGGCTGAGTGTTCAGATCCATCTGGCTAAGCTGGCCCGCTCTGCGGACTGCCACTGTCAAGTCAAAGCACACCACACAGGTGAACTAGGCAGTGTGGAGTAACAGTTGGAGCATTGGACTATGGCCGTGATGGCGAACCTATGGCACGGGTGCCAAAGGTGGCACTCTGAGCCCTTTCTGTGGGCACCTAACATTGCCCCTTCATAGCCTATTGGCTGCCTATAAGATGGAGGATTTGCACAAGCTGTATTCAGACCGATGAAGCTGTTTGGATGAACAGCGAAACGTTTCTATCTCTCAAAAAAGAAGTCCAGTAGCCATGACTCAACTTCCAGATAAACTCACCTGGATGACTGAGAATCTTCACAGACATAGTGGAAGAAGGAAGCACGTTGGGCTTGGTGAGTGGCTGATTGGCAGAGGGGGTAGAGGAGGAGATGGAGCCTTTACAAACTGGCATGAATTGGGACAAACCAATTCGTGCCCATCTCTAGGACCAGCGGGGGGAGGATTACCCCCCTGCATTCTTTCCTCTCCCCCTCCCCTGATTGTCCTCCGAACATTTTGACTTTTCAAAAACATTTGTGCATATACCAGATTAGATCCCACTATCACCTTATCACTGGGGCATTGCTATTATTATTTCCCATATTTAAGCCCTGTAAAAGGATCAGTGGAGGAAGAAGGCAAGGAAGCCGGGGGGGGGAGGGGGAGCGCTGGGGAATGGCATCTGAATCACATTCAAACTCATTGAACTCTGCAATCGTTCCAGAGCCCCTGGGTGAACACAGGCTACAATTTCAAATGTAATCATAAAATGTGAATCCAGTGTAGTTGCACACAGAGAGGACTTGGTGGCACAATAAAACAAATAAATAAATAAACAGAGGCCAGTGTCTGTCAGGGAAGGCAATACATTAAAAGCCCACTAGATCAGGGCTGTTCAACTTTGAACAGGCCAAGGTCTACTTTTTCTGGCCTAAAGTGCCTGAGGGCTACTACACTAATACCTCTACTTACAAATTTTATCCGTTCGAGCACATGCTCATAAGTTTAAAAAATTGTAAGTAGAACAGTGGTTTCCCATAGGAATGCATTGAAAATCAATTAATCCATTCTGGAAGGAACAGATTTTAATGTGCCATGGCCCTTGAACTACCCTGCTCGGCTGAGACAGTGAGCTGGCAGACTCAGAACGTTGCTGGGGCAGCAGTGGTCCTTGGGATGGGGGAGGGAGAGGTGGAGAATTTATCTCCCTCACTTTTTAAATTGATGGCCGGCGGGCTACTTTTGAACCCTTCGCGGGCTACCGGTAGTCCACGGTCTACCTAGCTGATTTCTTTAAAAAAGTTTTTTTTTTAAATCTATGTAATGGGTTGACTGAAGCCCTTAGAGATGCACTGGAAACGTTTGTTTCATTTTAGTTACTTTTTTTAATGTAGCCAGTTCCTGTTTTTCGAGTCCCCTTTTGTCATTCTCTTTCCTTTCATTCTGTGCAATATCTCCAACATATGGACCAGATTGGAAAGCCATAAATTGTTTCAAAACAGCCCACTAGGTCTCTCTCTCTCTCTCTCTCTCTCTCATGGGTGCTTGGATGGGTGGGTGGCTGGAGTGGTTGACACCACGGCTGCACAACCCAAGCCAGTCTGGAAACAGTTAAAGGCCAAACCCGCTTTGAAGACACTGCTTAGTTCGGTCAGGTTTACACCCAAACTGCAGGGGGGGGCATTGTTGTGTGGAGCGAAACCCAAGGGAGAGGGGTTTCCATGATGTGTTTCAGTTTTGTTTTTCATTCCAGTGGAAACAGCTTTCCTCTTTCAACAACAAGCCTGCCTCCCTCCGAGCTCCCTGCCAAACCGATGGGTGAAAGAAAGGAGCCCGGTTGTCTATTAGTGCTGAACTTGGGGCGGGTGGGGGGGGGGGAGAGAGAGAGAGAGGCCGAATCAAAGTGCAAATGGGGCAAGAAGTCAGAAGGAAGGAAGAAGGCTCCAGACGAATTCTGGACCTGGAATCAGGACAGAAGGTGGATGGTTCTCTTGCACTTTCTATCTGCGGGAGGGACATCATGGCAAGGATGGGGCCTCCTGGCAACCCAGTGGATGACCTCAAGCATGGAGGAATTGCGGGGGGGGGGGGGCTGCTGTTCTTAAATATAAATGTTTTCAGGACAAGGCAGCCTCTGGTGCACAAACAACCTCAACCATGGCATGCAAGCCATGTTTTTAGGGGCCTCCAACACAGAACTTGAGAGGCACCCCCATCTTCATCAGGGTGGCCTCAGCGCCCCTGCTGAAGTCTCCGGGGGTTGCTCTGTTTCTTTGGGGTCTCCAAGGCAGGGTTTGGGACCTCAGGGTGTGTGACCCTGGAGGACATCAGTGTCCAGTTCTTCAGAGGTGGCTCTGAAACCCAGAGATCTGTCGGCCCCCTGTTTCCATCTGAAGCTAGTATTCCCGGTTTCATTGGTCAACCATTGATGAACCACGGATGAGTCTGTTTACGTGTTCCTCCAGCAGTGTGATCTAGGCCAGTGGTTCTCAACCTGTGGGTCCTCAGATGTTCCTGCACTGCAACTCCCAGAAATCCTGGCCAACTCAGCTAGTGATGAAGACTTCTGGGAGTTGCAGTCCAGGAACATCTGAGGACCCACAGGTTGAGAACCACTGATCCAGGCCACCCTTTGCCAGCGGTGTCCTTCTGCCCTCTACCTAGGACCAATTGGGCAGTAAACAAAATAACAGAGTTACATCGTGACATTCAGGATGGGCAACACGTGAAACCCCGTTTCAGAACATTTCCGCATTCCCTAGGCATTCCTTGAATGGCTTAAAAGTCACTATTTTAAGGGGTAGAATACTAAATAAATGAGACTCAAAGGAGAAACGACTGGGTTAAGATGCACAAAGAGGCTGGGAACCCACTTAAAAGGACTGGAGGTCAATCAAGACTTTTAAAGTCATTGCACTGCTTTGCACACTGCGCCTCATGCATCAACAACACACTGTTGTTACCATATAGACTGGACATTGACCCTCTTTGCAACCTGAGAGCTGATTCCTACACTAACAAACTATTGCCCCTTTATCCGGTAACTGTATCCCCAGCTGGTCTTGGGACTGTGTGTAAGTATGACAGATGTACACTCGTATGCCTGAGGAAGTGGCCTTGATCCAGGAAAGCTCACATTACAATATGGTATAGCAGTGAGACTTCAAGGTGTCCCCAATGCTTTCGCCTCAAGAATGTGTTTGTCAGTTATGTTTTTGGTCTGATACTAATGAAGCGAGAAGCCAAGGGTGAGAGCAGGGGGTTAGGGGAAAATCCACCCATTTGTCCCTCTTGGGCAGCTTGGCAGAAAGAGACGGAGAGCCTGAGGCTGGTTTCTCATCATCATTTCCTCCCTTCTCAAATACTGCCCTGCCTTGCCAGCTGAAAGCAGATGGAACCACTGCTTGATCTCAAATTCTTACCTGAAAATCTCAGAGAAGGAGATTACTTGACATCCTTAGGTCCCCAGATGGACTCCAGTTCCTGATTATGTCTGCACCGGTGGATTCGCATCCCAGAAGCCCCAGATGGTGCGGTCAGCAGCCAAAATCCTCAGAGAGAGATGTCCCAACACAGCAAGGGGGGCAGGGATTGAGGCTCACCTGCCTTAGCTATGAGCTATTTCATTTTAACCCCAGAGGTGGTGGACCCCTGGGGTTACTTGTCCGAAACTAGGAGGCAGCAAAGCAAATCTGTGCCTCTGTACAGAATGGATGCCTCCGTACGATGTTCCTTCTTTCCCATCTAGGGTAAGAGCGACATAATAGGATGCTGCTAGCCTTAAGCTGCAGAAAGGGGAGACAGATGAAACCCCTGAATGGGCAGGCCATCCAAGGTCTCACCAGCAGCAACATTTGATCCCGGTGAGGAATTGATGGTCTGACGCCAGAGGGGTCTTGATCAACTGTTGGGCAAGTGGGATTGTGCCCTGTTGACTCCACCCTGAGGCATGAGTGTCAGCCCCCTCCCCCGTACCATGAGAAAGGATGAAGAAACTGTGATACCATTCCCCACACGGGTGTGTGTTGTGTCGTTACAGTAGTGACCGACTCTTTGGGCGTTTATACACGACCCCTAAGCTCCGCTGCAAATGGCTGCAAGATCCGGAGCTTAAAAATGTTTCCCCACCAGCTCCGGAGTTTGCAGACAATTAAGTGCGACCCCGCCCACTTTAGCGCGACCCAGCACACTTTTCTTGTACCTTCTCTTTTGAGGTGAAAAATCTTTGATGCGGTGCAACGATAGTGAGTGCGGGGCTCTCCTCGCTTCTGTTTGCTGCTTTTTGGCTCCCGCCCCTTTAAGAGCTACTTTTACAGAGACGAGGGGGTTGGACGTGATGGCCTTACAGAGACCAGAGGCAGAACGAGGTGAGCGGCATGCTTTTCTTTCTCTTTTTCTCCCTCCCTCATGCAGCCAGCAACCAGGAAGTGCAGAGGGGGGTGGGGACAGAGGAAGAACGACGAACCCCTAAGATCTCTGGTCCGAATTTAAGTGGCCAGCGGATCTCGGGGTCGTGTAAAAAGTGTCTTTGGGCGTTTATACACAACCCCTAAGCTCCGCCGCAAATGGCTGCAAGGTCCGGACCTTAAAAATGCTTACCCACCAGCTCCGGACTTTGCAGACAATTAAGTGCGACCCCGCCCACTTTAGCACGACCAAACAGCAGTTTTCTTGTACCTGGTCTTTGATGGTGACAAACATTTGATCCGGTGTAAGGATAGTGAGTGCGGGGCTCTCCTGGCTTCTGTTTGTTCTTTTTTTGCGCCCCGCCCCTTTAAGAGATCTGAATGCTGCCGGGAACAAAAACGGAGGTAAACGGGAATTCTTTTCTTTCTTTTTTCTCCGTCCCTCAGGCAGCCAGCAACCAGGAAGTGCCGAGGGGGGTGGGGACAGAGGAAGACAGAGGAAGAGCGACGAACCCCTAAGATCTCTGGTCCGAATTTAAGTGGCCAGCGGATCTTAGGGGTCGTGTAAAAAGGCCCTTTGTGACTCCATGTCCATTGAGTTTTCTTGGCAGGAATACTGGAGTGGTTTGCCAGTTCCTACTCCAGGCGCCTACAACACCTGGTACACATGCACACAAACATACACACACACACACACACAGACAATCCTCCTCAGAAATAAATAAATAAATAAATAAATAAAGAAAGAAAGAAAGAAAGAAAGAAAGAAAGAAAGAAAGAAAGAAAGAAAGAAAGAAAGAAAGAAAGAAAGAAAGAAAGAAAGAAAGAAAGAAAGAAAGAAATTCTAGAATACTGTATATGGCTATTTGTTTTTCTTAACACTCTCCTCTGGGTTCCTGAACCCTCTAAATGTTTATACGGGGGGGGGGGATCTCAGTTAGTCTACTGTACTCAAACCCATCTCTCTCTCTCTCTCTCTCTCTCTCTCTCTCTCTCATGCACCCCCCCACACACCTCACTTTTTAGATGGCAATGTTTATTTCTTTGCATCAAAAGCCAGCCCTGCTGGTTTAGGGCTCCCGCCAGCTCCTTCTTCTGCTTTCACTCTCTCTCACGACACCCCTGGCCAGAGTTAAAAAGCAAACACTTGGAAGCTCAGCTCCAGCCTGGATGAGGGAATGGGGTGCTTCAGAAATCTTGCTGAGTGATGCTGATGTTGTAAAAGCCTAAGGCCCAAGCCCTTCCGAAGGAAGAAGGCTGTGTCCAGATGGAAACGCTTCAGGAGGCTGATGGGGCTCACATGACTCTCCCCCCTGGATCCCCCCCAACACCCATGCCAGGGGGAAAGGCCCTCAGCATCATCTTCTCCCAGACAGAAGAAAGTTCCCTACATGTTGTTTGATGGCACAGTTGTCTGCCAGATTCACGGTCCACCTAGATCATTGGGGGCCAGACTTGGGCCCTCCAGATGTTTTGGACCACAGTTCCCACAGTCCTTTGTCATTGGCAATCTAGGCTTGGAATTCTGGGAGTTGTGGTCCAAAACATCTGGAGTGCCAAAGATGCACTACCATTGACCTAGATATTCCCTTTCTCTCCAGTTGTTCAGATCTTTTGGGGGTCTAAGGAAGAGAGAGAAAATGTCCCTGTGACCGACCAGGAAAGCATTGGAGCCTCGTGGCACGGTGGTTAAACTGTCGTACCTGAGCCTAACTCTGCTCATGATCAATCTCAGACAGCTACTTGTAAACTATTCAGAGAGTTATTTAACCTCTATGGGGTGGTATAAAAAGGTAAAGGTAAAGGTTCCCCCCGCATATGCATGCTAGTCGTGTCCGACTCTAGGGGCGGTGCTCATCTCCGTATTCAAGCCGGAAGAGCCAGTGCTGTGCAAGTCCATGGCCATGTGGCTGGCATGGCTGCAAGGAAACACTGTTTTACCATCCCGCTTTTTACGGCGGTACCTATTTATCTACTTGCATTTACATGCTTTTGAACTGCTAGGTTGCCAGGAGCTGGGGTTAACAGCGGGAGCTCGCTCCACTGTGTGGCACCCGGGATTCGAACCACCGAGCTGCCGACTTTGTAGTCTACAGTTTTGGTGCCTTAGTCCACTGAGCCACCACGCCCCTTATGGGGTGGTATATAAGCAGCCTATTGTATTTGCTATGCAGTCCAAGACCTTGAGGGTGTTTCCAGGATCACGATATTCTCTCTAAAAAGAAACCTCTTAATTCATGAGTCCTGGAAGTACCCTGTAATAACCGCTCAATGGCTGTCAGTTAAGAGCGTATACCTTAATCGTAATCTACTGTAAGCTTCTTGATTTTTTCCTTCAATTTATTGGATTCTTTTACCCTACATCTTGCATTTTATTGAAATTTTTCCTTTCAAAACTTTGTTTTTTGAGTGTTTGAAATAACCCAGGGGTAAGCTGCTTTGCACCCTGGTCACCCTGTGTCAAGTACTGTACTTGGTTTTTGCTGTCCCAAAAACTACCTTTGGTAATCCCTGCCAGTAAATGTTTATAATATATTTAAATAAACGGTAAGAAGAATCCCCCTCCATCTCTCATTTCAGAGGCACTAGCTCTGTTGACCTTGTTTATCCTCTGCAAAGTGAGCAGAACAGCAGGAAGGAAGCAACCTTAACATGTAAATCCAGGCCTTTGAGGGTCAGAGATAACCTGAGTCCACTCGGCCCCTTGTTCTGTCAATGGAATCGCCTGCAAAACAGGGAGGCTTCTATGCATTTGAGAGAAGAGGCAATGCTTCTGATCTTAAGCTGCAGATGTCGGCAGCCAAGGCTTCTCCTTTCATGTTTGGGGAAGGCAGACAAGGCGTCGCCTCCTCTCTCTACTGCCTGAATGAATACACCCATTTTTTCCACTATGAGCTGGGTTGCCTCCAGGCACTTTTCAACAGTTTGTGCATCACAACAAACCATGGGTGTCTTGTTATCTAATGCAGATGAAACTCCCTCTGTTCCCAAGCTATGGTTTGTTAGCAAGCCATGAAGTGCAGCTGGCATGCATGGTTTGTGCTTGGCTTCAGCTCCTTGGACATGCTGAATGAAGAGCCTGTTACGAGATCCCAGGCTGGGAATGGAGAAGACAAACCACAGTTTGCTCTGTTGTTGGGCAAACTACTGTATTCTTCACTTCAGGAACAAATCCTAGATGCAGTCCATGACTTGGTGTGATGTGTGAATTCATCGGCAACCAATGGCCATTGTAGTTGATGGGATGAAAGGCATAACAACAGAGAACAGAGCTATGGTCAAATGTGAATTTTGCACAGATATACATACAGAGTATGTACAGTTGGATGTGCATAATACACAAGCAGACTGGTCAACCAAAGCAAAGTACAGTATGCTGTTTATATGCTGTCCCATAGCCCTTAAAGCACTGAGTGATTTACCATTTAATTATGCAGGCTACACAATGCCCCCAACCCCAGGACAAGCTGGATATTCAATT
Organism: Phrynocephalus guinanensis; assembly: GCA_037367245.1. NCBI lineage: Eukaryota > Metazoa > Chordata > Lepidosauria > Squamata > Agamidae > Phrynocephalus > Phrynocephalus guinanensis. The sequence goes on from CM074752.1 coordinate 5,419,184, forward strand.
TATTGACCTTAGAAAGCTGGAAGGTTGAGTTGACTTTGACACAGCTACCTGATCCTGTCAGGATCGAGCTCAGGTTGTGAGTAGAATCTTGATGGCAATATTGCAATCCAACCGCTACACCACACAAAAGTCCATTAGGGTCCTGACACCCTGTCTTTGGACGAGGCTGGTTTGGGTGTGACTTGAACTTGAGGTGAGAGATTGGCCTCTTTGCCCGACTATCCCAGCTGGCACTGTGTGAAGGCTTCCATTTGCCCAACTTTTTGGTGACTTTGTTGCCATTAATTCGTTTTTTCTCGCATCTGTTAACCGCTTTGGCATTGGAATGATTTTGGCTGCTATGTTCGGAACTGACACCAGCCTGGCACCCTGCAGTGGGCACAGACCTCGCTTCTTCTCTGATACAGACAAAGAAGGACCAGCTAAATGCTCTGAGCCAAACCAGACAAAGCAATCCACCTGCCTTTTCGGTTCCTTCCGACTCCCCTGAAGGGGCACCCTGGCGGGGAATGAAAGGTGTTGGATGCCACACACGCACCCTCTTATCAGGAACCCCCCTTTCTGAGTTGTTGGAGCTTAAGGGGTGTTGCTGATCTCCTTTAAGATGCAGCAATGCGCGGGTGAACTAGATGCCGGGTACTTTGGACGGTCTCCTTCCACGTCGTGCTCACTTGGCCAAGGAAGGCAGGGTGGTTGGCTGGTCCTCCTCCCAGTGGAGAGGAAAGCTGGCCAGGAAGAGGGAGGAAGGGTCAGGCAACTTGCTGTTCTCCCAGCCCTGTCTGTGTTTACTTGTACTAAAAGTGGAAACTGATGGCCTTATTTTTGGGAACAGACATACCTTTGCGGGAGGGATTTCTTCAGCTCTGTGCGGTTTTAGTTGGGGGATTTCAGCCTTCCTGCCTCAGCTGGGTTCAAAGCTTCCTGGTCTGGGATCAGCTATGGACCCACAGCTTGGAAAAACATCTTTTGGGGATCAGCATCCCCCACCCCCCAATATCCCAGCCAAGATGCCCATATTCTGAGCCTTGAATGAGATGTGGTGGTGCAGAAAACACAAGAAATGGCTCCATCTCCCTTCTCCTAACAATGGCAGTCCACCTCCTGGGGTGTTCTTGCTGGAAATCTATGAGAACTGGTAGGAGATCCGTGTGAGGATTTTATTCAGTGGGTAGCAGAAACAATTTGGGCATATCGGCAGCACACATGGCTACTGGGTTTGTATCAGTTTAACAACCCCAAAACATCCTAAAAAGTGGAGAGTCATAATGACATGTCAAAGAAATAGGGTCCATTCCTTACAGCCTGTTTTGTGATTTACTTATTTATTTTTTTAACCTACTGGGCTAATTCATAGCTTGGAGATAATGGCGCAACATGGTTTCCATAAAAGCAGAGGTAAGTAGAGAGCCGGTGTAGTATGGCTGACAGACTCTTGGAAGAAGGTTCTGCAGACCTGGGTTCAAATCCCTGCGCAGTCACGGAAACTCGCTGGTGTGTGCGTGTGGGGCGGTGGCAAGGTAGACAAGATATCCATTATGTGAATATCTCAGGGCATTTATACACGACCCCTAAGCTCCGCCGCAAATGGCTGCAAGGTCTGGACCTTAAAAATGTTTACCCACCAGCTCCGGACTTTGCAGACAATTAAGTGCGACCCCGCCCACTTTAGCGCGACCAAACAGCAGTTTTCTTGTACCTGGTCTTTGATGGTGACAAATATTTGATCCGGTGTAAGGATAGTGAGTGTGGGGCTCTCCTGGCTTCTGTTTGTTCTTTTTTTGCGCCCCGCCCCTTTAAGAGACCTGAATGCTGCCGGGAACAAAACGGAGGTAAACGGGAATTCTTTTCTTTCTTTTTTCTCCCTCCCTCAGGCAGCCAGCAGCCAGGAAGTGCTGAGGGGGGTGGGGACAGAGGAAGAGCGACCAACCCCTAAGATCTCTGGTCCGAATTTAAGTGGCCAGCGGATCTTAGGGGTCATGTAAAAAGGCCCTCAGATACCTTCAACACCCTATGAGGGACCTCATAATTCGGAAGTGACTTGATGGCACAGAGCCGGCCTGCCCAACAAGTAGACCGGGGGCTACCAGTAGCCCCTGAAGGGTTCAAACGTAGCCCACCAGCCATCAATAAAAATGTGAGGGGATAAGTTATCCATCTCTACTTCCCCCACCCCAAGGACCACCACTGCCCCAGCAAAGCTCTGGGTCTGCCAGCCCAGTGTCTCAGCTGAGTGGGGCAGTAGTTCAAGGGCCATGGCACAGTCCCCTACTCTCCCTACTGGCCAGATGATTGGCATGCCACTGTCTCCTGACCAATTGAGTTGTTGGTGCAGAGCGGAGGAAGGGGAGTGGAGGGGACAGCGAGGGGCGGGGTCATGGGTGTGCCCACCTCCTTTGCGTGCATGGTCAGCCTTACCATAGGAATGCATTGAAATATGTTCGCTCCAGAAAGAATCAATTGATTTTCAATGCGTTCCTATGGGGAACTGTTGCTCTACTTATAATTTTTTTTTTACCTATGAGCATATTCTCGGAACAGATAAAATTCATAAATAAAGGTTTTAGTGTAGTAGCCCTCAGGCACTTTCGTTCGGAAAAAGTAGACCTCGGCCTGTTCAAAGTTGGACAGCCCTGGCACAGAGCAACACAGCACAAAGTAACTTAAAGTGGAAAATGGAAGAGACATAGGAGAACCCAAAGATCTAACTTGGGATGAATGGAGGGAGAAAGGTTTATGAAAATGCTGACCCAGTGGGGATACTGCTAAGGAAGGAAGGAAGGAAGGAAGGAAGGAAAGGAAGGAAGGAAGGAAGGAAGGACACACAAATATAATTGGAAAAGTTTCTGTATGTTACAAATATCTCAGAGTTCTGAACACATCCTAGCACACACTATACACTCTATACAAGGTGCTGGTGACTACACATGTGCTGCTGGAATCTGAATACTTTTCCTCTCAGCTTCATTAATTCCTTGTTATTTTTGTACTTTTGAATTTTATTATATTAGGGGGATGGTATATAAACAAACAAGCCGTTTTTGGTTAAATCCCTTTAGCTGAGCAGCAGTAGCAGAAGGATTCACAGAACAGAATAGCTTCAAGTTCCCCAGAATAGATCGCCCCTTTTCTCCATTAAGCTGGTACTTGCAACCTCTATGAACTCACCTGGAGACATTGGTCAGAAAAAGAAAAGGTTTTAATTACTTAACAATTGAACAGATCAACAGCAAACTGACAAACATGGCTGGTTTCAGCAACTGATTTCAACAGACTATGGGGGTTGGGGAGTAAGGGACACAAAAAAGAAGCAGGGCTGTCTTTGAATCCAGAGGCAGAGAAGAAACCATTGGTTTGTGCTGGATAGATTGACAGTCATTCCAGCCCAGAAAGTCCCTCCCAAGCAAACTTACTAAAGGCAGCATCTGAGGTTGCAAAACCTCCAGCTGTTCTTACAGCCATCTGCCGATTCTCCTTAGGATCAGATGAACGTGTTACTGCTCTTGAAAGCCACAAGAGATGGATCCATACAGGTGTGTCTACGTTGCACATGATTTCAGTTTTAAACCCATTTAACTGTGGGCGCTTTTACACGACCCCTAAGATCTGATGGCAACTTAAATTCGGACCAGAGATCTTGGGGGTTTGTCGCTCTTCCTGTGTTCCCACCCCTCCGCACTTCCTTGCTACTGTCTGCGTGAGGGGAGGGAGAAAAAAAAGGGAGGGAAAAATGCAAGCTCACCTCTGCTCTGCTGTTGGGAGTAGCCTGGGAACCATTCCAGTCTCTTAAAGGGGTGGGGGGCAAAAAAAACAAACAGAAGGTGAGGACAGCTCGGCACTCACTGCTTTAGAATTTTTTTTTACCTCTGGAGACCAGGTACTTTTAAAATGTGCTGGGGTGTGCTTAGGTGGGCGTGGTCATGCTTCAGAATTTTTTTTACCTCCGGAGACCAGGTACTTTTAAAATGTGCTCGGGTGTGCTTAGGTGGGCGTGGTCATACTTCAGAATTTTTTTTACCTCCGGAGACCAGGTACTTTTAAAATGCGCTCGGGTGTGCTTAGGTGGGCGTGGTCATACTTCAGAATTTTTTTTACCTCCGGAGACCAGGTACTTTTAAAATGCGCTCGGGTGTGCTTAGGTGGGCGTGGTCATACTGCAGAATTTTTTTTACCTCCGGAGACCAGGTACTTTTAAAATGCGCTCGGGTGTGCTTAGGTGGGCGTGGTCATACTTATTTATTTATTTATTTATTTATTTTTATATTTATATCCCGCTTATCTTTCATTCGAAACTCTAAGCGGCTTACACGGCGAACAAGCGCAATAAATACTTAATATAAACATAACTAATTAAGTAATAAACAATAAAACCCTTGGCATCCAAAACAACAGAACAATAACTATAAGCCAAGCGTGCACAAACAAAGTACACATAAGCATGGCCGCTTGGACATTAAGATGGCGGGACCTCCAGAGAAAAAAGAACAGGAAAAAAAAATTTTTTTTTTTACCTCCGGAGACCAGGTACTTTTAAAATGCGCTTGGGTGTGCTTAGGTGGGCGTGGTCATACTTCAGAATTTTTTTTACCTCCGGAGACCAGGTACTTTTAAAATGCGCTCGGGTGTGCTTAGGTGGACGTGGTCATACTGCAGAATTTTTTTTACCTCCGGAGACCAGGTACTTTTAAAATGCGCTCGGGTGGGCTTAGGTGGGCGTGGTCATACTTCAGAATTTTTTTTACCCCCGGAGACCAGGTACTTTTAAAATGCGCTCGGGTGTGCTTAGGTGGGCGTGGTCATACTTAATTTTTTTTAAAGTGCGCAGCAGGTGGGAAAACAATTTTAAGCTCCACATCTGGGAGCTCTATATCTTGGATTTTAGGGGTCTTGTAAAAGCGCCCTGTGATGATGTATCTGCAGAGACAGGGAAGATGAGCACTGAGAATTCACTATTAGAAATCTTTCCTTCAGATTTCTCAGTATAACAAAGTCAAGGAGCTCGGGAGGGAGTCTTAAACAATGACAAATCTTGTTAGGAATAAAGGATTTTGGTGAAATCTTGCACACTGCAGATGGCGAACACAATGATCTTATACAGAGGGCCCAAATCCAAACCTCAGAGCAAAGAAACAAGAACCGTCCCCCAGGTCTCTCCATTGTCTGGCTGAACTGAATGGCTGGTTGGCAAAAGCAAATAATCGCACATACAAAACGTTCCCAAGGCTCGACTAAGAACAGGGACGGCCACCGATGAATCATCCGCAGGAGGAAGAATTTACAAACAGCAACTGCCATCTCCATCCTTCCGCAGGCAGAGACTCTGGCGAAATAAGCACCTGGTGGAGACAGATGGCTATCAAAGCACGTTCCTCGCCTTTATCAGATCAGAGGAGCCTAAAGGATCCCTGCCCTTCCGGCCTGGCTTGATGCTCAGCTGTCGGACGAGGCGTCCAGGGGTGCTGGCCTCAGAAATCGGGGGTAAAGGTCATGTTGGATTTAGGGTCTGCCTCTCGGTGGTGAAAATCTCAGATATCTAGTCCAGCAGACGTCTCAAGGAGGCAGAACGTGCGCTTAGCGTGAAGGGCGCAAGGCCTCGCCCAGAAGGTGGGATCAAAGATCAAGGGTGGCACAGGACATTTTGGCTGCCTGAGGCAGGGGACTAGATGCCCCCTCCCTCCCCCTCCCCCTCCAGTCCACTAGAGTTGCCAGGTTTGGCAGCTGAATCTTCGGGGGGGGGGGGGGGGGAGAGACGGCAAGATTGGATCTTGACTGGAAAGAAGTGCTTTGCCGGGCGCAAACCTGAAAGCACCATTCAGTCCCATTGGCTTCATCTCAGCTAGACATAAATAAAATAAAATAAAATAAAATAAAATAAAATAAAATAAAATAAAAACACTAACCCTGTTGCTTAAAACCCAAAGGGTCTGGATTGGGCTCAGAGCAGACTCGGGGAGTTTTGCAACCTCCTGCATGCTGCTTGGTCACTGGAAAATGGATACACCTTTGGTAACTAGAATAAAGAAAGGACAGAGGCAGCATGAAAGATTGAATTTACAAAATAATACATCATCAGCCCCCAAATTTCACTTGGTGCCTCTGTCTTCGGAGCATGGCCGCTTGTGTTTTTGGAGGTGATCAGCAATCCTGGGGAGATTTTCCACACAGTAGGAATGCTTCCTCTTTTGTTCATTTCCGCATCAGTAATCTCTGTGTAGAGAGCGACTCTCATCCCGCTGTCCGGCGCAGCTCAAAACGACAGACACAAGTGTGGTTGCTCAGTAGGGCGCGCTGCCCTTTGCCACGCACAGGCGGGAGATGCTGTGGCTACCTGCCCTGCTCTCCCTTGCCAAGAAGGGGAGGGTGGTTGCAACGAAGGAAGGGGAATGAAGGTGTGGCATATATGATAGATCATCCACACTCTTGTACTCCTGGTCTCCATGTGAAAGCTGGACGGTTAAGAAAGTGATTCAATTAAAAGGTGGTGCTGGAGGAGAGCTTGGTGTAGCAGCGGTGAAGAAGGCCAATTCCATGCTAGGGATTATCAAAAAAGGGATTGAAAATAAAACAGCCAATGTATAATGCCATTATACAAAACAATCATAAGGCCACACCTGGAGTATTGTGTACAATTCTGGTCACCGCATCTCAAAAAAGATATAGTGGAACTGGGAAAGGTGCAGAAGAGAGCGACTAAAATGATTTCTGGCCTGGGGCACCTCCCTTATGAGGAAAGGCTAAAACATTTGGGGCTCTTTTGTCTGGAAAAAAGGCGCCTGAGGGGGGATATGACTGAGATGTACCAAATAATGCAGGGCATGAGTCAAATGGATAGTTGTTAGTCTGTGGAACTCCCTGCCACAGGATGTGGTGATGGCATCTGGCCTGAATGCCTTCAAAAGGGGATTGGACAGATTCCTGGAGGAAAAGTCCATCACAGGTTACAAACCATGATGGAGATGTGTAATCTCCAAGCTTAAAACCAGGGTTACTTCAAGGGCCAGATGGAGGGGAGTGGTATCAGGAGACACAGAGATCTAGTCTCGTGTGCTTCCATAGGCATCTGGTGGGTCCACTGTGAGATATAGGCAGCTGGGCTAGATGGGCCTTTGGCTTGATCCAGCATGGCTCTTCTTATGTTCTTATGTTCTTATGTTTATGGATACCCACGACTGCCAGAAAGACAAAACAAGTGGGCGCTAGAGCAGACCAAGCCTAAACTGTCTTTGGAGGAAAAGCTGTTGAACCTGTTGGGCAACCCATGAGAAGGCAGGATTCTCTGGAAAAAATTGACAATGCTGGGAAAGGCAGAAGGCAGCAGGAAAGGAGGAAGACCGAATACAAGATAGACTGACTCTCAAAAGGACGCCACAGGCCTGAGTTTGTAAGAGCTGAGCAGGGCAGCTGAGTAGGGTATTTGGGAGCTTGCTTATTCATAGGGTTGCTGTACATTGGAAGGGACCACGATGGCACACAACGCCCATTGCAGAACAGACAATTCTGTTGGATGGAAATTGCACAATGTGTGAAGATTTTTGCCGGCCGCTTGCCCATGCTTCCATACAGATGGAAGCAAAAGAGAAGGCATCCTATCCCCAAGGCTCTGAGAGAGGACCACCAGACAGTAGGAATTTGGGGTACTGGGCAACCCTGAGATCCCACTTACAGGGTCACCAACCACCCAGACATCTTTCTGTTTTGTGCACATTTCTGTCCCTGAAGGCTTAGGGGAGGTCCTTTTTGGAACAGTACTTAGCAGAATTCTCTGTGTAGTAGTGCCCCTGGCCACGCAGTGAGGGATGATGGAACTTGGAGTCATGGCTGGGAAGGTTTGAGTACAAAATTTATTTTATTTTATTTTAGAGTATTTTACCCCACCTTTCCAACTTCTCCTAAGGTTGATCTGGAAGAAAGCCAGGCTGTGCTATAGGATTTCCCCCCCTTGGACCTAGCCTGTTTCCTGCTTTGGTAACTGACATCTTTCTTATTCCTGAACCCAACAGCTTATCTGCAAAACAAACTCTCTGTGGAGGGGTTGTGCCCGCACACGTTTGCACTCCTTATCACGGCTTATCTGATGGCACCACAATGGCTGATGGATCTGTTCGTCTCCCAGACAAGCGGGTTTCACTCGAGAGGCCAAAACAAAGACCCAGTGGGGAGGAGGGGAAGGTGACAGACCTCAACATTTGCACCCAGGAGGAAGGACTCTCTGATCCACAGACCCAGGGCTTAGAAAACCTTGCTAATATAGGGTCAGCCTGGCTGGAAGTTAGCAAAATTATGAGAGAGAGAGAGAGAGAGAGAGAGAGAGAGAGAGAGAGAGAGAGAGAGAGAGAGAGAGAGAGAGAGAAAGGCAAAATACTATACTGTTGAATGTATGGGGGATTAACTTGCACAACATTATAATGCTGGTGGACAGTTAGGAAAGATGCCAGGGAGGGGAAAATGATGCGTCTGAAAGGTGGTGCCATCAGAGAGCTTTGGGGATAACCTGGGTGGCCAGAAAGAGGAACAAACGGGTGCGAGATCAAATCCACCCTGAATTCTCTCTGGAGGCAGACATGTTGAAACGGAGGCAATCTTACTTTGGGCACATCCTGAGAAGGCAGGATCCTCTAGAGAAGAGCATAACGCTGGGAAAGGCAGAAGGTAGCAGGAAAAGAGGAAGACTAAAATATGAGATGGACTGACACCATCAGAGAAGCCACAGAGTGGAGCTTGCAAGAGCTGAGCAGAGCAGCTGAGGACATAAAATTTTGGAGATCCCTCATTCATAAGGTTGCCATATGTCTCACGATGCCATATGACAACAGCAGCAATAATGTTTCGGTGACCAAACTGGTTAATATACAGTATATAAATTTCCCATAGGAATGCACTGAAAACAGAGTAACCCCTAATCACGACCATTTTTATGTTATATATAATGTGATGATTGTGTACACTTTACATGATACTTGCTGGACAGCTTCAAAGGGAGAGAGAAAGAGAGAAAAAACAAAAGCACAATCTATTGGTCACTGGGGATTCTAGGTGTTCTCAAAAGATGTAACTTTTCCAACTTCTGAAGGAAATCCCAGAGAAGCCATATATTCTTTGAGAGAAAATGAAGCTTGAGCTAAGGTTCTCACCAAGGAAGAATTTCACACCTGGAAGCCCCGGGCCAAACATTTCTAATCCCCTGTTAGGATTTATTTTTATGGGGTCGATCTCGTGGGACCCTCAGGGGAAGGGGGGGCTTTGGGATTCCTTCCCCCTCAAAATGTTTACAGAAATAGAAGAGGAGGGGATTACAACTGCCATCATCCATAACCAATATGGCCAATGAAGAAGGAACGTTGGAACTGCAATCGAGAATACCTGGAAAGACCTACCCCACATCTGGCAGGGAGTGGCTCAAGTGTATTGCTGGGATAAAACTACCAGGAAGAGGTTTGATTATCTTTACACACACACACACACACACACACACACACACACACACACACACACACACACACACACACACACACACACACACACACACACACACACACACACACACACACACACACACACAGGTGATCAAACTATATATTTAGGTATAAAAGCAAATTTTGTCGATTGCTTTGAAACGAATTATAGTGGATTACAAAACAATGGTGTTTTTTTTTAAAAAAAAATCCAGAATGAGAAGGGGACAAGTTACTTTTTCGAGACTCCAACTTGCAGGGTGCACAAGGATCATGGGAGTTGTAGTCCGAAAACGTCGCCACCTCTCCCCGTGATCTAAGCCTTACAGTTCGCTGCCCGGTTGAATTTGTTGCGACCAAACTACATGTCCCAGCAGGCCAAGCGAAGAGAGGTGGTTCTTTCCCCTCCCCCTGCTTTTGTCGTGGAAGGCGTGGCTCCCCAATTGAATTCAACCAATAGAAGAAGAGAAGGAACCGCAGTGGGCGTGTCCACAAACAGACCGGCGAAAGGATTGGCCGGGGCCAGAAAAGGGGCGGGGCACCGCGGAAGGGAGGCTGGCAGCTGGTGGCGCCGCGCGGGTGGCCGGTTCAGAACCGCTTCGGGAACCGAAGGGAGCCCAGGGTCCGGATCCGGATCCGGATCGGACTCTCATGGAGGGCTGCGCTTGACTTCAGCAAGCGGTGGACCCTGAACTGGATTGCTGTCCAGCGGAGGAAAGGTGGGGAGGGAGTGCAGAAAGCGAACTCCCAATCCGGATTGGACTGGGTGTGTACGCGCGCCGGCTAATCCGGAGTAGAAGGGTGGCCGTTCGTCTCCTTGGCGGGGAAGAGGCTGTCGTGGCTGCTCCGGATCCGGAGTTTAAAGGGCGTCTGGGCTAGAGGATTCGGAGTGGTCCCCAAATCCTTCCCGGCGGTGCGTGGATAGGGTTTGATCCGGATTCCCTTCCATGGGTGCCGGGTCGCAGGGGCTGCAGAACCCCACACCCCTCTTCCTCCGATCCTTGCATGGTCTGAGGGTGAGTGGGTGGGCTCCCCATTCCGGATTAAGGAACCTCTTTGCCCACCCCTTCCTGCGCCCAGGCTGCCCCCTCGGAGAGCCTTTGCCCTGCCTGCCCTTTTCATGAACGTTTTGACTCCACAAAGCAGTTGCTGGAGAGGGAGGGTCTGGTTGGTTTTGCTTCGGTTTTCCAGATCGGGAAGAACCCCTCTGAAGGGTTTCTGGGCATCGCCCCTCCCCTGCCCTGCTGTGAACCCTCTCTGGATCCAGGACACCAAGGGACTGCTAGTTAATTTGTAACAGATTTGTGTCAGGTAGAAGCTTTTGGAGCTGTTTTGCTCTTTTTTGTTTCTAAATTATTGCATTCGGTGATTTATTTAGTTACATTCTTTTTCCAGCCAAAGGGTTTTGTCAGGACGTAGGTAGGTGGTCCTGGTGTTTATCCTCCTTGTAAGGTAGGCTGGGCGGAGATATGGTCACTGTCCCTATAGATAGGAAGCCAGTGTCCCAGTAGGGATTGGGACCCTTCTTTTTTAGGGGTCCAAAGCCCAGATACAACACATCCCAGTGGCAGCCGACCTGTTGAAGCCATCTCAATCTCACAGTGTACTCTCTGAAAAGCGCTGGCATCTTTTTAATTTTTTTTCCTTCCCAAGAGCTGGCTGTGTGGGAATATCTCTTAAAACAGCAACATAGCAAGCTCACAGGCTCGTGACATTTTTGAGATCCTTTATTGTGTGAGCTACAGTCCCCATTTCCGTCAAAGCTGCCAGAGGGGGAAAAAAAATAAAACCTTTAAAGTTACCCAAGGCTTCAAAGGTTTCCTTTTTCCTTAGACATGCTTGATTCTTGGAGGGCTTGCTTGATCTCTCCACCTATATGTCCAGGTCAGGTGGCTCTGGGAGTCGGTGGAGGCAAAAGACACCCCAGAGGTTGTGCTGCCTTGGATTTGTTTGCTCTCCCAGCTCACAAGACTGTTAATGGCCCAGGTAATGACACCAATGTGTTTGGTATTTCGGCATTCCGCACTTCCAATTAGGAACGACTACTCTGCGGCATTTTTTTTTTTTTTGGGGGGGGAAGTGAATTCCATCCACTTCCTCCTCTCTGAGTCAGTTCTTTCAGGCTTGCGATGTGGCGGGTGGGTGGATGTCTTTTTGGTGTGTCGGAATCTGCTTGGCTGAGTTATGGCAGACGGTGCAAGAAATGGGAGGCTGTGTTTCATGGCTCCTGTGAGAGAAACAGAGCAAACCCAGGGCATAACGGGGTGGAACTCTGGTTGTTCTAAGGTTGTACATCCAGGGGTATCAGATAAGAGTTTCCTGGAGGTTAACAGGATGAATGGAAAGGGAAGTGTGGATCCAACGCACATAAACCCAACCGGGATTGCCGTTCACACATCCTCCCTTTCCAGAACTGGATTAGCACCCTGTGAAACAGCGGCTGCCTTCCCATTTGGCTTTCAGCGGGGCTTTCGCAAGCCCCAAGAGATGATCTCTGGGCTATTATTATTTTTTCCGCCCTCCTGACATATTTATGCTTCTTTCCCTTCTAGAATTTCTCCTGCCCTTGCAGTCCTGAATGAACCGCTCACTTCCGAGCTGTCACAGGTTGGCTTCTGGAGGCAGCCAGCTTCTGTGGAGCACTGCGGGGGAGAGCAAAAGAGACCCCACAAGGTGGCCGAGGGAAGTGGTGGCATCATGTCGGAGGAGACGCTTTTGAACATGGACGAGGGGACGCTCCGGAAGCTGGTGAGTTTTGCCCGAGAGATGCATACTGCCTTGTGGAATGTGTGAGGAAGGAAGTTGGAACGTCAGGCAGACAACACCCCCCCCCGCTTTTTTTTTTGTGTGGTTGAATAGAGATCGCCTTCTGTACTGCCCTTACTTCTTAGGCCAGATAGCTTTTGATGAAACAACAACAACAGCACAGTTTTATCTACAGTATTTTGATTTTTCATGGAAAAATGAACCCCTTTCTGCCATCACTGGCTTCTCTGGAGCTCCCACTCTGATGCCCAGACTTGTCGCTCCTGGAAGCGGTATGCAATTGTGTTGGTTTATGGTACACACCTGTGGCTTGCCTCCCTCCCTCCTTGCCCTGTGAGCGCAACCTCCTCTCAGCTGCCTGCCTGCGCCAACCCTGAGAGGGAAACCGGGCTCGGAGAATGGCAGACCAAAGGCGAACTCGCCTCCTTTTGTGGCTCACTTGAACTTAAAACCTCACAGTTAATTGCTGGAACTACACTGGCCTGGAGGAAACAAATTAAACATGACACGGACATTTTATTATAATGAGAGATGTCCTCATACTTTCTAGTTTGGTATTATCTGTGCTGACCAATGGGACATCTTTCTAGCCTAGTGGTTCCCAACCTGGGGGTTGGGATCCCTTTGGGGGTCGAACGACCATTTCACAGAGGGTCGCCATGAGCCAGTGAAGAAAAAGGTATAAATGGCTTGGGTCTGGAGGAGGAGGGGGAGGAAGGGGGGGGAAGAGTGAGTTACAGCTTGATTGGTTGGAGGGGATGTCCGTCAAGGGCACAGGGGGCTGCAGTTGGCTGAGGATGCCTGTAGAGGGAAGTCCTCTATGGCAGTGGTTCTCACCTGGGGTCAGTGGACTGCAACTCCCAGCCACCAGCTGTGGGAGTTGTGGGAGTTGCAGTTCCAAGCAGGGGACCCAAAGGGGAGAATCATCACCACACCTATGAGGAACTGCCAAAGGGGGCTTGTGGCTGTCATCACCACAGGAGGAACTCTGTATTAAAGGGTCCCAGCATTAGGAAGGTTGAGAACCACTGCTCTAGCCCTTCCTCCGAGGCCTTTCACTGTACGAGGGGCAAAGCAGAGATGTAAAATTTTGAGAAACTTTGGTGGCCCAGGCATTCTGGGACTGCCTATCCCAGAAACCTTAATCATTGGCTTTCTATCCAATTCTCCCAATTTCCCCTCAAAGTTTCCAAAAATTTGAAATCTCTACTCTCACGTTGTATTTTGTAACCCACACATGTCATCCAATTAAAAATAAACCCTCTGAGAAGTTCATCTCTCGTACTTCCAAACAGGCCGCCCACCCAAAATGCCAAAGTAGGATGTTGATCCACTAGCCTAACCCCCCCCCCAATGAAACCTTGGCAGTCAGACCTGATATATTTAACATATACTTTGAACTTTTTGCTCATTTTCTGAGCATCCCTTAGTAAGAAACAGGTTTGGGTGGCAAGGGCTCAGCTTTTCTCTTTCTCGTTCTCACTTGGTTGATTCGATAACTAGTAGCTGCTAAGTAGAGATGGGCATAAAATGCTAAAATAGCAGTTCATTTTGTTTTTTTTGTTTCCTTCAGTTCAGTTTCATTTCATTTCATTTTTAATTTTGTTTCATTTCGTTTTTAGTGTACTGTGTGTGGTGCTTGATAACTTGATTGGGCATGTAAAAGGTGGGAGTTTTAAACTTTTTTTTGCCAACCTAAGCACTGATCAGCTGTAGCTCGAGCTTGGGGTGGCAGGGGGAAAAGTAGGAATTTTTAAACTTTTTTTTGGCTGGCCCAAGCCCGAGCTACAGCTGATAGGCGCTTGGGGCAGCAAAAAAGAAAGAAAGAAAGAAAGAAAGAAAGAAAGAAAGAAAGAAAGAAAGAAAGAAAGAAAGAAAGAAAGAAAGAAAGAAAGAAAGAAAGAAAGAAAGAAAGAAAGAGAAGTGAATGAATGAATGAATAAAAATCCATTTTTGGCCCATCTCTACTGCTAAGCTAACCTCTCAAGGTGACTATGTTTGTTTCAGCACGGATAACAAACATGAAAATGGAAATACAGGTGCAGTTAAAAGACCAGCTGCTTTGTTTCATCCTGTGCTATTGTGGGTTATTGTCTGCAAGGAAATAGAAGGCAATCCAGGCAAATGTGTACCGAAATAATTTTTAGTCATCAAATCGCAGCAGATTTTCTGGTTTCACCTAGGCTGTGTGTGTTCTTGGGAGTGAATTATATTGACCTGTATCAGACTTTCAATCATAGAGGGTGCGATTTGGCCATGCTGTGCCAACTTCTTGCCACAGAATTTCAATGTGAATTCTTTACACCGGTCGTGACGATTCAGTGTTGATTTCCCTTTCTGGATGAAGAGGTGGTCCCGACGGCCTTGAGTGCCTTCTGGATGAGATAGGACAGATTCTCAAAAAGGGAGCTAAGGTCCATCTATTCTCAGCAGCCTGTGCAAAGTGAATCAAACCCCTACAGCGAGGGGCAGTCTACCCTTGTATACCAATTCCTGGGGAGCAGTGAAGCAAGGCAGGCCCGTTGCCGTTACGTCTACCTTGTGGGCTCCCAAGGAGTAATGAGGAGGGGGGCTGGTGGAGGGGTGGAAGTGGATGATGGGCTCAGTAGTAGATATTCATTCCTCCAGATGTTTTCAACATCCATGGCTGATCAGCCCCAGCTGTTGTGACCATCGGAGTCCAGCATCTGAGGGGGTCACAGGTCCTGCCTTTATGATCTAGCCTTGCTCTTTCATATCACTTGCATCTTAGAAAATTCTTCTTCTTTAAAATAAAAAGAATGCAGCGCTCAAGGCCTCAAGCTCACATGTCTGGTGTCTGGACTGGATTAGGGCCCCAGGGAGCTGTATCTCAAAAACTTACTTTTTCCAAGGTAGGCTTAAACCAATATCCTGCCCTTTGGAAATGTTCCTTAGGCAGGCAGCACAGCTGCCCAGAGAAGTTGAGGAATTGCGCTCTTGAAGTGCAGATCTGCGCATCTTTTCTGATGCTGGCCCAAAGCCTTTCAGCTCCCTACCCCCGAGCAATGCGCTGTCCTGCCTTCTTGCGCATAATGCTGCCCTCACCTGTCGTGGGGACCCCCACCTGAGAGGCACCGTTAGTTAGGCACTGCCCAGGTGGCCTCTCTCTGTCGGCTTTAAACCCTGAATAACTGCCTTTCCCAACAACTTTTGTATCTGAGTTCCTAGCCTGTAGTCCATATTCAGAAATGGGCTCGCCTGGGGCGATCAGAGTTCTGTCACCGGTGAACAGATCATCAGGTACCATGTTGATATCGACCACAGAGACTCCCTTTTTGCTGAGGTCACCAGGCAGGGGAGAAAATCCAACCTGCAGGACGTCCCACTGGTTGTTTTTTTAATGCACATGGGGTATTCCTGTCTCTTTTCCAAGAAAGGAGATTGAACCAAGCTGGCCTGCATTAAAGACCATTTACAATGTTACCTGCTCCACTGTACATCGTGGGAGGCCGGGTGGAGAGAGTCTCCTTCCTGGGAGTTCATTTCAGTGAAGATCTTACCTGGAAAATTAATACAACCCATGTGGCCAGGAAGGCTCAACAGAGACTCCATTTCCTCAGGCTTTTGCAGAAGAACAATGTGAAACAACAATTGATGACCTCCTTCTATCGGTCTACAATAGAAAGAGTCCTTACGTACTGCATTACAGTCTGGTATGCTGGTTTGACAGCCGCGGACAGAAAGACTTTACAGAGGGTAGTGAACACAGCACAAAACATCATGGGCTGTCCCCTGAGTCCACTGGATGACATCGCCAGGGACCGCTGTCTTAGGAGAGCAAGGAACATCATCAGGGATGACTCACACCCCGGTCAGCACATCTTTACTCTCCTACCCTCGGGTAGGAGATACAGAAGTATAGCAAGCCGTACCAACAGGCTAAAAAACAGTTTTTATCCGTGGGCTGTTCGGCTGTTAAACGGGACGTGACAACTCGCAATAGACTCGTGGGGCTGGCGAGTTGTGCAGCAAGCACACAGTGTGATATCAGATTGAATGGCTTTTTAGTGGGATGATGTTGGCGGGGGGAGGGAGGGAGCTCAGCCAATTTCATTGTACACTGGTTGTACAATGACAATAAAGGTTATTATTATTATTATTATTATTATTATTATTATTATTATTATTATTATTATTATTATTATTATTATTATTATTATTTGTTGTGTTCTCTGCCAAAGTTCTTGACTTACAATAGCTCTTGTATATGAAGTTCTCAGTGTGTGTGTGTGGGGGGATTTCTTTCCCAATGCCATCCCCACAGTGGCTGAATGGGGATTTGAATCCAGGTCTTGCACTACCCACTACACCACACTACCTCTCATTTTGCCCCATCCTCTTGCCACTTCATTACAGGTCCCTAAAACAGAGGACCAAGTACTCTTTGGAATTGCCGTTCGATGTTGACAACTGTTGGTAACCAGCGCGGTGTGATGGATAGAGGGACAAACTAGGACAGAGACATGAGTTCGAATCCTCGCTCAGCCATTGAAAGCTCACTCCAGGGACAAGAGCACTGTGGGTGGGGACTCTCCTTAACTGTCTCACTTACAGTGATCGGCAAATGGCTTTCAGAATAAGTCGGTTCCAGCTTGACACCGCACAAAGCACTGTGACTCTGTCAGAGGTCCCAGCTGCCCTGTTTTCAACTATAATTCCCCATGTCCTTTGCTGGAGCAGAGAATAAGGTTTAAACTGGGTCTTCCAGCTGTGGTTATGAAATGCAGTGTGCTAATTGTGGGTGCAGATGTGCTGGTACCCGTATGTGGTCTGTATTTTTTTTCCCTTTTAAATTTAAATTTTCTCTGGGTTCACAAGCACCATCCCCTTGCGTGCAAAAATCAAATGCATTGGGAGGAATGTTTGGGTTCATCCCCCCGAGTACATTGTTTAATTGGAACCAAAGATAGCCTCTCTGTTCGTTGGGACACGGAGGAAATGTTAAAAATACAAGCGAGCCTCCCTGGGGCGGTTTGAACTCGCCAGAGGTCGATATTCTAGCAGCTAATTTGGCATGATGTGTGCCTGGCTCGTTTTGACGGGGTGGATTATTACCAAGATGGGGGGAAAGGTTGATTTTTTGAGACTGGAGCTGTGGGCGGGCAGGCGGGAGGGTGGGGGGTTTCTGCCGTTGGTCGGACCCCCCCCCCCAAAAAAAGCCCTGGTTTGGATTACCCTCTGGGTTTGACCACGTCACTTGCTTCATGCCTGTGGCCACCCTATAATGTCTGGTTCCCTCCTCTGGTTGGGGAGGCAGTAATGTTGTAGTTTTTCGGACGGCGTGGCACGCACCGGCTGGAATTCTATTTTGAAATGCCGTGTGTGTGTGAGGGAATTCGCACACACCCCATGTGGGCCGTTGGCGGAATTGGCAAGCCCTTTTAGAAAGCGGCCTCTGTCTCTTTTGACTCACCTGCTCCGTGGACCCGGCCGGCAGCCGTTGAGAGCTGAGCATGAGCCAGGTGGCTGCATAAAGCCTCTTTGTGTGGCTTCCCCGATGATCCTCTTTCTTCCCTCCCCTTCTGGGGCAAGGGGGAGCCCAACGCGCTGAGCCCAACCAGGGCCTCGCCCTGCTGAGATGGCAAAAAGCAAAGCAAAGCAAAGTGTTGCTTAGGGCCGCCGCCCTACTGCAAGTAGTCTAGGGCGGTTTAGTAATTACAGAGTGCAGGCTACACATTGCCCCCCCAGCATGTGGGTATCATTTTACCGACTTCGGAAGGAGGAAGGCTGAGTCAACCTTGAGCCTGCTGCCAGGTCTGAACAGCTTTTTGTTGCAGTACAGGCATTTAACCACTGCGCCACGAGGCTCTCCAGGCAGGCACCATTTGGATGTTATGTGCTTCCAGGGAGGACTCCTCTGCCAGCTGAAGCTTTTTCTTGCTGTTCTCTCAGCCAGGGGTGGATATCAGGGCTGCGGAGTCAGTAGATAAATGTTCCGACTCTGACTCCTAATTTTTTTGTACTTCCGACTCTGACTCCGACTCCGACTCCTCTGTATTAATATGTGAATGTATTTTATACATTCCTTGAAGGAAAGAAAGGCAACATACATGTCAATACCACAGGACTACTGGCTGGGAAGCCAACAGTCTACTGTATTGAACAGTTTAAGCAAAAGACAAACACAATGAAAACAACAAAGTTTTATTAATTTTTTATTAATTAATCAAATTAACTAATTAATAACTTTTTAATTAATTAATTTTTTAAAATTCCAATCTAAATTTAGTCGGAGTCGGAGTCGGTGCATTGTTTTCCAACTCCAACTCCAGGTACCCAAAATTTCCTCCGACTCCAACTCCTCAACTCCGATTCCGACTCCACAGCCCTGGTGGATACAGATGGCTGAACAGAGCGTAAATTGGACCCAGAGGGTTAGCCTGACAGCCAATTTTTTTTAAAAAAGAAAGAAATAAAAGTAGCGGTGTTAATCATGCATAGAAATGAAAGTCTGAGATGGGTAGGACCTTTGCTGCACGCTGCACGAGAGCACAGTAAATATCACAGGCAGGCAGAGCAAATGAACATTTGATGAGGCCATTCTGTCAGTGGGGTCACTCAAAGGAAACATTGCGACTTTGAAACTGGGCTTCAGATCAGGTCCAGATTTGGCACCGTTGTAGCAGATGCTGCGGGCCACACTTGGGGGAGTTTGGACAAAGGACCTTTGGCTTACTGTCAAAAAAATGAGAACAGAAGTGGTAAAGTGAAGGGAGAAAAAGGAGTCACGTTCTGGAATTATCTGGTCCTTGCTGTCTCTTTCTGAACGGTTGGGGAAAAAAGAGGGTGTCCTGCAGACCCTCTCAACAGCTGACCTGGGTGCCGTCAGTATTTAGTCTGTCCTTGGCTATGTAACGTTTGTCACCCATTTTGAATCATGAATAGAGAAGCACAATATTCCACATTCATAAAACTTTTTCAGGGACTCGGTCACGATGAAATCACAGACATAGCAGGCATCTGAGTGCATCCAAATTCCTCCTCAGGCAGAGAAGCTAAACACTTTTGGGGGACTGTGCCCAAGGAAGCGTTCTGGAGTTCTTGGAAGTTTCCCTCTTGTGGGTTTTGAAGGGATTCAGGGAATTGTACACCCTGGGTGGCTCCAGGTTCAAATATGAGATGTCTCCCCATAAATGTGAGCCAGTGTTTATCCTTCCTGCTTCGGAAGGCCCTTCGCTTCACCCCCTGCTGGCTGCAGGTCGTTCACAAAGCCATTCTAAGCCCTTACGAAGGCCCTTGCTTCTGTGGGGTGTAAAGCACCAATTGTGAGCATGGCTTCTCTTTTCCTGCCAGAGTCATAAATATGCCTTTGGCCCAGAGAGCCCCTCCCCCCCTGAAATCATGGTCCCCTGCGTGCTATTGCTGTGTTTCAGGGCGCTTTTACACGACCCCTAAGATCCGCTGGCCACTTAAATTCGGACCAGAGATCTTGGGGGTTTGTCGCTCTTCCTGTGTCCCCACCACTCCATACTTCCTTGCTCCTGTCTGCGTGAGGGGAGGGAGGGAAAAAAAGGAGAAAAAATGCAGGCTCACCTCCGCTCTGCCGTGGGGAGCTGCTCCAGGAAGCATTCCAGTCTCTTAAAGTCTCTTAAAGGGGCAGGGGGCAAAAAACAAACAAACAGAAGGCGAGGATTGCCCGGCACTCACTGCTTTACATCCGCATTAGAAAATTTTCACCTTCGGAGACCAGGTACTTGGAAAATGCGCTGGGACGCGCTTAGGTGGGCGTGGTCGTACTTTATTTTGTTTAAAGTCTGGAGCTGGTGGGAAAACATTTTTAAGCTCCGGATCTGGGAGCCCTTTGCCTTGGATTTTAGGGGTCGTGTAAAAGCGCCCTAAGTTACCGGTCATTTCTTCCCCATTCCTGGCACCTCAATCTTGGGAGCCCTTGGTAGGAGATTTCCATGTGTTCATTCAGCTGCCTTTGCTAAGCTTTATGGATCTGAGAGTAAACAGTGTGCTATCAGCCTCTGTCGGGTGACTCAGCCTGGTGCAAATAAATACAGCTCCGCCGGTTGCATGCTGTGCCACACGGAAGTTGCACGGGTGAAAGGAAGATGTACATTTAAAACAGAAATGGGGTTTATACCCTTAGGACTGCAGAGCTTAAAGGGATCCGATGGATCATCCCGTCTACCCCCTGTCAAGGAGGGGGAGGGAATTGAACTCCCAACCTCTGGTTCCGTAGCCAAATGCCTAAACCACTGAGCTCTCCATGCAGCTCTCCAACAACAGCTTTTGTGAGTTCATTTTTTAAAAAAGTTAACGGATCGTCTGCCTCACTATCTGCAGCTGCGAGAGCTAGAGGCATTCTGGGGATTGTGGTCCGAAAGGTAGCTTTTCTGAGCCTGGAATGGCGCTGGACTACAAATCCCATCAGCCTTAGCTAGCCTTGAAAAGGCTGCTGCATTCTGGAAGCTGAAGCCCGAACATGATTTGGAGGGCCACGTAGTCTCTGCCCTTGGTGTACCGTGAGCATTCTCTGTCTTGGAACCGGATGATGCGCGATCCGTACATGAGGTCTATAAAAATTTTCGGCAGGACCAGGTTAAAGTTTAGGTTTGATTATTGGGTGATTAAAAATAAAATAAAAAATACAGTGGATAATTTCCCCCAGTAGTTATATTTATCTTGGAGGTCACATGTTAAGGTTTAATCTCTTATTGTTTGGTTCGCTTTAAACAGGGAGAGTGCGCCTAAGCCGTCGGCATGGCCTGTGAACACAAAAGGACCCATTTGAACAGCGACGTGTTAAACCTGATGTGTTCCTTCCAAGCTCTGGTTTTCTTTCGAGGGGCTCCCTGCAAAGGAAGTGGGATGTATCTCTGGCCCCTTGCTTGCCCGCAGTCTCTGCGTTAAGGATCTGCCCTCATAAGAGGACACTAATCCTGTGTGCTTTAGATTTCCTGCCTGACATGGGAGTGGGTGGGTCAGTGGATTCTGCCGCTGCACACTTCCTAGGATTTTACGTGGTTTCTTAAATTGATCGTGACATTTGTGTCTTGTCTTTCTAACTTGCTTTTCCTCCAGAGACCTCTAGGCAAACTATTAGTCTTCTGTTCACCCAGATAACAACAGCCTGGTGAGGTTGGCCCTCTTGACTAGGTGTTTTCCTCTGAGGTGGGAAGCTGTCAGAGAGATGAAACTCACTTGGGCCTGGTTTGGCCCAAAGACATTTCATGCCCGATTCCCAACCCAAGCTGAGCTTCCGCGTGTTCCTCCGTGTGTTTTCTGTGAAGGACTTAGAATCCTAGAATCATAATGTTGGAAGGGGCCATCACATCCAACCCCTGCTGAAGACAGGAGTAAAAATCGTAGGGTACCTGCCAGGTGGTTGCCTGAATTTCTCTCAAAGGCCTCCAACCGTTGGAGCGCTTGCCGAGGTCACGGGTTCCATCGCCGTGCTGCTCTAACAGTCAGGAAGTTTTTCATCTGAAATCTGGCTTCCTGGGACTTGAGCCCGTTCTTCCTTTCATTGTGCAGGAGGAGCAGGGAAAGGTCTATTCCAGGGCTGAAGAGCTGAAACAGAGCCTCCAGGCTCAGGAGAAGTCTCCCTCTGAATAACAGTTGTTAAGGCCCAGCGATGGGTGAGGGCCCATTCATTCCTGGAAACTTAACTCTGGATCTTTGGAAAACAGAACATGTTACCTGTGGGTGGTGGGGGTGGTGAATGTTCTTTTGTGGTGCATGTTCTAAGAATAGGGCAAGCCATTTCTCCCTCACTATATCTACACAAAAGGGGGGTTTGTGGCCAACAACAGCTGCAGAAGACTCTTGGTGTGCTGCCACACTCTGTCTTAGGAGGGCCTCATTTTTGTAGAGAAATAAAACAGCCTCGCCTTATGCAAATACCTTGGCTCCTCACCTGGCGGCATGGTTTACACCTTGCCCTGCAGAACAATGGAGGGAAGGGTTTATCCGAGACCCTCGAGATGGCTGCCCGTTGTTTGCACAGGTTTGGAAAAGCGAGGGAGCGGCTTAGGGCTGCCCCCCCCAACTTTGGAGGAAGCCAGCTGCTAGATCAGGAGCAGGCAAAAAGTCCTGTGCAACCATCCCTGGCCCACAAGACAACTCTTCCAGTATTTGGCTTTCCTTTGGCCCTTTTGGGGGAAGAAAAGGGACCCCCCCCCCCAGACTGGGTGTCTCTTCTCTACTGTCCAGCCCGTGAAGTTCAGCGTTGGTGAGGCACCCAAGCAAATGCACGCAGGAGCTGAATGGTTGGACAGAGCACAGCTGGACTCCAGCACCTTTGCTTCTTGGGTTTCCCATCACCTCTCACCTGTTTCTTGGGGATAACAAGGGAAGAAGCTCACGCCCTGGCGGGCCGTCTCTGGCTTTGAGTTGCTGCACCGGGAAGCTTTTGACCAGGGTGAATGATGGAGGCCATTCCGATGCTGAGCATAGCCACTGGATCCAGTGACCCACTGGATCCTCTCTGCATCCAGAGTGAGGGTTTTGTGCCTGGATCTTTCAGCTAAGGCTAGAACTGGCTCGGAGGGCCTGCCCATATGGTGCCTTCTGCGTTGGTACCAATAAGAAAGCTTATATTTTGTGGGAGTTGTTTCAGATTTCAATTTTGGCACCTTGTTCTGGTTCTTTGGAAATGCTTGCCAGGAGGTGGTTCTGTTTGTTTGGGCAGGCCTGAAGGCAGTAGAGTGAAGTATTTTGACAAGGATAATTTTTGGGGGATTTTTCTCTCTCTGTGCCCCCAGGAACTTGAGAACAGAAAAAGTTGGGCACCTACATCTGCTTTTTTAGGTGGTGGTGAGGTTTTGTGGCCAATTTCCCTCAATATGGGGGTTAGACATGGGCACGACTCGGGGAAATTGTCGTTTCTGTTTTCGGTTATTGTTTCCGTTATGTAACGGAAACGGTAACGATAATTAAGCCGTCAGAAGTCGAATCGAAAAAAGGAAAAATTTGGTCGGGTTTTTCGTTTCCGTTTGTGGCATCGCGGCGATTGCGCGAAGCGAAGCCAAAAAAGCAGGCGAAAATATGCCTGCCTGAGCCTTTGCCAACTACCAGAGGGGTGGTTTCTGTGGGGTCCCCGGCCTTCCCCCCCCTCTTCTCCTGTCCTGGGCTGCTTGCACCAGGCTGGGGGGGGGGTCATCCTCGTGGTCTGTCTCGCTGCATGCCATGCGGTGGGGGGGGGAATCCAAAATGGCGACCGCAATTTCTCTTGCATGGGGGGTTTTAAAAAAACTTTTAAAAACTTTTTCTGTGCTTCGCTTCGCGCAATCGCCACGATGCCACAAACGGAAATGAAAAACCCGACCAAATTTTTCTTTTTTCGGTTCGAGTTCTCTTTTGAAATCGTGGTCAAAAAACACACCAAATCACCATAGAAACATGTGGAATTTATTTATTTTAAATGCCTGAATTTTAATAGTAGCAGCAGTGGGTTTTTTATAGCAATAAAACGTATTGATTTTATTTTATTTTATTTTATTTTATTTTTTTTTTTTTGGGCTGGGCATGGGATGGGGCCATGCAAATTTTTTGAACCATTCCACCAATGGCATCGCCAGGTTTTTGACTGACACTTCTGGATGTCTCGGAGGGCATAAAAAGCTGAGGCACCTTCCAGAAATCGCAGTCGGGTGTATGGATGTGGTTGAGGGAGGAGGGCTGGCTGCTGGTGCTGGTGTGATCCGATCGAGATTGAGGAGGGAGGCTGGAGGCTTTAGGATTTAAGTTAGGCAGGCAGGGAGGGAATTGAATTTAGAAAATAATTTATTTGATTCCCTGCAGCTTTGTCTGCTGAAGGGAATAGCAGTTTATTCTTTATTTCTTCTCTGGCAGTTTGAGGATTTTTTCCTGATACTGGATAAAGGGGGAGGTTCGACTGGGAGTGGGAGGTGTGGATTTATTTTAAATATATATTATATACTACCATTTATTTTCTATTTTCCCAACTTCAATTTGCTTGCGCACACACACACATTTGGGGTGCAAGCCAAGAACAGAACCTCTATCCTAAGTGATATCCTAACTGCCCACTCACCCGTCCGCCCGTGCCACCGGCCTGCGGCCGCCGCCCACCCATGGGCCACCGCCACCGCCGCCCACCCGCACCTCCCCCCGGCCCCCGCCCCGCCCCCCGCCTAGGGCGCAAAAACACCTAGCGCCGGCCCTGATTACGGGACGCCCCTATGCTCTGGGAAGTCAAATCGCGCTAAATCGCGGTGGAAATGACAAACGACAAACGGAAATGACAAATTTTTGAAAAATTTCGCGACAAACGGAAATGACCCGAAACGGACCCGTTCCGACAAACGAAAACTCGAAACATCATTTTTTCTGGTCGTGCCCATGTCTAATGGGGGTATCATGAAAGATCCAGAAAAGGTTCTGGGGTCCACATGAGACCCGCCTGTTGTATTTTGCCCATCCTTGGCTCAGTTGGGTGCATTTAGGGTTGACGAAAAGGAGGCAGGAAGCAGCAGCTCTCAGCAACTTTTTTGTTGTTCCAGCCAAATCTTGAACCTTCCTTTGGGGTAAATTTATTTATTTAAATTTATTTAAATCTGGGCAGCTGGGGGGAAAGCCCCCCCCCCGCTGGTTGGGTCTGGCCATGGATTTACCAAAGGCCATGAAGATCCCAACCCATTGCATGGGGGTTCCATTTTATTGTGGTGGGTAAAGATGGTGACCGTGGAGGTTGCACCCTGGCTGGCTGAGCAGGCTTGGAAAGGATCCTTCCGGAAAGGGCAGCCTTTTTGCCCTCCAAAACAGCATGCCATCTGCGGTCGATGAAATCCCAAATCAGAAATTGCATGCCAGTTAATGCAGTCAATTGATGATGAATGCACCCATTATAATGATGATGCTACGCAGCCAAGGGCCATAAAAATAGAACAGAAATCTGAATCAGTGGTTTATAGACGCCTGAATCCGCCTCTCATAGGAGTAATGCAGATTTTTTTTCTGGAATTGTCTGCTCTTTCATTAAATAGTTACCCGATTTATCAGCTTTATTTGTCTTATATCTAATAAGCTGGAGGGAAAAGTCTGCCTTGTTAATTTTATGTGCTGTATAAAAGGGTTGCTGTACATCATGTGATCTCTGTCTATGTCTCTCTGTCTCTGTCTCTGTCTCTCTCTCTCTCTCTCTTGCTCACACACACACACACAAATATCACTGCAAAAAGTTCTCTCCTGCCAAACTGGGGTGAGAAAAATCAAGTGTGGTTCTTTGTTGCATTTGCAACATATTAAAATCTTGATGTACCAAATAATAAGGTGAAAATACCAAGATGTGAACGATCAGTAACTTCCACTTTTCTGATCATGAAGGTCCTGAAAAGTTTCAATTTTTACAAAGAGGTGTGTGTGTGTGTGTGTGTGTGTGTGTGTGTGTGTGTGTGTGTGTGTGTGTGTGTGTGTGTGTGTGTCTGTCTGTCTGTCTGTCTGTCTGTCTGTCTGTCTGTCTGTCTTTTAAGCTGGGCTCATAGCCAGCAGGGTTTTATTATCTATCTATTGATTGTTTTAAACTGTTATTTTGATGGTTTTTAGCATGTATTATAGTTTTAATATACAGTACTGTATTGTATGTCTCCCAGAGACCACTTGGTTGTGGGGCAAGTTGAAAAAACTGTAAACTCTCTCTCTCTCTCTCTCTCTCTCTCTCTCTCTCTCTCTCTCTCACACACACACACACACACACACACACACACACACACACACACACACACACACTCCTTAATGTACCTCTTGATCTTAATGCAACACAGGAGGAAGGGGCAAAATTACACAATTGCCCAGTGGGTCCAGCCAGAATTTCTGTTGAGCTTCAGGCAATCCTGGGTGTGTCTACTCAGGACCAAGTGCTACACAGTTCTTAGGGAGTTTCCCCCAAGTAAATGGGCATCAAATGGCAAGCTCAAATGTTTTTTTAAAGAGCAGTATTTAAGTTGCATTGTGTTTATTTGCAGTGTTAATTGAATTAATTAAGAGGTCATGGTCTTCCCCCCCCCCAACCGCGGTAGTGTCCTTGCAAGGGTGGGAACAATAGAAAATGCCTTATTTGTAGCTATTTTGTATTCTATTTCACGGTTTTCTTCTGGTTATTTTCTTGCAATCAATTCTGGGAGTCATCTGGGGTGTTTCAAGACTTGGGGTGTGTCAGAAGATGAATATAATTGAAAATCAAAATAACTGAAGTGGTGGTGGTGGCAGCTGCAGCTAGATTCTAGGATTTGTAGTCCAAAAGATGCCGAGAACCATGGTTTGGTCCATGATTGTTACAATGTGGAGCTGTTGGGTTGCAAAAATAAATGACACATTTATAGACCATTAAAAAAATTATCATGCGAGGGGTGAGCTTGATCCATAAATGTGTATGTATTGAATGATGATGTTTAGCAGTCTATAAAGCTATCTCTTTTTTGCATTTGTATTTTATTTCATTTGGACCATGCAACTACCCTTTTATTTCGGGAGACGTGAGCAGTGTAGTTCCCTTTGTGATTCCCCCACTTAGATGTGTGTGTGTGTGTGTGTGTGTGTGTGTGTGTGTGTGTTAGGAACTACAAAAAAAATGCCTCCTCTGCCTTTGATTCTCCTCTCTTGCAAGGTTGCTAAGCCCTGAGGTCCGCCTGGTCTCCACTTTCTCCCGTCCCTGCTCAGCCTAAGAAGGATTAATTAGTCCATATAAGGAGAAATGCTTCTCTTCCTTTTCCTCTTGTTTTTTAAAAAATCCCTTCTTTCCTCCTGCCCCACGAGCGCTGTCGGCTCCCTGGCCTGTGGACCAAGCTCCTCCCGGACACCCCACCCCCCAGTCTTAGCCACCCAACATTGGTGCGCCGGCTCCTCTTTCCAGTTGGACAGGGTTCCCCCTCCAACCTCCCGCCTGCCTCCCACCCCCCTCTCCAAGCCACCGCATTCCTGCGGGCTGAGTGGGGAGGGAGGGACGGAGGGCTAGGAGGAGAGAGGGAGGAGGTCTCTGGGCCAGGAAGCCAAATCCATGGCTCCTGGGGGTGGCACAGAGGAAGTCCCCAGAGATCCAATGGGGGGGGGGGTTCCGAGCAATTCCACACACAGGGAAAGAGGAGGGCTTTTGAATTATTCCGGGCTGGTCATTTCAGGTCCTGGCACTGAGTAGGGGGCAGAGGTGTAACATTTCTGGAAACTCAGTTCCCTCCCACGCCTAAATTTTCCATTCTTTTCCAAAGTGTCTCCTCCCCCATGGCTTCCAAAATTTACAGGAATTTTGCATCCTTACTTAGGGGTTGGACTAGATGGCCTTTGGGACCCGTTTCTGCTTCCCTGCCCCTTGGGCATAGCTAGGTGTAATTTGCCCCCTGGCCAATGTGCCTGGCAAGTGTCCCTCTCCCCCCACTTGTGTGGGCTGTCCCCAGGGGAGGGGAAAATAGATCTGTCCCCACCCCCCTTCTGTTCTCATGTGCAAATCTCAGGACAAAAGGGTTTGGGAAGTCCGGCAGGTAGGCTGGGTTGGGTCAGAGCTGAGCGGAGGTTATTTGGCTTTGGCAGCAACTCCCATAAACCACACTAGTGGGGGGGGGTTGTGGGTATTATAGTCCATGCATCAGCTTTCTCCAAGCATCTGGGTTTTTTTATTCAAGACTGGTCAAGAAGTGTTAATCTGTGGAACCCCCTGACACAAGATATAGGGTGAACAGAAGCAAAGTCCTCTGGGATCAAGTATTCATTTTTTAGACAGCTAGTTGGTTCTGCCAATTATAGGACTCCTTCCTCATTCCTCTAATGAGGTTTTAACCCTGGCGAGGGGGCAGGGCAATGTGTGACGATGATGTAAAACATTATTTACTATTATTTTGCCTAGGAAGGTCTTGGGTGGAGTCTACCCTTTAGCACATGGGCTGCCTCTGAGCTTCACCTCCCTTGCAGGGTTGTTGTGAAGGGTGAATGGGGCAACCTTAGCTCCTCAGTGGGTCAGTGGACACGTTTGATGAGTCGGGGGCTCAAATTTTCTGCCTCCAGGAACTTCTGGACCCCTCAAAATGTGCCACCATGTGAAAGATGGACCTGAGAGTGCTTACATCTCCAGTTTTGTTTGGGGGCAGTTGGAAAGATTTGAGAAACTCTGTGACTTTTTTCCCCCTTCCAAAAAGCAGATTCCTCCTCCCTGGAGGCTTCCCTGAAATAACTCTGGCCTGCTTCTGCCTTGCAGGGAAGGCAGTTCATAGAGTCAGGCGCATACAGCAAAGGAAGCATGCGGCGTGGGAAGTCCGGCCGTTGGCTTTCCTGCCCAGGGTTTGCACACAGGGCGGAGAACCCTAACCCTAATCCTTGGCCCCTGACCGCTTGGGCCTCTCTCTTGCGTGGACTGATGGTTTTGTTTACTATGGAGTGATTCCGTCTTGGTCCCCTTCCCCAGAGGAGACAAATGGGTCTTTGAAACCTCCTTCGGGCTTGGCCGGTTCCTTGTTTACGAGGCCGCAGGGACGGGGGCGTTTGCTCCTAACCGTTAATTTCCTGCCCGGCGGGGGGGCGGGGCGAGAGCTGGGTTGCGGCACATCCC
This sequence comes from Phrynocephalus guinanensis, assembly GCA_037367245.1. Classification (NCBI taxonomy): domain Eukaryota; kingdom Metazoa; phylum Chordata; class Lepidosauria; order Squamata; family Agamidae; genus Phrynocephalus; species Phrynocephalus guinanensis. The sequence continues at coordinate 5,447,924 of CM074752.1, forward strand.
CTTCTTCCCAGGGTGCGGGCCATTCCAGCAGCATCCTGTCCTGTCCATCCCTCTTGGCCTCCGAGCCCTCTGTGCCTTGCCGCACATCTGGCCAGCTGCACGGGTCAAGGCTAGTTGGCTTGCTTTCAGCCTCTGGTCCTTCCTCTGGCTTTCTCGCTCGCTCGGGAGCTGCCGTGGGCTGGGCATGGGGCGGTGACCTTCTTTCCCCTTTCTGCCCCTTGGCCACCCTTCCCTTCCACATATCTTACCCCTCCGCTGGACGCTGACCAGGCAGGCTGGCTCTTTCTCCCTCCTTCTCTCCCCTGCTTCCTTCCTGCCTGTTTGATCTCTCTCTCTCTCTCTCTCTCTCTCTCTCTCTCTCTCTCTCTCTCTCTCTCTCTCTCTCTCTCTCTCCTCCATCGGGGAAGGGTTGCGCCTCAGTGACAGAGCCCAGGTTTTGACAGCAGATGGTCACATCATATCATCTAAGCATCTGAGCATATCATCTAAGGCAGATGAAAAAAATTACCCACGCAGCAGTTAGGGAATCTGCAGCTGCCCCTTAAGTTTGGAGGTTTGAAGATTAGCAAGCTTCTGATTCCAAACTTCAGCCTGGGAGATTCCAGCCAGGTTATTTGATATATTTAATTTTATTTAAAATATTTTTGCCCCTCCTTTCTTAAAACAGGCCCAAGGGGGGGGGTTGCATCATTAGGATACAATACAGTATTTAAATGCTAGAAAGAGTGAATATACAGTGGAAGAAAAGATCAAACACATGCCTCATTAAAAAAGGGTAAACAAAGGTGACACCAAACACATATTCAAAGCAACAGCAGGCAACAATCCATTTCAAAACAAACAAACAAACAAACAAACAAACCTCTCAGGCAGCCGGTCACTGAGGGAAGGTTTGTCTGAAGAGCAAGGTGGTCTTGTTAGTACTGACCTGCCTTGCAGGATGAGGCCCCGTAAGGTCAAGAGGGCATTTCCCCACCCTTGCATCTGCTATGGGCTGGATCAGTCATTTTTTGTTGTTGTTTTTATTAAATGCAAAGTTTTGGTAAAGTAGGATGCAGCAGAGGGAGTGAATTCCCTCCTGGGATTATGTGATTCCCATCTCTGTTGCAAAATCAAGAGATGCAAAAACATGTCCAGAGTGCTCACAGTACAGCTGGAATGTACAGCTGATGTTCTCTCTTGGTTATAGTGGCTTTGTCGGGCGGGAGACGTATTCCAAGGGCGGCGGGAGGGGCGCAGCCTTGAAGGAAGGTGATCTGTTTGTTCACCAATCAGGAGAGTGAATGATCCGGTGATCCAGGCTGTGCCAAGATGTAGGTGTGTCTGTCTATTTTGGGTGGCTTCTGGGGAGGGGGGGGGAAACGGATGGCTCGAAGAGCAGCCTTGCCCCATAGGAAGCACCCTTGTGTCACCTTGTTTTGCGTCTGTTCAAATAGGTCCTACAGGTTCTTGTGCTGCCTCGCGTATCTGTTGAACCTGAAGGGTTTGCAAGCGGCCTCCATCCAAGGCTGGCACGGTCACGGGGGCGGGCCGATTGCGGACTCATGAACTCGGTTTCGTTGTTGACGTAAATTCCAAGATTGACCACAAGACCCGGGTGTAAAATCCTGGATTATTAGGCTGTGAGGGATGGAGGAGGAGGAGGGAGGAAAGGCGGTTACATCCCCTGTAATCACCTGAAATACTAATCCATGGCCTGGGCAGCTACAATTCAACCAGTCAAATGGTTGCACCATTCAAATTTTAATTAAATTTCATTTGTTATCTAATTTTAATTGCATGTCTTATGGTTGTTTTATTGATACACCCCCCCCACAGAATGACCATTAGGCAGATGGGCATTTGAGAAGTCCAATGCATCAATGAATGACCTTCAAGCTTTTAAAAAATGGCTGCTGTTTGCAGAACTAGGGAAAGTTTCTCTTTTGGACTTGTATAATGAAGAGAAGAAAAGAGACCCGTTGTGGTTCTTTAACTAACGGATTTATTTCAGCACAAACCTATCAGTCTTTTTAAGCCGCTAAAGTACATTCAGTTGGGGTTTATTTTTATTAGTTCCAGTGAAACAGTTAAAACAGCAACTTGTGTGAAAACTGATTTTTAACTGTTCAGAAGCTATACATCTTTAACAAATGAAATTATCCAAGGTCTGGTAATTATTTTACCATTGACAGGTAAAGTTGTGAGTTGAATACTACACGACAATGTCCCAGACTCAGTGATCTTTCATGTAACCTTTTTATAATCCAGTATAGATAGGACGTTTTTTATGTGGATTGATCACATGAATCTTTTTTCTCTCTCTTTGCTTTTGGGAAAAGATGTCTTATCCGGTCCCAATCCACTATTTTCCCGCCTCAGCTCCATACTACCCCCTTGCACTACTGGAACATAGTTATTTAAAAGATGTTTACCCCTCTTTTGTCCTTAAAGAGGTCCCAAGCCAGCTATACCAATAAAAGACAACATTGTAAAAAACTAAACAGAGGGGTGTGGTGGCTCAGCGGACTAAGGCGCCAAAATAGTCAGCTGCAAAGTCAGCACCTCGGTGGTTTGAATTCCCGCGTGCCACACAGTGGAGTGAGCTCCCGCTGATAACCCCAGCTCCTGCCAACGTAGCTGTTCAAAAGCATGTAAAATGCAAGTAGACACAGTGGACCCTTGTATAACAAACGGTTTGTATAACATAAAATTTGTACAACATAAAAAATTTCCAGAGATAAGGGAAATTTGCTTAACATAATCACCTATGGGGCGAATCTGTACAATATAAAAATGGGATCACGCTTTTTTCAATGCATTCCTATGGGAAATTTGTATAAAGAAAAAATTGCTTAACATAATTTCATTTGGAATGAATGAATTCCTTTATACAAGGTACCGCTGTAAATAGATACAACTGTAAAAAGTGGGAAGGTAAAACAGTGCTTCCTTGCAGCCACACCGGCCACGTGGCCATGGACTTGCACAACACTGGCTCTTCAGCTTGAATACGGAGATGAGCACCGCCCCTAGAGTCGGACACGACTTGCACACATGTGCGGGGAGAACCTTTACCTTTACTTTTAAAAAACCAAAACACAAAGTATATAAATATTGAAAAGGATCAGAACATTACCTCACTAAAAAAGGTGAAGAAAATCAGCATTAAAACACATTCAAAGCAGCAAGGCACAACATTCCATTTAAAAACTCCTCTCAGAGATCCAGACACTGAGGGAATGCTGGCCTGAAGGGAAAGCTGTTTGCCTGTTTATGGAAGGACGGCAAAGACGGGGTCAGATGGGACTCCAGTGGGAGGGAGTTCCAAGCTTACTAGGATGAATGCTGACCAGCAAAGCCCAGTTACTCCAGCCCTTTTCCAGGGAACAAGACAGTCCCAGCTACAGTACGGGAGGATAGTTCCAGAGGATGATGGAGAGATGTTTCCGGCTCGGTTCAAACAACCCCTCTGTAAGTTACTGGTATATTATAGACTAGAGCATCCCCTCTATAAGGTTAAAAAAGGGAAGTTCCCCTTGGCTTATTTTTATGAGAAAGGTTGAGTGTAAATATTAATTCATAGAATCCTAGAGTTGGAAGAGACCTCAGGGGGCCATCCAGTCCAACCCCCTGCCATGCAGGAACCCTGTCACAGTATTTCCGACAGATGGGCGTCCAGCCCCTGCTTAAAAACCTTAAATTCATTCATTAATTCCTTTAATCATTAGTCTTTTATTGAGCCCATCTAGCGGATCTTGGGGTGTCTTGTGAGAAACCTAGCCAAGAGTCGTGCAGTACCTTAAAATTTACAGGGTTGGATTTGGTGTTGGTTTTGGGTGAGTTTACACCAAAAAGAGGACAGAATAAGACAAAGGAATATACTTACACTCAGTCCTGTGTGCGCTCATTCCAGCCCTGGCGTTTGGGACTACAACTTCCATCAGGCTGGGCCCATCTCGGCTGCCCTTCCGCAAGCAGGAGTAGGCCTTTCTCTTTAAGCAAGTTTCCCCTAATGGTTTTTTTTTTCTTTTTCAGTGGCTTTCCTGCGTTGAATGTGTTTTTCATGTCACTTTTGCTTGCTGCCTTTTTAGTGTGGTATTTGTTTGATCCTTTTCAGTATGTGTATACAGTACTGTGTTCAGCTGTGAATGATGCCTTTTAATGCCTTGGGTCCTTTTTAAGGCGAAAGTCAGAGCAAAACATGTTTTAAATAAATGATAAATAACTAACAAACAGCAGGGGATGACGGAGGCTTATGGTCACAGCTGGATTGCACCAGATGGGCAAGAGGTTGCATTAGACCCGAAGGCCAACAGATCTGCGTTATCTGACGTCTGTGTAGAGGATTTCTTGGAAGCGTTGCTTCCTTTTAAGACGAAGGGCTGTGTGAAAGCCATTAAATCTCCTGCCTGTTTATCAAACCCTCCCTTTTTCAAAGAAAAATGTCTCCATCTCTCCAGTTGCAAAATCTCTCACATTTCGGGGAGCTGTCGGTGAATTATTTCCTGGTGGGTATTAGGAGAGCTTCCATCCATTAGCTGCCATTAAGAGCCATCAGTGGCTCAAGAGAAGGCGATCCTTGGAAGACTCTTTGGGCCTTTTCACACGACCCCTAAGATCCGCTGGTCCCTTAAATTCGGACCAAAGATCTTAGGGGTTCGTTGCTCTTCCTTCCTCCCCACCAGAGAAAGAGGGGGAAAAATGCAGCTCACCTGGAGGAGCCTCCCGGAGCTCCGTTTCTCTTCCATTTCTCTTCTGCTTGCTTTTTTTCCTCCCACCTCTTCTCTTAAAGGGGCAGGAGGCAAAAAAAAAACACAAGCAGAAGCCAGGAGAGCCCCGCACTGACCAGATTAAATCTGGACCTGGGGATTTTCACCCACCTCAAGCAGGTACAAGAAAGTGCAGCTGGGTCGGGCTTAGGTGGGCGGGGTCGCACTTAATTGTCTGCAAAGTCCGGAGCTGGTGGGAAAACACTTGTAAGGTCCAGACCTTGCAGCCATTTCCTGCGGAGCTTAGGGGTCGTGTATAAAGGCCCTTTCTGCTGCTGAAATCCTAGCCAAACAAAATCTGGATTCAGCAACCAGAGACTGTTCCTGTGCTGTTTGGCAGATCTGTTGATTTATTTATTTTATTCATTTTAGAGTATTTTTACCCCGCCTTTTTCCTTGGAAAAAGACCCAAGGCGGCTTACAGTAATGAGGGATAATAATACACAGTCCAGTACAAATAAGAAACACTCAAGTATTTGAGAAAAAGGAATTGAAGGACATCTTACAGCATTAATAGACAACATTACATTAAAGCAGAGTTCTGTTGCAGAGTTCTGATTGCCTAGTTCAAATCTCTCTGGCTCCTTTTTGTGCCTTGCTCCAGAAGTGAGCAGAAGACCCTCCTTCAACGTAAGATGCTCTGGATGGTTGGGACTACAACCTCCATTATCCCCAGCCTGGGCAAAGGTGTTTGTGAGCTGTTACCCGCAGGATGGGCCAGGGAGGAAAAGCGCAGAAGGTGGTTCTATCCTGGCTGGATTACTATAATGGACGCTACATGGGGCTGTCCTTGGAAGCTCTTTGGAAATGTCCACGGGTCCAAAATGCAGAAGCCAGATTCCCGTGACTAGGGCTGCTCCCAGGGATCCCATACCCCTCACCCCGGTTATAGCAGCTACTGATCCGTTTCCAGGCAGACATCAAAGTGATGGTTCTTGCCCTAAACCGCTTTGCTTTCCTGAGTGACTGGCTGCATAAGTGGGATTTTTTAAAATTTATACTCAATGAATGAATGTGTGTTTGTGTTTTGCTGTTGCTTTTGTTTACCATCTTTTTAGTGTGGGCTCTGTGCCTTTTTAGTGCTTGTATGCTTGCTATTTTTACCTTCAAATTTTGTCTTTTAATGATATAAGCCACTTTGGGTCCTTTTAAAGAAGAAAGGCGGCGGGGGAAAGACACTATAATTAATTAATTAATTGGCAACCATACGAGGCTGCCTTCCCTTTGTGCAATCACCCAGCCCTTGAATAGGGTGCAAAGCCACCCAGTCCTAAATACTTGGGAATAGGTGCATTGCCCTACGTATGTGTGTCATGGCGTCTCCATTCTGGTGGTGGCAAAGGATGCTCTTTTCTTCAGCGGGGGGTCATGTGCCCTTGATGCCCCGCAGCTTGACCACCTTGTGGCACTACCCGTGGCACGCTCTCCCTTGCTCCTCCTCCGGGTGTGTGCTGGCTCCGTGCCTGGGGTGAGGGCTTCGCGTGCCCGTGCCCAACCTTTTGAGGACGTGTGAGTCACCGGCTGGCGCGGTCGCCCGGTGGGAAGTGGGTGGCCAGAGGGACAGTGGGTTCCCTGTTTCGGACGGCACACTGCTCCCATTGTGTGCCCGCCCCGGGATCCCTTGGGGGGGGTGACCGAGCAGAGGCAGGGGGCAGCAAAGGGCCGCTCCCTGGGGTGGGGCTGGCATTTGCAGGGGGCTCGGCCGATGCCCAACTGACCGTCCCTTCTTCACTTTGTGCTTACCTCCCAAACGGCAGCTGGAGGCCACGCTGGACCTGGCCGAGCGGCGGCGGATCCGGACCGCCATCCGGGAACTCCGGCGGCAGCAGCTGGAGCGCGACGAAGAGGCGCTGGCCTCCAAGCGCTTCCGGACGGAGCGGAGCGCCGAGCGGCAGGAGAACAAGGAGAACCTGCTGAGGTGAGCCCCGGGCCAGCCAGCAACCCTGGCCTCTTACGTGCCCTCTTGAAAGCTGCTATTTCCACCTGAAGCTATCCGAGTTCACATGGGTGGATTGTATTTGCTTGTGTGCGATGCACACCCCAAATGTTTGGGAGACAAAATGCAGAGTTTTTTCTCTCTGTGTTCCCTAGGGTGAGTAATGTGTTTCCTCCCAAATGGGGTTGGATGGTAACTCTCAGCTGCTTTCTCTCAACTGACTGCTCTAGACCTCATGGGAGTTGTAGTCCGTTTAATATCAGGCAGGGCTACCCTGTGCCTACACCCATCTCAGGTTATCGGTTACTGCCTGCCAGCTCCTTAAAAGCCAGTCTCTGTGTTTCCTTCCTTCCTTCCTTCCTTCCTTCCTTCCTTCCTTCCTTCCTTCCGTTCTGGGGGTGGCTTTTTTCTCTCGCCCCCCCCCACCTGATACCCTCAGTTTCTTTCAGGTCCCGGCGTCTGGAGGAGGAGCAGGAGCAGCAGAAAGCCCTGGATCTTCTCTCCGGGAAGCTGGAGGCGATCCACGATGTGGAGGAGCTGACGGCTTTGGTGAGTCCCCCCCCCCCACACACACACACTCTGGCCGCTGCCTACCCGTTTGCAGCCCTTCAAACCGGCCTCACAAGTTCTAGAATCATAGAATAGAATCATAGAATCCTAGAGTAGGAAGAGACCTCAAGGGCCATCTAGTCCAACCCCCTGCCATGCAGGAACCCCCATCACAATACCTCTGACAGATGGCCATCCAGCCTCTGCTTAAAAACCTCCAAAGAAGGAGAATTCCCCACTCTCCGCGGCAGCTTATTCCACTGCTGAACAGCTCTAACTATCATGAAGTTCTTCCTTCCTAATGTTTAAATTGAATCTAGCAGAGAGTTGTGTGTGTTTCCTTATTCAAGGTTCCCCTTTTGCTACGGGTTCTGCCCACACCCAGCTTCTCCCACGGCCCCTCTGCAAAAGCCATACTGTTCTGCTCCGCAGGGGGGTTGTAAGATTCACAGCAGGACATTACACACAAAACACCTTCCATGCCTGAGCAGGGGTCAGTCAGGGATGGGAACCTGTATCAGACTAGACTTAAGTCACTCCTGTGACTCAACTAGGATTTGACTCAGTTTAAGGTTTTTTTCAGTGACTCAGATTCACCTCACAACTTGGAACTCACCAAACCGTCCCTTTTTTTTCGGGGGGGGGAGCATATTTTTATTAGGTACTTGGATTTGGTACTACAAAAACCCAGACTCTGGACTCAGAATCGAAGATTTAAGGAGAAAATTTGGGGCAAAACATATTTTCAATGAATAATAAGCAGCAGGGGACGACAGAGGCGTATAGTAACAGCTGGATGGCACCAGACGGGCCACAGGGTGCTTTAGACCCAAAGGGCAACATATTTTGCATTATCTGACGTCTGTGGAGCAGGTGCTTTGTAAAGACTGTTACCTTTTAAGACCAAGGGCTGCGTGAAAATCATTAAAGTGGTTCCTCATTCATTTCTTTTGGGGTTGCCCTGGGACTGTGCAGCTTGCTCAGGGCCCCTCAGGTGGGCTCTCCTCCAAGGGAGGCACCACTGGAGAATCAAACTCTCAACCTCTTGACTCTGTAGCTAAAGTGTTCTGCTTATATACCGCTCCATAACACTTCAAGTAGTCTCCGGTTGGTTTACAGTTTAATTACAGAATGCTGGCTACACATTGCCTGCCCCCCCCCCCACAGCAAGCTGGGTACTCATTTTACCGACCTCCGAAGGGTGGAAGGCTGAGTCAACCATGAGCCTGCTACCTGGGATTGAACCCCAGGTCGCGAGCACAGTTTTACCTGCAGGACAGGCATTTTAACCACTGCGCCACGGGGCTCCTCAGCTAGAGACTTTAGTTAGGTGCCATGAAATTGCTTCTGATTTGGCGATGCTAGCAAGGTTTTGTGAAATAGACCAGGGGCAGTTCCCCCCCCCCGTGTGATCTTCTCCCCGGTGAGTTTCAGTGGCTGAGCAAAGATTCGAACCCAGGCCCCATTGCCCCAAACCCATCACTCTGCCTACTCCACCACAGTGGCTCCCAAATGATTTTGAAAATGAGGCTGACTTGCAGCTTGCTTTACTATCATCTCTTAATTGTGTTTTCCCCCCTATATTACAATTTATTATGAGCCTTTTAAAGCTTTTTAAAAAAAATGTGTTTTAAATTTTCCTGCAAAAGGGAAAGGGCAGGATAGAAAACAAATTACCGTATATACTCGAGTATAAGTCGACCCAAGTATAAGTCGGGGTCCCTAATTTAAACCCAAAAAACTGGGAAAATTTATTGACTCAAGTATAAGCCTAGGATGGGAAATGCAGCAGGGCCTGGCAACTCCTCCTTTGTGAGCTGTGTGTGTGTGTGATGTTTAAAATGACTTTTAGCCACCAAGGCAAGTGCTTGAGTTGGTGGCTAAAAGTCATTTTAAACATAGTTTTAAAATGACTTTTTAAAAAGTTATTTTAAACATGGGGGGGGGGTCAGGAGAAGTGGCGCACAATGTTTAAAATGACTTTTAGCCACTGACCCAAACTTGCCTCAGTGGCTAAAAATATTGACCCGAATATAAGCCAAGGACCCCTTTTTTCAGCCCAAAATTAGGGCTGAAAAACTAGGCTTATATTCGAGTATATACAGTAATTAAAGCGTGCTGGCGGGCAACGGCGAGGTGGATGGATTGGAGCGGCTGATGTTTCCCCCCCCCCCCCCGCTCTTCCAGCTGCGAGGGGCCAGTGAATATGAGGAACGGAAGCTGATCCGAGCCGCCATCCGCAAACTGCGTGATGAAGAAATTAAAGGTACGGGACTTGGCAGCTTTGGGAGAAGGTGGTCTCTTGCTCTGTGTGTGTGTGTGTGGGGGGTCACTCCATGAAACTTTTGGCTGCTAGATCTCAAACAAATAAGAGAAAGTGCTTTTTCACTGGTCTCTGGAACTCCCTGCCAGAAGAAGTGGTGACTGCTGTCAGCCTTGACAGATTTAAGAAAGGATCAGACAAGTTCATAGAGAACAAGGTTATCCATGGCTATCATGATGGATGCCTAAGGACAACCTCCGGGTTGGAGAGACAGGCAGGTGATCTCTCAATGCCATTGGCGGAGAAGCGTAAGCAGGTGAAGACCGCACTCTGAAGCAAATGGTGAGCCACTGTGTGAGACAGCATGCTGGACTGGATGGGCTGTTCCCTGTTCCAGCAAGGCTCTCCTTATGTTCTTCTGTGTATGTGTATCTGCGTTTGTTTTCCTGGAATGGTGAGGGAGGGGGCGAAGTGCCTGGAAATTCCCGGTGGAGCGTGTTCCATCCCCACTACCTCTAAGGCAAGATTTCTGATGCCAGACCAGCCCACTGGATGCCTCTTCCGCTTCCTCTCTGCAGCTGCAACCTTGGCTGGGAAAGCGTACGACAATCGGAGGGACCCCAAGGAGCCCCTCGACTCCAAGGGACAAGGAGAGAAAACCCTAGATCGGAGCGTCTCTGAGGTGAGCCACCGGAGAAGCAGTTTCTACCATTGAACTTGGCACGGGGGAAAAAAAGAGAAGGACCACTATTTATTTTATTTTATTTTATTTTTATTTTGTTTTTATACTGTTCATCTTGTGGCATGGGACTAATCCAGGTGGCACACAGCACAAACATCTGCCCCCCACCTGCTGATAGCTAATCCGAAAAACAATCCCAAAAAGAATATGGGTGTTTTTTTTTTTTTTGCTCGATGAGATCTGCCGGAACTTGAGACTCCCTGGCATCTGCTTATATCGGCTTTGTCCTTTGGCTACCAGTTGCTGGCTCCTAGGCACCCGGGTGTGGAGTTTTTTTTAACCTTCTTGGTGGTTTGGATTTCAATGCCCAGACGCCTCCACGTGCATGGCCAGTGGCCAAGGATCATGGGAGTGGTCATCTGGAACATCTAGAGGGTCAGAAGCCATCTGCCCTTGTTGTAATGCATGAAGGCAGGTGGGTGGGGGGCTCACGTTTTATGCCGATTCTCAGGAGGATGCAAATGAGATTCCTGCTGAGCCAGACAAAAAGCGTCTGTCGCTTGGCTTCCTGTCTTGGCTGGGTTTTGGCCTGGGATCACAGTCTGGAAGCCCTAGCACTTCCTCCTTGTTCTCTCCCCTCCCACAACACTTGGGGAAGTTACTTTTTTCTTTTTGAAATGCAGATCCCAGAATCTCCCAAGCAGCGAAGGCAGCTTCCAGAGTGGTAGTCCAAGAGAAAAGTCTCTTTTCGGAGGTTGACTGCCTCTTGACCTGGAGGCTTTCTTTAGCCATCCCATAGTTGTACAAATGTGTCTGGTCCTCTGGGCAACAACCTCCGCAGCAGGGGAGTGGTATGACATTTTGCGCTGCATCTGTCCTCGTGGCTAGGCAGGGCGAGAAACGTGGAACAGATACGCGAGAAATCAAAGGTTTCTTTTAGACCCCCGGCACAGTGCTTCTGAGGGTCTCTGCAGAATCCTACAGAAATGGGATCACTCTGCCGTTGTTTATGGTGAAGCCAGGATGTGGAGCAAGGGGCGTTACCTGAGCCTTCCCTCTGTTTCTCTCCTGTTGCGATCAACCGAGTTTGGGAAACGCCTTAAGGACCAGAGCTTGGCAAATTAACTTTCCAAATTTGGCTGCAGCCAGCTCTCTCTTTACCTAGTGGGTAAAGGAAAAGTGATATCCCATTTTTCGAATACGGAGGTGCCTCTGTTCCCAGCTGAACAGAGACCGTGCCCTTGGAGAGAAGGCTGCAGGAAAAGTGTTGAGACACAGAGAGATCTTTGTTTGTGGAAGGTGAGAAAGAATATCCCCTCTTCATAGCCTGAAGTGAAACTTCATCCCCCCAAGCAAACTCCGAGAGGTTTTAGCATCTATCATGAAGCTCACTTTTAAGTGAGGGATCATAGCCATCACAAACACCTCAACAAAATCATTTCAGGGACGTGGGTAGTTTTTACTTTCTGCAGCCCTGCTTCCCTCGGTTCTGAAGTGCTCAGCCCCCCCCCCCGACCCCCGGCAGGGTCCTGTTGGACTCAACATCTAGCTGGCATCTGTTTTTAAGCTGTTAATGATCTAATAAGAGCAGTAAACAAAAATACAGCAATGCTAGGAAAGTGGGATTGAAGGTGGCAGGAGAGGAAGGCCCAACAGGAGATAATAGTTTCAAATGTGTTCAGTCTGAGGCTGGCACATCATGAGAAGGCAGGATTTTCTGGAGCAGAGAATAATGCAGGGCAGAGCAGAAGGCAGCAGGAAAAGAGGAAAACCAAATACAAGATAGACAGACTCCCTAAAGGATCCACAAGCTTGAATTTTGCAAGAGCAAAGGAGAGAACATTTTGTTGGTTGCTGATTCATAAGTCAGAGGGGACTTGATGGTATGTAACAATAACAACAAAAAGGCTATGTCCACATTTATTAGGTTTTTGGTGCCCTGGTGTGTTGTATCCAGTGCAATATAGTATATGCGGAGCAATATAGTATATGTGGTCCAATGCAGTGAGGAGTGTTCAGACCTCTACATTGGAGAAACTAAACAGCCATTAAACAGAAGGATGGCCCAACATAGGAGGGGTAACAGCTCAGGACCAGAATCAGCAGTACACCTCCATTTGAAGGACAAAGGGCACTCTTTCAAAGATGAGGATGTACACATATTAGACAAAGAAGAGAGGTGGTTTGAGAGAGGAGTAAGGGAAACCATTCATGTGAGCATCGAAACCCCCTCCCTCAAAAGAGGTGGCGGCCTCAGGCATAGTCTATCTGCTACTTATCAGGGTGTGCTTACAACAATATCCAGACAAATCAAAAAGCCTTCACCACCAAGGCCATAGCTAACACCCATTCTTGATAGGTTTCAGCACCTTAGGCCGTTGTTCACCTTAAGGCTATGGATACTATTGCCTCCCTAACGGGCCTATTCAGGCCATTGTTCATCTTATGAGCCTAATTCAGACCAGGGTGACAGGAGGTCAAAGCTGACTATAAGATGGATTTCTTGCACTAGCTGTATTCAGACTGATGAAGCTGTTTGGATGAACAACGAAATGTTTCTCTCTCTCAAAAAAGAAGTCCAGTAGCCCTCACCTGGATGACTGAGAATCTCCACAGACAGTGCGTTTAGAGTGCGTAATGATGGACTAGGACTCTGGGGCACAGGGTTCGAATCCCCGGTCAGCTATGGAAACTCACTGGGAGAGAAGAACTGGTAAAACTACTTCTTAAATATTTCACATTGAAAGCCCTTTTAGGGTCAATACAAGTCAATTCCCACTAGGTGGGCCCATACCCAAGGAGTGGAGAGAGGGTGTTTTTTTTGGAGGGGGGGGGAGATCAGAGGTGCTTCCCAGAACATCCGCTAGGTGGCAGCCTCCTGCCAGAAAGAACACAACTTGCTGACTCCTGTGGCACCTGAAAAACTAACCATTAGAGATGGGCACGACTTAGCGGTATTTCCGTTTCCGTTTCCGTTACTCGGTTCCGTTACTCTACGGAAACGGTAACGGGAATTACTCCCCCAGACTTCGAGCTCGAACCGACGAACGAACAATTTTGGTCTGATTTGTCGTGCTCGTTCCTTGCATCGCGAGATCGCGCGATGCCACACGCGGCACAGAAAAAAAGTTTTTAAAAGTTAAAAAAACCCGGTTCCCGGCCAAAAAGCAGGCGGGAAAATGCCTGCCGTGCCTCAGGGCACCTACCAGAGGGGTTGTTTCTGGAGGTCCCCGGCCTCCCCCCTCATCCCCCGTCCTCGGCTGCTCTGGTGGGACTCGCCGCAGGCTCGCAGCCACCAAAATGCCCAGTCTCGCCGCCGGCCGCCCGCAATTAAAGCGCAAGCAAGCGGCACGGACGGCACAGGAAAAAAACTTTTAAACTATCCCCCCACCCATTCCCGGGCCAAAAAAGCAGGCGGAAAAATGCCTGCTTGACTAAGGGCGCAGGGCACCTACCGGAGGGGTTGTTTCTGGAGGTCCCCGGCCTCCCCCCCCATCCCCCGTCCTAGTGGGCTGCTCTGTGGGACTCGCCGCAGGCTCGCAGCCAGCAAAAAGCCCAGTCTCGCCGCCGGCCGCCGCAATTAAAGTGCAAGCAAGCGGCACGGACGGCACAGGAAAAAACTTTTAAACTCTCCCCCCACCCGTTCCCGGGCCAAAAAAGCAGGCAGAAAAATGCCTGCTTGACTAAGGGCGCAGGGCACCTACCGGAGGGGTGGTTTCTGGAGGGGGGGGTCCCGCCTCCCCCCCCCCCGTCCTGGGCAGCCGGACTCGCGAGTCGCCATCGCCATGCCATGCGGTGCGGGCGGGGGATCCAAAATGGGGCGGCAAACGCAATATTGTTTTTGAAATCGTGGTCCAAAAACACACAAGCACAACAGAAACACGCGAAAATTTATAAACTGCCAGATTTTTCACAGTAGCAGTGGGTTTTTTCTTGCAACAAAATGTCTCTCCTCTCCTCCTCTGTCCTCCATTGATTTTATTTTATTTTATTTTATTTACACCTGCGCAATGATGGGCTGGCCAAGTGGCCAGCCATGTGGGAGTGGACAACCATGCAAATTTTTGGAGCCATCCCACCAGTCGCATGGCCACTTGGCCATGGAGACTTCTGGGATGTGCCAAAAAGCCCCCTAAAACCTGCCCTAGCCCTAACCCTAACCCTTGACTCCGTACCCATACGTCACAGACTGTCTTCTTAGTTGGTCAGAGAGGCACCCAGAGGTGCAACCCACTAGCCCACCGTAACCTTACCCATCACTAGCCTAACCCTAGCAATTGCACTAAGCCACCTTAAAGCCAGATCTACTTGCTTGCATTGCACTACACGCAGCAAGTACAATTCCCTTCTGTGTGAGACATGGTGGTGCCAGAGCCTTGTGAAGGGCGGGCATGACCCTATCATTCTCACACTGGTCTCACGTCTGCACATTATGTTATGCAATATCCATATGGCTATTGCATAGCATTTTGCAGCAGCAGCAGGTGAGGAAGGGAGACCCCCATGTAGAGGGGTCTCTTGGAGCCTGCTTCCCCTTCCTAGTGGCAGGAGGCACCCACGGGTGTCTCCAGGAGCCCACTTTCCCTTTATAGCGGGCCAGAGGAGGCACCCACCCCACAGAGGTGCCTCCAGGAGCCCGCTCCCCCCCCAAAAAAACCAGTACTAACGACAACGAAAAAACGAACCGACTAATTTTTGCGAATTTTCGCGAAAACCGGAAACGACCCGAAACGGGACTGGCCCGACTAGCGACAACTCGAAAAAAAATTTTTTCAAGTCGTGCCCATCTCTACTAACCATTAAACTTTTAAAAAATCCCTAAAATTTCTATGGAGAGAAGTGTTTCAGAACTGCGACCCACTTTCTCAGATGCTACCTGAGTGTCTCTGGGTGGCTATTGGGTTTGGACCCTTTTTGATAAAACGGGGTGCTTTATGTCGCAAACGGTGGGGTGCGCTTGTCCGTCTCTTTGGGCAAACACAGCAAGGAGCCTTGTGGTATTCCGAAGGTGAAGGTGTTTTATCAGCTTTTTTGGCCCATATCCCACTTCTTCTTCCGCTTTGGGCCAAGGAAAACATAGCAGCCTTCAAGGTGTCGCAGGACTCTGTTGGCTTTTGTTGTGGTAAGTTGGCACAGGCAGTCCCTTGGAAATTTCCACCCCGAAAAGTAGAACTTCCCAGCCTCCCTGTTGCTTCTTGGAGCGTTTTTGTGATGTGATGTCAAGCAGCCTCTGACTCATGGCGACCCTCTGAACGAGCCCTCTCCAAAACATACCGTCTTCAACAGTCCTGCTAAGCTCCTGAAAACTCAACCCCGTGGCTTCCTTTAGGGCGTCAGTCCATCTCGTATCTGGTCTTCCTCTTTTCCTGCTGCCTTTCCCAGCATGATGCCTTTTCCCAGGGAATCCTGCCTTCTCAGGATGAGCCCAAAGCAGGACAGACTCAATGTCACCCTTTTGTTTCCAGAGATAATTCGGGCTTGATCTGCTCTACCACCCCCGTGTTTGCATTACCACCCCCGTGTTTGGGTCCATTTTCTGCCTTCCTGAGACCTGGGACCTTTCCCTAGGGATCCGTCCTTTCTCCTTGTCCAAGAATTCCTCACATATTTTATCTGAGCAGCCCACCGCCCAGTGAATTTAAGTTCTGGAAGGATTTCCATTTCTTGTATGGCTTCATGTTATTTGTATTTGTGTTCTGCCCCTTCCCCCTACCCACATACTCTGATCCAAGGTGGGTCCGAGGGAACATTGGGACACAGTAAGAACAGACAAAAGAAAATATTTTTTCACTCAGCGTGTTGTTAGTCTGTGGAACTCCCTGCCACAGGATGTGGTGATGGCATCTGGCCTGGATGCCTTCAAAAGGGGATTGGACAGATTCCTGGAGGAAAAGTCCATCACAGGTTACAAACCATGATGGAGATGTGTAATCTCCAGGCTTAAAACCGGGGTACTTCAAGGGCCAGAGGCAGGGGAGTGGTATCAGGAGACAGAGATCTAGTCTCGTGCGCTCCCAGATGCATCTGGTGGGGCCACTGTGAGATACAGGAAGCTGGACCAGATGGGCCTTTGGCCTGATCCAGCATGGCTCTTCTGATGTTCTTATGTTCTTATGACACAACCTGTGATGCTTCCTGTTTACACCTCTGCTGGTGAATACCTCTCTGTGTCATGTGTGCGACCCACATGTTAACTGGGGCAATGGCATTGTGTCACAGTGGCGATGCATTGTCCCTAGGGATAGGCATGTGTGGAATACGTCGCTAGGCAGCTTCGGTCCAAAATAATCTCCAAGGAAGAAGGATCCTGATCCCTGGGGGCCCAGGTTAGAAGAGGAAGAAGGGGCTTGAGGGCAGAGGCAACCACATTCCTACTCTGCAGAGGTGTTAAGATCTAGTCTATAGTGCAATTTAATCTTTGAATTTTGCACAGGGTTGTTGTTGTTGTTGTTGTTGTTGTTCAGGGGCCTCAGGACAAGACAAGCCTTATTTATTTATTTATTTATTTATTTATTTATTTATTTATTTTAGAATTTTTTTTACCCCACCTTTCTCCTTGGAAAAGGACCCAAGACTGCTTACAGTAATGAGGGATAATATACAGTCCAGTACAATTAAGACATGTTCAAGTAACTGAGAACAAGGAATTCAGGGACATCTTACAGCATTAATAGACAACATTACATTAAAGCTACAAGGTTATAAATAGTTATAAACACAAAGTCTATGTGAACCTATAGATTCATGTAAACAACACATAATGGTAGTCCATCATTCAGGGAAAGCTTGCTTGAAGAGAAAGGTCTTTGCCTGTTTCTGGAAAGACAAAAGAGATGGGGCAGTCCTGGCCTCTAGTGGGAGGGAGTTCCAGAGTCTGGGCGCAGCAGCTGAGAAGGCCCTTTCATGGGTTCCCACAAAACGTACCTGTGAGGCCTCTCCTGATGACCTTAACACCCAAGTCAGTTCATACTGTGAGATTCGATCTTTGAGGTAGCTAGGACCCAGGTCATATAGTCAAGGTCAGCACCTTGAATTCTGCCCGATAGCTGATTGTCAGCCAGCGGAGCTGCTTTAATAGGGGTGTAATGTGATCTCTGTACCCCGCCCCAGTCAGCAGTCTAGCTGCTGCATTCTGGACCCATTGAAGTTTCCTGAGACTTTTCATTGGTAGCCTCACATGGAACTTTCCCCAGCTGACTTGTCTCCATCCATTTACCAGGAGTAAAAAATTGACCCTGAAGCCACAAACAGGCGTAGAGTTAGCTTTTGCTCCATTTCCCCCACTCAGGATGAAGTGGCAACGACAATGCCCCCTTTAAATTGTGATATCTCCCCTCTGCTCTCGACCTTTCCCTGGGGCTCCCCCCTCCCCAAAGATCTCTGCACACCTCACAGCAGCTTAGGCTGTTGACCAAAAATGGGGGGTAAAATAGAAGAACAAAGGGACCGATGCCCAAGGTTGCCTGGCAACACCTAGTCAACCTGGAAAGGGGTCCTTTTTTGAGGAAGGGGAGGGCTGTGCCTTGTTGCTTAGCAACCTTACACCAACCTTACACATAGATGCACATTGCTTGAAATTGCTCGCGGCCTCTCGGTCCTCCGACATGACAGGCGTATTTGGGAGCCTCTTCCGAAGCCCAGCTGGGTGGCTTTGATGGAGGGGTGTGGAGGGAGCGCGCGCGCATGAGAGAGAGGGGGGGGGGCTCAGGCTCCCAACCACCACACGTTCCTCAGCTTGCTTGCGCTAAACCTTTGTCTCTGGCTTCCTCTTCTCCGATAAGATGCTACACCCTCCAGGATGGCCGGTGCGTAGGAGGTGGTCGTATGAGGTCCTAGAAGTGGCCATTTGGGAGAATCTGGGCTGACGTGGGAGAACCTTCCTGATTTTTTTTAAAAAAGCAAATTAAAATATGGAAAGTTTAATGCATGCAAAATTAACACTCCTGTGCTCGTGATCAAACATGTAAGTTAAAGCGGTGATTTCGTGAATGTACATAACACTTGAAAACATATCACACACACACACACACACACACACACACACACACACACACACACACACACACACACACACACACACACACGTCTGCCTTTTGATGGCCATGATATTGCACAAACTTGTGCAACGTGTAAGGCAACTGGCACTCAAAGGACGGTGACCCATTCTCGCCTTCATGGTTTTTATCGCAAAGCCCCGCCGGTGTGGCCAGGTGGCATGACTCGGGCCACGCTGGCTGACCCTGGAGCCCCATCCTTTCCCTCTCTCCGCAGGTGCAGGAGCGAGCAGAGAGGGAGCTGATTCGGGCCCAGATCCGGGAGCTGCGCAGCCAACAGCACGGGGACACGAAAAAGCCGCTGGACGGTCTAGGTGAGTCCGTGCAAATGCTGGAAGGGGAGGAAACGATGCACAATTGGTACGAGAGCAGGGATGTAAAATTTCTGGAAAGTGAGGCAGGGGGTGGATGGATGCTTCGGAGCCTCATGGCACAGTGGTTAAATGACTGTACTGCAGGAAAAACTATGCTCACGACCTGGGCTTCAATCCCAGGTAGCCGGCTCATGGTTGACTCAGCCTTCCATCCTTCCGAGGTCGGTAAAATGAGTACCCAGCTTGCGGGAGGGGGGGAGGCAATGTGTAGCCTGCATAATTAAACTGTAAACCACCCAGAGACTACTTGAAGTGGTATGGGGCGGTTTATAAGCAGAACACATTGATTTTTCTTGGCTGCCCAAAGGTCCTGCTACCAGGTCCAAAGTTCGCCTGATTGGAAGATGGATTTGCCATGACTGAATTTTGGCCAAACCCACCAGAAAATAGATAGATAGATAGATAGATAGATAGATAGATAGATAGATAGATAGATAGATAGATAGATAGATAGATAGATAGATAGATAGATTTGGTTTTTTTAAATCACAAAGGGGGAGAATGAACATTTTGGGAGAAACAGAAACAATGCAATAGTTATTCTGATATCAGACCTAAACCTTCGTTAGGAACTTAAGAATTTAAAATGCTCAATTTGAATTGGGAAAGGAAGTGGTCCTGTTTGCTGAATTTGTGGAATTCTAAATTGGAGCAATCTGCATGTTGTGTAAGGAAGCTTGTAAAGCTCCACGGTTGAGGTCTCTGGCTGCGGAGCCAGAGGTTGAGAGTTCAAATCCCCACTGGGTCTCCTTAACAAAGGGAACCTTCCTGCTATGCTGTTCTCAGATTATTGCTATAAAATGTGCCCTGTGTGCAACTGCTGCATTACGTGAACTTATGCCTGTTGTGTCTGGGGCAGCATCTGCAGAATCACGTTTTGGGTTGAAGTGCTGTGATGGTCCCTGATATGTTCAGGAATTATCTTCTGTAGTTCTGCAGGTGGACCTGCAGGTCTTGACACCATCAAATCTTGCCTTAGGAAGCTTGGCACGCACTCCAAAATGGGAGATACTTCACTGTACTGTAGTGTTTTTTCCAGTTTTTCCCCCCATTGGAAAAACTCAGTATTTGTTCCTGATGGGGAATTATTTCTCTCTCCCCCCCCCCCATTAGCCCGCCCACACACACACAAAAAAAAACTTGGTTTACCAGTTACTTTTTGGATCTTCAGAATAGCCATGTGAGTGGAGCATTTAACTATTTATTGGTTTTTACTAATATGCTGCAATGCTGCCCATCAGGGGACCCAGGGCAGTTCACAATAGTAAAAGAAACAGAATTAAAAGCATACAATACATTGAGGATTAGAAAACAACAATAATGAAACTGTAAGGTAGTTAAAATACAATTGACTAAAGCAAAGGAAACATTAAAAACTATCTGTATTACTGTAAGAGACACTTAGACAGCAGGATTTGTTGCATCCCTTTTCAGTTTTAGAGAAGTTCACATGGTTGGTGTGGTGCCAAATCAACTTACCGTATATACTCGAGTATAAGTCGACCCAAATATAAGTCGGGGCCCCTAATTTAACCCCCCCAAAACTGGGAAAATTTATTGACTCCAGTATAAGTCTAGGGTGGGAAATGCAGCAGGGCCTGGCAACTCCTCCTTTGTGAGCTGGTGTGTGTGTGTGTGTGTGTGTGTGTGTGTGTGTGTGTGTGTGTGTGTGTGTGTGTGTGTGTGTGTGTGTGTGTGTGTGTGTGTGTGTGTGATGTTTAAAATGACTTTTAGCCACCGAGGCAAGTGCTGGGTTGGTGGCTAAAAGTCATTTTAAACATTGTACGCCGCTCCCCTGCAACATGGAGGGGGGGGTAGGAGAAGTGGGGCACAATGTTTAAAATGACTTTTAGCCACCGACCCAAGCACTTGCCTCAGTGGCTAAAAGTATTGACCCGGATATAAGTCGAGAGCCCCTTTTTTTAGCCCAAAATTAGGGCTGAAAAACTAGGCTTATATTCGAGTATATACAGTATTTCCCTTTTGGGGACCTTGCAGCCGGTAGAGGAGCCTTCAGGAGTGATTTTTTTCAACTGTTTAGGAAAACAGGATCAAGTGTGGGAACCTGCTAAGTAATAGCAATAATGAGAGTATCTTGGAATCAGAGCTATCTGAGGAAGTCCAGAAGGCTGGTTTAGGATCCTGCCTAGGCTGGATCCAGCTCTGAGTTGAGATTTCTCCTCTTAACTTCAGAGCAACACAGCCAAGGTGTTTGTTTGTTTGTTTATGTGCTTATTATTATTATTATTATTTATTATATTATTATTTCAATGTGGCGCTCTGCTTCTAGCGTGGGGTTCACCCCCTCTCGTTTTTTTCCTCACAGATTCCTCTTTGGGGACCTTCCTGCTTCTGGATCCTGCTGCCAACCCGTCCCCCTCAGAGTCCTCCTCAGCCCCAGAGAGCGATCCGGATCCCCCTGAATCAAGCACCGAGGGCCCTGAAGCCACCTCCCACAACAGTGATTCCGACTCCGAATCCCGGCCCCCCTCCAAGGAAGAGAGCACCAGCGACCCGTCGGCACCAGAGGATGCTGAGGTGTTGAGACCCGGCAAGGGAGGGCCGGCCGGCGGGACCATGGAGGGGAGGACAGATGTGCCTGATGCAGAGCAAGGGGTCTGCTCGGAGGAGGGTCCCTCCTCGAGGCTGCCCAGCAAGGAGGGCGCTGCGGAAGAGGTAAGCCGCCTTCTCTCACCACAAAGCCTGGGAGGAGACAGGAGCTCCCCCTTCCAGAGGGCCAACTACAGTTCCC
The DNA here is from genome assembly GCA_037367245.1 of Phrynocephalus guinanensis. NCBI lineage: Eukaryota > Metazoa > Chordata > Lepidosauria > Squamata > Agamidae > Phrynocephalus > Phrynocephalus guinanensis. Next base: position 5,469,285 of record CM074752.1, read on the forward strand.
ATCCTCCCCATCCACACCGCCTGTTTAGGACAGGGGGTTATAGGCAAACGGACAGGGGGACAACGGAGTGTCAGTCCTGTTTTTTCCTAGAGCAGAAGAACCCAGATTTCTTTGGACACTGTCTCCTCACCCTTTCAAGCAATAAGGGCTGGTGTGTGTGTGTGTGTGTGTGTGTGTGTGTGTGTGTGTGTGTGTGTGTGTGTGTGTGTGTGTGTGTGTGTGTGTGTGTGTGTGTGTGTGTGTGTGTGTGTGTGTGTGTGTGTGAGAGAGAGAGAGAGAGAGAAATCTGGAATTTGCAAAGGGCAGATGGAAAGCCGGGGGAAAGCCAAAGGCTCGCTCTCCCCCATCCCCAAATTCCAACCTTACTTTGTGCGGGAAACATGTTTTATCTGCAGAAATCCAAAGCCACGGCTAACATTGTTTTTTAAGCGCAATACATGCGCAGTTGGATTTCCAGCTGCAGGATTCCCACGGAATAACACCCCCCCCCCCGTGCCATGGGGAGAATTCCTGGACCACCCCTCCATTGGCAGAGCTGAGCGTGTGGGAATATTCCATGGCATTGCTGCCTCTCGAAGCCCTGTCGGCAGCGATTTGCATTTCAGTCAAGTGGCAGCCTCCCCTTCACTGTTTATCCTTCCCACCCTCCGAAAACAAAACAAACAACCCCCCCCCAAAAAAAAAACACCTGGGGATGCAAACATCTTGCCAACTCCTGGTTTCCCTGGATAGGTCTTGAGCTAATTTTGGCATTCTGGAGGGTCCTGGACAGGCAGAAGATTGATCCTCCCTTGCTGTGTGGATTGTAGAAACTGAAGCTACAGAGAGGGTGCAATATTTGGCTGTTGGAAAAGTTGAGTGGTTTCATTCTCTGGCTGCGGAGCCAGAGTTCGGAGAGTTCGATTCCACCACCACCACCAGTGTCTCCAATGAGTAGAGCCAGGCTGTGAAGCCTTGGGCAAGCAGCAGCAGATTCCCAGGGCAACCCCAGAAGAAGGGAGGGAGTCAACCGCTTCTGAGTACTGTCTGTTTAGAAAACCCCAAAATGGTTCCCAGAAGTCAGATCTGACTTGACGGCACTTGACGATGATTGTTAGTATTTACAAAATTGTCGCAGAAGCGACTTTATTTTTGGTGGGATACCTTCACTGTGATTTCCAAGACACGTCAACGAGCCACGTTGCTGCTTCTCACCCTCCATCTTTCATGTCCACGTGCGTGTGCACATAGTCGTACGAGGCTCTTTTGCTTCCTTTATATTTTTAAAATTAAAAAATCCAGAAAATAGAGCCCAAGTGTGGTCAAGAAGTAGTAGTTGAGCTCCTTGGCACAGGCCACTCAGTGCCTTCCGGAACATTTTTCCTCCCCTGTGGATCAAACCAAACGGCCCTTTAGAACCAGTTTATCAGAATTTGCTCTGAGTGGGGGAAACCTTGTCTGGATCCTCTTTGTCCTGAGGATGTTCTGCTCTGAGACTCAGTTTTAAAAAAGAGTTACTGGCTGTTAACAGAAGAGTCAAAGGATCCGATTCTTTCTGTCCTCCTCCCCGCCGCCCCTGATTCTTGCAGGACGTCCCTCCAGTCCCGGTGAAGGAAGCAGATGCAACCGACAAAAGAGGAGATGGTAAGAATGCCAGTCCAATCCCAGCGGGGTTGTTACTGCTGTCCGTAATGGTGTGGGAAGCAAAGGAGCCACTTTGGCGCATTTGGGGCGTGGGTTGTCCCTGTGGCAGTGGGAACATCTTGCCTGGAGTTATATGGGATTTTTTTTTTTTTGGCCAAGGACTCAAGTTTCTTTCAGGTCACCGGTAGTTGTGCTGCTGGGATCCGTGGGAGCACGGATCCTTCCCTTGGCTGTGGGAAAAGGAGAGGGGTGCTTAAGGGCCAAACCCTTCTCCTGAGGGGGTTGGGGAGGGGGAAGGATGACCGGCTGCTCTCTCCTTGCTCCAGTTTCTGATCTGGGCCTCCTGATCCGTTCACCCTCCCTTCCTCCAAGCAGGTGGAGGCAGCTTCAGACAGGGAAGGGGGGGTGTCACAGTTTTCCTGGGCAGCCTTTCCTTGCAGGACCATGAAAGGGCATCTCCACTCTGCAAAGTCGAACCTTTTGCATTCTTTTGCCCAATAAGGTCAGGAGCGGTGCCTGCCTCCATCCTCAGCTGCCCCCCCCCTGTGTCTTTTTCTTCTGCCAAGGAGGCCCAGAGGCTCTCCGCTCTTCACCCACCCACCCACCCACCCACGATGGAAGTCCTCTCCCTGCTGCAAGCTGGCTCCTTCCCGGCTGCTTCCTTGCTCCCCGAATCTTGGATCGTATGCAAAAGGCCGCTCGGTGTGATAAACTACGGGCATCTCCCCGCTGTCTTCTGTTCACCTTCCCTAACCCCAAATTCAGCTGCAGTGTTTAGGGAGTTTTGCCAAGCTCTTTTTATATACATTTTATTGTTCCATTCAATGTCTTTTTTTTTAAACTTGGTTTGTTAACCAGCGAGAGACGCAAATCCTTAAAGCAAAACAGCAAACGTATGAACCCTGTATTATTAGACTCTTGGTTTGTAATTCACCCCTTTGAGAACGATCCAGTTTGTGGGAGATGCTTCTGGTATGGGGTGGGCCTAACCCGCTCCACCCATGCTAGAGACTGTTGACCAGTGGTCTAGGCTTATAATTGGAAGTACACCAGGTCACCATGGCAGCTCACCATTACCAGCTCCTCCAAAATAAATAAAATAAAATAAAATAAAATAAAAAGAGAGAGGAGCATCTAAAAGTCCTGTCAGCTAGATTGGTCCCAATCAAAAAAGGAGGATTGGGTCTTTTGTAAAGTCAATGGCTCTTAATTGCCTGTTCAAAACCAATTCATTCTGAAATATTTTACATTCCGCCAGGGATGGCTTGCATCCTTACACTGATCCTAGGAAAATCTAGTCCTTCCCCAGCTATCAAGGGCTGCGGTCCAAGGTCAAGCCGAAAGAGAGAAAACGGAGGGGATGGAGGATGATGTCAGTTAGAATTTCCTCGTACTCCCCACCCCACCCCAAATACCTGGCTGTACACCATTGGTTTCCGAGAACCCTTTGTTCTTTGTAGGTTTTTTTTAAAAGAAATGATCAGGGATGCTGTATGATTGGTGGGAGAATAAGACCTTAAGCCCAGAAAGCTCATTATTCAGACTCCGTTTCTGATACACACCGTTCAGTGGCATGTAGATTGCATTGTCTTCCTCCTCATTTTGGTCTCCTGCCTTGCATGTCGTGGTGCTCCTAAGGGCCCGATTTTCATGCTCAGGGGTTGCTGTGTGCAACCAACCAACCAACCAACCAAGCTCTCATGTTTTGCCCCCTTTTTTTTTTTGGTCAGTGTGCATAGCAGCTCCGTCACCGGTGGGCCCCAAGCACCCTGCCCCATTGGATGCCCCCTGTTCCGGAATGGGAACCCCCATGCCACACTCCAAAGGCAATGCAGGTAACTCTCCTCCCTGGCTCTTGGCTATCTTCGGGGCATCGGGAAGCTGACCTTTCTCGCTGACCCAGCCGGGGCTTCGTCCGCTAGGCACGGTTCTTCTGGCTGCTCTCCTCCCCTTCTCCTTTCTCCCTTGGAGATCCACTGGATCCCAAAGAGGGAGGTCTTTTCAGCTCGCTTGGAAGAGGGTGATGACTGAAAAGGGTTGGCCCACTAACGGAAGCCCTGATGTGCTTGCCTTGCTTAACCCGTCACCTTCCAGATGGGTTGAATCACATACGTGTGCTGCTTCTATGGCATCCCATAGTGCTGAAAGCACTCTCTGGGCAGTTTCCAATTTTAATTACACAGGTGACACATTGCCCCCCTCCCCCTCCCCAGCAAGCTGGGTAGGTACCCATTCTACGGACCCTGGAAGGGTGGAAGACTGAGTCAACCTCGAGCCGGCTACCTGGGATTGAACCCCAGGTCTGCAGTACTGCTGTTTAACCATGGGCCCATGAGGCTCACAACTCCCATTGTCCCCGGGTGGCAATGATTTATTTGAGTCCCTTTTTGTCCTGGGCTCCTCTCTGGATTCGCTTCTCCTCACCCAGTGCTTCCCCCCCCCCCCCCCCAATCCCAGGAAGCCACCCAGGAGGGGATGATGGGACTCGATCTGGAGGCCACCAAGGGGGGGGGTAGGGGGGCTTTCAAGGGGGTTGTCCCTGCCAAGCACCAGGAGGAGAACCTCTTCCCATGGGCCAGATCACATGGCCTCTGGATGCCCGTTGCCGTGGCTGCAGGAGGCTGAGGCTGGGTATCCCCAAATCCCTTAGAGGGAGGCTGGAGGGGCCACCGCCTCTATTGGTTGGTGCCCACCCCATTCATTTCCTGCTTGGGCTCCCCCACCCGTCCCGAAGAAAGGAAACCGGACTGAGCCCAGATGAAAAGCTGAAGGCTGATTTGTGCCACCCTGAAGACCCACCAATATGTTTCAGAACCCGCTTGCGGAAAGAGGCCCGCCAGCTCTCAAAGTGGCCGTAGAGTCCCATGTATCGGTTAAAGCAGACCCCGCTCGTGCTGCCGATCTGTCGCCGAGCGGCCCTTGCTAGAGGTTGGCAGAGCTGGCCTTCGGAAATGAGACGTGAGAGGGAGAAAAGGGACTTTCCTATAAATGTCCTTTTCCCCCGGGGTCTGTGCTTTTTGGCTCAAAAAGGTTTGGCAGGATTCCCGGCTGTGTGTCATAAACTGTGCTCCGTTCCCAAGCCAACCGCTTTGCTCCCTCCCTCCCTCCCTCTTTTCCACCCAGACCCACCGCGGGACCAGCCCTTCCAGAGAACCAGCTCCTCCATCCGGGAGCGTGCGCGCAAGTTCAGCTCAGAAGCTCCCAGCCCCGGGAGTGCCCCCGTGCCGGCTCCCCCAAAGGCAGAGGGTGCCGGCAGAGGAGCCTGGATCCTGCGGCAACAGCCGCCGCCACCAACGCAGCTGCCGCGAGCGACAGACTCACCTGCTGAGGCTGGCGCCGGTGCCGGTCGTGCCTTCCAGAATGGCATCAATCAGCGGGCAGGGAGTGCGTTTGGAGCTGGTGTGGGACCGTCAGGGCGGCTGACCGGCTCTCTGGCACAGGCTGGGACGACGGTGCGGCCACTGGCTCCGGCCAGCCCTAAAGACGGGGGCGGTCTCAGTGGGCGGAGCCAGAACAACCAATGGCGGGGTGGCAAGCTGACCCCTGCCCGGCAGCCAGTTGAAAATGCCAGGGGGAGCTCCTCTGGCCACGCAGAAGAGCCCCATGCCCTGCTGAGCACCTCCTCCCGCACCCCTCTGCCATCCCGGGCCCGCAGCCCCGACGCCGACCCCAGCGACGCCATGAAAACTCTCCTCACCATTGAAATCAAGGATGGCCGCAACCAGCCCGTCCGGAGCCACATCGTGGGCATGCCCGGGAATCAGCGGGCAGGTGAGTGGCATGGTGCCGTGGCTTGTACCAGAGCCAACTTGCACCACCTCTCTTGGAATTGTTTCTGATGATTTGGCTACGGGCTTCTTGGCAGGCGAATTTGCCCGGGAAATGATTTGCGATGATTTAGCCATGGGAAGGTGGGATGGGTAGTATCATCCCTCCTTCTCTTCTGTTCCTTGCCATGCCAGACTCTAGAACCTCTTCCTAAGGAAGAAGGTCTGTCTTTGTCACTCAGTTTTTTAGGGCAAAATGTGCTCTGAATTGCTCTTATGTCGAATTTCTCTTTATGGCGAATTTTGTTGTAAATCTCCAACAAAGGAGTTTGCCACTGGAATTCAGGTGACTGATTTCTGGTTGTGTCAAAGATGAAGGATCAAATTGTATCAAGCTAGAATTTCTGTATTTTGCAAGTTTCCGGTTCTTTCATTTTTAGGGAGAAAAGTTTTGCACGTGGGGAGGGGGGGGACACGTCTCCTCTATCGCTGCATCTTCGCTATGCTCTTACCTGTTGACTTTCTGCCCCTCTCTGTGGTCGAAATGCCGAATCTTTGCTGCCTGCAGAGCAGCAAAGGCTGGAGGAAGAATCCCTAAAAGGAAGGAAGGCAGTTTGGGAGGGCAAAACCTCTGCGGGATATTCGGGAAGGTGATGCATCAGGTTGTGGAATATACTTTATTGCTCCTGACCTGCGTTATATCAAGGCGGACTAGGATTGTAGCAGGACAAAGGCATTTGGTTTATTCAAGACGGGGAGCGGGAAGAAGTTAGGAAATGGGCAGATTTGAGTTTTTCAAGAAGAATTCCCCAAGTTGTAGTCTTCCCATCTCTAAAACTGCCATTTGGAAGGAGATCTACTCATCTCTTTTTCATGAAGAGGGCAAGGTGCTACGTTCATGAGGTGGCATCTTTTTGCCGTTTTAATCCACCAATGGAACATCTGCATATCCATAATAATAATAATAATAATAATAATAATAATAATAATAATAATAATAATAATAATAATAATAATAATAATAATAATAGCCTAAAGAGCTAAGCAAGTATTTAGAAGAAATTGGAGTTGACAGAGTCACCATCAGTCAGCTGCAGAAGGCCACTTACCGGGATCTGCTCGCATAATTCACTGATACATCACGTAGTCCTAAACGCTTGGGAAGCATTCGACTTGTGATTTGTAATACAAAACCCAGCATAGTTCTCTTGTTTGCTGTGTGATAATACTAATACTAATACTAATACTAATAATAATCACTCAACTATTGATTTGTAATACAAAAATCCAGTGTAGTTCTCTTGTCTGCTGTGTGGTGGTGATAATAAATAAATAAATAAATAAATAAATAAATAAATAAATAAATAAATAAATAAATAAATAGGGGATGCCAGAGTTGAAGCTAAAGAATTGGAAAAACTAGCAAAATACAGAGCCCTGGCAGTTGAAACATGTGGCTTCTGGATGAAACACACTTCATTGGTCCCCGCAGTCATCGGGGCTTTGGAAACAAAAGTTTCACACAATATCACAACCAGTAGCAGATCTCTGAAATAACACCATCACAGCTATAAAAAAGGGACAATATTAGGAACAGCATTTATACTGTGTCAATACTTCACAGAGGCTGTGGGTTAAAACTTTTATGTGTTCTAGAATGCCAATCGATGTTTTCTAATTTCATTGACTGTGCCGGATAGTTTTCAATAATAATGACATCCCATCAAGTTAGTTCTGATTTAGTTCTGATCTAGGTAGAGACTATTTAAGAGGTGGGTTTCCCCTTACCTCCCTCTGGGGTTGCCCTGGGATGGTGCGCGTTTTGCCCAAGGCCGCCCAGGCTGGCTCTTCTGCTGGGAGGACTTGAACCCACCCCCAACCTCTGGCTCTGCAGCCACAGACTTGAACCTCTGAGCTCTCACACCAGAGTGTGTCTGTTTCTAAGGGCACTTTTACACGACCCCTAAGATCCGCTGGCAACTTAAATTCGGACCAGAGATCTTGGGGGTTTGTCGCTCTTCCTGTGTTCCCACCCCCTCCACACTCCTGGCTGCTGTCTGCGTGAGGGGAGGGAGAAAAAAGGGAGAAAAGAATGCAGGCTCACCTCCGCTCTGCTGTTGAGCTGCTCAGGGAACCATTCCGGTCTCTTCCAGTCTCTGAAAGGGGCGGGGGCAAAAAAAACAAAACACAAACACAAGGTGAGGAGAGCCCGGCACTCACTGCTTTACATCCGCATCAGACATTTTTCACCTTCAGAGACCAGTTACTTGGAAAATGTGCTGGGACGCACTTAGGTGGGCGTAGTCGTACTTTATTTTGTTTAAAGTCCGGAGCTGGTGGGAAAACAATTCTAAGCTCCGGATCTGGGAGCCCTTTGCCTTAGATTTTAGGGGTCGTGTAAAAGCGCCCTAAGTGCCTTTTATTAACCCCCCCCCCCGGAAGCTTGCCTTGCCGAGGTGGCATCGGTTGGATGCAAAGAAGCTTATCAAGCTCTTTCCAAGGGTTGAGCTCTCACCTGGCTGGCCCCAGTGGTGGAAATGGGGGGGGGTGTCCTCCCTCTGCTCCCTAGGAGGCTCTCGCAGGTGTAAAAGGTGGTCTTTGGGGTAGGGGAGCTGCTTCTCCTCCAGCGAATGAGAGGAAGCCGAGCTGCCGGGGTGCAGATGTTGCTGGAAGCAAGGCTTCCTCCGTGACTGGCAGGATAAACTGCAGTCCACAGCGGGATGTAGATTTTCTTGGGGAAAGAGTGGAAACTTGGCTTGTTCCCCCCCACCCCAAGCTGTTTAACATTTTTGTGAAACAACTACATACTATTTGAATGTATATATGAAAATAACATAGGCATATGCATTGGCTAAGCACAATAAGGGCCTTTTCACATGACCCCTAAAATCCGAGGCAAATGGCTCCCAGATCCGGAGCTTAAAATTGTTTCCCCACCAGCTCCGGAGTTTACAAAAAAGTACGTGCGACCATGCCCACCTAAGTGCATCCCAGCACACTTTTCAAGTACCTGCTCTCCGGGGGTGAAAAGTTCCTGATGCGGATGTAACGTAGTGAGTGCCGGGCTCTCCTGGCTTCTGTTTGTTGTTTTTTTTGCCCCCCGCCCCTTTAAGAGATATTTAGGAGACTGGAAGCAGAGCAAGAGGGCAGAATGGAGGTGAGCCCACATTCTTTTCTTCCTGTTTTTTCTCCCTCCCCTCACGCAGCCAGCAGCCAGGAGTGCAGAGGGGGTGGCAACATAGGAACAGCGACAAACCCCTAAGATCTGTGGTCCGAATTTAAGTGGCCAGCGGATCTTAGGGGTCGTGTGAAAAGGCCCTAAGACGTTCCATATAATATATATATGTGTGTGTATGTGGCCTTCTAGGCAAATAGCGTATATGAACTATGGATGCCAAAATTCTAAACAATACGTAACTTGAAAAATTATGCTTAAAATACTGCTAAGAAAACATTAGCTCTACCATACTGCATTCTTAACTCTCTTAAACATAGCTAAGTAACACCAAACTGGAAGTTGTCATGAGTAGAATAGAAAATAATCTTATTGGTAGCTTCAAACCTCGCGTCTGGGCTGAGATCATGTCCAAACTTAGGAACTCTCTCTCTCTGAACACTGTACCTGGTTTTAAAAGACATACATTAGAACCCTTGGAGGCATCTGCATTCCAGCTGGCTTTTGTGGAGCCATGCCAAGACCTCTCTGGGCCAGGCCAGCCGGTTCACAGTGGTGGCCTATTTGAGATCTAGGAAAGGGGTCACCTCAGGAACATCCACACACCCACGCACGCCCTCACACGCCCCCTCCCTGTATGAGCAGGATGATTCCTGGAGCATCGCTGAGAGTGCTGGGTTTTGGAAGCCTCTGCAACTCCAGGCAGGACCACAGTGGGGTTTTTTTTTTTTGGGGGTGGTCTTGGTTTTTTGGAAATTTTCTGAGAGGAGGGCATCCAGCAGATGGACTCTAGCTTTAATAGTTAAAAAATCTGCCGTATGGTCCCCCTAATTCAAGGTGTTGAGCAAAATAAGCTAATGATTTATTTTATTAAAGCTTTATTTTACCTTAAACTATTTGTTCATCCTCTGGTTCTTTCTTCTCTCTCTCTCTCTCTCCCTCCGTCTTTCTTTCTTTCTTTCTTTCTTTCTTTCTTTCTTTCTTTCTTTCTTTCTTTCTTTCTTTCTTCTCTTTTTCTCTCTCTCTCCCGTCCGTCCGTCTGTCCTTCCTTCCTTCCTTCTTTTCTTTCTTTCTTTTCTCTCTCCTTCCTTCATGGCAGTTCCCAATGATTAAACCCAGCTTACAAAATAAAATTGGGTCCTTGGTATAAACAACCCCTCTGCTTTTTGTGTGCTGTACATGAAAGCCATTTATAGGTTTGTATGTACTTTGGTATTGTACTTTCTCTCTCTCTCTCTCGCTACCTTAGGCTTTTTTTAAGGACGCAAAAAGATGGGAGGCAATGATGATGTTTCCAACAGGGCAGGAGAATTTGCAGATGGTGGCCAGAATGCTGTGCTACCTAAAAGATAGTGGCTCAGTCTTCTTTTTTTTTATCATTTTGCCCAACAACTGTCCTGAGACCTGGGCAGACAAGGGAGCGCATATCACTTTGCACTACCCAGGTGTGCCAGGTGGACATACCATCATGATCTTACTCAAGAAATGTTCCATTTCTTTCTATGCTGTGCACGACTTAACAGGATTTCTGCCGGTAAATTCCCACCTATTATTTTTTTTAGAAAACCTCCCCATTCTGCCCCCCCCCCATTTCCTCTCTGCCCTGAAGTGGCTGGTTTGAACCGATGGTGTGGAACAGGCTGGTTTGCAAATTAGCCCCTTCTTCCTGCCAAACCAGTAGGAAAGCATTGGGGAGCCAGAATGTGTAAACCTCCCGATATTATTTATTTATTTATTTATTTATTTATTTATTTATTTATTTATTTGAGAGAATGTTACCCTCCCTTTCTCCCTGACAGAGGGCTCAAGGCGGCTTACAGTAATGAGGGACAATGCACAGACCAGTACAATTGAGAGCAGGGGATTGAGGGACATCTTGGACCCATAAACTCTGGCTTCTGCTCCCCCCCCCCCCCCCGACTGCCTGCTCTCATGCTCCCCCTTCTCTGATCCTTCACAGAGCTCACCCTGGGGCTGAGGACCACCCCCCTGCAAATCACCACCACCAGCACGGGCGCCGCCAGCCATAAACAGGTAAGTTCCCGTAACTCTTGTGTTGTCTCTTCCCTCTCTCATCTGGAGGTACCTGTTCCTCCGTGGTAAAGGAGGAGTCTTACCTTTACTGGGTCTGTCTAGAGTTTTCTGCAAAGCGAAGGAGCCGAGAGGGTCAAGGGTCCATCCTGCTGGGGTGGTGTTGGGGAGGCAGAGGTTTTCTGGGGTGAAGGGGTGGAGGTACGTCTCCATCAGGCTTGACTGTGTGCAGTAAGAGTTTTGGGGGAAGCCCCCAAAGTGTACCCAGATCCACCTACCCATTACTGAAGGACAGGACACCGCACCGCCAAAATCCGAATGCCCCAAATGTCAAGGCTGAGCTCCAGGCCTTGCGGGGGAGGGGGGGTGGGAGGTCCATTTCTCCAGGCTGAAGCTGTGGACATGACAGAAGCAGTCCTGTTATGGGGCTGGAAGCAATGAGAAGGGAGAATGTCCCACCTGTGGAGGGAGTGGCTGCAAAATTCTTTAGCAGAATGGGAGGCAAGGAGAGTGTTGGAGTCTTGGCTTGTTGTCCACAATGTTTTCATGGCGAGGGCAGCTGAGGGCACTTTTACACGACCCCTAAGATCCGCTGGCAACTTAAATTCGGACCAGAGATCTTGGGGGTTTGTCGCTCTTCCTGTGTTCCCACCCCTCCTCACTCCCTTGCTCCTGTCTGCGTGAGGGGAGGGAGAAAAAAAGGGAGAAAAAATGCAGGCTCACCTCCGCTCTGCGGTAGGGAGCTGCCCCGGGAAGCATTCCAGGCTCTTAAAGGGGCGGGGCAAAAAAACCCCAAAATACAACGCGAGGAGAGCCCGACACTCACTGCTTTACATCCGCATCAGAAATTGTTCACCTTTGGAGACCAGGTACTTGGAAAATGCACTGGGGCGGCTTAGGTGGGCGTGGTCGCACTTAATTTTTTTAAAAATCTGGAGCTGGTGGGAAAACAATTTTAAGCTCCGGATCTGGGAGCCCTTTGCCTCGGATTTTAGGGGTCGTGTAAAAGCGCCCTGAGCAAAGCAGGGAGCTTTCCTCCCTCATGTGTGCCGTACGTCCCTCGAATGCAACTGACTGCTTCTTTGATGGGGGTTTCTTGGATGTGCTGGGCCACCCACCCTCGGCATGGACCAGGATATCTGCAAGCATTTGTTACACGAGTGTTGGAGAGCCCTTATTATCCGTTTCTCCCAATTTCCTTTGGGATCCTGCACTGTCTCTTGCTAGCTGCCTCCCTCCTCTGCATTATAGGAACTACAGAGAGTTTTGGGGAAACTGAGAAAATTTCACTTTTGTTGAAGGCTGAACGGTTTCGCGGGACCTTTTATCCATACTGCTTTGCAGCCAGAGGCAGGGAAATCTGTTGAGCTGCCATTCCCAGAGTTGGCCTGGCCACTTATGGGAGTTGTAGTACAAGGAAGCTTGCCTCTCGTTGCCCAGTTGAGGTCCTGCTTTGATGAGATCACACAGATGAGTCGAGGTAGCAGCATACGATTGTAATGAGTAGTCACTGGGGTGGCACCCCCAGTTAGTTGAGTCAACAGGGCCTTACGTGCCCGGGTCAAAGCCTCATTACCCCACCTTCCTTCTGGCCGAGCATACCGAATTATCACAAGGTTGCAAGAAGACTGCAGCCTGTAGTGGGGGGGGGGGATTTGGGCTCCCCTGAAGATCTAAGCTGTTTCATTTCCAAGACGCAAGTTCCTAGCCCTCATGGCAAGGAAAACGGGCTTGCCTCTGTTCGTGAGAGCTGGACTAGACAGCTGCTGGTGGGGGGCATCCCCCTGGCCTTACTGCGCTGCATCCCTGGTAGTTGTGCCCTGGCTACCTTCGTTCCTTAGCCCCGAGGAGGCTGGAACATTGCTGCCCAGGCTGCTTAAGCTAATGCCTCAGTCAGGCTCCCGCTGCTGCCTGTCGGTTCTCATTAAGGTCTTAGCAGCTGGCTCCGGAGGCTGCAGGGTGGAGGGGGCCTGCCCGGCGGTCCAAGACTGGCATTTTGGGATCTGGCCTCAGGCCAACCTCGCTGACCCCTCACAGGTGAGGCCCTTGCAAAGTTCCCTGGGAGCAAAGAGCAGGCTGGGAGGCTCGTGTGTGTGTGTGTGTGTGTGTGTGTGTGTGTGTGTGTGTGTGTGTGTGTGGTCATGCACAGCTGGGGAGAGCAAAGGACTGGATGGCTGTGTCAGGGACAAGCGTTTGTGGCTGGGTCTGGTGAACGGGAGGCCAGTGCAGGAGAACTTGATCTCTCTCGTAGGGATGTATAATTCAGCAAGCCGTTGCTCAGGTGAGCAGAGCAGGGCCTTTTATTCCGTTCTCTCTCTCTCTCTCTCTCTCTCTCTCTCTCCCCCCCTTGTCTCTGGCCCTTTTAAGCCTGGATTAAAAATCTCTGAGATCCAAGCTGGAACGCAGGAGATGGGGCATTGGTGGGAGCCCCCGAGGCTGTCCTTGTGTTGCAACCCATCTTGCCGCTGTGTCTGACGGTGGGGAAGGTTCTGTGGGGCAGAAAGGGGGAGCAGTGGGGAGGAGAGATGGAAGGAGTCTTGGCCGTCCTGGTGGGACTTCGTCCTACCTGACGGGAGCGGCAGCCGAGGGGCTCAACCGGTGCAGTTTCTGCCTGTGGGGGAAGGATCAGATTGTTAAACTGTGCCTCATGAGGGGATTTTTTGGGGGGATGGATTGTTGGAGCCCAGAGGCCAGGGAGAACAGCTGGTTGCTATTTGCTGATTCCTCCTTTTCTCTGCAAGAGCTTTAAGCCATGCAATATTTACACCTGGAGTCTTTAAGGTGTGCAGGTTGGACCCAGTGTGACAGCCATTTTTGCTGCTTCCTTGGAGGGAAATTTTGAACTGATGGGGAAGGCTGAGCCGTTTTTCCTTTTAATCCTACATTGATCTTGAGAAGTTGAACCACCTTGATGCTGAAGGTGTAGATGCCTTGTCTTTTCCGAATCCGACTTCCGGGGTTCTTTCCATCCTTGCTTTGCATCAGGTTGTGTGGGGATTAATTTTCTCCTCCTGTGGAAATCTGTAAGCATTAATGTCTGTGCATTTTCCAGAGGGGTGCATTTATTTCCTCCTTTGGCCTCATCGGCATGTGTCAGCTCTCTGGTGGTTGAAGTCTGTGGGTGGCTTTGGGTGAGATTACGGGTTTCTCTGATGCCCATAAACATGCCAACATAGCTCTACATCACACCAGTGAAACCAGGGGAAACCTTCAGCTTTGTAAGTCCATTTCTCTGCCCTGCTGCTTAGGTCTGCAGCGTGCTAGCTGGGTGCAAACTGGGCAGCCTTGAGCTTCATGGTGTTTGCTTTGATGCAGTTGTCTGAATGCAAGCTTCTAGTCCTCATAGCTATAGATGGCAGGCAGCTTGAATATTGCATGTCCGTATCACGCACGTCTGTTTTCTGTGCTGCCTGGGGCTCAGCCCCAGTATGGGCAGAAAACCTCCAGGAAGGGCTAGCTGTTCAGAGCCTTTGGAGTGAAACTAGCAGAATGGGGGGGGGGGTCCTTGTCTACGTCTTCCTTTGAAAATATAACTGTCTAAGAAGCTCTGTACAGAATTCTGTTGCTTAGTTGCCCTGCCATGGATCAGAAGAGTGGTATATCCTGCACTGGTGTGTTCCAAGCCACAACATGTCAACAAGGGGGAGCACTTCGACTGGCAAAACCAGCCCACAGAGGGCCTTCCTTGTGGGTGCTCCCCGACTGTGGAACTCTCTCCCACTGGAAGCCAGGGTGGCCCCATCTTGACTGTCCTGCTGCAAGGAGGCGGAGAGATTTCCCTTCAAGTAGCCTCTCCCTTCATGACCTGAGGCTTTTAAAAGGAAAGTTGTGCTTTGTACATGTCTTGGAAGTTATTTTTGTTTAATGTCTTTTAGGGTGCTATTTCTTTGATCTTTTTCAGTGTTCATGTACATACTATTTTTAGCTTTAAACATATATTTTAGTGATGTAAGGGCCTTTTCACACGACCCCTCAGATCCGCTGGTCCCTTAAATTCGGACCAGCGATCTTGAGGGTTCCTTGCTGTTCCTCCGTCCCCACCCCCTCCGCACTTCCTTGTTCTGTCTGCGGGAGGGGAGGGAGGGGGAAAAAGCCTTAGACACGGACAAAAGAAGAAACCCTTACCTCCCGTGCATGGAAGCTTGCTCCGAGCCCCGGTTTTACTTCCTGGTTGCTCTTAAAGGGGCAGAGGCGAAAGAAAAACAACAAAAAGAAGCAAGGAGAGCTCAGGCACGCTCCGCATCAAATATTTTTCACCTCCCAAAAGCAAGTACAAGAAAGTGCAGCTGGGTCGCGCTTAGGTGGGCGGGGTCGCACTTAACTGTCTGCAAACGCCGGACCTGGTGGGAAAACATTTTTAAGGTCCGGAGCTTGCAGCCCTTTGCCGCGGCGCTTAGGGGTCGTGTATAAACGCCATAAGCCATCCTGGGTCCTTTTAAAATATAAAGGCTAGGTAAAAATAAAATAAAATAAAATAAAATGGAAGGAATAAATGGATTCTAATCCTTAGAGGTAGTGATCTATCTTTCAGGCTGCCTCTCTTGTTCTTTTCTTGACAAATATTTGCATTCATGTCTTTTCTCCCTTCACCTGGTGCCTTGAGTCCCACTGCTGCAAATGTGATGCCTGCCTTATGAGGAAAGGCTAAAACATTTGGGGCTCTTTAGTCTGGAAAAAAAGGCACCTGAGCGGGGGGATATGATTGAGATGTACAAAATAATGCAGGGCATGAGTCAAGTGGACAGAGGAACGCTCTTATCCCTCTCACAAAATACCAGAACTAGGGGACATACACTGAAATTGAGGGCTGGGAGATTAAGAACAGACAAAAGAAAATATTTTTTCACCCAGCGTGTTGTTAGTCTGTGGAACTCCCTGCCACAGGATGTGGTGACGGCATCTGGCCTGGATGCCTTCAAAAGGGGATTGGACAGATTCCTGGAGGAAAAGTCCATCACAGGTTACAAGCCACAATGGAGATGTGTCATCTCCAGGCTTAAAACCAGGGGTACTTCAAGGACCAGATGCAGGGGAGTGCTATCAAGAGACAGAGATCTAGTCTTGTGCGCTCCCAGATGCATCTGGTGGGGCCACTGAGAGATCCAGGAAGCTGGACTACATGGGCCTTTGGCCTGATCCAGCATGGCTCTTCTTATGTTCTTTTGAATAAGCCCACCCCACCCCTGAGCATCCCAAGCCAGTGGCTGCAAGGCTGGCTGTCTTCTGGTGGGTTTGGCCAAACTTTGGACCTGGTGGCAGGATCTTTGGGCAGCCAAGAAAAAGAAAAAGCATTCTGCTTATATACCGCTCCATAGTGCTTAAGCATGTCACTTAGGGCGTTTATACACGACCCCTAAGCTCCGCCGCAAATGGCTGCAAGCTCCGGACCTTAAAAATGTTTACCCACCAGCTCCAGAGTTTGCAGACAATTAAGTGCGACCCCGCCCACTTTAGCGCGACCCAGCGCACTTTTCTTGTACCTGCTTTTTGATGGTGAAAAATATTTGATGCGGAGACTGCCTGAGCTCTCCTCGCTTCTTTCTGTTGTTTTTCTTTTGCCTCCGCCCCTTAAAGAGGAACCAGGAAGTAAACGGAGGTCGGAGTAACCTCCACCAGCACCGGAGGTAAGAATGCATTCTTTTGTCTCTGTCTAAGGCTTTTTTCCCTCCCTCCCCTCATGCAGACAGAACAAAGAAGTGCGGAGCGGGTGGGGATGGAGGAACAGCAACGAACCCTCAAGATCTCTGGTCCGAATTTAAGGGACCAGCGGATCTTAGGGGTCGTGTAAAAAGGCCCTTATTCCCATCAGTCCCTGCCTCCATCATCTGTATTCCCAGCTCACCTGTGAGCCACGTGTGCTGCCAGGCACCATCTAGGGTGGGAATGTTGTGCAGCGGGGGGGGGGGGGGGACATCCATTTTGGTTAGCACTGGCTTAGCCTCTGGCCCAGTGGGGCTTCCGGCTGCCCAGATTGTCATGGCCTCCAGCCTCTCCTGTGTCATCGGAGGCAAAGATCCACCCACCAACTTCACCACGAATGGTTGTGAAAGCTGGACAGTAAAGAAAGCTGGCAGGGGAAAAGGGATTTGCTTGGAATTTGGTGCTGGAGGAGAGCTTTGCTGGACTGCCAGAAAGATGAACCAGTGGATCCCGGATGAAATCCAGCCTGAACGATCTCTCTCTCTCTCTCTCTCTCTGGGTGCAAAAATGTCGAAACTGAGGCTGTTGGACTTTGGATGCATCACAAGAAGGTCAGGTTGTCTCCTGCTGGGGAAGGTGGGAGGCAGAAGGAAAAGAGGATGACCCAACCTAAGATGGACAGACTCCCTAAAGGATGGGACCATGCGCAATGGCTGAGACGGGCAACCCAGGACGGGACATTTTGGAGATGGCTCATTCCTCGGGTCACCATGAGTTGGAAGTGACTTTATGGCACTTAGAGACACCTCATCTTCCCTGATCATCTCCTGGGCAGGCTGGGCTTCGTGGCAGCTGAAGCGTCCAACACCGGGAAGCCCAACGGTTGCCCATCAGTGGATTTAGCAGCCACTGTTAGAGCAGGTCTCCCATTTCATGCAGCCTACTAGCCACGGGCAATCACTTGCCAGGTGGCTAGGCCCCTTTCTTGCCTGCCTTGGTGTACTGCAGAGTTGGCTGGAGAGGGTTCCACGAGGCGGCCTCTTGGCACCCCTGGTTGTGGGATCTGTCATGGAGCAGGCCAAGGCAGGCCCTCCCGGTCTTCGACGAGAGCTCTCACCATTCCTGGCTCTGCAGTCTGCTGGCCGTATGATGAGGAGAGCTGCAGAATGCCCTATACAAAACCTAGCGTGTATGTCAGTGTTTAAGCTCTTTTGACATGGGCTGGGCCTACCCCCGTTGGGCTTCCCGAGACTGCCAAAAAGAAGCCCCTTCTGAATAAAGGGAAGCCCCCCCCCTCCAGGGGCCACCTTTTCCTCAGCTGTGCGGCCCCGGCTGTTCTCAAGGCAGGCGCTGTCTCTCCGGCTGCCAGCCCGGACACCTGGCTTGGCTCTGTCAGGCCTGTCTCTGCCCATCCTGGGAAAAACACCCAATCCCAAGCGCCTGCCTCCCCCCCCCCCAGCGCGCATTTTCTCTGGGACAAGAATAGCCATACAAAGCGTCTCCTGCCTGCCCTTTCTGCCTTCCCGCAGTTGGAAATCCTTCCGTCAGAGGTCTTACAAGCAACAAGAAGGGTGGAGGACGACCTTTCTCCCCCCCCCCCCCCGAGAGAGTTTAGTCCTGCAGAGAGTTGCCGGTGTGCGTGTGTGTCTCCCGACCGACTTCAGTGCCATGCCCGGGGCGCCTGTTCCCCGCCTGGACAATGACGCCCGAGAGCTACCGGAGCCCTTGCGCCGGGCCCTGCAGGAGATCCGCCAGGAGACGCAGGCCTGGGGCCAGGCCGTGGAGCGGCAGCTAGAGGAGGCCCTGGGCGTGGTGCGCCCCTTGGCAGCCGCCCTCGGCCAGTTGCAGGAGGAGAGCGCCGCTCTGCGGGCCAAGCAGGAGAGGCTGCAACGGAGCGTCGCGCGGCTCAGCCTCCACCTGGGCCAGGAGAAGGACCTCAGCACGCTTCTGCTGGAGTCAAAGGATCCGAGCGCGCACTTCTCAGGCACGGCGGAGCCTGGAGAGCCGGTGGCCCACCCTCCCGCCTTCTCCATCACCCGGCGACACTCGGAGGTCCACCTCTCTCACCGTAGCGGCGCTGCGAGCCCCCCTGTAGTTCCAGGAGGCGCCGGCGGTTGGTAGAGAAGGACTGGTCCTTGAGCAGGGGGCCGCGGGCACCCATTCCTCCCAGTGCCTGGGAAGAGGAGGAATGTTCTTTTGCAGCAGGAAGGTTGCCCTTGGCGAATCTCCCTCCTGGCTTCTCCGCCTTTGGGGCAATGGGGCTCCGAGGGCGAACTCCAGGCTCTTGTCTCTCCCAAGCCAGGCTGAACTCCTTCCACCCTGCGGAACTGAGGCTGATCCCTGCGAGCAAGGCAGCATTTGCATCCAAGGAACACAAGCGGAAGGCGGTGACGGCCAGGACGCTGGCGTCAACGGCTGCTTGACGGAGAAACTTTGTGAAGGGTGGAAATATCTCTTCTGGAGGCTGGAGGATGCCAGCCGATGAAGGGGGGGGCAGGGAAGGGAGCAGCCCGAGAAATGTATCCGAACTAATGAATAGTCTGTAGCTATTTGAAGGCCGCGAGAAATGGAGTAAATGACCAGCCCTTGGCTGTCTTGTATCTTTGGTGGCTTCTAACAGGGAGGTGGGTGGCCCACAGGAAATTCTTGCAACCCAGAGGTGGTTGAGCGTTGGATCGCCTGCTGGGTCTCTTTAACGGGGCTAGACTTGATGACCCCTCGGGTCCCTTCCAGCCCTGCAGTTCTAAGAGCGTTCGGCTGTTGGATAAACTCAGTGCTTTGGGTCAGGTCGGGGGTTCGATTCCCCTCTTGGAGAAGGGCTGGACTCTGATACCGAAGGTCCATCCCAGCTCTGCAGTTCTAAGATGATTATGATGTTATCCTCTTCTACTACGTTTATTGGAGGAATGTTGGACAATTTTTAAAAAGTCACCTCTGAATTTCTTCCGGGTGCTGTGCTGAGGAATGGGAAATCTCTCCCAAACATATTTAGGACTAAGGGCAGATATCGGCCTTCCACCCCACCAAGGAATTAACTTATTTGGCCTTACTCCCTTCTTGGCTATACTCTACAAAACCAGGTGGGCAACGCCGGGACAGCCCTGGGGTTGCCCTCTGGGTGCGTCAGTGGCCGCTAGCAGGGCTCCTAGCCCTCCCCCGATGATGGTGACTCGCCAGAAGGGAGTGCCTTTATTTTCTTCTCAAATATATAATTCGATTCTAAACAGCCGATGTCTGTGTTGCCTTCTCTTGCACAACAGCCTTGCGGGGTTGTGCGTTTGCCCACCGAATTCCATGGCCACAGGGGGATTTGAACTTGGGCTTCCCTGCCTCTTCCAACCGGCACAATCGTGTGTGTGTGTGTGTGTGTGTGTGTGTGTGTGTGTGGTGCGTTGCGTTGCGTTGCGTTGCATCTTGCAGCGGTATTTCAGGTTCTCTTGGTGTTGCTCTGGGTCCTCCTTCCCTCACACTCGGCCGGGGGAGCAGGCAGATCAGCTGGACTCAGGCGAGGGGCCAGAAACAGAGCTGGCCCTAGATGTCTCTGCCCCGAACCTGTCCTGGGGGGGGGGCGAATCATGTGTCCCTCAAAGGAGCATCGTTGCTTGCTCGAGTGAGAGAGGTGACATGGCTTGATTGCCTGGGGAGGCTGCCCGTGCTCACCAGAGCCCTCCGTCCTTGCAGCCTGACATCCTGGTTCCGGGGCCAGAGGGAGCCAAACGGCCCCCGTGGGTGGCAGCCGCCGGAAGAGTCGTCTTACACTGGGCTCCCAGCCAAGCCTTCTAACCATGCAGCAGCGGCCACTCCTCACTCCCCTCCACTCCCACCTCCATCCAAAGGGGTTCTTTCTTTCCAGGCGTTCCTCTGCTTCAGGAGTGACGATGGTGCCGTGCAGAATGAGGTTGTGCGGGGAGGGGTTCAAAAAGGCTTTTTTGGGGGGGGGTGGGGTTGGGGAAACGCCCTTCCTATGAAGAAGGAGGTCCTAAAATCAGAGGGCTGAAGGATGACGGTGACCACAGAATCTCAGAGAGTTGATGGTTTTTCAATAACCATAGGCCATTTACCTAAGGACAACCTCCGGGTTGGAGAGAGAGAGGCGGGAGATCTCTCAATGCCAGTTGCAGGGAACCGTAAACCGGTGAAGACCTCTGCTTGGGAATACCCTGAAGCAACTGGTGAGCCTCTGTGTGAGACAGAAATGCTGGACTGGATGGGCTGTGTTTCTTATAAGTGGTTCAGTTCTTCACTTCTGGGAAGGGCCTGCTGGGTCTGGGCATCTGGCCCAAGGCCACCCAGGTTGGCCCTTCTTCCAAGAGGCCCAGCAGGGAATGGAACTCAGGACTTCTGGCTCCGTAGCCAGAGACCTAAAGCCTGCTTCCATCATCACATGCTGTCTAGTCTGTTCTGATTGATGGTGACCTAGGTAAGCTTTATATTCGAGCCTTTAGCTCTCCTTGGGCCTTTTTTACACGACCCCTAAGATCCGCTGGCCACTTAAATTCGGACCAGAGATCTTAGGGGTTCGTCGCTCTTCCTGTGTCCCCACCCCCCTCCGCACTTCCTGGTTGCTGGCTACGTGAGGGAGGGAGAAAAAGAGAAAGAAAAGCATGCCGCTCACCTTGTTCTGCCTCTCGTCTCTGTAAAAGTAGCTCTTAAATGGGTGGGAGCCAAAAAGCAGCAAACAGAAGCGAGGAGAGCCCCGCACTCACTATCGTTGCACCGCATCAAAGATTTTTCACCTCCAAAGAGAAGGTAAAGCAAAGCAAAGCAAAGTGTTCTGCTTAGATACCGCCCCATACTACTACAAGTAGTCTCTGGGCGGTTTACAATTTTGATTACAGTGTGCAGGCTACACATTGCCCCCCCCCCCAGCAATCTGGGTACTCATTTTACCGACCTCGGAAGGATGGAAGGCTGAGTGAACCTTGAGCCTGCTACCGGGGATTGAACCCAGGTCGTGAGCACAGTTTTACCTGCAGTACAGGCATTTAACCACTGCACCACGAGGTACAAGAAAAGTGCGCTGGGTCGCGCTAAAGTGGGCGGGGTCGCACTTAATTGTCTGCAAACTCCGGAGCTGGTGGGGAACCATTTTTAAGCTCCGGAGCTTGCAGCCATTTGCAGCGGAGCTTAGGGGTCGTGTATAAACGCCCCATGTTCCCTGTGGTTCTTCCTTGTCTTGCTGCTTTGTCCTCACAATAACAGTTCATATTTAAGTTATTTCTTTTTTATACTGCTCTTTTCCTGGCGAAGAGACCTCCACAATAAGGCAGAGGGAGAACGGTTGCCTCTAAGTCCCTCCAAGGCGAAGAGGTGGAAGTTGAACCTAACTCCCTGCAGTGTCCCAGTCTCCCCACTCTAAAAATTTCACTGGTTGGGCAGAGGGTTTTTGGGTGGCCAAAATGGCAGAGAGGGGGGGATGCCGGCTACACTTGCAAGCGGGGGTGGTGGTTCCAGCGGGCAGCGTCCACTCCTGTGGGCTGTACCTCCATGTGCTTTTGGATGGGTAGGGGGAACGGCCATTGAAAGGAAGGCCAGCAATCTCACATCCCCCCCCCGGGACTGTGAACTGGGAGGCAGAGGGTGCCTCCTCTCAAAATATTGAGGAAGGACACCCCACAGGTCCAGGGTCACAAGCCACCTCGATGCAGTTGACGGTAGCGATTTCAGCATTCACGTTGATTCTTTCTGCTGGGAAATTCCAGTGAGGTTCCACAGCCGAGATGTGCAGACTATTTAGCTGCGATGCACCACGTCCACATGGCACTACTAAAGGATCCTCACAATCAGATACTTCGACTCAAACCTCGGAACCTGCCATGGAAACTCGGAGAGCAGCTAGTCAGATAAGACTCTGGCATTGAGACGGCAAGGCCCCCAAAGTGGGCAGCGTCTAACCCAGATCTGCTTTACTTAGAGTTCAATCCAGTACAATGCCCTTGAAGGTTTTGATCTCCCAAGGAAAAATGGACAGCACTTAACAGGGTCTGAACTAGCCACGGCAGGTGCTTGCTGATGATTCAAATTGTGTCTGTGGGCATGTCCTGACTTTACATTGCATTGCAATGGAATGCCTCCTTCAATGGCTCCCTGGCTTCCTCCACAAATTACATCATTTTTTGCAGTATTTATGGTTTTCAGACAAAAAAATTATAGTGTGAAAAGGAGAAAAAACATGGAACTATTCTAGTCTTCTCAAACAAAATTTGCATCCTTTCATAACAATGTATATATCTTTGATTATTAAGTCTTTCAGTTACACATAAACTAAATAGAGAACTTAATCTGACTTTTAATATTCATCTAAACATTTATAGAAAACATGCCGTCTTTCATCGAAATTTTCATAATGTCCATCATCTTGAAGGCAATGCTGCCCAATGGTTAAATGATTTCAATATCCGGCCTTAGTTTTAGGTTGCTGTAGTAACGTCTCACACATAGTTTCATTATTCCTTCATAATTTGTGTTCCACATTTTAAAAATCTTGCAGAATTTGTTCTTTTAATGCTCGATATCTTATGTGGTCTTTGTGAAGTCTCATGCAATAATGTTGCATTCTCCTGTGCGATACAAAATAAAACACACTGTGGTGACTGGGATACCAAGAAGTTATACAGTATATGCTCTTTCTTCCCTAGTGCCTCGCAAAACTAGTCACGTCTAAATGAAATGCCCTTGTGGGGTATTTGGGTCCTGGCTGGCATCCCTGGGGCACATTGCACAAGGGTCATGTCGGCAGGGAGCCGGGGCGTTGTGCAGCTGGGTGGCTCCGTTGCAATGCCCCCCCTCCTCCCTCCCTGCTCAGTGAGCTGCTTCCTCAGAAGCCCTTTTAATCTGGTCGAAATCCCCTGGCAGGTTTATTTGTGGTGCAAGTTGCCTACAACAGAGACGCTGCCATCAGGGTCAACGCTTAGACCGCACCACCGAGAGCGCCCGGTCTGCCCGCCAGGTTTTATGAAGTGTGGATGATGGTCACCATCCTACCACCCTTGGTCTTCCTTCTTAGGGGGCCCGATGGAGGGACTGCTCTCCCTAAAAACATGGCCACCCTATGCTATTCCCTGAAAGAACCCCCCCTCTCTCTCTCTCTCTCTCTCTCTCTCTCTCTCACTCTCACACACACACACACACACACACACACACACACACACACGCACATGCACACACACACACACACACATGCACACACACACACACACACACACACACACACACACACACACACACACAAGGGGGGGCAGAGCAGCTTACATAATGAGATATTGACTACAAAGCCCCGCCTGTGCGGAAACTGCTTTCTAAGAATTAAATCAAGTTTCTAGTCCTTAGAAATGGACATACGTATTTTTGTTTTTGTTTTTTGAAGGAGAACCCTACAAAATAAGCAAAGTTGTGCAGATATTTAAAATGCATCATTTTGGGCATGAGCTGATGGCGAAATTATGCATGCCAATGCTGAGTTCTGAATTCCCTTTCTGCAGAATGGATCTCGGGTAATTTACGTTTAGAATCACAGAATCATCGTAGGGTTGGAAGGGACCTTGGAGGTCATTTAGGCCAACCCCCTCCCCAAGGCAGGAGACCTCACACCATCCCGGACAGATGGCTGTCCAATCTTTTCTTGAGGACATCCAGTGAAGGTGCACCCCTGACATCATGACACAAGTTGTCCCACTGTTTAATGGCTTTCACTGCCAGGAAAGTTCTTATTTCCAGGCTGGCTCTCCCTCTGATGAGTTTCCACCCATTGGTTCTTGTCATGCCCATTTCTATCTTTCTTTCTTTCTTTCTTTCTTTCTTTCTTTCTTTCTTTCTTTCTTTCTTTCTTTCTTTCTTTCTTTCTTTCTTTCTTTCTTTCTTTCTTTCTTTTGCAAAGCAAGTTTCCAAACCTCATTGTCTGCCGAATAGGCTCACACGGTGCTCCCGTTTGTGGTGTGGAGAGGCTACACTTTGCCTGGCTAAGGGACTTGATCCACTGATTTCTGATCAGCTGGAAATGAGAATATAGGAAACTGCCTTATCCAACTGCCTTGATAGATAGTGAATTGTGGATGGATGGATGGATAGGTGGATGGATGGATGGATGGAATGGTTATCTTGTGTATTAGACTTGGAGATGAAAATAAAGTTCCCTGTTTTCATTGCATTTAACATGCAGTGACATTTTCGCTGAAGGTAACATGCAATAAAATCTGACACTCCACGACGGAGCAAAATTATCCTAAAATATCTTCGGAGCTGAAATGCCAACAAGACCCCCTGTCCCGCCTCCTGAAGCTTGTCTGTCTTTTAAACTATGGGTCTGTTGGCCCTACCCTGTTGTTATCTGGGTTGTGTCTGGAGTGAATGCAGGCAAAGAGACGATCAGCTGCCCAAAGAGTGACCCCTTTGGAGCTCACTAAACACTAGCAAAGCTCTGAGGGACCTGTAAGGGATTGTGGGTCTTCCCAGGCTTTCTGTGCAAATGCGAAATGGCAGAGAGACTACCAGGCCAGTAATCCCTTGCAACTCCCAGAGAGATAAGCCTTCCCTGCTGATTTTCTCTGTCTTCCCTAGAGGATAGAAATGGCTTTTGGCATCTGAATCCATTACTTTCGGAACACGAGAACATTTGCCTGGACCTCGATCAAAGCATCAAGAAGTGCGGGTTTTGAGGGGTTGGATTCCTGCAGTCGTCTGGGTGCTGCAGTCCGCAAATTCTGAAAACCCCACATAGCCTCAACCCTGTAAAACCGAGAGGCAATAAAAATAAGAAAGCCAGAAGTGAAAATTGGGGAATCAGAGGAGCCAGAGGGGTCCGGGGAATTGCAGGCAGGGCTCCTGTTGCCTTAGTATCTTTTACCGATCCTTCTTCTCCACTCTTTCAGATGGAGGCTGAGGTGCTGGAGCAGCCCAAGGTGGCGGAGGTGACCTTGTCAAATTGCACTGAGAAGGAGAAGGCCCCGGAGGTCCACAGGCGAGGCCAGTTTAGCGCGGAGGAGCTGAGCAAAATCGAGGAAGAGGAAGTGCTGGATAAAATGGTATGTGGCCGCTGATCGAGTAGTAAACAGTGCAGACGTGAGACTTCTTTGGGTGTAAACAAGCCTCCAAAGGTGGCCAAATAAGGTCATGATGGGGGTATATAGGACAGCCTTTTATATGCTGCCCATAAAAGGTTCTAGATCTCTCTCTCTTTCCTTTTACATGGCCCTCTGTCTCTAAAAAATTGAACCCGTGTTCCAACTGGGGGCGGGGACGTTTTTCAATTGCTCCCCTGCAGATTTCCAAAAAGAGGCATGCCCGTTAGGCAACCACCTTACAGGTTAAGTCATGTCCTGTTTCCATTTTGGATTTGAGTTCTGAATGTCCTTTTTTACCAACAGTAGCCAAAGTCTGACTGCCAGCATAGTGAGAATGGTGTAACATTCGGTAGTGGCACTGTGGTTTTGAATTTTAGTTACATTCCTCTAGCTGCTCCGGGATTTGCAGAACAGAATAGCTCCAAGTTCACCAAGATGCCCCCCCCCTTTCTTCTCATCAACTGGCTCTTAACAGTCTCAATAACTCACTCTGAGACACTAGTAGGAGAAAAAGTAAAAAGTGTTCATTATTGGCAGTTAAATAGCAAACTGGCAAACATGACTGCTTTTAACAACCCGACTCCAGAAAGGAAAAAATCAGTGAGCAAAAGGGTGGGGCTTGAGGTGAAAGTCAGGAGGGAACAATTGGTTAGTGCAGAATAGATTGACAGTCACTCCAGCCAACAAAAAAATCCCTACTAGCCAAACATAGTAAAAGCAGCATGCGAGGTTGCAAAAGCTCCCAACAGATTGTGGCAAATTATGAAGTCAGGGCTAACGTTCCTTATTGTTTGCTAAATTTTATTAGCCATGAGGCAGTCTCAGCCTATCCATAACTTTTAGAGCTAAGAAGAGGTGCAGGCAACCTTTGACCTGGCAGGTCTTTGGGATACTCGTTCCATCAGCCCCATCTAAGATGGCAGATGGTAAGGCAGCATGGAATTTGTAGTTCCAAACAGAGGATTACAAAGTTTTCCTAGTGTAGAGGCAAGGTGCCGAAAGGGAATTGATTGGAATTTATGAAATGATGAATGCGGCAAAAAAGTCCAGCGGTTCCTTAATTTCAGGGAAATTAATTTTGAGCCGCCCTTCCAGTTCTCAAGGTGGGCAAGAGAAAGCAATAAAACATCCAGCCACCCCGATAAGACTTTAAAGACAAAATATATTTATTATGATGATCTTTGGGGTAGTGTAGCTGTAATATATTTCTTATTCTTGTTTCTGTCCCCCTGGCTGCTGCCATTGTTGTGTGCAGCAGGCACTCCATTTTTTTTTTAAAAAAAAAAGCCACTTCTAAGATTTTTCTTTTAACTTCTTTAATACTTCCATTCTGTGGGTAAGAGAACCAGCGGATACTGATCCCGTGGCTAAGGAAGTCCTACAGCAATGGCATAAATTGTGGTGGCGAACTGGTGCTATTTGTCAGGTTGCCCTTGGGATGGTTTGTTTGATGCCAGTTGTGTGAAAAGAGACATGGAAGATAAAGGGTCCTTTAGCAGCTATTTGATGCTCCGTTCTGCCCGGTCACCTGTGATGGCAGCGTAAAACCCCAGCCAGAATTTGGCCTCTTTGGTACAAATGGGGAGGTGGAGCTGTGTCCTAAGGATGTCTAAAGGATTCTGCAGGACGTTCGCGTTGTGGACATGCAGAAGTGGGGAGTGGGACGGGAACCCCGGGGTCATCAGATAGGAAGGGCAGGAAAACCCATCATTTTGGGGGGAGGAAACAAAGGGGCAAACTAGTGGCTGGTGGCGGTGCCTCCTCTGACCCTTTACGCCCTTCCTGCAGCTGGACCAGACCACGGATTTTGAGGAGCGGCGGCTGATTCGGGCCGCCATGCGGGAGCTGCGCCAGAGGAAACGAGGTATTCTCCCACCCTCCTATGTCCCTTCCTCCTATGTCCCCTGGCCCTTCCCCTGGCCTCCCTCACAGGGTCATTGAGAGGATAAAGCAGAGGCAGGAGGAAGTGAAGGTCCGTGCCCACACCGCCTTTGGCGGGCTGAGCGGTCGAGAAAATGCGCCAGCGTCCAACGTCTACCGGGCTCTTCTTCACGCTAGAGAGCAAAACCCAAAAGGAACGGGGCCCGAACACAGATGTTTTCTGCCATATACCTTGGAAATTTAAACAGAGTTTCCAGGTGGAAAAGAAGCCTGGCGTCTTTATTTTCCAGAGGAAATACCATAACCTAGTACGACCCCCTCTCCCTGTGGAGGCTGAAACATGTGTATTAGAGCAAACTCATATTTTACCACTCTAGGGGCCAGTTCTGGTCAATTCATCTTTAGAGATATTCAGTATATTTCTTTACCTTTTCTTTAAATCCTTCTGATATTTTCAGTCTGTGGATAAGTGCCTCAGTGGAGACTGGGGTCCTGCTGCATAAGTTATAGGGATGAGGGCCAAACGCATGCCGGCTCTCGTGGCTGTGACAGAGACGCCAGCCCTGCATGCGTTTGTCTTGGGCCTCACCTGCCCGGCCCGTCCGCTTTGCAGACCAGCGAGAGAAGGAGCGCAGCCAGCGACTGCAGGAGGCCAAGGCGAAAGGGGCCAGCCACACCACAGAGACCACCGCCCGCCAGATGGCCACGTCCGCTGACGGATCGGCTCTTAGCACCGTCACCAAGACCCAGCGCCTTGTTCAGTCCAGTAAGAGCCCCGGGTTTGGGGCGGCAGCGGCGGGGGGCGGAGGGGCGGAGAGCAGTAGCGCTGCTTTTATAACACTCAGCATCCACCAGGTGCTTCTTTTTTTCTGGTTCTGGGGAAGCCTGTCTGCTCACTTTTCTTTTGTATCCAACGATCTGCCTGAACTGAATCACAAATGGGGGCTGCCCTGTCCCTTCCCTTTACTGTAACTGCAGCCTCACCCTGGCTGTTGCGGGGATGCAGCTCTGTGTCTGTTCCTCTCTCTCTCTCTCTCTCTCTCTCTCTCTCTCTCTCTCTCTCTCTGGGCGTTTATACACGACCCCTAAGCTCCGCGGCAAAGGGCTGCAAGCTCCGGACCTTAAAAATGTTTTCCCACCAGGTCCGGCGTTTGCAGACAATTAAGTGCGACCCCGCCCACCTAAGCGCGACCCAGCTGCACTTTCTTGTACTTGCTTTTGGGAGGTGAAAAATATTTGATGCGGAGAGTGCCTGAGCTCTCCTTGCTTCTTTTTGTTGTTTTTCTTTCGCCTCCGCCCCTTTAAGAGCAACCAGGAAGTAAAACCGGGGCTCGGAGCAAGCTTCCACGCACGGGAGGTAAGGGTTTCTTCTTTTGTCCGTGTCTAAGGCTTTTCCCCCCTCCCTCCCCTCCCGCAGACAGAACAAGGAAGTGCGGAGGGGGTGGGGACGGAGGAACAGCAAGGAACCCTCAAGATCGCTGGTCCGAATTTAAGGGACCAGCGGATCTGAGGGGTCGTGTGAAAAGGCCCTCTCTCTCTCTCTCTCTCTCTCTGGCTGCCTTGTTGCATCCGGCGACATCTTTTTCCTCGATTCCCACATCCGGCTCCTAGCCGTGCCTCACAACCCGTCTTGCATTGGAGGTGACCAAGAAGGTCTGCAAGGAGAAGCGGGGGTGGGGGGTGGGGGATCTCTCAGCTGGGAATCCTTGTCCTTGGCTTTGCTACATCACAGAGGGGACCGGGCAAGATGATGTAGGGGATCTTTGCCACCTTTACCTGAGATGGCTCTATTCTGCTTTCCATATGAAGGCTTCCTCCCTACAGAAGCAACTCCTTGGGAGTTGCTTCTGAGGCACACATAGGCACACATAGAGGAAGAAGTGGTTCCACCGGAGGATCTCTCCCTCATCACTATTGATGAGATACAAGATCAGGTACATGTTGGTGACCAGGCTGCAGGAGAGAAGCTCATTGTGCTAGGGGATTCTATCATTAGAAATACGGAGGGATGGATTTGTGAGGAGCATGATAACCGGATGGTCACTTGCCTGCCGGGTGCAAAGGTTGCAGACATCACCAGAAATATAGATAGCTTGTTAGAGAGAACTGGGAAGGAGCCAGTGGTCATGGTACACGTCGGTACCAATGATGTCGGGAAGGCCAAGCGGTCAGTCTTGGAAGCCAAATTCAGGTTGCTAGGTAGAAGATTGAAGTCCCGGGCTTCCAAGGTAGCATTTTCAGAAGTGCTACCTGTTCCTCGTGCAGGTCCCGCCAGGCAGGCAGAACTCAGAAGCCTCAATGCATGGATGAGGCGATGGTGTCGAGAGGAGGGCTTTAGATTTGTCAGGAACTGGAGAACATTTTGGGACAAGCCAAACCTGTTCAGGAGGGATGGGTTGCACTTGAATCATGATGGGACCAGATTGCTGGCACTCAACCTCAAAAAGGCAGCAGAGCAGCTTTTAAACTGATAACTGGGGGAAAGCCGACAGGAGCTGTGTGGCATCCGGTTCGGAACACCTCATCCTCGGGGAATGAGGTTGGAGAGGGTAGAGAATCACATAGAGAAGACATAGCAAGTATTAACACTGGGAGAATAGCGGAATGTGACAGTTCGTCTACTGAAAATAAAAGCTGTGGGGGGAGAAGAACAAGGCAGCAGCTGTTGCGGGACCCACTGTACAAGTGCTTCTACGCCAATGCTCGAAGCCTCCGAGCAAAGATGGGAGAACTTGAACATCTGGCAGCTAGGGATAACATTGATATAATAGCCATAACAGAAACCTGGTGGAATGTGGAGAACCAGTGGGACACAGCAATCCCAGGCTATAAACTCTATAGAAGGGATAGAGAGGGGCGGGTTGGAGGAGGAGTGGCCATCTATGTCAAAGAAGGGGTAAAATCCAGCAGAATGGAGATTGACAGAGGGTCTGACTCCGCCATAGAATCACTGTGGGTTAAACTACCAGGTCCAAAGAGTAATGTGATAGTTGGAGTATTCTATCGTCCACCAGATCAAAAACTTGAGGGGGACCTTGAAATGAGGAGAGAAATCATGGAGGTGGCTAAGAGGGATAGGATAGTAAATCATGGGGGACTTTAATTATCCCCACATTGACTGGGCCAATGCGAGCTCTGGGCAAGAAAGAGAAACTGGGTTTCTCGACTTGCTGAATGACTGTGCCTTAGAGCAACTTGTCATGGAGCCCACCCGAGAACAGGCAACTCTAGATCTAATATTGTGTGATACTCAGGACCTGGTCAGGGATGTGAATGTCACTGAGCCTCTGGGGAACAGTGACCATGCTGCAATTACCTTTGCCATGCATGTCGGAGGAAGAGTGTCAACCAAATCAGACATAAAAACCCTTGATTTTCGAAGGGCAAACTTCCCTCAGATGAGGAAACTAGTTAGAGAGAAACTGAAGGGGAGGGTTAGAAGAATCCAATCTCTTCAGAGTGCATGGAGCCTGTTTAAAACAACAATAATAGAGGCCCAGCACAAGTGCATACCACAAAGAAAGAAGAGCTCATTTAAGTCCAAGAGGACACCGGCATGGTTAACGAGTGGAGTTAGAGAGGCTCTAAAGCACAAGGAGAGGTCCTTCTGTAAATGGAAATCCTCCCCAAATGAGGAAAATAAAAAGGAACACAAACTCTGGCAAAAGAAATGTAAAAAGATGATAAGGGAGGCAAAGAAAGACTTTGAGGAACGCATGGCTAGCAATATAAAGGGTAATAATAAAAGCTTCTTTAAATATGTTAGAAGTAGAAAACCTGCCAGAGAACCAATTGGGCCTCTGGATGGTGAGGGAGGAAAAGGGGAGGTTAAGGAGGACTTGGACATTGCAGAGAAATTGAACGAGTTCTTTGCGTCTGTCTTCACGACAGAGGACCTTGAGCAGATTCCGCTGCCTGAGCCGCCCCTCTTGACTAAAGAATTAAATCAAATACAGGTTAAAAGAGAGGAGGTTTTAGGACTAATTGATAAATTGGGGATTAACAAGTCACCGGGCCCAGATGGCATCCACCCAAGGGTTATTAGGGAACTGAGAAATGAAATTGCAGATCTCTTAACGGTTATATGCAACTTGTCTCTTAAAACGGCCACAGTGCCGGAGGACTGGAGGATAGCAGATGTCACACCAATTTTTAAAAAAGGAAGGAGGGGGACCCAGGAAACTACAGGCCGGTTAGCCTTACATCTGTCCCAGGGAAGATGGTGGAAGGCCTCATCCAAGAGAAAATCTTAAAACACATAAAAGAACAAACCTTGCTGAGAGAAAATCAGCATGGCTTCTGTAAGGGTAAATCTTGTCTGACAAACCTTTTAGAATTTTTTGAAAAGGTCAACAGGCACGTGGATTTGGGTGAACCAGTGGATATAGTCTATCTGGATTTTCAAAAGGCTTTTGACACAGTCCCTCACCAAAGGCTGCTGAGAAAATTGCATAGTCAGGGGATAAGAGGGCAGGTCCTCTTATGGATTGAGAACTGGTTGAGATCCCGGAAACAAAGAGTAGGTGTCAATGGGAAATTTTCACAATGGAGAGAAGTGAAAAGCGGTGTGCCCCAGGGCTCGGTCCTGGGACCGGTGCTTTTCAATCTGTTCATAAATGACCTGGAGACAGGGATAAACAGTGAGGTGGCCAAGTTTGCAGATGACACAAAACTTTTCCATGTGGTAAAAACCAGAGAAGATTGTGAAGAGCTCCAGAAGGATCTCTCCAAACTGGGGGAGTGGGCTGAGAAATGGCAAATGCGTTTTAATGTAACCAAATGTAAAGTAATGCATATTGGGGCAAAAAATCCAAACTTCATCTATCAACTCATGGGCTCTGAGTTATCCGTGACGGATCAGGAAAGAGATCTTGGTGTGTTGGTGGACAGTTCCATGAAGGTGTCTCCCCAAT
This sequence comes from Phrynocephalus guinanensis, assembly GCA_037367245.1. NCBI lineage: Eukaryota > Metazoa > Chordata > Lepidosauria > Squamata > Agamidae > Phrynocephalus > Phrynocephalus guinanensis. The sequence goes on from CM074752.1 coordinate 5,501,374, forward strand.
GTGTGGCAGCAGTAAAGAAGGCCAATTCCATGCTAGGGATTATCAAAAAGGGGATTGAAAATAAAACAGCCAACATTATAATGCCGTTATACAAAACAATAGTAAGGCCCCACCTGGAGTATTGTGTACAATTCTGGTCACCGCATCTCAAGAAAGACATAGTGGAACTGGAAAAGGTGCAGAAGAGAGCGACTAAAATGATTACTGGGCTGGGGCACCTCCCTTATGAAGAAAGGCTAAAACAATTGGGCCTCTTTAGTCTGGAAAAAAGGCGCTTGAGGGGGGATATGATTGAGACATACAAAATAATGCAGGGTATGAGTAAAGTGGATAGAGAGAAGCTCTTCTCCCTCTCTCAAAATAGCAGAACTAGGGGACATACACTCAAATTGAGTGCTGGGAGAGTAAGAACTGACAAAAGAAAATATTTTTTCACCCAGCGCGTTGTAAGTCTATGGAACTCCCTGCCACAGGATGTGGTGATGGCATCTGGCCTGGATGCCTTCAAAAGGGGATTGGACAGATTCCTAGAGGAAAAGTCCATCACGGGTTACAAACCATGATGGAGATGTGTAATCTCTAGGCTTTAAACCAGGGTACTTCAAGGGCCAGATGCAGGGGAGTGGTATCAGGAGACAGATATCTAGTCTCATGCGCTCCCAAACACATCTGGTGGGGCCGCTGTGAGATACAGGAAGCTGGACTAGATGGGCCTTTGGCCTGATCCAGCATGGCTCTTCTTATGTTCTTATGTTCTTAAACCCTTGTGGGCTTTCTAGAGGGGGTTGCGAGGCTTGCTGGACTCGGTTGGAGGTGGTCCGTGGCCACTTTCCTTATCTTCCTTTCCTTTTTCCTCAACCAGATGATGGCAGCAAGACGTCCCGCACGATGATGATGGAAGCGAGCTACGTGAAGAGATCGGAAAGTAAGCCCCTCTCTCTGCCACCCTAGAAGAGAACCTACGGGGGTCTGGGAGTGTGTGTGGGGGGGGGGTCTTGACCAGGTGAAATGGATTCAGATGCAAGCCCAGTCAGATATATTTCAATAGTCTGTCCCTGTCTCTGGAATCTAAGGAACAGGACTTGGATGGGACAATTTAGGGCCTTTTCACACGACCCCTAAGATCCGCTGGCCACTTAAATTCAGACCAGAGATCTTAGGGGTTTGTCGCTGTTCCTGCGTTCCCACCCCCTCCACACTCCTGGCTGCTGGCTGCGTGAAGGGAGGGAGAAAAAAAGGAAGAAAAGAATGCTGCTCACCTCCGTTCTGCCATCCCCGCACTGCATTCAGATCTCTTAAAGGGGCGGGGGGCAAAAAAAGAACAAACAGAAGCAAGGAGAGCCCGGCAGTCACTACTGTTATATCCGCATCAGGAATTTTCACCCTCCGAGAGCAGGTACCTGAAAAGTGCGCTGGGACGCGCCTAGGTGGGCGTGGTCGCACTTAATTATCTGTAAACTCCGGAGCTGGTGGGGAAACAATTTTAAGCTCCGGAGCTGGGAGCCATTTGCGGCGGAGTTTAGGGGTCGTGTGAAAAGGCCCTTAGTGTAAGTAATCTTTCATGGGTAACAAGAGCAAAGTTACAATTTGGAAGTAAAGGAACAATAGGAAAAAATTTACTGGATTGTAGCAGTAATATTTTATTTTATTTTATTTATGAATTTTGCATTCTGTCCCTATTAGTAAACCTCTACTCTGGGCAACGTACACATAAAAATAGGACAAAATTATAACAACGGTATAAATAAACCCACTTAAACCAATACAAAACTGCCAAACAGCAAACAACGGTGCCATGAAATATACAAAAAGAAATATAATCTCGAGGGGGGGGGTTTTGAAGTTAAAACACTGAAAAGCCTAATACATGTTATTATTAAAAGTTCTTGAAGGTCAGCAGTTCTTTGCCGAAGAAATGGAGCCAGAAGCCTCTCTAAACAAAAGCCTTACGAATTTTTAAAAAGATTTCAGATCACTTTCAAGCGTCAATCTTTTAAGGCTGGTTTAGGTCATGTGGAAGGCAGGCTCATGGAGGTTTTCTAACTGTTCTCCTATCAGTTCTGTGGTTTTCTTAAGTTGAAAGAAAAAGGCCAAGGAACGTAGCAAATTAACTCGTACGGCTTGGTAGAAAATAACAATCTTGAGTTACTCGTGTAACCCAGGACGGAGGAGGGGGCTGGAGCGAATTCTTTTTTTAGAAGTGCCTTGCCAAGTAATGCCAAGGGTGCGTCACACGTTAATGTGGAACAGCTCACGGTTAATTGGCCGAGGGGTCGTCGTGGGGCAGGATAATCATCTGGAGGCAAACAAAGGCCTCTCCCACGTATTTATGGCCTTCGTTCATTAAATGTCAATAAGATTTTATTCTTCTTGGTCTCCGACCAGGAGCATCTTGGCCAGCTTTGTGGGTCTCCAGGCAATTGAGCAAAAAACGGCTGGCCTGCTCTGGTTCTTATTTCCTTTTATAAACAGGCCAGAGGCCAACGTTCCCCTCTTCTCAATTAAACCAGAAATTTGGGAGATATTGCTTAGAGAATCAAGTCTGTCCCACCGCTGGCATTTCATTTGGCTTCTCTTGCCCCCCCCCCTTGGTGCCCTCGCCTTTTAAGGGCAATCCAGGCACAGGCATTGATTCGGCACCTTCCCCTCCACCCCCTCACTTTGCTTCCAGACCAGATTTGGGGGGGGGTCTAAATCCCCCCTCCCCTCCCTGATCAAAAGGAGACGGCAGCTTTTTCACAGAATCCCCAATATCTAGCAACTACAAAAAACTGTCCACTGAGAATTAAAGGATTCTGAGGCAGGAGTTTCATTTGAGAAGAATCCAATAGAAATTCCCAGAATAGGGTAGAGCATTAAAACATATTGTATGTACAGAGTTGTTCGGTTCTTCCAGGAATTAAGCCATTGGGATTCAGAAATCATTGCAGGTTTAGTTCAGATCAGCTAGAAATCCACCCCTAAATCCCAACCCTCCTTCCCTCCCTTCTGCTGCCACAGAGTGGCATTTGGCCTCTGACCCAGGCTATCTGGAGGCCTCTCTCTCTCTCTCTCTCTCTCTCTCTCTCTCTCTCTCTCTCTCTCTCTCTCTCTCTCTCTCTCTCTCTCTCTCTGGGCGCTTTTACACGACCTCTAAAATCCAGTGGCAACTTAAATTTGGACCAGAGATCATGGGGGTTTGTCGCTCTTCCTGTGTTCCCACCCCTCCGCACTCCATTGTTCCTGTCTGCGTGAGGGGAGGGAGAAAAAAAGGGAGAAAAAATGCAGGCTCACCTCTGTCTGCCCTTTGAAGCAGCCCCGAGCAGCCCCGTAGGGATTCCTGACTCTTAAAGGGGCAGCAGGGACAAAAAAACAAACAGAAGGCGAGGGAGTCTGACATTCACAGGTTTACAATCCGCATCGGAAGATTTTTTACCTCCTGGAGTCCAGGTACTTAAAAAGTGTGCTGGGATGCGCTTAGGTGGGCGTGGTCGTACTTAATTTTTTTTTCAAGTCTGGAGCTGGTGGGAGAACATTTTAAAGCTCCGGATCTGGGAGCCCTTTGCCTCGGATTTTAGGCGTCATGTAAAAGCGCCCCCCCTCTCTCTGTGAGCCTCCCCAGCCCTTGAGATCTTTAGGGGAGTCCCTCCACGTGGCCCCATTGCTATCACAAACACGTTTGGTGGGGACACCAGATGGGGCCTTCTCTGCGGCTGCCCCCAGGTTGTGGAATGTTGTGGAACTGCCTTGTGTCGCCTTCTGCCAACAGCCAAAGACCCGTCTCTTCAATAGGCTTTCAATAAATAACTACGACGAAGCCCGTAGACGCAGGTGTTATGTTTTTTTAAAGTTTGCTTTTGAAGTATTTCTTGATGGACTTGTAAGCCCCTTCCAACGTCACTATTCTGTGATTCTATGATTCTGCTTTTAAAGGCTTAATTGACTTTTCCTTTTTATTTGAGTTTAATGGCTTTTAAATCTGGGATTTATTGCGTTTTTGCTGTCTCATTTAAATATTGTTTGCTGACTCGGGTCCCCTCACTGGGAGAAAGGTGGCCTAAAAATGATACATAATCCAACACAGGGCACTGCAATGCTGTGAAATACACTACAACGCAGTGCAATGCAATGCTATGACATGAGTGCAACACAATAATAGGTGTAGCCCTTTTGGGCTCACCTCTCGTCTTCTTTTGCTCACTTCCATTTCTCCTGGCAGATGGCAGCACTTTCGTCCAGACCAAGTCTTCCTATACTTCATCGTCCTCCAAAAAAGTGGGCAGGTGAGTAGGTGGCTAGTCTTCCTCCTTGCTTCCAAGCACGGTTGAGACCTTGAACAGCATCTATCCAGTGGCTGAAGACTTTTGGGCAGACGTTTCAGGGTTTTACGAAGAGATGCTCTCATTCACAAGCGTGAACATAAGAACATAAGAAGAGCCCTGCTGGATCAGGCCAAAGGCCCATCTAGTCCAGCTTCCTGTTATCTCACAGTGGCCCCACCAGATGCGTCTGGGAGCGCACGAGACTAGATCTCTGTCTCCTGAGACCACTCCCCTGCATCTGGTCCTTGAAGTACCCCGGTTTTAAGCCAGGAGATGACACATCTCCATCATGATTTGTAACCTGTGATGGACTGCTCCAAGAATCTGTCCAATCCCCCTTTGAAGGCATCCAGGCCAGATGCCATCACCACCTCCTGTGGCAGGGAGTTCCACAGACTAACAACGCGCTGGGTAAAAAAAAATCTTTTGTCTGTTCTCACTATCCCAACCCACAGTTTGAGTGGATGTCCCCTAGTTCTGGTATTTTGTGAGAGCGAGAAGAGCGTCCCTCTATCCACTTGACTCATGCCCTGCATTATTTTGTACGTCTCAGTCATATCCCCCCTCAGGCGCATTTTTTCCAGACTAAAGAGCCCCAAATGTTTTAGCCTTTCCTCATAAGGGAGGTCCCCCAGCCCCGTAATCATTTTAGTCCCTCTCTTCTCTGGAGGCAGGGAATTTGCCCAGAGAGGGCTTCTACGTCAGCGCTTGTGTGAAAGTTGCTTTTTTTTTTGACATCCCACTGCCTCTGACCTCCCAGGCATTCAGCTAGGCGTGCGTGGACTGTAGCATCTCATCGGGGTTGAGGCATCAAGGCAGGCCATTATGAGGAGGAGAAAGCAACCCACTACCTAACCTGTTGGACCTCCTTCCCGGCGTGTAGGGGAAGGAAGGAGGACCCAGGGTCGGGAGATGTTGCAGGTGAGCTCTGCTACAGTGGTTCCCAATCTGGAGTCACCCCGGTGTTCTCGGACTACAGTTCCCAGAAGCCTTTGCCACCAGATGTGACCCACGGTTGGGAAACGCTGATGTACCAGATGCAGTAGGCAATAGCTCAAAACTCTGAAGCACGGCAGCTGAGCTGGTCTGGTGTGTGTTTCTTTTGGAGCTGCACTGACCTCTTTGTGCATGACGTTTTTTGAAGCAGTTTGTGGAAAAGATTAAAATAAGCAAACAACACAGCCTGCAGGAAAAAAAGGGGGGGGGAGCTGTCACGAGGCCTCAACACAGAGGGAGAAAGCCAAGGGGTTGTCAAAACCAAGGTAAACAATGAAGCCTGTTAGAAAACTGAAGTGCTAAAATTAGTTAGAGGATGTATTCCGGGATCCAGGGCTTTGCAGCATCCCTTGAAAAGGCAAAGGGGAGGGTGTATGCCAGATCTCTCTCCAAACAGAGTACTAGGAGTATGATGCTTCCACTAAATCAGCCTTGTTTCCTGAGTCCTGCCCTGCAGATGATGCCTCTAGAGCCCTAAATGCAGACCTTAACAGTGCAATCGGATTTTGAATACTGCGGTGGCGAGAGAGACAGCCAAGACATTTTGGCTATCATAAAAAATTATGAACCATCAATTCTGATGGACAGCAACCTTTTTTAGGGTTTCCCAGTTAGAGAATATGCAGAAGTGGTCACCAATGCCTTTATTCTGGGGGTTGCCCTGGGACTGTGCAGTTTGCCCAAGGCCACCCAGGCTGGCTCTTCTCCCAGGAGGCCTAGTGGGGGAATTGAACTCCTGACCTCTGGCTCTGCAGCCAAAGACCTCAGCCACGGAACTATCCAGCCAGCATCTTGGCTCTTTTTGGCCTCCTGGAAAACGTCTGTTGGGACATGACATTGTTGTTTGCAACTGATGCATGGACAGCCATAAGGATGTCCAGAATCCAGTAGGCAAGAAGTTGATGAAGGAAAAAAAAACCCCAAAACCTCTCTCCTCTTCTTCTTTCCAATGTGTATACTGCATAATTAACATGGAAACCTCCCAGAGAGTGCTGATGCACTATGGGACGGTATATAAGCAGAACACTTTTGCTTTTTCTTGGCCGCCCAAAGGTCCTGCCACCAGGTCCAAAATTTGCGCAATCGGAAGATGGAGTTGCCACGACCGAAGTTTGGCCAAACGCACCAGAAGACGGCCAGCCTTGCAGCCACTGGCTTGGGATGCTCAGGGGTGGGTGGGCTTATTCATAAGAACATAAGAAGAGCCATGCTGGATCAGGCCAAAGGACCATCTAGTAGTCCAGCTTCCTGTATCTCACAGCGGCCCCACCAGATGCATCTAGGAACGCCCGAGACTAGAGATCTGTCTCCTGATACCACTTCCCTGCATCTGTCCCTTGAAGTACCCACGGTTTAAGCCTGGAGATGACACATCTCCATCATGGTTTGTAACCTGTGATGGACTTTTCCTCCAGGAATCTGTCCAATCCCCTTTTGAAGGCATCCAGGCCAGATGCCATCACCACCTCCTGTGGCAGGGAGTTCCACAGACTAACAACACGCTGGGTGAAAAAATATTTTCTTTTGTCTGTTCTCACTCTCCCAGCCCTCAATTTGAGTGGATGTCCCCTAGTTCTTGTATTTTGTGAGAAGGAGAAGAGCGTCCCTCTATCCACTTTACTCATGCTCTGCATTATTTTGCACGTCTCAATCCTATCCCCCCTCAGACACCTTTTTTCCAGACTAAAGAGCCCCAAATGTTTTAGCCTTTCCTCATAAGGGAGGTGCCCCAGCCCAGTAATCATTTTAGTCGCTCTCTTCTGCACCTTTTCCAGTTCCACTATGTCTTTCTTGAGAGGCGGTGACCAGAATTGTACACAATACTCCAGGTGCGGCCTTGCTATCGTTTTGGCCCCGCTCTCCTAATCGGACAGGAGCCTTTTTCGCCCTCTGGCCACCTCTCACGGGTCCCCGTCTGTCTCGCTTTCCTGCCAGCATCTTCGAGCGAGAGGACGAGAGCCCCGGCCGGGTAGGGGGCTTAGCCGCCCTGGAGCGCCGCCAGGCCGAGAAGAAGAAGGAGCTGACAAAGCCCCAGAGTTCGCCCAAGATCTCCACGTCGCAGGCGCGCAAGGCCATGATTGAGAAAATGGAGAAGGAGGGCGGGAGGTGAGGCGGGGTTGGGCACCCAGCCGGGAAGGGTGTGTGTGGAGGGTTGCAGCTGAGTGAGGGAGTGAGAGGGCCAGGCAGGGGAGGCAGCGTGAGAGAGACCCACCTCCTGCCCTGAGTGAGGAGGAGATAGGTTTCCCATCCACGAGGGTGCCTGCCTTCTGTTGAGTAGGAGACGTGGGTCCAGGGGCTGGCCTCTGGCTGTCCTTTTCCACGACCGGCTCACAGCTTCTTCTTCTTTTCTTTTAACCGTGGCTCCTTGGGGAACTCTGGACGTCCTTGGACTACAACTCCCACAAACCCCAACCAGCACAACTAGTGGTGGAGAATTCTGGGGGTTATAGTCCAAGAACACCTGGGGGTTACCCAAGGTCGGGAGGCGCAGTCTCAAAACATGGTCTGCATTAAGGACTGGCTTCGTCGGGGTGGGGGTGGGTATTGTTTTTCACTCCTCGGAGCCACGTTGGGTGGGGGCAAGATCAGTTTCCCCCACCAGGAAAACACACACACACACACACACACACACACACACACACACACACACACACACACACACACACACACACACACACACACACACACACACACACACACACACACACACACACATGCACGCTCAGCCTAGAGTCAGACCACACAGCTTCCCCCTGCCCAAATACTAGAACCCCATGCATGCAACGTGGTGGGGAAGAAATCCTTTTAGCTGTATTAAAAATGTCCGAGGCCATCAGAGGGGAATCGGACCCATGCCCCCTGTTCTCTCTCCTCAGCCCAGCCAACCCGGCCGTGTCACGGGTAGCCGTCCAGCGTTCAGGTAGCTTTGGGGTCCCGAATGCCAACAGCATCAAGCAAATGCTACTGGATTGGTGCCGGGCCAAAACCCGGGGTTACGAGGTGAGCGCTTCACGGGTCACACACCCACTTTGACACACACCCCTTCCTCCTCATTGCCTCTTTGGGTCTTGGCGGGCCACGGATCCGCCTTCTTTTCAGTCCGGTTCTTGAGAGCCCCTCTCTGGGGGTGAGAAATTATGGCGGGTCTCTCTTTCTCTCTCCATCTGTCTGTCCGTCTGTCCCATCTGCCCCCTTCATCTGTCCGTCCATCCATATACAGAATCCCAGGGCAGGTGACAGAGCTGTATCCAAAACTTTTGAAATCCAGATATTTGGAACACAAATTCCAACACAAAAAGAGTTGCAAACCTTGCACAGGCCATGATATTCACACACCCCCAAAACGCTCTAAAGCAGGGGTCCTCAACCTAAGGGCCCGGATGCGGCCCCCCAAGGCCCTGAATCTGGCCCCCGGGACCAATTGCAACCTCCCCACCTACCCCTGCTTTGCTAGCAAGCAAGCCTCCGCAGCTGCTTCTATTGCCGAGGCAGTTCAAAGCAGTGGGCTATGTCGCTTCTCCCACTCCCCCCAACTACCGCCCAGATGATCGGCATGCTGGCTAGTGGGGCATTCAGAGTGGGAGGGCTACGTCAAGGTCGCCCGCTCCCCCCACCCACTGTGGTCCGGCCCCCAGTGGTGCCTGGGGCGTGGTGGACCGGCCCGTTGTTTGAAAACTTTGAGGACCCCTGCTCTAAAGCTTCAGTACATCTTGATTTGGCACCAAGACGAAACCAGTGCCGACCGGAGGGCCTTCCAGGGCTCCAGGGGCTGTGGCTGAGAAAGCCCCACCACCACCACCACTTCCTCCCAGGTGCCTCTGCAGAACGAACAGCTCCTGGTGGTGGGGCACGGACAAGGGTCTGCCCGGAAGACCTCAGTGCCCGGGCGTGTTGATGATCAAACGGGCAGCGTTTTCTGGGGGGGGGAGGGTCTGGCCTCCTGGGAAAGCGCCCCAATGGAGACCTTGGTGGGCCGCGTTCGGCTTGAGCCTCTCCCCTCGGCTTTCCTCACCGTCACCCCTGGGTCTCTCTCTCTCTCTCTCTCTCTCTCTCTTCCCCCCCCCCCACCGCCTTGTCCCCCGTAGCACGTGGACATCCAGAACTTCTCGTCAAGCTGGAGTGACGGGATGGCTTTCTGCGCCCTCGTCCACCACTTTTTCCCCGAGGCCTTCGACTACTCACAGCTCTCCCCCCAGGATCGGCGGCGGAACTTCGAGGTGGCCTTTTCGGCGGCAGAGTACGTATTCCCTCCCTGCTCCTGGGAGGGTGGGTGGGCGGTTACAGCCCCTTTGCCCTTGTTTGGTCCAAGCGCACTGCGGTGGGACATGAGGCCCGTGTGGGTTCTCTGCCTGGACATCAGCCCGGGGGGGGAGGCGGGGGGGGTAGATGGGCAGGGAGGCAGCCGGGTTCCCTCCTTAGAGCTGCAACTACACTCTGTTTGGGGTGGGGGTGGAGGACCTTAAGTAGGCAAGGAGGGCAACGGTGGGGGTGGGGGGGCTCATAGGTAAGACCCGCAACAGGAATGGAAACTGGTGGACGTCTACCTCATCTTAGACCTGCACGGCTATGTTTGCTAGACAAGAGATCCAGGCTGTTTACAGAAAGCCTTGCCATATCACAAAATATACAGAAAAGCACAGTTCTCTTGTTTTAGAGGATTCTCCCATGTTTTACTGAATTTGGGGTCCCCCCCCCACCTCCTTGGGTAGCTTGCAGGGTGGTATGTGTGTGTGTGGGGGGGGGTTCATACAAAGGCAATGAACATCCCTCTCCAGCCTGGCCTCCTGCTTCAGATGCCTTAATAGGGACCACCCCACTTGCTTGCCACAGGGGTTGTGGGAACGACCATGAGGGCTGGACACCTGTTGGTTGCTTGGTTGCTTGATAAAACTACCAATGGGATCAAAGAATCATGGAACCAGAAGGGGCCTCTTAAGGCCATCCAATCCAACCCCCAAGGAATCCAAGTCAAAGCAAATCCCAATTTTGTCTTGAATGCCTCCAATGGTCAAATTTTCCCACTGGGAAAATCGGTTGCAGTATACAAATAAATAAATAAATAAATAATTTTTTTAATTTGTTTATTTTATTAGTCTATGCAATTTGTTGTTCCCTTAATAGTTGTAAACCGCCTGGAGTTCCCCACCAGGAAGACGGGCGGTATATAAGTCCCATAATAAATAAATAAATAAATAAATAAATAAATAAATAAATAAATAAATAAATAAATAAATAAATAAGAGGTGAGCAGATATGGGAAGGGGGTGGTGGTCCAGAAGCTCCAACCTATTCTTCTGAAATCGCAATGAATAGCACCCCCCACCCCCGGTGCGCCATCTGCCTAGAACTTTTCCGAGTTGTTTGGCCTGATTCTCGTCAACCTTCTGGTCTCAGAGGCGGGTTTGCAGAGACGGCAGGGTGGGATCTGCTCCAGCCCTTTCTGGTGCAATGGCTTTGGAGGGTGTGCTTTCTTGCATCCCTTAGAGCTGAGAATTGGGGTTGCCGTGGCGGTGGAGTGACGGGGACACGGAGACAGTTTGTCCTTTGGGCTGGCTGGGTTGGGCACTGCTGTGATTAATTCAGCTTAGCCTTCCTGGGTGCTGCACCACAAGTAAGTCCAGCCAATGCCGGGCGTGGGAGACAAGTCTCTCTCTCTCTCTCTCTCTCTCTCTCTCTCTCTTTCCTCTTCTCTTCCTCTTTCTGGAGCTCCTGTTTTTCTCTTTGACATCCGATCTCAGCCCTGGGCTTTCGGTCCCTTCCTTGTCAGAAGGGGCAGAACGCACCCCTCAGGTGCCACGTGATCCCTAATTTTCTGAGGCTTTTCTTTTGGCACCATGTAAAATCTGACACTCCCAAGAGGCTGGCTGAATCCCAGACAAAGGCAGAGAAGCCAAATCAGCTTATACCTCCTGGGGGCACTTTCGCCTCCCCTTAACCACCTCTCAACCCTCCCTTAGCTCCCCCCACCCCCAGCTCCAGCTACACTGAGAAAATAAGCCATCATCCGTAGTTGGCTTATTTCTCTAAAATCTGAGTGTATGTGCCCACCAAATGAGGCATGCTAGACAGAAAAAAATTATTTGAAACAGAGCAAAAGCAGTCGGGGGAAATACCCATTTTTCCTGCCATGCGTTGTGCAAATGACTAGGAACTTGGGTGACCCCCCCTCCCTTGCATAAGTGTGTCCAAAAAGGTTGATCTCCATTGGTGCCACGCTCTCTGCGCCCTCCTAAGTGTGGTGAGGAGACCCCCCCTCTGCTGTCACACACCAGGCCCTTTTCAACATCTTCCTTGCCGAGAGTCAGATGTTGCCGGAGAAAGGCTTCCAAAGCCCATGGGCCACTGACGCCCGGGGCTGCTGGTGGCCCTCCATGGCTTCCTGGTGCCCTGGGCTTTCCAGCAAGAGGATGTGTTGCCTCTTTTCTGTGCCAGGTCTCCTGCTTTGCCAGATGGATGGGTGTGGGTGTGGGTGTGGGTGTGGGTGTGGGTGTTCCTTAGCGCCAGCTGTCATGGCCAGGCTGAGCCTGGTGGCAAAGAGAAAGCAGGTGGCTGCCATATCTCTCGCTGGCCGTGGGCTGGTGACTCCTGCTTGCCTCTTCTCTCTCCCCCCTCCCCGGTGGTGGTGGTAGGGACTCGGTTTGTGGACCACGAGAGCAGCTGACCCCCTCCTCCCATGGCCTGGACTCCAGGTGCCATCCTGCGCCTGCTGCAGCCCCTTCCCTCTGCCCCCCCCTCCCCGCCGCTCAGCTTCAGGCACCCCCGGCTGTGCCATGGCCCAATTGCAAGGACCAGGCAGGAGCCCTTTGCGAACGCTTCGCCTTGGAATGGGCACAAAAGCACCACGCTTCTCTCCACCCTGTCAGTCTCCTCTTCCTCTTCCTCTTCCTCCTTCTCCTCCTCCTCCTCCTCTTGTCCGTCTTGGCTTGCGTCTCGACCTGGAGCTGCCCCTTGCTTATGCTCACCACACCCCCCGCCCGTCTGTCGCATCCCTTGTTGGTTTCGCTTGTGTGGAGTCTCAGTGTGCGTGCGTGCGTGCGTGCGTGCGTGCCACGCCCCACCCCATAACCCCTTCCGTTTGCCTTGCACGCCCATCCCCGAGCATGTCCGTGGGTCTCACACAGGGAACGTCAATTGGATTTATGTATCTATTGTGTTTTTTCCCCCTCCTCTTTCCTCTTCCTGTTTCTTGTTGACTCTTTCTCTTCCTTACCCCCATCCCATCCTGGACTCCCCCCTCCCCCACTCCCAATCTGTCTGGGCTGCAATCACTGGCTATCCCCTACCCCACCCCTGCCCCACCCCACCCCCTTTATCCCCCACCACTCACCCCAGGACACACGCAGAGTGCCCCCAGTTATTGGACGTGGAGGACATGGTCCGGATGAAGGAGCCCGACTGGAAGTGCGTGTACACTTACATCCAGGAGTTCTATCGCTGCTTGGTCCAGAAAGGCCTGGTTAAAACCAAAAAGTCCTAAGCCTCCCCTCCCCTGCGGAGCCACGGTGAGAATCCTCCTCTTCTCCATCCTTCTTTGCAGGAGGGGCTGTCCGGGGATGGGTCTGCGTCGGCCGTCCGGACCACGGGAGAAACCAACAGCTCCACGAGCTGAGTCAGCAACGCTTGGGTGGGTGGGTGGGTGGGTGGCTAGCTGCAGGGGCATTGTGTCTGTGCAGGCAGCAGCATGCTGAGCCGGAAAGTCTTTTTTGTTTGTTTGTTTGTTTGTTTACTTCCTTTTTATCCCACCCATCTGGCCCCTCTGGGACCCCGGGGGGGGCTAACAATCCATGAAAAACCAAGATACAAGAAATACAAACATGACTTAAGAAAGAAAGAAAAAAAGAACCCAGATAAAACCGAAAACGTAAATTGGCCAATTAATATCATATAGAACTTCCAGATACATTGATTTTAAAAAAAACAACAAAACATTAAAAGCAACATTATATCAACACGTATAGTGGCGGGTGGATCTTTCAGGGAAGCAAACGCTCTTTATTTTAAGCTGACGCTGGAGACGCCTGCCTGCAAAGCCTTGCTTTTAAGAGCTCTGTGAACGTTTCTTAAAGAAGGGGCCTGTCTAATCTCAAGGGGGAGCGCATTGCAAAGTTTGGGGCCACCACCGAGAAGGTGCAAGTTCTGGTTCATTCTTGGCGTCCCTCCCTTGGTGTTCGTGTCCTTAAACGTCCGGTTTGCAATGAATGGTTTGCGATGAACACAGGCAGAAGGCCTCCTTCGGTCCAGGAGAGGAGAGAGGTCCCGAGCCGTTGAGGGCTTTTTGGCAGAAGAGGGTCCCGGCATGCTTGCCAGAGTCACCCTATGTCCGTTGTCCCCCCCTCCCCTCCGGCCCTCTTCTCTGCTCTTTATTCCCTGAATCTCTCTCCCAGCTGGGCTGGTTGGTCACCAGAACCTTCTCTGTCCCACACACATGGTGGCGGAGAGGCCCCTAGGAGGAAGGCCAGCCATCCGTCATCCTGCCACCCTGGCCAGCCTGTTTTCATCCGTTTCCAGAATCCTATGCTTTGGGTGGCGGAGGTAGTTGGGCTTAAGGAGCAGCCAGACAGGTGGGCAAGCAAAGCCCTCCTCCTCCTCCTCCTCCTGGTCCCCTTTATGTTTTGCTCTCGCCTTATAAGTCGCGGAGGAGCCGAGGGCCTGGAAAAAGTGACTCAGGCTGCCCTTCTTGATGTCTCGGCCTCCTGGGACTCTGGGTCGGCCGTCGGTGGAGCAGCCTAAACAATGGCTTTATAAGGCAGCCCGGCCGGCTCTTGGGACTCTCCAGGTTTTTCCATCACCGAGCCTGCCTGCAAACGCAGGGGCTTGGACCCTTCGTGGTTCCCTCTCTTGGCCTCCCCCCCCCCCAATCCCCACCTGGACTTGAGCAGAGGCTATGGAGAGGGGCAAATCCGGTGGGATCAAAGGCTTGCCGTGCCTTGGGGGTGCAGGGGAAGAAGAAGAAGAATTGGGGTCAGCTCTGGATTCTGTTTGGCATGCGGTAGGCGTTAGAAGCTGGATTGGTAGGCTTTTGCCATACCGGGGGGACCCTGGACGATCCTGGGAGTACAACTGCCACTGTGCCCAATCTTAGTCACACAAGCTGATGTCCAAAACCAGGGTGACCTCCATGTGGCCTTCATCCCTATTACGTTTCCTCCAAACATGGAGGTTTCATTGAATCATAGAACCCTAGAGTTGGAAGAGACCTCAAGGGCCATCCAGTCCAACCCCCTGCCATGCAGGAACCCCATCACAATATTTCCGACAGATGGCCATCCACCACCCTCCTTTGTGGCAGCATCTTCCACTGCTGAACAGCTCTAACTGCCTTGCTGGCCAAACAGGTGACCCCAGGGAGCTGGGCATAAAAGTCAGTCGCCCTTTTCCGCCCTTTGGCCCCTGACCTGCGGCCACTGCCCCAGCAGCCACGCTTCTGACATTTGAGGGTCCTGCTGAGCCACAGATTTTAAGTTCGCCGCCTCCATGGTTTTACTCCCCTGACCCAAATCCTGTGCGTTCCTTCGCCTCTGGCGGGTTGTGCATGTGAATGAGATGCTAGCGTACACCATCGTAAGGGACAAAGGGTTGGTTCGCACACATTTCTTGTGCTCTGCCATTTGTGTGTCAGAGGAAGTGGGTGGGGGTGAAAATCAACGAATGCCCTGGAAAGCTGGCCTTAGAAAAATAACCATCCTGATAAAGGAGAGCGAGGTTAAGGTTAAGCACTGGGAATACAAGCGCACCGTCTCTCAACCGACTCAGTCCCACTGCTCAGTTAAAGCAGGGTTGCCAGTTTTCCAGGTGGACTGTGGGAATCCCCCCCCCGATGTAGCTGGCCCACGGGTTTGGTTGTCTCGGCCACCTACCCACCCAGCTAGGAGGATTCTGCCACTCCTTGTTCCAACATTTTTGAAGGCTCTGGGTCCAGAGAGGACTGTCCCAGGAGATGGATCATAAAAGCAATGCAGGTAGAATGTATGTCTCCTTGTGATAGCACTGGCTGGCTCTTGTTCTGTAGGGTTAAGTTTACAGATTAGTAGAATCATAGAATCCTAGAGTTGGAAGAGACCTCAAGGGCCATCTAGTCCAACCCCCTGCCATACAGGAACCCCCGTCACAGTATTTCTGACAGATGGCCATCCAGCCTCTGCTTAAAAACCTCCAAAGAAGGAGACTCCATCACCCTCCGCGGCAGCATATTCCACTGCCGAATAGCTCTAACCGTCATGAAGTTCTTCCTAATGCTCAAATGGAATCTCTTTTCCTGTCGTTTGAAACCATTGCCCCGAGTCCTAGTCTTTGAAGCCATGGAAAACAAACCTGTTCCCTCTTCAATATGACATCCTTTCAAATATTTAAACATCCTTTCAAATATTTAAACATATTTAAACATAGTAAAACTAAACAAGACCTACAAAGCCCCGGGACAGCTGTACGACAGTTTAGTTTTATTTGGCTTCAGCCTTTGGGGTCTGCAGCAGCCGCCTTCAAAAACAGCTTTGCAATAGAACACTTAAGACTGTAGACTGCAGCATGTCAATGAACGCTCCTTAAAGATGCTGCGAGACATCCCTGTTTCTGTGTCTCGCCTCCTCTACTAAGACCTCAAGCGACAGAAACCAGGAGGTGGACTCATCTGCATCTCGGATCTCTCCAAGCAAATGTTTGCTTGCGGTTCACTCTAAACAATTTGCAGGGTCCCCTCCCCACCCCCACATTCCCCTGATCTGCCCTGGATTCCTTTTTTACGTAGCAGGGGCAAAGAGTGCCATTGAGCGTGTGGCGTATCTTGACAGCTACACCTTTGAACAGAAAGCCTGAAAAACCTGGCAGAAAATGGCCGGTTTTGTGGCTGTTGGCTTCCAAGGAGAGGTTTTGATGTTGGATTGAGTAAGGGGCCTTGCGTGGTGTTCAGCAAGTGTGCTTGAGTGGTCCCTGCTGGCAAAACTCTGGAACTGTCCGTTTTTTAATGGTGCCTACTAGAGATGGGCACGACTCAAAAAAATGGTGTTTCGTTTGTCGTTTGGTCGTTTAGGGGTCCATTTCGGTTCGTTTTCGTGACGTTTTTCGCAAAAAAATTCGTTTTCGTTTCGTTAGGTAACGAAACGAGAAAACGAAAACGAAAAATTGCTGTTTCGTTAGCATTCTTTTTAGTTCAATGCATCTGCTGAAACGAAAACGAAAATCACACAGCAAATTTGGTCGTTTCGTTTTCGTTTAAAAAATTTTTGTTTCGTTTTCGTTGTGTAATGAAACGAGAAAACGAAAACGAAAACAAAAAATCGCTCGTTTCGTGCCCATCTCTAGTGCCTACAAAATATTTTTCAGTTCCTATGGTAGGCACGAGGCTCACTGCAGATAATGAATTGAACATGCCTATGTTGGGAAATTTAAATGACGTTCAGAGGAAGGCTGGAATTGAGTTAGGTTGGCATAAGTTCCACCGAAAACTAGAAGGAGGGGGTTGGAAGGGGACTCTAAGGCCATCAAGTCTAACCTTCTGCTCAACGCAGGAATCTGGCTCATAAGAACATAAGAAGAGCCATGCTGCATCAGACCAAAGGCCCATCTAGTCCAGCTATATAAAAGTGTATAAAATCATACACGGTGTAGACAAAGTACAGTGGACCCTTGTATAACAAACTGCTTGTATAACATAAAATTTGTACAACATAAAATATTCTGGAGATAAGGGAAATTTGCTTAACATAATCGCCTATGGGGAGAATCCGTACAACATAAAAATGGGATCACTCCGTTTTCAATGCGTTCCTATGGGAATTTGTATAAAGGAATATTTGCTTAACATAATTCCATTTGGAACGAATTAATTCCTTTATACAAGGTACCACTGTACATAAGGAAAAGCTGTTTTCCCTATCACACAACACTAGGACTAGGGAGCACTCCATGAAACTTTTGAGTGCTCGATCTCAAACAAATAAGAGAAAGTCCTTTTTCGCCCAGAGGATCACTGGTCTGTGGAACTCCCTGCCAGAAGAAGTGGTGACAGCTATCAGCCTTGACTGCTTTAAGAAAGGATTGGATAAGTTCATGGAGAACAAGAGTATGAATGGCTATCATGATGGACGCCTAAGGACAACCTCCGGGTTGGAGAAATAGGTAGGATACCTCTCAGTGCCATTTGCAGGGAATCATAAGCAGGTGAAGACATCTGTTTGGGAAGACCCTGAAGCAACTGGTGAGCCACTGTGTGAGACAGAACGCTGGACTGGATGGGCTGTGGCCTGTTCCAGCAAAGCTGTTCTTATGTTCCTGTATCTCACAGAGGTCCCGCCGAGTGCCTCTGAGAGCATAAAAGACTAGATCTCTGTCTCCTGATGCCACTCCCCTGCAATCTGGCCCTTGAAATACCCCAGTTTTAAGCCTGAAGATGACACATCTCCATCTTGGTTTGTAACTTGTGATGGACTTTCCCTCCAGGAATCTGTCCAATCCCCTTTGGAAGGCATCCAGGCCAGATGCCATCACCACCTCCTGTGGCAGGGAGTACCATAGACAAGCAACACGCTGGGGAAAAAATTAAAATCACACCTTGATAGATAGAAGGCCTCGTTTCTCTGGAACGCCTCCAGCGTTGGAGCACTCGCCTACCACCCCACGGTCATGGATTTTGTTGTCGTACTGCTTGGTCAGTTTTTCCTGGTATCCAACTGAAATCTGCCTTCCTCTAACTTGAGCCCATTCTGATGTGTCCTCTGTTTGGGGATGAATCAAGAACGGATCCTGGCCTTCCTTGGCAGGAAAGTCTTTCATCCTTTCTTCTCCTTCCTGCCTCCTTGTTATTTGCTGTGTTTAAGGCAAGGCATTCTGGCTTCTCTCCAGACTAGGGTTGGTGAACTTGGGCCAGACCTAGTTTTGAACTCAACTAGGCCTCTGGAACCCAAGGGCACGTGCTGGTCAACCCTCCTAGCTCCCTAGATGCCAGTAAGACTGTTTGTAAACTGGATCTAGCCCTCAGAGGCACATCAACACGGGTCCTGGTGAATGTCTGAGTGGCCTACACCAGTGGTTCTCAACCTGTGGGTCCCCAGATGTTCCTGGAATACAACTCCCAGAAGTCTTCATCACTAGCTGAGCTGGCCAGGATTTCTGGGAGTTGCAGTCCAGGAACATCTGGGGACCCACAGGTTGAGGACCACTGGCCTACACAAGCCTACTTCTTTGCACAACTCTCCTGCAGGGTGGGCCAGGCCAAACCATCTCTTGGATCAGGCCACCTGCTGGGTCACTTCAGGGCTGGGGCAAACGGGTGGGTGGGTGGGTGGGATGGAATAGAACCAGGGATGCCAGCATCCACACTGGTATCGGGGGGGGGGGGAAGAGGTTAGTGTCAAACCCTGACGGTCTGTCACAGCTTTAAGAGGATAGGAGAAAGTAAGGCCCCTTGTGGCACTTCCCCCTATAGCTCAGATCTTACAGTAGGGCCACGGTTGTAAAGGAAGATCAGTTTCAATACTGCCCCCCATGGACCCCCCCCCCAAAAGAAAACATGGAAATATCAAACATTATACACTGTGTGGTCTCTGGCTCCCTTGAGTGGCCAATTTTGGAAAATACACCCTGGATATACATATGCAGTCCATTCCTGTACATCAGGAATGGGGCCAAATGCAGCCCGTTTTCAAATTTTGAGTGGCCCGCGGCCTCTTCTCCCCACCGTCTCAGCCTGGCACACATCCCCGCCAGCTGGCCAACTCCCCATACCGGATGGAGGCGTTCGCTTGCAGTTTTTACTGTTTACCTGCCCTCCCTGCCTCTTTCCATTCCCCCCCCCCCGCCACCTGCCCAGCCTACCCACCCCCGGTTCTGTTGCTACAGCATCCTCCCCACCTCCTTGCATCCTGTCCGGCCCCGGGGGGCCAAATGTGTCTGAATAGTCGGCCCCCACACATTTCCACCTCACCAAATCTGGCCCTCCTTGCAAAACGTTTGGACACCCTTGCTGTACATGCTTATTTCTGGTATGTTTTAAAATTTTAATATTTTTAGGGAGCATATAAGTGAATCAGTGGGTAGTGAGGTCCTACTATATTGATTGTAAGAAAAGCACCATGTCAGGTATTCAAGTGTTCATTTTCTCAAAGCAACGGCTTGGATGTGCAATTGGCGGTTTTCAATTACATATATCTTTCAAAAACACGAAAGTGACCCCCCCTCCCAAAAGAGGACCCTTGAGAAATAACTACATTGTTCATTACCCAAGAAAATAATAGTGTTAGGTGCCATATTATTGTAAAGGTAACACAGTGGTCCCCCTTGTTAGCCTGCCTCATGAAAATTCAAAACAAGGGTGGGATAAACAAACAAAATATACCACCCTATACTGCTTAAAGTGCTCTGGGCAGTCTATAATTTAATTATGCAGGTTATACATTGCACATCCACGCTCTGCCCACAGCAGGCTCCATGTACCAAACTCAGAAGGATGGAAGGCTGAGTGAACCCTGAACTATTGGCTGCGGTGCTGCAGTTGATCTGATGTGCCAAGAAGCACGCTCTAGAGATGCTGGGGCTGCACCTGCCCATCCTTATCCTCCCCTGTGAGCCCCCCCCATGGTGGTTGTCATGATTGCTCTCTCTCTCTCTCTCTCTCTCTCTCTCTCTCTCCCCCCCCTCCCCCCAGGATGCTCGTGGACTGCATGCCCTTGGTGGACGTGGAAGACATGATGATCATGGGTCGCCGTCCCGATGCCAAGTGCGTCTTCACTTACGTCCAGTCCCTCTACAACCACCTGCGGCGCCATGAGCTCCGGATGCGGCAGCAAAGCTTTTAGCCTTCCTCTCGGGCCTCCCCACCTCACCCCCCCCCAGTGCCCTCTCACGACAGACCCGGCTTTGCTTGCCTTCCTTCTGCCCCCCCCCTCCCCCAGCTGGGACTTTGGGGCAGGCAAGGAGGAAGGCAGGACTCGCCCTCCCCTCTGGCCCCAATCCCTTGGGGAAAATGGTTTCGCAGTGGGATCGGGAGCAGAGGGGGGCGTCTTCCCATCCTCCCCCTTCCCCTTCACACCAGCCTGGGCAGTTGGCGGAGAGCTTGCGTCACTTTTGAGGAGAGGACCAAAGTTGGGGCCTCCTGGTTCACACATGCTTTTTATATTATAATTATTATAATTATTAATATTAATATTTTCTGTAAGTTATTGTGTTTTTTTTTTTTAAGTTTTGTAGCCTGCACAATGCTCCCCATCCCCTGCAACCTGGCAGAACTCCACTATAATTGATCTGGATGTGTTTGAGAGGCTGTCCATCCAAAACTCTGGGCCTTCAGACCCCTTTTATGGCTTTGTCGTTCGGACTAACTTCCGGAGCGTATGTGTGTGGTTTTTTTTAACTGGCACATGCACACCGAGGCCCCGTCCCTCCATGCTGGCCTTAATGGAGAATCAGAAGGTGTTGGTCCTTGAAAAAAGGAAGGAACACGACCTTCTCTGCCTCCTCCTATGAAAATCGGATATTTCATGCCAGGTTGGGGCTGCCCAGCACCTGTGAGAACAAAGGGAGACAGTCCAGCATGGAATCGGACCCATCCTCTAGCCAAGCTCTACCATCTCGGACAGGCTGCGTCCACACTCCGCAGTTGGGGCAGGCGTCCGGTCAAGCTCTTCCTGGCGTTCCTTGGTAGTCTCCCATCCAAAACAAACCAGGCTCGACCCTGATTAGCTTTTGTGCAGCGACACCGTTGGTTCTTCTTTCAAGACTCTTGCCCCCCTAGAGACCAGAACGGTAAGCTCCGACTGTGGCAGCTGTGCGTCACCGAGGTTTCAGGTGGAACACTTTTCAAGCCACTTGGGTCCTGCTGTTTTTTGTACCCATCTGCCCTCTCTTTTGGAAGTCATGGCTTTCTTGACTGCCCTCGGCTCTAACACAAGGGCCCTTTCCTTGGAGGCTTTGTTCTGTATGGCAGAAGCCCCTCACACCCTTTTTCCAACAGGCAGACAATGCCAGGGGCATGGGGTGGGATGAGGGGGAGGGGTCAGGCCAGGAGGGAGGAGGGGGCTTTGGGTTGGGGGCACAATTGGACAATGGGGCAGGGTCTGTTCTGCACCACTCTCAGCTCTTGCCCACGCGCCGGATTTGTAACCGTTCTTACACCAGCACAAGAATGTCGGTACCAGGCACCAGCGAGAAAATAAAAAGGTTTGGATAGACTGCTTTCCCGACCACTGCCTCTGCTTTTCCTGCCTCGTGTGCTTCTCCGGGGCCTGCGTCTCCTTTTAGGATTGCTCAGGTAGGCACCAAGCCGGTCCTGGCCCCAACCCTTCCAGGCAACCCAAAGGGATGGGGGTGGCCTGCGTGTAAGGAAACCACGTCTTGAAGAGATTGCAAAGCATCATCGCCTGGGCTTCGTCTTCCTGATTCCATCTGAAGATCTTTTTTGAAATCTTGTCGGATTTATCTGACCCATATATTTCTGCTTGATCAAAGCCTGCAGACAATATTGCGCCAGCTGGGGTGCTGTGTTTTTGGGTACATACCTTCGGAGGTGTGCATGTGGGCACAGTGGCCACGGTGGTGGTGGTGGTGGGGCTGTGAGTCCCTTTAACTCCCCGGGCCTTGGCGTCCTTGATTCGTGCCCAGAGCACAAAGCAGGTACCAGAATAAAAACAACTGAAACCGTTCCTTGTGAAAGGTACTTAGGACCCCTAATTTAGCCGATTTCCTCCAGCCCTCTTCAGTCCTGCACAGGCAGCCTTATCTGCTGTACCACACTGCCTTTTCGCCTTATATGACTTTTGGGGCTAATTTCAAAAGCACCCCACAAAGAATCAGTTTGAAAGAGGCTCCTTCCGTAACATCCACAAAGGCGGCAAGAACGCTGGGGATGCAAAATGCAGCCGAAAAATCAGACGCTTCATGACAAACACAGGCTGGGGGGTAGGGGAAACCTAGGTGTGGCAAAAGAGGCCCCTTGCTGGGGCAGACACCAGGTTGAGGGGGATCTGGTTTGAGTTACGGCTCACCCCACTGAATGACTCCAGGGGCGGTCTGTTTTCAGGCGCCTTGTGCAAACCATCTGCTGGAGTCTGTGAAGATTCTCAGGGCCTTTTTACACGACCCCTAAGATCCGCTGGCAACTTAAATTCGGACCAGAGATCTTAGGGGTTTGTCGCTCTTCCTGTGTCCCCCTCCCCCTCCGCACTTCCTGGCTGCGTGAGGGAAGGGAGAAAAAGAGAAAGAAAAGCATGCTGCTCACCTCGTTCTGCCTCTTGTCTCTGTAAAAGTAGCTCTTAAAGGGGCGGGAACCAAAAAACAACAAACAGAAGCAAGGAGAGCCCCGCACTCACTATCGTTACACCGGATCAAATAATTTTCACCTCCAAAGAGCAGGTACCTGAAAGCTGCGCTGGGACGCGCTAAAGTGGGCAGGGTCGCACTTAATTTCCTGTTAACTCCAGAGCTGGTGGGGAAACATTTTTAAGCTCCGGAGCTGGGAGCCATTTGCCCCGGAGTTTAGGGGTCGTGTATAAACGCCCTCAGTCATCCAGGTGAGTTTATCTGGAAGTTGAGTCATGGCTACTGGACTTCTTTTTTGAGAGATAGAAACGTTTCGCTGTTCATCCAAACAGCTTCATCGGTCTGAGGAAGCTGTTTGGATGAACAGCGAAACGTTTCTATCTCTCAAAAAAGAAGTCCAGTAGCCATGACTCGACTTCCAGACATCTGCGGGAGTCTTGAAATAAGTGTAAGAGCCTTTCTTCCTGGAAGCAAAAAGAAGGAAAGGCAGAGAGAGAGAGATCTGGCCTCCTAACACCCGACTCGGTGCCTGGGGCGCAGCTCAATTCATGCCCTGCAGGCAAAGCCTCTGAAGGAAATACCCCAAGGAGGGGGGTAACCTGGAAAGGTAGCCAATCCACCGCCCTGCTGCTGTGGAAGGCCTGTGCATCGCAATCCCCTGAAAGCAACAGGAACACACGTGACAGGGATGGGGTTTTTTAAAATATATATTTTATACACAATCAATGAGGGTATCTTTTTTTTTTAAGAGGGGAGTGGGTCATATTTCCCAGCATGCCCTGCTCCCGAGCCCGATGGGACACTTGCTTCTCCGCCCTTTACACCAGACCTTTCTGCAAAGGGCTTCATCCTGTTCCCCTTGCCTGTGGAGCAGAGCTGTGGGAGATCAAGACCCACAGAGACCCAGTTCTTAGGATGGGGCAAGAAGGGGGGGGTGCGTGGTCCAAAGGGCAAGTGGATCTGAAGCCACTGAAGAGCACTGGACAGCCGGGGTCACCCAATGGCTGCGGACTTGCGATCTTGTGAAGCGTGGAAATCCAAAGAAGGAGCCGCAGGAATCATCATCTGGTAGAAGCACAGCTGGATCCAACTCCCGCTCCTCTAGACCTAGCCTGAATCCCTCCTGGCCTCAAATCTGTCCATTTATCTTCTGCATACAGATTTGTACATATGCTCATGGGGTTTTTAAAAAACGAAAACCAAATTCTGCAACGGGAGCTTGCAACTGGTAGGACTTGCACCTCTCATGCGTGATTCCCCCAACATTCTCCTTTCTTTTGTAAAATCACAGTTGTCAAAAAAAACGCCGATGCTCCCTATGTGAGCCAATGCACAGCTGGCCTCTTAAGACAGACAGACAGCAGCACAAATGTGTTCACGTGCGTAGGGGCAACAATGAGGACTAGAAACA
Organism: Phrynocephalus guinanensis; assembly: GCA_037367245.1. Lineage (NCBI taxonomy): Eukaryota > Metazoa > Chordata > Lepidosauria > Squamata > Agamidae > Phrynocephalus > Phrynocephalus guinanensis. The sequence continues at coordinate 5,525,329 of CM074752.1, forward strand.
CGTGCCCCCCCCCCTTTGCCAAGGTCAACATTGGCAATCCACACCCCAGGCTTCAGCATCCTACCCTCCGGCAGCCCGCCCCCACCCCCTGCAGTCCTGCTTGATGAATCATTTCCCAACGCCTGCCCTCCTTCGTGACCCACTTGGATCCAGAGGTTTTCCAGAATCTCCAGTTCTCTAGAGCTCTTGGCCTGCGATCCCCTTGGCCTCGGGTACAGGGTCCTTCTTGGCTTCCTCGGAGGCAGCTCGGGGCTTGGCCGGGGCACGCTGGAACTCCTCCGGGACGGGTGCGTCGGCGGTCTCCTTCCGGTAAAACCCCAGCTCCACGACTAGGCGGTTGATTTCTTCCCTGGTCATGTCACTGAGCGGAATCCTCTGCAAGAGGAAGGGCAGGTTAGGGGCGCTGGTGCCATCCGGGCACGCTGGGACCCACTGCCTGCCATCCCCGCCCTTACGCTGTGCCGTGGGCTCACTTTTCCAGCCTCCTGGCACCAGCTCTTGACCCACAGTGGCTGAAAATACGGGGACGAATCCCCAAAGATGACAACTCTCCCCTGTGGATGATGGAAAGTGTAGTCTCACGCATCAGCCTGGTGAGGGATGCAACAGGCCGGACAACAAGCAGAGAGGTAGCTCCGGAGGCAACAAAAACAGCACCACCCACCTTCAAAAAGACTAACTGGGCCTATTGCCTGGGCTGTCAAGGTATGCAAGTCTCAACACTAAACCTGGAGGGAGGGGGGAACCTCAAGGACCTATTGGAGAGAAATGGGAGTTGAGTAGAAGCCTTGCTGGCCGGCCCCAAAAGGAAAGGCCCACACTGCAAGACTGGTTTACGAGTCCCGTTGAGTCTCCTCAGAACCAGTCACAAAATGGGATCCCCAGAACACTGAACCCCCCTTTTGCTGGGTTGCGCCCACTGCAAGGGTTAAGAATTCACTCTCACCTCCAGCTCTCTGTACCCAGAGCTGAGCAGCACCAGTTCAGGATCGGCCCCGGCCAGATGTTTCATGACGAGGTTGTGACTTAGAGAGAGAGAGAGAGAGTTAAGGAGGCCAACGTGGAGAGGCAGGATGGGACCTCTGAGGGCACCGTTGGGCCCCCAGACATTGTTCATTTAAGACTCCCGGAAGGTGGTTGCCACCAACTGTACTGGCTGGGGCTTCTGGGTGTTGTAGTCCAAGAACATCTGGGGACCCAAGGTTAGGACCCACAGATCTCCACTGCACACCTTTTACTGGTCCCAGACAGTCAGGTCACTGGATTAAATCCAGATCAAATTAGGGGGCTCCTTTAAGTTGTCTTCTAAAAATGCTCGGAGGTGACCAACAGAAAATGCTCGCAGCTGGACGGGTTGTCATTTTTGGAGGCCACATCTGGCTGACCCCCCCTCCCCCAGCCTGGTATTTCCCTGCGTGTCTTGGGCAGGTTGAACCACATTCCCCTCATCTCTCGTTCTACATACACACTGCACACTCTCATCTGACCCTCGGCTGCTTCAATCAACTCCAGAAAATCCCCCCCTGACCCCGAAGTTTTGCCTACAGCCAGAATGTTGGGGTTATAGAGCTCAGCGTCATAACTGGCCTTCCATTACTTGGCAATTCTGGCAGATGTTGTCTAAGAAAAGCAACTTTCATGAGGATGATGATGATGATACTGATGGTTAGCTATCGGGTCGAGTCTAACTTATAGCAACCCTTTTCTGGGTTTTTCCGGGTAGAGAATACTCAGGCTATATCCTCCTCTCGGAGGTTGCCCTGAGACTGTGCAGCTTGCCCAAGGCCACCCAGGCTGGCTCTTCTCCAAGGAGACACAGGGGGAATCAAGCTCCCCACATGGTCTCTGCAGCTGTCGAGTCGTCCTTTCAAGATTTCCCAGATAGAGAATACTCCTAAGTGGTACAGTCCTTTCTTCTGGAGGAACCCTGGGACTGTGCAGCTTACCCAGGGCCACCCAGGCTGGCTCTTCTCCCCGGAGGCCCATCAGGGAATCAAACTCCCAATCTGTAGCTCTAGTACCAGAGACTGAAGCCACAGACCTCTCTAGGCAGACAGCCACCTTTCCTAAGCTCTGGTCTCGTCCAAACATGTCACAGGGAGATGTGGATCTATGCAGTCATGTAAAAATGCAGACTTCTCTCCTGCTCTCCTTCATGGGAAGGAGATGGCCACCTCTAGGACTGGGCCATGGGTCCTGCTTCCTCTCTCACACTGCAGTGCTTAGGAACTACATAGCCCATGAGAAGGATACTAAAGAGGAAGGTCTTCTGTGATAAAGGCCTTCACCTGGAAGAGAAAGAAAAACAAAAATCGCACATTGTGGAGGTCCATTGCACATAAAGCAAAAGCAAAGTGGTCTGCTTATATTTTGCCCCATACAACTTCAAGTGGTGTGTGGTGGCTCAGCGGACTAAGGGCCTGAAACTGTTGACTGCAAAGTTGGCAGCTGGGTGGTTCGAATCCCGGGTGCCACGCAGCGGAGCGAGCTCCCACTGATAACCCCAGCTCCTGCCAACCTAGCAGTTCGAAAGCATCTCAATGCAAGTAGATAAATAGGTACTGCTGTAAAAAGCAGGAAGGTAAAACAGTGTTTCCGTGCAGCCATGCCGGCCATGTGGCCACGGACTTGCACGACACTGGCTCTTCAGCTTGAATACGGAGATGAGCACCGGCCCTAGAGCTGGACACGACTAGCATGCATGTGTGGGGGGAACCTTTACCTTTACCTTTTTACAACTTCAAGTAGTTTCTTGGCGGTTTACGGTTTTTAATTACAGTATGCAGGTTACACATTGCTGCCCCCCCCCCCCGCAGCAAGCTGGGTACTCATTTTACTGACCTCGGAAGGATGGAAGGCTGAGTCAACCTTGAGCCTGCTACCCGGGATTAAACCCCAGGTCGTGAGCACAGTTTTAGTTGCAGGACAGGCATTTAACCACTGCACCATGAGGTTCCTTAAATGCCAGCTTCATTTATTTGTTTAATGCAGGTATCTTCACACCACACTTTCTGCAGTAGCTCAAGGACACATTAGTAGCTGAATCCTAAACAATGCTGGGAGGCTTACTCTGGTGCAAGTCTCAGGTTTATTCCCTGTCCTTCAAGGGCAGGGCTAAATAAAATTAAACCACCCCTGTGGGATATGCATGGTCTGAATTTTGTCACTGACCCCCACCCCCCACACCATACACACTGGGGATTGGATTCCACCCGTGGATACTGACAATTGTGGATAATGGTGAACATTATATATTTTTAATATGTGAGTAGAATTTAATGTAAATAAATTGATACTTTGTTAATTTTTATAATAAATGTATTTTCCTGTTCTTAAAAAATGCAGGTAGATAAGTAGCTACCAATTGAGTGGTAAGGTAAGAGCGTTCTATGTTCTTGCACTTTTAGTCATGCCAGCTACATGACCAAGGAAATATGTCTGTGGACCAAACATATTTGGCTGACAAATAGAGATGAGCCCTTCGAGTCAGTAATGGCTGAATTTAACTCTCGGGGAGAACCTTTACTTTTACCAAAGTTTTCAGGGCAATCCAAATGGGTCTTTTTAGTTCTGCAAAACCCTTTCGTTCTGCAAAACCCTCCAAACAGGCTGACATTACCGTTATTATTTTGCAGCCTGGGATGGCAATAAGGAGGATCAGATTGTAGAACAGGTAAGGCACTTCCATGTTGGCACACCTGTATGATCTCTTTCACAGCGGGAAATGCTACAGGTGGTGGCCAACGCTCTCCCTTTTCATTCAAAGGGCAAGCTGGTTCAAGATGGGTTGGAAGAACCATAAAGAGGGAGGAGTTCCGGGCCCCATCATCCACTGTGAGCCCCACCTGGGCAGCAGTTTGAGCGGCAGGCACATGGGCCACCTGGTCATCCGCATCCCCGCTCGGGTGAGTGGCACTGCAATTCCGTTTTAAATTGTCGCAAAACGACAACTTGTCTAAGTTTGCATCTCACTCCTGTCAATCAGCAGATATGATTTCTCTACAAAATCCTCCTTGATCCTCATTTTTGAAAAAAGGAGCAGAAACTTCAGGCCTACCTCTTTGAGGCGGTTCAGCCGTCATCCTCCACAGCTCTGGAGGGGAGGGGAGGAGAAAACAAAGGACACACACACACACACACACACACACACAGAGAGAGAGAGAGAGAGAGAGAGAGAGAGAGAGAGAGAGAGAGAGAGAGAGAGAGATTTATAAAATGGTGCTGGTGTTGAGACACTTATAACCACCTTCCTGTCACCAGCAGAAACATTTTCCAAGATGCCACCAGCTGTTGAGTTTAGACCTTTTGCAGTGCACTGTCTCTCAACTTTTCTTCTGATAGACTGCTTCTGGCCATGGAGGTACAGAATTCTGTGCAGCCTCTTACAATGGGGATCAAGCAGCTAATACTCTTAAGTGCAGGCACACTCCTGATGGGAACACCCTTCCAAAGGGGAAAACCTTCTCCTGGGACCAAAACCGGCACCACCCAGCCTCAGGAGGGAGTGGACAACGGCCAGCCTGCAGGGGCCGGATTATGGCAACCCTAGGCTGGAAGCAGATCAATGTCCTTGGGAAGAAATAATGCTACATCACACAAACAGAAATGTGTCAATTTCTTTTTAAAGGGGCATTTGAAGAAAAGGCCTCTGGAGAATTTATGCAAACCAAGCCAGGTAGCATTTAATTGAATTTTAGTGAGTTCTGTGTGTCTGTCTGTCTGTCTGGTTTAAATATTTCTACCTTGCCTTTCTCCTCAAAAGGATCTGAGGTGACTCACATCATCCAAAACAGTCTTTAAAGCTACAAACAGGAAGTATAGAATATTTTAAAAAGACTTAAACAAGCATTATCCTTAAAAGGTAACTAAGAACAACATTAAGACACATTTTAAACTGTTTTTAACCTGCCTTTCCCCATTAAAGGACCCAAGGTGGTTTACATAATTAAAAGGGCAATATTGGAAAGCTAAAGCAGGAAATATACAAACATTTTAAAATAATTAAACAAATATCTTATTAAGAATGGTAAACAAAAGCACTACTAAAAACACATTTGAGAGGAACAGATTTTGTTCAGTATAGGGTTTGCAGATTAGACGGAAGGCCCGTTCCAGCTCAACAGCAGCACTGCTGAAATTCACCGTGTTTTTAAAGCTGTGTCTAATTGGCTTTGTAGGTGACACAGAAGCACCTGCTAATATTACTAAATTAGCTCCTGCCCCAACAATGCCAGATGATCCTCATCAACAACAGCAGAAATTGCAAAGTGGGAAGGGACCGTGGATCATCCAGACCAGCCCCTACCAAGGAAGCACCCTGGGGGAATCGAACTACCAACCGCTGCCTCCACAGCCAGATGCCTAAACCTCTGAGCTATCCAGCAGCACTCCTTTGGAACTCCAACCACTCTGCTTGCTGCCCCCCCCGCCCCCAATGTGAAACAGACACTCCACCAACCTATAACCAACACCTCCTCCCCCCCCCCACACACACACACCTGCCTCAGCCAACCAAGCCCTCCCCAGAAGCCGCCAAGCAGCCCCCATCTTGTCCCGGAATAGCTCTCTGCAAACGGGCCCTTGCAGGTAGACTGCCTCTAACGCGGAGGCTCCTCTGAGCCGGGGGACTTTTAATGGCGGTTTCCAGGTTTGACGGAGGCGGAGGTGGTTATTGGAAGTTACAGTTGCTTTCTTTTTCTTTTTCTTTTTTTGTTTAAAAGTAACTTTTCCAAGATCTCTCTGTCTGCAGGCTCTCCGTACATGAGGTCGGCGGCCGATCTTTCCTTGCAGAGCTGGGACGAACCCCCCCCTTCTACTCCCGACACACGTGGCTTTTCCATGCTTGGTCAAACCCGCCCCCCCCCCACTTGCCTTTCTCCCTCCTCCCGCCTGGCTCCCCCTCCCCATTGCTCCGGGGGGGGGGCACAGCAACGGAGGGACCAACAACAACACCCCCCCCCCGATGCCCCTTGTTTTTACTGCTCCTCCCGCCAGTGGTCCGTGGCGCTCTGCCCATGCTCGCAGGCACCGCCGGCATCCGCGCCAGACGCAGTTCACCCCCCACCCCAAAGGAACGCCAGGGCAAACCGTTACCCCTCCCCTTTCCCGAGCCCCCCCCCCCGAAGCTGCTGTTGGCCGCCCTCCCAAGAGGGAGCCCCCGAAGCGCCCCCGGAAGCCGGCGGGCCACTCACCTCCACCTTTCCCCGGGCCAGCCCTTCCAGGCGGCGCCAGTCGATCTCGAAGGCGCGCACCGGCCCCGGGCATCCCCCCAGCAGCAGCATCAGCATCAGCAGCATCAGGAGCAGCAACAGGCGCAGCGGCCCAGGGGGAGCCCCAGGCAGCGCCCGAGGGAGTAGCCCGACCATGGCGCCCCGCGCTCCGGCGCACAATGGACGCCGCGCAGCAGCAGCAGCAGATGCAGATGCAGCCAGCGGTGCGGCGGCTGCCACGTCAGACACCGGGCGGAGGCGGAGGCGGCCCCGGCCCTGCCCGCCCATCCATCCATCTGCTGGCTGCCTCCCTCCTGGCGCCAGATGGGGAGAAAGGCGCGGTGGGGACGTGGCCGCGGAAGAAGGCCCGCCGACTGGGCTGCATCTCTTATTTGTACACGACCCCTAAACTCCGCAGCAAATGGCTGCCAGCTCCGGAGCTTACAATTGTTTCCCCGCCAGCTCCGGAGTTTGCAGGAAATTAAGTGCGACCACGCCCACCTAAGCGCGTCCCAGTGCACTTTTCTTGTACCTGCTCTAAGGAGGGTGAAAATCCCCAGGTCGTGCGGGGCTCTCCTCGCTTCTGTGGTGTTTTTTTTTGCCTCCCGCCCCTTTAAGAGAAGGGGCGGGAGGCAAAAAAACAAACAAACAAACAAACAAACAGAAGAGAAGGAATCAGGACATCTATGGGGCTCCGGGCAGCTTCAGAGGTGAGCCTGCAATTTTTCCTCTCTTTTTTCCTCCCTCCCCTCACGCAGACAGGAGCAAGGAAGTGCGGAGGGGTGGGGATGCAGAAAGAGCAAGAACCCCCAAGATCCCTGGTCCGAATTTAAGTGGCCAGCAGATCTTAGGGGTCGTGTGAAAAGGCCCTTAGCAAGGTGCTGCTGGTGATGGGGGAAATCTTTGGCAGCCGGACTCCAACTCCCATTGTCCACTCCGCCCCCTTTGGGGGCACCGGTTCCCAGCATCCACCGCTGGGCGTGGGCGCCTCTCGCAGGCAGGGCGCAGCCCCTAGGCTAGGGCGACGGATTTGAGAGGATAGGTCGGAGCTCACTACAGACACCGGAGAGTTTGGGGTGGTGGTGGTGGTGGGGATAATCTATTTCCTAAATCTTTTTGTGTGTATTTTAAGTGAGAAGGCTTAATGCTGTTTAATTAGTTTGAAATGCATGTTGATACAATTTAAGATGGTTTTATCAGAATTGTTGCCCACTGTTATTCTCTTGTGAACCCCTCCCCCCCAGCAGCTCATAGTCAGATGGGCAGTGTACAAATTCAGTCAAACAATCAAACAAACAAACATTTTTCCCTTCCTCTTCTTTTCTCAGAATCTTCCCCCAGCCAAGCCTTGTGAAGTGTAGAACAAACGAAGCCCAGGGAAGGATCCTAGGACCATCCCAAGACATGGGGCTGCCTGAGCCACGGATCTCCCCTCCCCCTCTTGATTCTCCGTGCAGGCAGGATCCAATCGATGACACTCACATTGTGACCTATAAAACCTTGATGACATCTTTTTGAGTCTCTCTGGTGGCCCATCACCACTAAGGTTTATCCAATGGTGGGAGAGGAATCAGTGTAAAACCACCACGCTTGGGCCAGGCCCGTCACAATTCAACAGGGTTCTGCAGAAAAGAGTGCCCGTTCGTGCAAGCGTGTCGCACCTGGGCAGGGAGATCCAGGCTGACAAAAGGTCTGCGAAACGCTGGCCTCACCACCAGGAAAGAGATGACTCCCTTGGGATCCATCCCATAATAGCACACACACATTCTTGCTTTGCCCCCTCCCTCCCCCCCCCCAACACATGGCAAAGTTTGATCCACGACTGACATTGGCTAAGCCTCGCTAAGGCATCCCCCAATTATTCACACTTGGGTCTTGCACTGAAAATGCTAGCAAGATTTCAGAGGGATGGCCTAAGGCCGGGAAGGAGAGCAAAGTGGGTTTCTTTCTTTCTTAGAGCCTTTTCACACGACCCCTAAGATCCGCTGGCCACTTAAATTCGGACCAGAGATCTTGGGGGTTTGTCGCTGTTTCTGTGTTCCCACCCCCTCCGCACTCCTGGCTGCTGGCTGCCTGAGAGGAGGGAGAAAAAAAGAAAGAAAAGAATGCCGCTCACCTCTGTTCTGTCATCCCGGCACTGCATTCAGATCTCTTAAAGGGGCGGGGGCAAAAAACAAACAAATAGAAGCCTGGAGAGCCCGGCACTCTCTATGTTAGATCCGCATCAGGGATTTTTCACCCCCGGAGAGCAGGTATCTGAAAAGTGTGCTGGGACACACTTAGGTTGGCATGGTCGCACTTAATTTACTGTAAACTCCGGAGCTGGTGGGGAAACAATTTTAAGCTCCGGAGCTGGGAGCCATTTGCTGTGGAGTTTAGGGATCATGTGAAAAGGCTCTCAATGATGGGAAGAGACGACGGAGATCAAGCAGAAGCAAGCCTCCACGCCGGTCCCTGTTACTGCCATCACATGAGAGGTGGTTTTTCAAGCTCCAACATGGCAGGGAGGAATCTCCAAAACCCTGCCCGTCCCTCACTGGGGGGGGGGGGATAGCTGCATATTCGCCTCCTGATTCTCACCTCTATCCTCATGTGGAAAAAAACAACAGTGAATGCTCAGAGGACTCTGGATAGGATGATGACAACAATCACCCCCCATCAGGGGTTTCTAATAATCAATCATGTTTTTGACGTAGGGTGACCCCCTTCTTCTAGGGGGTGGCCAGGAATTCCACAGTGGGGAATCAAACTCCCAGCTGACATTTTAAACCAGTGCGCTATCCAGACAGCTACCATCATAAGAGGAGTGTCCAAAATTTGGGAAGGAAAGGATTCCCCCTGTTTGGCCTGCAGACCATTTCTACAAGTAGAATATGCATTTGGATGTTGTGGTTGATTGATTGATTGATTGATTGATTGATATACCACCACATTTAATTTAGAAAACAACTCCAGGCATAATTTTATTTTATTCTGGAGCATAGAATTATCTACAAGTTTGCCAGGCTAGAGGTGAGGGTGGCCAGGGATGCAGATGGGTAAATGTTAGGGAAATTTTTTTACAAGGCTGTTAGATTGTAGGAAAGATCCTTTGGGATGATGGCTGACTTCGGGTAGCCGCCTGCCAGGCACACTTCAAGTGCAGGTTTTCCTGCTTAGATAGTCTTAGAACTGCAGAGCTAGAAAGGACGCTGTGCATTATGGAGCCTACCCCCTGTCACGGAGGCACCAGCTCTGGAGCCAGGTATCTAAACCACTGAGCTATCCTTCTGAAGAGATCTGTCTGGCTCCAAAATTGTTATGATTCTGCAATCAAACCTGGTCTTGAAAACTGTCAGGTGTTTTTTTGGGTTCTAACACCACAATAATGTGGTGTAATACTTAGAGCAGGGGTGTCCAAACTTCAGCCCTCCAGATGTTTTGGACCACAACTCCCACGGTCCTTTGTCATTGGCAATACAGGCTTGGAATCCTGGGAGTTGTCGTCCAAAACATCTTGGGGGGGGGGGCAAAATTTAGACACACCTGGCTTAGAGTGATGGGCTAGGACCCTTGAGAACAGGGTTCGCATCCCTACCTGACCATAAAAGCTCACTGGCTTATGTGGAACTGATCAATGGGCTGTTTTCACACGACCACTAAAATCCGCAGCAAACTTTGATCCAGATCTCCCCCCCCCCCGATGTTGTGGATTGGATGTTCCCATGGTCGCATTTTGAAAATCCGCAACCACAACTGAGAACCGCAGCAAAACATAACGGTTTTAGTGCAGATTTTCCGTGTTCGCATGGACTCAAGTAATGGTTTAAAATTCGTATTGGAACAGCGACAAGGATTTTACCATCTTGAGACCAGGCACTTGTAAAATACGCTGGGTCATCCTTAAGTGGGCGTGGTTGCACCTTTGTTTTAAAAAAAAGTCTGCTGCTCTTGGGAAAACGTTATGATCCGCATCTGCGAGCACTTCGCAGCGGATTTTAGTGGTCATGTTGAAGGCTCCTGCAGCACAGGGGTGAAACAGGGGTATTGCAACTACAACTGTGCTCATCACCTTGGGTTCAGTTCCAGAGAAGCTGGCTCAAGGTTCACTCAGCATTCCACCCTTCTGAGGCTGGTAAAATGAGGACCTAACTTGCTGGGGAGGGGGGGGGCAATGCGTAGCTTGCATATTTACTTGTAATTTTTGTAAACTGCCCAGAGAGTGCTTTAAGTGCCACGGGGTGGCATATAAGCAGCACGCTTTGCTTTGCAGGGTTGCTCTATGTCGGTTTGGACTTGATGTCACACACCGACAAGAACACAACACAATGAGAACAAGGCTACTGAAGTGGCCCTTGGGTCCAGAAAAGACTGACGGAGAGCTGAGTTAGAATCCCCCATTGCTCTATGGTGGATGACAGTGGGAATCTACATCTGGAAAATTTTGCACAGCTGGAAAACCCCAGTAAGCAAGGTGAGACTCCATGGAATATGAGAACAATGATGCCACAATATACTCACTGAACTTTAAGGAAGGATCATCTCTCTCCCCCCACCAAGGAAGCTTTGCTCCAGGCTTGTTTCCTTAAACTCCGGGGATTTGCCTGGTGCAGCTGGCTACTCAAATAAGACCCACGTGCCAGTGTGATTATAGCTCTCGTCCTTTTGCCGCCTTTCAAAAGAGCTGGAGGGCTTGTGATTATTCCCCCCCCTCCCCGTTCTAATGAAAAGAACCCAAGGCAGAGCTAGAGGTAGGCTGGTCCCCTGGAGGGCTTTTTGCTTTTCCATAACACTGATTTTTAAAAGCAACAACAACAGGGGCTGATTTTCCATTATTGCCTTCTGCAAAATTCAGGTGCCTATGCACATGAAGCAGACCAGGATGATAGAGCATCAGAAGCTACTTGAGCTTAGATCTTTAATCCATTAAAGGCTGTCAAGTCACACCTTTTAAGGGTTTCCCAAATAGAGGATGTTCAGAAGGGGTTTCCCATTCCCTTCTGCTGGGGTTGCCCAGGGACAGTGCAGCTTGCCCAAGGCCACCCAGGCTGGCTCTTCTCTTGGGAAGCATCATGGGGATTTGAACACCCACTAAAACCACGGAGCTATTCAGAAAAGGCAGCGTGTGCAACCTTTGCCAAGCGGCACAGTCCCAGGCCGCCCCAGAAGAAGAGAATGGCAAACCACTTGTGAGTATTCTGTACCTGGAAAGCCCTGTGGGGAGGGGGAGGGAAATCAGAATTTTTGACAGCAGATGGCAGTTCTTCAAGCATCCATTATCCTTGGAGTTTTACTGTCAGACCTTTGAGAGGGAGGCTTGTGGCTTCCTCTCTCTCTCTCTCTCTCTCTCTCTCTCTCTCTCTCTCTCTCTCTCTCTCTCTCTCTCTCTCTCTCTCTCTCTCTCTCTCTCTCTTTCTTTCTTTCTCTCTCTCTCTCTCTCTCTCTCTCTCTCTCTCTCTCTTTCTTTCTCTCTCTCTCTCTCTCTCTCTTTCTCTCTCTCTCTCTGTCTCTTTCTTTCTCTCTCTCTCTCTCTCTCTCTCTCTCTCTCTCTCTCTCTCTCTTTCTCTCTCTCTTTCTCTCTCTCTTTCTTTCTGTCTGTCTGTCTGTCTGTCTGTCTCTCTCTCTCTCTCTCTCTCTCTCTCTCTCTTTCTCTCCAGGTGTTCCGGCTCAGCCCCCATTGAGAGAGAATGCTAAACTACTAATAATAACGCAGCAGCGGATCATCAACACGCACCGACTCCTGGCTTGGCAGCGGAGAAAGGATGAGTCACGGCCAAGTGTGGGGGGATATGTAGGAAAGCAGGCGAAGCACCCGTGAATCAGATGGGCTTTGGGGAAGGCGCCTGCCGAACGCTCTTCCCACTGAGCTTGGCCACCAGAGGGTGTCCCCACAGGGGGTGCTGTCACTCCCCTGAGTCACGACGTGCAAGTTGTACCTCTTGAACGGCGTGGTCTTTCCGTGTAGATTATACCCCGCAGGAGAGGGCGAAGCACAAAGGACGGGTTTTATGCAACCAGCAAAGCAAGGGGGAGACTTTTCCTAGCATCGTATCACATTCACCTTTCTGCTCCCCTAAAAAAAACCCTCCATCCCGGGAGAAAATGAGCACATCAGAGAGAAGAGGGTAGAGGTGTGTTTCCCTTCAGTGTTACATTTTCTTGGGCAATAATGGGACAGAACTGGGAATAATGGGATCAAAATCAGATATTGCATAGAATCCTAGAACAATGAAGTTTAAAGGGTCCCGTAAGGTCATCAAGTCCAGCCTCCTGCTCAAGGCAGGAATCCAGTTCAAAGCGGATCTGAACAATGGTTGCCCAGTCTTCTCTTGAAGGCTTCTGTTGAGTCTGCAGCAGACTATTCCTGCTGTATGCTGCTGGGCCTCAGAATTATTCCCAATGAAGAGTCCAGCAGGAGAGAGATCCAGGAAAAAATACTGATTTTATTGAGCTCAATAAAAGACTGCAGGCAAACACCCCAACCAGGATAGTGCAGAGATGTTCGGCCCCCAAGGACAAAGAAGAGACACATTTTAATTCTTCCCTCTTCCCTCCCTCCAAGGTGTCCAATTTTATAATTCTATGTTTTTTTATTTCTATTGTGACTCATCACTTCCAGTATTGGAGCACTCGCTGCCACTCAAGGTCAGGGGTTCCGTTCTTGTACTGCTCTAACAGTTAAGAAGTTTCTCCCGAGATTCAGCTGAAATCTGTCTCCCTGTTGCTTGAGCCTATGGTTGTGCATCCTGCACTCTGGGATGATGGAGGACAAATCCTGCCCCTCCTTTCTGGGCAGCTACTCCAGCATTTGCAGAGTGCTCTCCTAGCTCCCTCGGTGTCACAGGGTATAGACCGTGCCCAGTATATAAAAAGTACACCCCACCCACCCCCAAAAAGGGGAGAAATTAGTTCCTTCAAAATGAGGAGCTGGATGACAGGTTTGTGAATAAGAAGAGCCTTGCTGGATTAGGCCAAAGGCCCATCTAGTCCAGCTTCCTGTATCTCACAGTGGCCCCACCAGATGCATCGGGGAGCACATGAGACTAGGTATCTGTCTCCTGATACCCCAGTTTTAAATGGGGTACCCCAGTTTTAAGCCTGGAGTTTACACATCTCCGTCATGGTTTGTCACCCGTGATGGACTTTTCCTGCAGGAATCTGTCCAATCCCCTTTTGAAGGCATCCAGGCCAGGTGCCATCACCATCTCCTGGTGGCAGGGAGTTCCACAGACTAACAACACACAGGGTAAACATCCTGGGACAAGTGGGGCCACGATCCAGCCAAGTGTGGACTTTTTACAGAAGCAGAAGTGGTGACACTGAGGCTGTTCCACTTTGGACACATGACGAGGAGGCAAGAGAAAAAGGCCAGGAAAAGCTGGACGCAGCAGGGGGGGGGAAGGAAGACCCAATACGAGATGGACTGGCTCCCTGAAAGAAACCACAGGCTTTGGTCTGCAAGACCTGAGCAGGGCGGATGAGGTGAGGACTTTTTGGACGTCACTGGAAGGGATGGTACGTATTTCAACCAAGGACACATGAGTAGGAAACAACCCCAAAGCAGTGGAAAATTGCACTTCAGGAGGAGGAGGAGGAGGAGGAGGAGGAGGAGGAGCTGATCAGTTAAGAGACTCCGTGCTCCAAGAATCACTAATCCAGGCGGTGCTCAAACAGCCCACGAAGAATGAAACAAATGGGGTGAGTGGGTGGGCTGCACTCAGGATGCCAGAAGAGCACAGAAACCTCTAATTAGACCAATATTTTAAGGAGCTGCATTGTGGGGAAGAAAAGAGAAGTAAATAAAATGAAAACCAAAGAAAAACCTTTTTCAGAGTCAGTGAAAGAGAAAATGCCCAAATGGCTAATAGGCATTCACATGGCATGCACAGGGCCTCCTGATTCTGATGCCTGGGGGCAGGTCCGTTAATTTTTAACTTGGTTAACTGCCTGTGCTTCCCATCATGCAGCACAGCCTAATCGAGTTTGCATCTGAGAGCATGGATTGGCACGGGGAGTCCAAATGCCATGGCTCAACTTCTGAATGCAAATCAACTTCCGAATGCAAATCAATGGCATACAGGGCATCCTTGTGGATGTGCTGCTCCATCACACTATTTCTGACTTATAGGACAACCCTATGAAAGCACAAGCTCCAAAAGGTCTTGTCTTTACACCCCAGTTCGGTTCTTGTAGATTCAAGGCTGTGGGTTCCTTGAGGGAGTCTGTCCATCTCATATTGGGCTTTCCTCATTTCCTGCAGCCTTCCAGCTTTCCCAGCAGGCTGCCATTTCCCCAGAGAATCCTGCCTTCCCACGATGTGGAACATCCCACATCCTGCCCCCACCAAAGGGATGCAGACATCCTTTTTAGGTATCTCTAAGGGTGTGACAGCTGGCGTATCTTCCTCCACCATTTCCAGGGTGCGAAGTACATGGAGCAGATCATTGACAGGACAGAGAGTATGGACAGAGAGGGCAGACAATAAGGCACCTCCCGGAATCATCATGTGAAGCTCTTGCATCTTATTGATAAGAAGCGTCCCTTGGGTCGAAGGAGGGCAGACCACAAGCTTCCTTTCCATCTTTGCCTTTGGATTGCAGCTGAAGAGTGTTGGGTTACAATCAGAGATTGCTGAGATACCAGGATGGCAGGGGAACCTCAGAAGGATTTTTTCCCTCAGCTCTCGGGAGCTTTGAAACCTGCTTTCTGGAAGCCATTTGTTCCTGTTGTTTGGATGAAATGTAAACCACAATTGCAGGATGCTGAGAAACACAAACGGTTGTCGTCATAACACCAGAAATAAAAACATGTGTTGCAATGTTTCTTCTTCATTTCCTGTTGTTTCCCCACAGCCTTTTTAGGAAACAAAAATCTGAGGTTTGAAAGAGGATGCTGTAAAGCCCCCAAATCAGAGGATTCATTTAAAACACTCAGATCCTGAAGTTGGGAGTTTGATTCCCACATTCTGCTTCCAGGGAGGATAGCCAGCCTGGGTGGCCCAGGGCAAGCTGCACAGTCCCAGGTCACCCCCAGAAGAAGGGAAGGATTGAACCCCCTTTGAGCATGCATTACCTGGAAAACCTAGGAAAGGGTCTCTGTAATAAGTCAGAAATGACTTGACGGCAGATAATTTGACAGAAGCCATTTGAGAGAAAAAGGAAAAACCCCAAAGCCAATGGACAGACCATGGCACAGAAAAAGGGCCTTGCTCCATCAGAGGTGCAGTGCTCAGCATTATCAGAGCCATCACATAAGATGGAGGCAACTGGGGCTTTGACCCCGGGTGCTGAAACGGAGAGGGTGGGGGTGGGTGGGCTGGAAAGGCACGATCCTGCCGGGGTGGGTGGGTGGAGAGAGGTTGTTACTGGAAGGCAAGGGAGTGTGCATGGCCTCTCAGGCTGGCTCACCACCAGGACAATGGAGAAACAAACCCGGTAGACTTGTGGAGGAATTTGGTGGGCATTCCTTCCTTGGATCCCTCCTCAGTTATGCCAGTTACAAAGGGGCGCAGGGGATCGAGTGACGGGCGTGGACTTGGGAGGCTTGGGTTCAATTTGTTGTTCTGCCTCCTTGACAGTGGCTGGACTCCATGATCCATAAGGTCCCTTCCAGCCTTGCAAAGCTAAATATGGGCGTTTATACACAACCCCTAAGCTCCGCTGCAAATGACTGCAAGTTCCGGAGCTTAAAAATGTTTCCCCACCAGCTCCGGAGTTTGCAGACAATTAAGTGCGACCACGCCTACTTTAGCGCGACCCAGCGCACTTTTCTTGTACCTTCTCTTTGGAGGTGAAAAATCTTTGATGCGGTGTAACGATAGTGAGTGCAGGGCTGTCCTCGCTTCTGTTTGTTGTTTTTTTGGCTCCCGCCCCTTTAAGAGCTACTTTTACAGAGACGAGAGGCAGAACGAGGTGAGCGGCATGCTTTTCTTTCTCTTTTTCTCCCTCCCTCACGCAGCCAGCAACCAGGAAGTGCGGAGGGGGGTGGGGACATAGGAAGAGCGACGAACCCCTAAGATCTCTGGTCCGAATTTAAGTGGCCAGCGGATCTTAGGGGTCGTGTAAAAAGGCCCTAGGTTTATGTCTCCTATGGCTGCTTTCACACAACCACTAAAATCCGCTGGCAACTTAAATGCAGATTCCCCCCAACCAGCGATCATAGAATCCTAGAGTTGGAAGAGACCTCAAGGGCCATCCAGTCCAACCCCCTGCCATGCAGGAATCCCCATCACAGGACTCCCGACAGATGGCCATCCAGCCTCTGCTTAAAAACCTCCAAAGAAGGAGACTCTACCACCCTCCTTTGTGGCAGCATATTCCATTGCTGAACAGCTCTAACTGTCATGAAGTTCTTCCTAATGTTCAAATGGAATCTCTTCCTGTAGTTTGAAACCGTTGCCCCGAGTCCTAGTCTCTGAAGCCATGGAAAACAAACCTGCTCCCTCTTCAATATGACATCCTTTCAAATATTTATACATAGCAATCATATCCCCTTTCAGCCTTCTTTTTGTAAGGCTAAACAGTCCCAGCTCCCTAACCCGCTGCTCATAAGACATATGTTCCAGACCCTCGGTCATCTTGATCGCCCTCCTCTGGACCCATTCAAGATTGTCAACAACATCCTGTTTAAACTGAAGACTGCACAGCTGTACACGGTACTCCAGGTGGGGGGTCTCCTTCAGTCTGGGAAGCAGTGGTGGAAGGTGGTGCCCTTATATTTTAGTATCCTGGGCCACAGGCCTGCGGCTCCATCCTACTTGCAGGTCTGTGCCTCCTCTGTCCACGTACCCACCCCCTTCAATCTGCAACACCCCACTTGACTCACACGCAGGGTTTTATTTCAGGATCGGCCATGGGGCATGGGCATCCCCCACACCAGAAGGGGTTCATTGGGCTGCTTTTGGGGTGGCTGGCCAGGCCAGGGCACACCCACGGCTCCCTGCCCTCTGCCCCTCTCTGCCCCATGCAAAGAATCTGCCACGAGAAATGCTCACAATTGTCGCAGTTGTCAATTCGGAGGCTTTGGTGGAGGAATGATGTCCAACGGGGATTTGTTCGGGCCAGATTTTAACAGAATTGAACCAAAGAGTGCAGGAGAGCTTGCAAAAGGGAGATGGGATGGGTGAGCTGTTGTGTGATTTAACGCTCAAAGGCTGAACCGGCAGGAACAACCCTCCCCCCCACTTCCTCCTGTTCCTCTAAACGGTGACCTAGTTTGAGGTATAAACAACAGAAAGGAGGAGGGAGCCACTGAGAGGAGCAGCCCCGGCCCTGCCACTGGGCAGAGGAGGCAGCTGGTTCCAGGCATCCTGCAAGGGTGCTGTAGCATCTTTAATTTAGCCCTGTCCATACTTTTGCTTCCAAAGAGAAGTGCAGACTTTTCTGTTTCAGGACCCCAAATTTATTTATTTATTTATTTATTTATTTATTTATTTATTTATTTATTTATTTATATAGCTTGTATGCCGCCCACTGCCCAAGGTCTCTGGGTGGCTCACAATCAAAGTACACAATTTAAACAATTAAAACATCAAGCTGCAATAAAATTAAAACAATAAAACATTTAAATACAATAAATACAATATATTAAAACACTGCACTAAAATCGCCATCAGGACCCACAATGATCCGTTAAAAAGACTTCTTGAACAGGAATGTTTTTACCTGGCGCCGGAATGTCATCAATGTTGGCGCCAGGCGGGTCTCGCTTGGGAGGGCATTCCATAATCTGGGGGCAACTGCCGAAAAGGCCCTGTTCCTACAAGCCATCCCTTTCACCTCATTGAGGGCTCTTCCAGAAGGGCCCTCTGGCTAGATCTTAATTGCCGGGTAGGTTCATATGGAAGGAGACGGTCCTTCAGGTATCTAGGTACTAGTACATCTTAATTTCAGATGATGGCATACGATCACAGGATCAAAGCCCTGAGGCTTTTTGATGAGCAGAGATTGTGCAATCTCTGCACACATGCTCATGCATGCGCATGTGCACATGCAGATTCCTGAGAGCTGCAGTCCTCACAATTCTTAGGAGAAATCTGGTTGCACGGATCCCTGTTGGAAAGCAGCACATTGGAGGATAATTTCTTTTGAATCAAGAGCTGTGAACTTGACAGAAGTCCCGCTCCCAAATTCCTGAAATGGAATGATCCGGCGGCATGCATTTTGGACTCTCCTTATATGGGGGGCAATGGGGTTGTTTATGGGGGACTGTCTTCCAAGTGGATTCCCCACACCATTGCAGGGGGGGGGGGCTTGTCCTGTTTCCAAGCCAGGCATCAATCCCTGGAGAAACGTTATGGAACTGACTGAGGTCCTGGACCATGGGTGGCCTCTCTGAATGGCTAGAGTTTTCTGGGCAAAAGAGGAAGGCCTTTGCTCACAGCATGTTCCCCCCTGGAGATTTTGGAGTGATTCACTCCCTCTTCCCCCAACAAACAGATTCTCCTTACAACTTCAAAGTGATTTTATGGAGTTAGGGCAATTACCATGCTGGTGAGACCACGTGCCTTCTCAGGTGGTTTTAAAAGGGAACTGGTTTGATGGGGGAGGAGGAGAAGTCAATGCCCTCTCATCCTGGCAGCTCCCTGGAACCTCCAGATGTAAAGGCAGTCTACCTTTCAGGAATGGTTGCTAGGTGTCAGCAGGGGGAGGACACCAGTCCCATTCCTATCCTGGTGGAAGGGTAATCGGAAGATTGGGTGGAAGGTGCAGCTTCTCATCCAAGCCCTGAGGAAAGCAGGAACGATGAAAACTCTCTCCCATATTGCAGCCTTCTGTATTTTTGAGTTCAGATCATAGACAGGTTACAGTAAGCAAAAAGTCAGACAAAAGCAGCCAGGCAGACAGAATTAGGCTGCCCGTATAAATTATGCAAATAGGGATTTTCTCCCAGGACACATTCAGTTTACTGCTTTGCCTGCATTTCAGCTGCTTTGCCTGGTAGTGGGTTGGGGGCAGGATGGAAGCAGGCCCTCAATGTCAGAAGCACCAACACAAGAGGCGCTGGGAATTTTCGGGTGTGTGGTGTGCATGTATGCTTGCATGTAGGCACAAATGCAAAGTTACATCCTTCCTGCAGTGACTGGGAAGTTACACTGTTTATATTTATTTATTTAGATTTGTATACCACCCATCTAGCTCAAGGGCTGCTCTAGACTGGGACTCAGGACAGCCCCGTGTTTGTATCCTCACTCAGCTATGAGACACTCCAGGTGTCCTTTCGGTGGGCAAGGTCACTGACCCACCTTCCAGGGTTGTCATAGAATCATAGAATCATAGAATCCTAGAGTTGGAAGAGACCTCAAGGGCCATCCAGTCCAACCCCCTGCCATTCAGGAACCCCCATCACAATATTTCTGACAGGTGGCCACCCAGCCTCTGCTTAAAAACCTCCAAAGAAGGAGACTCCACCACCCTCTGCAGCAGCATATTCCACTGCTGAACAGTTCTAACTGTCATGAAGTTCTTCTAATGTTCAAATGGAATCTTTTCCTGTAGTTTGAAACTATTGCCGCGACTCCTAGTCTCTGAAGCCATGGAGAACAAACCTGTTCCCTCTTCAATATGACATCCTTTTAAATATTTAAACATAGCTGTCATATTCCTTCTCAGCCTTCTTTTTGAAAGGCTAAACATTCCCAGCTCCCTAAGCTGCTCCTCATAAGGCAGGCATGTCCAAACTTTGGCCCTCCAGATGTTTTGGACCACAACTCCCACAGTCCTTTGTCATTGGCAATCTAAGCTCAGAATTCTGGGAGTTGTTCAAAACATCAGGAGAGCTGAAGTTTGGACATGCCTGTCTTAAGACATTTCTTCCAGACCGTCAACCATCTTGTTGCCCTCTTCTGGACCTGCTCAAGATTGTCAACATCCTTTTTAAATAAAGGTGCACAGAACTGGACACAGTATTCCTGATGGGGTCAGAATAGAGCGGTACTATCACTTCCCTTGATCTAGACACTATGGTTCCTTTGATGCATCCAAGAATCGCATTGGCTTTCCTGGCTGCTGCATCACATTGCTGACTCGTGTTCCATTTGTGGTCCACCAAGACTCCCAGATCCCTTTCACAGGTACTGTTTTTCAGCCAGGTGTCCCCCCATCCTATATCTGTGCAATTCATTCTTTTTACCTAGATGCAGCACCCTATATTTCCCTCTGTTGTTGTTCTTGAGAATGAAGGCGGTGAAGAGGAAGCCACGCAGACTGCCTTGGCCTCATTGGAAGGAAGGCAGGACATAACCATGACAAACCATAAACAAATGCATTTAAAGTGTTTGCATACAGCACATGACGCTGCCGCTCAAAGGTCCTTGACAGCAGAACACATTAAAATAAGACTGTGTACATGAATGGTTGCATAAAACTGCCAATCATGAACAAGGTGCTGGTTGTGCACCTGATCTCAGCACCTGCACACAACAGGCATATTGTTCATTAGCGGAAATAGGTGCAGAGCTGGGAGGACCCCTGTGGAGAATCCAGTCCAGCTCCTAGCCAGGAGGCCCTGTCGGGAATCGAACATTCAGCCTCTGGCCCTGCAGCCAGAGACCCAAACCACTGAGCTATGCAGGAGTTAAATCATCTCAGAGCTGCGGAGCTGGAAGGGACCTCCCTACCGTCCAGTCCAGCTGCCTAGATGCCAATCCTAAGCGCATCCGATCTCGCTTGATTTCGGAAGCTAAGCAGGGTCGGCCCTGGTTAATACTTGGATGGGAGACCACCAGGGAATAACAGGTGCTGTAGGCGCCTGGAGTAGGAACTGGCCAGCCACTCCAGTACTCCTGCCAAGAAAACTCCATGGACATGGGGTCACGAAGGGTCGGTCACGACTGTAACGACACAACACACACACACACACACACACACACACACACCGTCCAGTCCAGTTTCTGTCAAGGAGGCCCAGCGGGGAATCGAACGCCCAACTTCCAGAGACCTAAGCCACGGAGCTGTCCAGCAGCCGTCGCCATCCGAGTGGAGGGGCGGGGCCTGGGCACCCACGCTCCCAAACGCCAGGAATACCGCCCGGCTGCCCCCGCAGGCAGCGTCCCTCGGCCTTCATGAGGACTAGAAACGTGCTTCGATCCGGCCGGGAAAGCGCTGCCCGGCCGCCCGGGCAAGGAGGCAAAGGGGCTCGGCCGGGCTGCGGCGCCTTTAAATCCTCCGGCAGGTGGAAGGACGGGTGACGCCACCGCTTTGCCCGGCTCGGCTCGGCTCGGCTCGGCAGCGGCGGAGGGAGGCGGGAGGCGGGCTGGGAGCCGGCGCCGCAAGCAGGCAGGCAGGCAGGCAGGGCGCCGCGCACCGAGAGGGATGGAGCTGCCCGTCGCCGCCGCCACCGCCACCCCCAGCGCCGGTGCCCGCCGCCCGCCGCCCGCTGCCCGGCCGAGGGATCGGGCCAGCTCAGGGGGCTCGGCGGAGCCCGGCGGCCGGCAGCAGGTGAGCCGCACAAGGGCCGGGGAACGGCGGGCAGGGGAAGAAGGAGCCAGGGCCGGGAAGGGAGCCGGTCGCGCCGCGTCCTCTCCCATGGAAAGGCCCCTGCTGGAGCCTCCAGTCGAGCCCCTGTCAAGCAGACCCAGGGGGGAATCGAACCCGCGGAGGTCAAGCTCAGAGGCGCGCTCCTTCAGGCATGATTCCCCCCTCCCCCTTTTAAACTTGGAGTGTGATGGTGATGGGGAAGTGCTCAGGTCCTGGAGGGCGCGTCGTCCTTGCCGGGCAGGGAAGCGCCTCCGAGAGATTTGGGGACGCCCCCCCGGGGGGCGGCGCAGGGCGGGGGGGGGGCTGCAAGGCTTCCCACCTCGCGCGCCCCAGCGGGGGGGAATGGGCGCGATGAGCCTCCCGGGAGCAAGGAGGCACAACCAACGCAGCATCCTTGCCGGCGTGCGTGCAAGCGTGTGTGTGTGTGTGTGCGTGCATGCGTGCGTGCGCTCCTGTCTTTCTCCCTGGTCTCTGGCTGCATAGATGGCTGGGGGGGGGAGGCGCGGGAAGCACGTGCTGCTCCGGGGTCGCAGATCGCCGGCGAAAGGGAGGAAAGGCTAAGAGCAAAGACGCCCCCTCTCTCTGCACTCTTCCTTCCTTCCTTCCTTCCTTCCTTCCTTCCTTCCTTCCTTCCTTCCTTCCTTCCTTCCTTCCTATGCAAGGGAGAGCCCTGAGATTCCCACAAGTGTTGGGCTGGACAGCGACAGGGCAGGGGAGTGTAGGAATGTACCCATTTCCTCCACAGGGCTGTGAGGGATTTATTTATTTATTTATTTATTTATTTATTTATTTATTTATTTATTTACCACCCTTCTATTTCCTTCCTCACCCCCAGCCCACCCCAGCCCAATCCTAGAGGAAGAACAATCTGGTTTCCAGGGGGAGGATGCTGAGCCCTGGAGCATTTCATCCATTCTAGTTCCGTATAGTTATCTGTTCCTGTTGTATAAGAGCATCGCAGAAATGCCTCTCATGGAGCTCTCTCTCTCTCTCTCTCTCTCTCTCTCTCTCTCTCTCTGTGTGTGTGTGTGTGTGTGTGTGTGTGATCGCCTCCCACTAAAACCCCCCAAGGAGCAGGTCCCCCACTCCTTGTCTTTGGTGTTCCTGGACCTTTGCAGATGATCCAAAGGTGCCAAGGACAGCCCTCTGCCCCAAACCGCTTGCAGTCCCAGTTTCACCCTTCATGCTTCCACGGGGCCAAATGATAAGCTTCTGGCCAAAGGGAGCCCTCCTCCCCTTTCCTCAGCGGAAGGAGGACTGGAAGGCAGGGCACCAGAGTCCAAGGCCAAGTACCACCAGTTCTCAGTCCTGAGACTGACTGCGCCTGGACTGGTGCCAGGACATCGCAAGTACATGTGCCCAGCTCAGGGTGGCAGAGCAAAGGTCCCCCTTTTAACCCCCCCTCCCGGGGAGCAGACACTGCTCACTCCTCTCTGAGCTGGTCTAAATTTAGACCCCTGGGGTGCCAGGCTGGGGCAAGGGCAAGGCAAGCTAGTGTTGGCGAGGATGAAAGCGTTACATCAGAAGTGTTGAGGGTCGCTCGGGTGCTGTGTGCACTGCCTCCCCCTTTCTGCGGCTGCTTGCCCTCATCATTTCCCCCCCCCCCAATCCCTGGGTCTCTCTCGCCCTCATTCCTGGGCCTGGCACTGCTTTGCCCGCAGGAATACCGGCTGCTTCTCAGGTTGTAGCTGGCACCGTGGAGCGACAGCCCCATCTTGGCCTCTGCCAACTCTGCTTGCCCCAAGTGTGACCCTCCTTTGAGAAGGAGAGCCCACGGATGGCAGGAGGGGGGTCCTCTCTCCGCCAGGGAGGCAGGCCCAGGCAGCAGAGGAAGAGGAGGAGGAGGAGGAGGAGGAGGAGGAGGAGGAGGAGGCAGCATCTGCCTGAGATGTCCTGTTTGCCTCCGTCAGCGTTTCAAGGATCTTTTTCCTGGCAGAGAAAGAGAGAGGGGAAATGAAGGGCACCCAGTGAGAGGGGGATGATGGATAGAGGGTAAAAGATGCCCGCCATCTTCTCGGCTGGCACTCCAGAGGTCCTTTCCGCAGCCCCCCCCCCCCCCGTGACCAGCTGGAGAAGCTAAGGCAGTAGTAGCTCATGCCATACATTTTATAATAATAATAATAATAATAATAATAATAATAATAATAATAATAATAATAATAATAATAATAATAATAATAATAATAATAATAAATCCAGTGTAGATAGCTGTGTGGTTAACAACAACAACAACAACAACAACAACAACAACAACAACAACAACAACAACAACAACAACAACAACAGCCGGCCATCAAGTCAGTTCCAATTGATGGCGACCTTTGCCAGGGTTTTCCAGGTGGAGAATATTCAGAGGTGGCTTGCTCATCCCTTCTTCTGGCGGGGTGGGGAGGGGTGTGTTGATCCTGGGGCTGTGCAGCTGGTCCAAGGCCACCCAGGCTGGCACTTCTCACAGGAGGCATAATGGGGAATTGAACTCCTGACCTCTGGCCCCACAACAGAAACCTCAACCACTGAGCAGGGTGGGCCTTAAAGCAGAACCATTTATGGGACGGAAGTTTGTTCTCTCTTATATAGTTGTTGTGAGTTTTTTTCCCCAGGCTGTTTGGCCGTGTTCTGGAAGTTTTCCTTCCTGAAGGTTTCGCCAGACTCGGTGGCCGGCATCTTCAGAGGGCAATGAGCTCAGGGAACTTGGAGTTCTCTCTGTGACCTTTGACAATACTTTGTGTTCTCTCTCTCTCTCTCTCTCTCTCTCTCTCTCTCTCTCTCTCTCTCTCTCTCTCTCTCTCTCTCTGTGTGTGTGTGTGTGGAGAGAAGGGTCAGCTGACACAACATCACCCCAAAGGATAGGATTGTGAGTGAAGAGTTTTGTTGCAAATAATCTGTTTCAGCCTTTCTTCAAGGATTTATTTCTGGCAGCAATGGGATGGGACAGGTAGCTACAGTATGTCTGTCGGTTGAAGACTGACCTGTAGACTGGTCATGCCTGGAAATCATCTCATTTCCTTCCATGGCCACTCTTGTGATCCAAGAGATTCACAGCCCCTTGGGATAGATCCACAGTCTAGACACTTGGGTGAGGTCTGAATGTGGTGTGGATTTTTGCAATGTGTGGTTGTCACGATTGCTGCAGCACCTTGAACCTGAGCGATGCACAATCCGCGATGAAGGGTTCGTGGACTGTGTGACCTGAGGATGAGTCTCATGGGGGGGGGGTCCTGCTGCAGCCCATAGAAATTCCCCCTAGACTCTTTCCCCCAACAAAGAAAAGGACCTAGAAGACAGGACCTTGCTTTGTAAGTTTCAAATCAAGCCCTCTTACTACCAAGTCTCAGGTCCACCTAATCAATGAAATAACTGTTAGAGAGGGGAGAGGGGAGGGTGCTAGAACATGTGCAGAGTGTTTTTCTCTTGTTATGTGGAACTCCCAATTCCTTCAAAAGGAAGCAAGCCCGGATCTGGTGTGTATCATCAATTGTATGGGAGATGCCCTCTGTTAACTTCTTGTTGAATCCAGATGGAAAAGCTGTATTTTGGGAGGAGGGGGTAGAGGGGGCAGCTGTGTTCATTGGTCACATCAAAAGCCAGAAGAGCTGTGTATGCCTAAGGCATGGGGGGGGGGGCTTAAGATGAGAAGGCAGTGGTGAGGCCCAGGGGATATGAAAAACAAAGGTGCAGAAAATAGCAATTCCAGGGAAGCTGAAAGAATTATGAAAAAAATTCACGAGCAATCATTGGCAGCAGGACAAATGCCACAATACTGTGGATTTATGCCATGACTGTAGTGAATTTCCAGGATCGAGATGGTGACCAATGAAGAAGTTGTGAAGTTAATGAATGAAGATGAAGAAATAATACAATCCAGAAAACCAAGAAAGCTGGGATGCTTGGATGCAAAACAACGAATGCACATTGACATCAGCTGATCATGTCTAGTGAAATGAGTTGGGGTGGAAATGCAGGAAGTAGGAAGGGTCATCAGCTGAAGCATCTTGGGATTCAGCAGTTCAGTGAATATCTTCAAAGTGAGGAAAAACCCACCATACATTGGAGGGGTAACCGAGAATTATGTAGGTCATTTCAAGATCAGTTGCTGAGGTCCTGGAGCATTGCTACTGGCCAGAGAAGGTGACCGTAAGCTTAATGTACACATTTTCTGTGCGACTACACTGTGCAGGGGGGAGTATGGATTATTCAATGTGAATTCAGATCTGGGCATTTGGGGCTACCTGGGTAAAGTTGTTTTAGCTGACCAGACAAAAGTCAGCAGATAGAGGAGGAAAGTGTCCATCAACCCTAATTTAAAGCTTGTTAAGGCAGCTTCTGCTGTAGCTGTCCAGATTTTCAACAGGCTTGGCTAAAGCAGATGCTGCCTTAACAAGCTTCAAAGAAAGTCTACTGGCAATTTCCTCCTCTCTCTTTTGGTCTCCTAGATGCTCTTTGTTTCACACTGGTACCAAGCCTTTAAAAAAAAGAAAAGAAAATTGAGAGGCAAGGGGTGCTATATCTGCAAGAGTGCCTCATTTCTCCCCCCCCCCACTTCCCACCCCATCAACATCTAGCATCCTTACAATAGTTGGAAGTGACTTGAGGCACCTTTAAGAACAGCTTATTTTTCTTCTTCCAATCCAGGCCACATTTGCAGCTTAGTACAGTATTTATGAAATGTTTGTGTATAAGCAGACACACAAGCACACTAATTCACTTGAGACTGACTGGAATTACTGGCTCTGGTCTTCTTTTTTGCGGGGGGAGGGGGGCACAGGGGTAGAAATGAGCTCTCCCTTAATGCGATGAAATAATTCCATTGATAATGAATGAAACAGTTAAATGACAAAAAAATGCCTTGGGCTGGGAGGCAGAGAGAGTCAGCTTCTGGTTGGATCAGCTCATGCCATCAGGTTGCCGGCACCAATGCAAAGCCTTTTGCTTACAAACCCATCGAAGCCTCAGCAGTGGTGGTTGCAGATTGTGGGGCTGATTTACAATGAAAACTTTTGGCTAACTCTGTGGTTTAAATCTCTGTCTCTGGAGGGAGAGGCTGGGTGTTTGATTCTCCTGGGTCTGATCCAGAGGGTCACTTCCAGCACTGCAGTTCTAAGGTGAAAATTAAGACTAAGGCTCGTATGTCATGTCGTCAAGGTAAAATAGCACGAACCTGACCATCCAACACAGCAGCACTTCCTGGACTATTTGTCCCTGCAAGGCACTCCCCAAGGCATGCTTCTGCATTACTGTGCACTTAAAAATTAACTATGCTGGCAAGGCCGTGGCCCCCAAAGGTGTCCGTTCCCAAACAGGTGGCATGGTTTCCCTAGCCGTGATCTTTTTGCTGTCGGACTTGCCCACGGAGCAGCCCTGCCCCCCCCCTTGGGTCCCTTCCCACCCCACCTCTCTTGGTGGTTCTGAGGAGCCTTTCCTTTCTCCCAGGGGGAGACGTCCTGTGGCCCCAAGGTTCCATGGAACCTCTGGTTCTATGGCGGTTGGACGGAGAGGCACCAACCCCCAGCTCTTGGGCCCAGCTGGGCATGGCGGGATGGAAAGAGACTCCCCTGAGGACAGCCCCAGCCCCTCTCCGTTGGGATGGGTTTCGGTATTGCGCTGGCGGTAGGGGGAGGGACCCTAACCCATACCCCATAAATAAAGCAAAGCGTACTGCTCATGCACCACTCCAATGCACTTACATTTATTTCTTTTAGAGTATTTTTACCCCGCCTTTCTCCTTGGAAAAGGACCCAAGGCGGCTTACAGTAATGAGGGACAATATACAGTCCAGTACAATGAAGACATGTTCAAGTATCGAGGAACAGGGACTTGAGGGACATATTACAGCACTAAAATACAACATTACATTAAAGCTACAAGACAATGCAAGCAGTTAAAAAGAGAGTAAAATTTCATGTAAAAGTTATCAGTGATGGAACTAACATTGAAAACATAGTGCCACAAGGTTGTAAGTGGTTATAAACACAAAGTCTATGTGATTGTATAGAGTCATATAAAAGGCCCATAATAGGTAGTCCATCATCCAGGGAAAGCTTGCCTGAAGAGAAAGGCCTTTGGCTGTTTCTTGCTGGTGGATTTGCAGTTAAATTATGCAGGGTACCCTAGAGTTAATAAAGTAACTAAAGCCATTTAAAGGGACAGAGCAAAAAAGAAAAGAGAGAGGGAGAGAGTAACATTCTTTGTCTTTATGTTAAAATCAGTAACTCATTGCAAATGGCACGTAAACAGTAATCAGTTCCTTCTTTTCAGTAACTAAGGTATAACTAGGTTACCTTTTGTTAAAAATCATAAAGTAACCAATTCCTTCTTAGAACCATAGAAGAGTAAAGTTGGAAGGGGCCACTCTATTCTGCTCTGGACAGACCCCACCTAGAGTCCTGTATCCAGTTCTGTGCACCTCAATTTAAAAAGTATGTTGACAACCTCGAGCGGGTGCAGAGGAGGGTGACCAGGATGGTTGAGGGTCTGGAGGAAATGTCTTATGAGGAACGACTGAGGGAACTGGGAATGTTTAGCCAGTTCGAAGGCTGGGAGGGGATATGATAGCTATGTTTAAATATTTGAAAAAATGTCATATTGAAGAGGGAACAGGTTTGTTTTCCATGGCTTCAGAGACTAGGACTCGGGGCAATGGTTTCAAACTACAGGAGAAGAGATTCCATTTGAACATTCAGAAGAACTTCATAACAGAGCTGTTCGGCAGTGGAATATGCTGCCATACAGGAGGGTGGTGGAGTCTCCTTTGGAGGTTTTTAAGCAAAGGCTGGATGGCCATCTGTTGGGTGTCCTTGTGATTGGAGTTCCTGCAGGGCAGGGGGTTGGACTGGATGGCCCCTGAGGTCTCTTCCAACTCTATGATTCTATGATTCTATGATTCTACGAGGCCATCAAGTCCAACCTCCTGCTTGATGCAGGAATACAAATCAAAGGACATCTGCCAGGTGGTTGTCCGAATGCCTCCAGTGCTGAAGCACTCGCCACCACTTGAGATCATGGGTCCCGTTGCCATACTGCTCTAACAGTTGGGAAGTCCCCCCCCCCAATATACAGCCGGAGGTTGGGTTCTTGTAACTAGAGCCCATTGTGGCTTGTTCTGCATTCAGGGATGATTGAGAACTAAATCCTGCCCATCCTCTATGGGATAGCCTTTACAATATTTGAAATGTGCCATCGTGTTCCCCACCCACCTGCCCCACCCAGCTTCTTTCCTCTTAGGCTACACCTACCTAGTTCTTTCAGTCTTTCCTCACAGGGCTTGGTTTGCAATACCTGGATCGTCCTCTGTTGTCGCCCTCCTCTGAATTTGTTCCAGTTGGTCAGCCTCTGCAGTGTCTGGAACTAACCAGTGCTGAACAGAGGGGGACAAGATCTTTAAGTGGAGGTTGGATAGCTTTCTGCTGAGTTTGCTTGAGGATGCAGTGAAGACCCTTGGGGGCACTTTCCATCTTGTGGGAGGTCTGCAGAGTGGAAGCTTCCAACAGCGTGTTGTGTCGGAGAATGTGCTCTCAACATATATCCAGATAGTTGAAATCTCCCATCACCACTACATCATGTTTATGTGAAATCCTTGCAATTTGTTGGTCAAACGTTTCATCTGCTTCCTCTCCTTAGTTGGGTGGTTGGTAGTAGACTCCAACTCCCTTGTCCCCCTCCCCTTTTTTGCACCAACTAGATTGATCCAGATGCTCTCAGTGCCATCTCCTCCTCGTGTATTTCTGTGGAGGAATGTGTATTTTTGACATATACCACAAATGCACCTCTCTGTTCTTTTTGAACCATTTATATTCTTCAGTTGCTGTATTCCAGTCATGGGAGTCATCCCACCAAGTTTCAGATATTTCTATCAAGTCTTATTTGCCCTCCTGAACTAACATTTCCAGTTCTTCTTGTTTGTTTCTCATACACCTGGTATTCGTATACAGACACTGGAGATTGTGTGATTCATGGCCTGTTTGTCTTTGTACGTTTTAATGAATATTATTATTAATGCTAATGTTATTATTTATCCCCTTTTGAATGATTTGGCCCACTCGTCTTATCATGTATATGGAGTTGCCTACCTTTAACTCTGTGCTTGTGGTAACTAAAGTATAACTATGATTTTAACATAAGGTAACTTGCAGTGAGTTACTGTCAAGCTCTGAGTGAGCCATAGATCCACAAGGAATAAATCTGTCTAACGTGCTTTTGTCCATTTTGTTTTCTCCAAGATGGAGGCGAGTCGCCATGGAAACCAAGATCAAGGCCCATCCTCTCCTGTGGGGTCCCAGCCAGTGTCTCCTCGGGGCAGCATCACAGCTTTGTCATCGCCTGGGTTGTTCTCTCCTGTCCCCAACCAGTTCGGCTCTGATGGTCCAAGCTGGTTCCAGCCAGAGGGATCCAGCAGCGCCACCTATGCCAGCGGGACCCGGCCTGACCCCTTCCAAGCCCAGCTGCAGCTGGACGGGTCCCACCC
The DNA here is from genome assembly GCA_037367245.1 of Phrynocephalus guinanensis. NCBI lineage: Eukaryota > Metazoa > Chordata > Lepidosauria > Squamata > Agamidae > Phrynocephalus > Phrynocephalus guinanensis. The sequence goes on from CM074752.1 coordinate 5,555,454, forward strand.
GTCAGGGCCAGAGGAGCGGACACTTGGGAGACCGAACCAGCCTCTCTCTTTGGAGCTTGGCAGGGCTCAGCCCGAAGGTTCGGGTGGGTTCCACACCCCAACGTTGCGTTCCCCGGTAGAACTGCGCCCCTTGTCGCCAGCCTCCGGGAGCTCCTCCACCACTTTCTCCAGCTTGTCCCCCTCTGTGATGCTCAACCAGTCCCCAAGCAGGGTGGCGCTCCCAGAGCTGTGCGCCGTGGACGCCGTGGCCTCAGGCATCCTGGCCATGGCGGAGCGGAAGGAGTCCCTCCCGAAAGCCGAATCCAGTGACCACATATGCCTGACCCGCTCGGCCTCTGCCCACCGGCCCGTCTCCCTCCCCAAGGCCATCTCCAGCGAGTACATCTCCGGGGGGAGGGTGGCCCCTTCCAAGTCGTCCATGCTCTCCAAGGCCGAGTCAGAGGACTTGTTCTCTTATGCCTGGGTGAAGCACTGCCCCAAATCGCAGGATCTCAGCGCCTTCTGCATCAAGAACTCCAAAGAACGCTTCCCAGCTGCCCCCAGCAACTCCCAGACTAAGCAGGACAAGGAATTTCGGTGAGGAAGGCTCGGCGGGAGGGGCAGGAACAGTTTGAGTCCTTTTTGGTGTGTGTGTGTGTGTGTGTGTGTGTGTGTGTGTGTGTGTCTGTAAACTGGACACAGGGAAGCTGGAATCCACAGGGGGCAGGGATGGGGATCCTTTGGTTTGCAGCTCCCAAACCTGCTTAAAGGGTTTTCTGATCTTTCTCACCCCTAAAATTTGAGAGGTACCCTTCTTTTACAAGACATGGCACATCCCTATCATGCCTTAGCAAGATGATGATGATGATGATGATGATGATGATGATGATGATGATGATGATGATGATGATGATGATGATGATGATGATAGGAAGGGGGAAGGAGAGGAAGTGGTCAAATGGAGGTCTTCTGGCACTGGAGCACTTTGATTGGTCTAAGGTGCCCCGACTGTATGTGTGTGTGTGTCTGTACTCGAGAGAGACTTCAAGCAGCAAAAAGTCTTGGGGCAGCACCAGAAGTGATTTGGGTCTTTGACTCTCTGGGGGCTTCCCTGTCCCCCCACTTCTGGCATTTCTTGTCCTCTCTATAGCGTATCTTGTCCCTGGCTCAGTGCAAGGGAGGGGCTGCCATATTACAAAGAAGTCTGTCCTTCAAAGGAGCAATTTGAGGTGCTAGGCTACACTTGAACAGCACCTATAATGTTTGGACTAAAACCCAAAGTGGATTAACAGCCGTTCCCCTCTCAAAATCAATATTCCCAGCCTTCACTGGCATCATCTCAAATTTCTGAGGTTCTCTCCTTTGCATGGACTCTGGGCCAGGGAGTATCAAGTAGTTCAAGGTTTGTGCCAGGATTTTCCCTTTGAGAGAGGCGTGATCCTCATGGGAGAAGTTAGTGAGGTTTTAACTGCAGTGGGTCAAGAGTTAAAGGACTGTGCTTACATAAGCATCTCATCTGTATTTATTCCATTGAACTTGGTGTGGTTTATTGTTTATCAAGGGTTGCTAGAATATTGTGTGTGTGTGTGTGTGTGTGTGTGTGTGAGAGAGAGAGAGAGAGAGAGAGAGAGAGAGAGGGGGGGATATATGTGCAGGATCTTAACAATACTCCTGAGTATTTTAAAGAGTTCATTTCCAGACACTGTAGAAAAATTGCTGATGTATAAGAAAAGGTCATACTCTGTTCTAGTTTTTAAACCGTTGGCATTTATGTCTAACATGAATTCCTGCTGTCCTCAAATGGGTATGTTGATTATTGTGCATCATTGCCCCTTCGGAATAGTGACGTGTAAGCAAACTGTATCTACATAATGTAGTTAGAGCATACAGCCTTGCCTTTCATGGCTGGGGAGCCTGATTTCACAGGGTGAGTATATCCACTCTGGGTTTCAGCCTGAACTTTACAGACCCCCTCCAAGGCACTGTGAAGCTACCTTGGAGACCTCAGACCCAGAAGGGTGACCAGCCTCCCGGGTTCAATGGCTGGCAATCTTCAGGCGGGTGGGATGTCTGGAAGGAGGACATAACAGGGGGCATGAGAGTCACCTGCTGGACACTCCTTGTCCACAGGAGGTGGTGGTGGCATCTGGCCAGGATGCCTTTAAAAGGGGACTGGGCCGATTTCTGGAGGAAAATTCCATCTCAGGTGACAAGCCATGATGGGGAGACATGCTCCCTCACGATGCTAGAGGCGGGGGCAGGGTGGCGGGGTGGCATCAGCAGTCATCTGGCTGCCTCATATGGTCCCAGAGGCATCTGGTGGGGCCCCTGGGAGATGCAGGAAACTGGACTAAATGGGCCCTGGGCCTCATCCAGCAGGGCTCTTCTTAGGTCCTTATGTAAACCCAAAGAGTTGCTGCTGGGCCTATAAAGCTAGATGGATGATTGTCTCAACGGATGTAAGGCTGCTTCCTGTGATATATTGATTTATTTTACGTGGCTGGTTTATGTTCCTTTAGCTTGCATCAGCTGCAGCTCAGGTTGCAAAGTCTGGGGCACCACTTGTGTTCTCAGGGCACTCTCCAGGGTGCTGAACCTCTTGTGGGGCTAGGTCTCCAACACTTTGGACAGTGGCTGTGAGAGGACACTCGGATGAGCAGCAGCCGTGATGGTGGTGGTGGTGGAGGAGGAGGAGGAGGAGGAGGAGGATGATGTGGGCTACACTGTGTCAGGGTGTCTTCCTTTGTGTTTCTGCATGTGAGGTTTACATGGTGCAGGAAGCTACATGTAGGTTTGTTGAGGCGGAGATACAGGAAACCCCTCTGCATGCACTCAGGGAGGTCTTGTGGCAGAGTTGTGAATTTTGGCTAAAAGCATCCAGCTGCACAGCAGAAGTGCCAGGACTTGCAGAGCAGGATTTGTTTCAAGTTTCCGCAGAGCAGGCCACCCCTAATCGTCTCCTCAACTGGAACGGTCTCAATAACTCAATAATAGGTTTGTTTTCCATGGCTTCAGAGACTAGGACTCGGGGCAATGGTTTCAAACTACAGGAAAAGAGATTCCATTTGAACCTTAGGAAGAACTTCAGGACAATTAGAGCTGTCCAGCAGAGGAATGTGCTGCCACAAAGGGTGGTTGAGTCTCCTTCTTTGGAGGTTTTTAAGCAGGGGCTGGATGGCCACCTGTCGGGAGTCCAGTGATGGGAGTCCTTGCATGGCAGGGTGTTGGACCGGAGTATGATTCTATGATTCTATGATTCTATGATTCTAACTCATTGAGAAAGAGTAATAAGAGAAAGAATGAAAAAGGTGTGCTTTGCTCATCGTTCTGAACAGATCGAAAGAGCAATACTGTACAAAAACGGTGACTGACAGCAACCAGGCCTTAGGAAATGCACAGCCTGCTTCTGCCAGACTCCTGCAGGTGATGTTGCGCGCTAACTGCCAGCTGAAAAGAGAAGGGAAAAGGCCCTTTGAAATCAGAGGCAGAGAAGGAGCAATTGGTTAGTGCTGGATTGATTGGCAGCCACCCCAGCCTAAACCCACTGCATGCAATGTTGAAATGGCTCCTCCTGTACTTGTCGGGTGTGTGTCCATCACTCTAGGATGATGATGGTGAACGTTTTAGAGACCAAGTGCCCAAACTGCGATTCAGAACCCTCTAATTTTTCGCAAAGTGCCAATACAGGAATTTAACCTGAATACAGGTGGTTGTGAAGGGGCGATGTCAGATGCCCACAGAAAGGGCTCCGAGGGCCACCTTTGGCACCCATGCCATAGGTTCGCCAACACTGCTCTAGGACTTCCCAAGGGGGGCTTCCTGATTTTCTGGCTGCAGAGGGGACAATCTTCATTTTAGCCACCTGCCTTGGAGTTTTCATCTCCTGCAGCAATGGGATGGCAAGACCCCATGCCCCCTGATGCTTTGGGCCCAGGGCGTTCCTGTATGGTCCAGGAAGCCCCTTTGCCCACACCGCATCTGCAGCAAACCTCTTGCCAACGGACACCTTTCTCTATGGAAACTGTTTGTGTTAATGCCCCAGGATTAATCACACCAGCAGCGCCAGACTCAGGAACCGGCGACGGCAGATGGAGCCTTTGTGGACTTCTCTGCCAAGAACCTAGCCAACCAGGCTAGTGGCATTAATAGTGAGCAGCCATGTGTGGCAAGCATTCAAAGCCCCTGGCCTGCAGTGTTGCAAGAGCCCTTCCAGCCCAAACTAGACAACCACCACCTCAGGCGGCAGATGCCCGTGGGGTGGCAATAGCTGTCCTGGAAGGGTTCCTCCGGAGCCAGGCTGTTAGTTATAGTCCCCACCCCGTGTTCAAGGGACCTGTCCTACACACGCCCTGGGCGGTGTTGACAAACACCTTGGGTTTTTTTCAAGTCTCTTGGGCATCCCAGCCATCCAGCAAGGCAGACCAAGAGAGTGGCTTTCCTGACAGGACCAGGAATGTTTCTCGGCTCTCATGTTCAGCTGAGGCCCCAACCCTGCTTTTGCCTCCTTCCTTTGTCACAGACCCCAGGCCGATTCTTCTCTTTTCTTCATCTGGTAAAGCGGTGCAGAATTGGTGCAGCTCCACCTCCTGTTCCTTTATGCTGCCACGGAGGGTGGTGGAATCTCCTTTTTTGGAGATTTTTAAGCAGAGGCTGGATGGCCACCTGTCGGAAATATTGTGATGGGGGTTCCTGCATGGCAGGGGGTTGGACTAGATGGCCCTTGAGGTCTCTTCCAACTCTAGGATTCTATGATTCTATGATTCCTGCACTTGCAGGGGCTTCCCCCAACTCAGCTTTCCCAAATGTGGCTGTGACATGCCTGAGGGCCCCTCTGTTCAGCTGCTTTCCTCCATCCGACGCCCTCCCATCAGGACACACTGGCTGGGGATGATGGAGGTTGTAGTGCCATACTTCTGGAAGGTTGCAACATTACACTTCTGGTGTGTGGATGTGTGTGTGTGTCCAAGTGAGGGCCCCAGAAAGAAGGGTATGAGAAGAGAATGTGTTGCTTAAAAATTGCATTCCCTTATTTCACGGGATGAGTAAACATTTCAAAAGAATAGCCATGCTTTAAACCAAAGGACCCTCTGGGATTTATTTTGCTGGTCTGGGGCTTTGCATGCGTCATCTTTTGTGTGACCCGCTTGCCTGCCTTCCCCACAGCCAGAGAGAATGTTTTCTTCCAGCAAAACCTGTACGCTTTCTGTTATTATAAAGGCTCTTTGTGTTGTTGTTATTATTATTTTAAAGAAAAGACTCCTAGCCTACCATTAGTACACTTCCTAATTCTATACTGAGATGTAATGTGCTTGAGGGATTTTTTAAAACCACTTTTTGCCATGGTGGAGGAGAATAGGTCTTGGCTGTTGGGAGGGGCCGGATGCAGAAAGGGACCATCTTTGGAGATTGTGCTCCTTGAGGTCAGGGAAAAGAGGACGGCTCTTCCCATGCCATGTGTCCAAACTGGATTGAGGGGTGGCGTGAACTGTATTCAACACAGATGCCAAGACAGAGTCCTAGTCATAACTCAAAACCCCTTTGCCCAAAGAGCCTTCAATTTGGCACAGGGTGGGGGGGGGGCAGGCGTTCTGCTACATCTGTTCCAAGTTTAGTGCTGATCTGAGGTCCAGTTTCATAGTTGTAAATTGTTTTCTTTGAGCTAGCCCTATTTTTGAGTTAGCTTACAGAATGCTGAATTGTGCTGTTAGCACAATATAACCATGTCTTCCCAGGCACCAATAATAACACAGGTTCCCTAGTTTAGCTCAGTGAGATCAGAGCCCAGGAATAGGACTTTCTGGGCTACAGTCCCCATCATCCACAGGTAGGGGGTTGTGGGACCAAAAAGTTGCATTGCCAAGTTCTGCATAAATCACAGCAATTTCCACCCTACATCTTGCTGCTGCCTTCCAGCATCTGCCACCCGAGGTCACTGCCTTTCTGTACCTAATGGTTGAGCTGGTCCTGACGGTTTATTTGGGGAGGTGGGTTATTTTCTGGTGTGTTTTTTAAAAGGAAAATCAAAAAGGCTGCGAGATCTATGTGCTCATGGTTGGGCTGAATTGGTGGAGTCGCTTGAAAATTACAAGTGAACTTTTGAATCCTTGAGAGATCTCCATTAAGTTATAAAATTAGGTGGGCTGGGGAAAAACAAAACATAACAGAATGTCTCTCTAAGACCCCAACATCTAACTAAATGCAGAATCTGTCGTGTTTGGAAGCAGACCATCTGCAAGGTGGTGGATCCGGTGCCCTCCCTGTGGACAAGAGGGCATCTGAGCCTCCCCCTTCTTCTTGCCACTGCCTTGGGGAGGCACTTGGGCTCCTCGTTTTGGCTCAAGGCAGAGAAAGGGGTAGCGCGCAGTCATCCTCATGACTGGTCCTTCACCTTGGTCTCCCTCTGCTGCTCTTCAGCATCACGGTGGTCACCTGGAACGTTGGCACAGCTATGCCCCCGAGCGACGTGACATCTCTCCTGCACCTCAACACTGGAGACTCCAACGACACAGACATGATCGCCATTGGGTAAGGAAGGAGGACCTCGGTAGGACCCTCCCATAGGTGTGTGCATGTGAACCCCAATCTAGCACAATTTCCCCCCATAGTAGGGAGGTGAAGCAAGGAGAGGAGTTAATCCATCTCACATTGGTTGTCCTCCTCAGCATTCCCTCATTCTGAAACTTCCATGTCTTTTCCTGTGAGTCTTGCCTTCCAACAGACAAAATACGGTTTACAGCACAGAAACTAAACTGCTCAGACACTTCCTGGACAGACCATTCTCTCCCTAAGGGACAATGTGTATGATTTTCATCTTAAGATACTATTGGGTGTGGTGGCTCAGTGGACCAAAGCACTGAAACTGTCAGTTGCAAAGTCGGCAGCTCAGCAGTTTGAATCCCGGGTGCCACGCACCAGAGCGAGCTCCCGCTGATCACCCCAGCTCCTGCCAACCTATCCGTTCGAAAGCATGTCAGTGCAAGTACAGTAGATAAATAGGTACCGCTGCAAAAAGCGGGAGGGTAAAACAGTGTTCCGTGCAGCCATGCCGGCCACGTGGCCACGGACTTGCACAACAATGGCTCTTTGGCTTGGAAATGGAGATCAGCACCACCCCTAGAGTCAGACACGACTAGCACACACGTGTGTGGGGGGAGGAACCTTTACCTTTTTACTTATCTTAAGATCTAGCTCTGTGGTTGGGCTGCAGAGCCAGCGGTTGGGAGTTTGATTCCTCCGTGACCCAGAGGGTCCCTTCCAGTTCTGCAGTTCTACGATGATAAATAATTTCTTGCAAATTGTAATCACAATCAATTGCTATTTTGAAGGAAACAATTATATCCTTTAATGCCATGATACACAGCTTGGTTTTGCATAGATGGTCTCTCTCTCTCTCTCTCTCTCCCTTTCTCTCACTCTTTCTCAGTTTGATCTTCTTCTTCTTCTTCTTCTTCTTCTTCTTCTTCTTCTTCTTCTTCTTCTTCTTCTTCTTCTTCTTCTTCTTCTTCTTCTTCTTCTTCTTCTTCTTCTTCTTCTTCTTCTTGCCTGTTGTGATTTAGACGCTCACAACCCCTGATCCAGAAAAATGGTACTCGGTCAGCAGGATAGGAGTTACAAGCTGGAGCAAAATTGCTTAACTAGCTGTTCACTGCACCGAGATGCGCTTTGGTCCCATGCGTCTGAGTCCCATTTGGCTTTTGTTAGGAACAATTCCAGTGCTTGGGAAAGGAGGGAGCTTTTAAAAATGCTGGCTCGTCTGCTTTTTCAGTCTGCCTGGACCACTGCTGGCATGGAGGTGGTCTCCTGTCTGCAGGCCACTCACCTCCACCAGTGTGGATTTGTGTTGGATGGGGATGATGGCAATTGCAGTGTTTCTGGCCCGTTGGCGAGGGGGTCTTTTTTTGTGACAGGTTCCGACTGGCGAGGGTGGCTTTTGCTTTGCAGGTTGCAGGAGGTGAACTCCATGATCAACAAGCGACTGAAGGATGCCCTGTTCACGGACCAGTGGAGCGAACTTTTCATGGACGTGCTGAGCCCTTTCCATTTTGTCCTGGTAAGCATCGCTGGGGAAGACTTGGCAGGAGGGTCAAAGAGGGGCAGGCAGCAAGAAGGCCCTCCCACACCAGTCGGGAACCCCCCCCCCAAGCTCCTCCTAAACAGCTGCACAGACCCTTTCAGTGAATTGCTGGCTAGCTCAGCAGTTTCAGTCTCTGGCTGCTCGATTGATTCTCCACTCAGCCTCCTCTACAGGGGCGGGACTGGATGATCCAGAGGGCCCCTTCCAGTCCTAAGATTATTATTATTATTTGTTGTTGTAGTATTAAGCCAAAGGGGATCTACAGCTTACTTACTAGTGGCCTGGAGAACAGGCACCAATGAAAAGCACCAATGCAAGTGGGAAAGAAACAGAAGAGAAGCCAGCTTCTCAAGTTAGAATCGGAATTGACATACAAGCTAAATGATGTTTGTTTTCCCCCTTCCAATTAGATTTTGCATCTCTGCAGGTTGGGAATTAGTTTCCTTTTGTTCCATGACTGCTTGGATCATGCAAGTCCGTCTGATTGTGGAGATAAGGTGGCATTAGAGGTGGTAGCATTTTGGATTGTAGTGCGGAGTGTGACTCATTAATGCTCCTTACTATCTGTTTAAGACAAAATAAATAGACTTTAAAAACCTTTTGCAGATGGGTTAAGATAGCTACTCTCTCTCTCTCTCTCTCTCTCTCTCTCTCTCTCTCTCTCTTCTCTCTTTCTCTCTCCAGGTAAGCACGGTGAGGATGCAGGGAGTCATCCTGATGGTCTTTGCCAAATACTACCACCTGCCCTTCCTACAGGACATCCAGACCGACTGCACCAGGACAGGGTTGGGGGGATACTGGGTGAGTGCCCTTGAGCAAAGCTGCCCCTCCAGCTGCCAATGAATCCGCGTGGCTGGCCAGAGCTTTCTGGGGCTGGTGAGATCCTGTGTGAGGCTGGTTGTGTGGAAGGTGCCCCTTGGCACCCACTCAGAGCCCCCTCCCTTCTCTTCTGCTAGCCTGACAATGGGGGCTATTGGGAAAAAGCAGGAAACTGGTCAACATTTCCCAGTTGATGGGAAGGCACCAGGCCCTGGAGGGATGATTATTAAACTGGGGTGCTTCCATTCCCCTTTGCCCATTCTAGCGTTCATCCCTCCAAGCCCCTTGGCTCCCCCACCTCTTCCTGGCAAGGCACAGGCAATATCATCCTTCAAGAATCCCAGTTTTTTCTTAGGGTGCTTTTACACAACCCCTAAGATCTGCTGGCAACTTAAATTCGGACCAGAGATCTTGGGGGGTTGCTCCTCTTGCTGTGTTCCCACCCCTCCACACTCCATTGTTCCTGTCTGCGGTGAGGGGAGGGAGAAAAAAAAGGGAGAAAAGAATGCAGGCTCACCTCTGCTCTGCCATCGGGAGCTGCCCTGGGAAGCATTCCAGTCTCTTAAAGGGGCAGGGGGGGCAAAAAACAAACAAACAAGGTGAGGAGAGCCCGGCACTCACTGCTTTGCAATCCGCATCAGAAATTTTTCACCTTCGGAGACCAGGTACTTGGAAAATGCGCTGGGACCCGCTTAGGTGGGTGTGGTCGTACTTAATTTTTTTAAAGTCTGGAACTGGTGGGAAAACAATTTTAAGCTCTGCATCTGGGAGCCCTTTGCCTCAGATTTTAGGGGTCGTGTAAAAGCGCCCATAGACGGCATTTAGTCCACCCCTGTTTCGGAGCAAATTGGAAACATGAGCCTCTGTGGGAAATATTGGGGAGTCGACTGTCTCAGACCTCTTGAAAGGTATGACTACCTTTCAAGAATTTGAAGAGTACTATCATGTCATTGGTCTTCTTTTCTGTTAGGGCTAAACCTGCCCAGTTCTTTCAGTCTTTCCTCAAAGGGCTTGGTTTCCAGCCCCTTAATCATCCTTCTGACCCTCCACTGAACTTGATCCAATATGATCCAGTTTGTCAGCATCCTTCTTGAAGTGTGATGTCAAGAATTAGACCCAGGACTTGAGACAAGGACTCACCGGTGCCAAATAGGGGGAGGGTAGGTAGGTAGGTAGGTAGGTTGCTTAAACCTCCCTCTTCCGGCTTCCCTGCACACCTGTTGTCCACCTTCCTCCCCCTCCCCCTCCCCACCCCCTGCAGGGCAACAAGGGCGGGGTGAGTGTGCGCCTCTCCATCTTTGGCCACATGGTCTGCTTCCTGAACTGCCACTTGCCCGCCCACATGGAGAAAGCTGAGCAGCGCCGCGAGGACTTCACCACCATCCTCCACCTGCAGCAGTTTGAGGGGCCATCCGCCAATGGGATCCTGGACCATGAGTGAGTGTGGGGCCTCGGATTCCCCCTCCTTTCACCCTCCCGGTATAGGATCCCAGGGGATTGTCGGGCAGAGCCAGGAACAGGAAAAGATTCAGCTTTCCTCCCTCAGCTACCCATCACTCAAAAGGGCTGATCCACTTGGAAAGCCCCCCCTCCCCACAATGTCCTCTACCCTGGGCCCAAAGTAGGGGGTGGAGTGCCAGCATCTGGACTCCTGAGCCTTCTTTTTCGACAAATGCAGGCAGCGGTAGGAGGAAAAACAGCCCCTCCCTTCAGTCTCTGACTGCCCTTTCTCTGTGACATCACAAGAAGCTCCTGGTGCTATTACAGGACTTCTTTGGCTGGTTGCAGGCTTTAATCCTGAGATCTCAGGGTATGGGGGTGCTGTCAACCTGCCTCGGTGAGAATGTGTCAGTAAAGGGAGGGGGAGCTGACACTGGAAGGAAGGAAGGAAGGAAGGAAGGAAGAAAGAAAGAAAGAAAGAAAGAAAGAAAGAAGGAAAAAGAAAGAAGGAAGGAAGGAAGGAAAGAAAGAAAGAAAGAAAGAAAGAAAGAAAGAAAGAAAGAAAGAAAGAAAGAAAGAAAGAAAGAAAGAAAGAAGGAAGGAAGGAGAAAGAAAGGAAGAGGAGGTGGAGCTGACATTGGAAAGAAGGAAGAAAGAAAGAAAGAAAGAAAGAAAGAAAGAAAGAAAGAAAGAAAGAAGGAAGGAAGGAGGAAGGAAGGAAGAGGTGGAGGAATTGGAAGAAGGAAGGAAAGAAAGAAAGAAAGAAAGAAAGAAAGAAAGAAAGAAAGAAAGAAGAGGAGGAGGAGCTGAAACTGGAAGGAAGGAAGGAAGGAAGAGAAGGAGTTGACACTGGAAGGAGGGAAGGAAAAAAAGAAAGAAGGAAGGAAGGAGGAAGGAAGGAAGAGGAGGTGGAGCTGACATTGGAAGGAGGAAGGAAAGAAAGAAGAAAGAAGGAAGGAAGGAAAGGAAGGGAAAGAAAGGAAAGAAAAAGAAAGAAAAGAAAGAAAGAAGAGGGGGAGAGAGCTGACACTAGAAGGAAAGAAGGAAGAGAAGGAAGTTGAGGAAGGAGGGAAGGAAAGAAAGAAGGAAGAAAGAAGGAAGAAGGGAGGAAAGAAGGAAAGAAAAGAAAGGAGAAAGAAAGAAGGAAGGAAGGAAGGAAGGAAGGAAGGAAGGAGAAAAGAAAGAAAGAAAGAAAGAAAGAAAGAAAGAAAAAAAGAAAGAAAGAAAGAAAGAAAGAAAGAAAGAGGAGGAGCTGACATTGGAAGGAAGGAGGGAGGGAGGGAGGGAGGGAAGGAAGGAAGGAAGGAAGGAGCTGATGTTGGATGGATGGAAGGAAAGGGAGGGAGGGAGGGAGGGAGGGAGAAAGGGAAGCTGCATAAGGATGTAAAGGCACTATGGATTTGGGGACTCATCCAGCTTTGCTCCCTGGGATCCTTTTGACTCGGAGTGAGTGGTGACTGAATCTGGTCCCTTCTTAAAATGCAAGCAAAGCCCCTTTTTAAAGCCACGTGGCACCTCTTCTCTCTTGCTCTTCAAAAGCAACCCCTCCTCCTTTCATCACTGTTCTAGATTGTCAAAATCCTCTACAGCCCGGCAGCATTTTGTGGGGAGGGGGTGGCAGCCATCCCAAAGCCAAGTCCCCTTGCATGAGAAGAGGTTTTCTTCTATTTCCTTTTTTACCGTTTTATTTTATTTTTATTTTAAAGAAAAGGCAGGGAGAGGGAGTGGTGGGGGTAGGGTGGGGTGAGGGGAACAGATGGGCAGACCCCCCTCCCCCTCTTCTTCTCTCCTGCCATCTGTGCCAACGAGGCTTGCTATGTGATCTGGCCCGTCTCTGCTGGTGGGAGGCTTTGCATGTGCAGACGCCCAGATGGGTAGGTGACTTGACATGCGACCAACACTCTCAGCATAAAGTCTGCGGGGTGGGGCGCAAGGCCCTGGGAAACGGGAGCTGTCCCAGCCGGCAACCGATGCATTCAGTAACGGAGCTGGCTGGATGGGAGCCAGAAGCCCGCCAGGCCCAGGGTGACCTACATTTCCCTGGCTGGAGCATCCGCTCTGCCCATCTTCCACCCTCTCCCTTTGGCCCTTGCCTCCTCTCTCCTTGTGCCTTCCTCGGTGCCCGGAGTGCGTGTCCATGACGGGCACACCAGCCAGTGGCTGCTGCATGGGGAGGTGGTCTTCCCACTAGGCATGCCTGCCTCCCTTTTCCCCTAGCCTCAGAGCCAACGGTGCCAGGACTTAGGGCCTTTTCACACGACCCCTCAGATCCGCTGGTCCCTTAAATTCGGACCAGCGATCTTGAGGGTTCCTTGCTGTTCCTCCGTCCCCACCCCCTCCGCACTTCCTTGTTCTGTCTGCGGGAGGGGAGGGAGGGGGGAAAAGCCTTAGACACGGACAAAAGAAGAAACCCTTACCTCCCGTGCGTGGAAGCTTGCTCCGAGCCCCGGTTTTACTTCCTGGTTGCTCTTAAAGGGGCGGAGGCGAAAGAAAAACAACAAAAAGAAGCAAGGAGAGCTCAGGCACTCTCCGCATCAAATATTTTTCACCTCCCAAAAGCAAGTACAAGAAAGTGCAGCTGGGTCGCGCTTAGGTGGGCGGGGTCGCACTTAATTGTCTGCAAACGCCGGACCTGGTGGGAAAACATTTTTAAGGTCCGGAGCTTGCAGCCCTTTGCCGCGGAGCTTAGGGGTCGTGTATAAACGTTTTTAGTTACCAGGTTTGCTGTTCTGAAACCACCTGTCTCACCCTCAAAGAAGTTGGGGGGCGATAGTTAACTAGTCATTCGTTCCAAGCATTTATCCATCTGTTGACCTTGGCTTCCAAAGCTCTGAACAAGAGACAAATAAAATCTCTAAAACAGATCAAAGTGGATTTTGAAAGCCAATCTTTAAAGCTAGCCATTGGCCAGACAATTTTAATACATGTTTATTTATTTAGAATACCCTGCCTTTCTCCTTGGAAAAGGACTCATGGCAGCTTATAATACTGAAGGATGATATATCATGCAGATCATTTAAGACATATTCAAATTTAAGAACAATCAGTTTGAAGAACCATCTTACAACATTAAAAGGCAGTGAATGAATGAATAGCTATATTACGGTCAAAGACCAAAAACACCAAACAATCCACAATAAACACATACATTTCAAAATTGGAATAAGTACAAAATTATACAATCTTCCATTAAAATAATAATAAATAAACCCTTACTTACAGGTTCATAAATTACATACTCAATGAAGCTGAGTCTATATCCTTAAAATAAGATAAAACCATGGCCAGGTTAATGGTATAGAGCAGTGGTGGTGAGCCTTCGATGCTCCAGATGTTTTGGACCACAGCCCCCAGAATTGCAAGCCTGTATTGCCAATGACAGAGGACTGTGGGAGTTGTGATCCAAAACATCTGGAGTGCCAAAGGTTGGCCACCACTGGTATAGAGAGTATTATTATCTACCTTGGTCGCAAGTTACTATTGCTGCTGCACAGAATGTAGCCACTTTTCTGCTAATATGATTGATATTGTCAGAAAGTAGCAATTGTACATAAAATTCCTCTGTTTTTCCTGGAAATATGCTGATAATAGGAGATAGGAGCTCCATGCGGGTATCCCAATAGGAAGAACAATATGAGACCACATGTTCAACTCTTTCAACTTGGTCGCTATTGCATGGGCAAATACATTCTGATGGTAGCAAACCTTGAAACCTTGCCTCCAAAAGCTTGGAAAGTAGTGCTTTGAATCTAGCCAGTGTAAAAGCCCTTCTGGCGTTAGATGAAATAAGACTGGCTAAGTATGGGGAGATGGTAAAAGCAGATTTCAAAAGGTAGTTGTATTTCCCCAACTGGCCAGCATGGTTCTGTAATTCTGTATCCCAGACCCTTAGTTTCACCGCATTCATAGTCTCTTTAAGACCCATTGCTATAAGTGCACTAGGAGAATAGCCTAATTTAGATATCTCTGCAATTATATGCTTCTTCCATTCCGACTGTAAAGTATCTATTAATATCAGTGGGGCCAGGCCTTCTGATGAAGGCAGTATTAAAGCTAATAATAGCACGCAAACAATTAAAGAGAAAAATTCCATTATGAGAGATGGAAAATAAAATGTATAATGTAGGTATTATTATTAATTCAGTCTAAGCAATAATGCATGTTTAATTGCCTGTCTCTAGTACTGAAAGATAACACACATGCTTTCCTCTATGTGCCAAGTGAAACAGACAAGGTGGCATGTTTATACTGCCTTATGAAAAGGCAATGGCATTTGTGTAATACAGTAGGACCCCAGTATCCGCTGGGGATTGGTTCCAGGCCTTCCGGTGGATAATGAAAACTGTGGATAAGAGAGAACACCAAAAAATTCCCCAAAACTTCTGTTTTGTGGCAGTAGCTTGCCTTACGGCTGCTGTTTTGTGACAATAGCTTGCTTTACAGCTTCTATTTGTGACAGTAGCTTGCTTTACGGCTGCTGAATTATTTATTTGATTTCCCCCTGGATAACTGAATCAGTGGATAATGAATCAGTGGATACGGGGTCCTACTGTATTTTGGATGACCGATTACACAATTCCCCACTCTACTGATACCTGAATGTGGCTCACCTGGAGATAATCCTAGAATCTTAGAGTTGGAAGAGATCTCAAGGGCCATCCGGTCCAAGTCCCTGCCATGCAGGAACCCCCCCATCACACTCCCCCCCCCAACAGATGGCCATAGGCCTAGCTCTCCTATGCAGAAAGGAAGAGCCCCGGGGCACAGTGGTTAAATGCCTGTACTGCAACTAAAACTGTGCTCACCCACTGGGGTTCAATCTCGGGTAGCAGGCTCTAGGTTCACTCAGCCTTCCAACCTTCCAAGGTCGGTAAAATGAGTACCCAGCTTGCTGGGGGGGGCAATATGTAGCCTACATACTGTAATTAAAACTGTGAACCGACCGAGAGACTGCTTGAAGTGGTATGGGGTGGTATATAAGCAGAACACTTTTTATTGCTGCCCCTTTCCTTTCTGCACAGGAGAGCTAGAGTGGAGGTGGGCCAAGATGTTCCCAACTGGGTCTTCTCTGCAGGTGAGCCAAGTTTAGGCCTCTGACAAGTGCCTGCCTGTCAAGTGAAGGACCCAGAATGAAGAAACATTTGATTTCTGTTCCCTAAAAACACCCAGCAACCCGATACCTGGAGTTCCGTCTGGAAGATGGGCGGTCTATAAATACTACAAATAAAAATAAATAAATACCTAATTCTGAACAAGCATTATGTGCACCATCTGGGCAAATAAATCTCTCCATACAGAGCCTGTTGAGTCCCAGTTAAGAAAGGGGAGGAAATGAGTCCCCCGTTTCAAAGCCATTGAGCACTGTTATCTCCTTGCCTGGGAAAGACATGCAACCCCCCTGAGATGGCCGCCACTGACCAGAGATCTTGCCACTCTTTCTGAGGGCCTTTTCACACAACCCCTAAGATCCGCTGGCCACTTAAATTCGGACCAGGGATCTTGGGGGTTCATTGCTCTTCCTGCGTCACCACCCCTCCGCACTTCCTTGCTCCTGTCTGCGTGAGGGGAGGGAGGAAGAAAGAGAGGGGAAAATGCAGGCTCACCTCCGAAGCCACCCGGCGCCCCGTCCTCTGTCCTGATTCCTTCTCTTCTGTTTTTTTTTTTTTTTTGCCTCCTGCCCCTTCTCTTAAAGGGGCGGGAGGAAAAAAAAACAGAAGCAAGGAGAGCCCCGCACTCACCAGATTAAATCCGGACCTGGGGATTTTCACCCTCCTAGAGTAGGTACAAGAAAAGTGCGCTGGGACACGCTTAGGAGGGCGTGGTCGCATTTAATTTCCTGCAAACTCCGGAGCTGGTGGGGAAACAATTGTAAGCTCCGGAGCTGGCAGCCATTTGCTGTGGAGTTTAGGGGTCGTGTATAAATACCCAGAATGAGGCTACTTTCCTCCACCTCTGGTTACATTCTCCTGCCCTGTAGGGTTGGTCTGGTGACTGTCCTGTTCTCATCCCTTCTCTCTCCCTCGCATCTTCCCACCAGCCTCGTCTTTTGGCTTGGAGATCTCAACTTCCGAATCGAAAGCCTGGACATCCGCTTTGTCAAATATGCCATCGACAACAATATCCTCCATCAGCTCTGGGAGAAGGACCAGGTGAGGCCAGCGGGCAAGCCCAGGAGAGAAGCCGCCACCCTGACTTTCTGGAGAATCAAGAAGGCTCTGGCCTTCAGGAGTGGGAAAGGTCTATTTTCTGGACTGTATACCCCCCTAGTCACTGGCAGCTGGGTTTTGAGATTTGGAGTCCGAAATCCAAACATTTCTCATCTGCTAGATATTTGGGAGTTTCATGGAGAACACAGGTGGCAGCTTTAATTCTTGGCCAAACCAAGAGATTTTGCTACCTGGGGCAGAGCAGTAAACAGTGTCATATCTCTGCAGATAGCAAATATCCATAAACAATTCTCCTCCTCCCTGGGAATAAGAACTAAAGTCATAACAAATTAAATAACTAGACTTTTGTGGCTCTTGTGATTTCTCAAATAAGCTGCCAAAAGCAGAACCTCTTTGCAGTGGCAATTTCAGCCATGCTTCGGGTGTACCTGTTGTTGTGAATTGCCACCAAGTCACCTCTGACTTACGGAGACCCTACAATTGAGCAGTTTGCAAAATCCCATGTCCTCAACAGCCTTGCTCAGTTTTATTGCATTTACGTTTTTGTATTTTTGCCCGTATTACCTCTTGTACTCAAGACTCCTGTGTTTTGTGTCCAAGGTCAACTTGAATTTGCATGTCATATTTTTAAGCATTTGTGCCTGCAGCTTTGTTTGTTGCTGTAGCAATGACTTTTTTTCAAGATAAAACATCACACCTGTGACCTCTTGAAAGTTACATGTTTTAATGTTGTTGGATTTTATGTTTTTCATATGAAACCTAGAAAAAAAATTAGCAAGTTCTGGAGTTGCCTGGAATCATTGCAATAATGAAGACACTTGTAATGAGATACTGGAACACATTTTCAATAGCTCGTTACTGATGATCTGGTTTCATTCCAGGATTAAAACTTTATGCGATAATGTCAGCTATGGCGAATCACAGAATCTGTTTTCTCTGCCCAGAAGTTTTTGAAGGACTCCTAGGGGCAGAATAGATGTCAGTTCTCCTGACATCTATACTGCCCATCTAACCAATGGTCACTCTGGGCAGTTTGCAGTAGTGGCACTAACCAAAACAAACAAAAGAAAAAATGAACACAAACATAAATCCAAGTGAAAATTAAAATTAAATTAATATTCCATTTGAAAAGAGGCAGCAATGAAAAACAGTAGGCTGGCACTATCTGTGGCTAGTCAGATGGCATGTTCTTATATCTGTCCAAAGGAAGCACCAGATGGAGTCCTAATCTAGATTTACTGTTTCGGTTTGCATGCTGCAATCCTGTATTTTGCATGGGGTTGTTTGTGCTTCAAAGGTGTTTTTTCTGTTCCTTGGGCTTGGAGAATGAAAGAGGGAAAAGGCCATCCTTATCCTTGGGACCAGCAGAAGCAGAACATTTAAAAAGTGACTCTCATCCTGGTTTCTTTACCTTCCCCACCGCGCACAAAGCTTCATGCTTCATTTCCCTTTTGCCTCCGATGCAGTTGAACATTGCAAAGAGCACGTGGCCTGTCTTGAAAGGATTCCAGGAGGGTGCCCTGAACTTCCCTCCGACCTTCAAGTTTGATGTGGGGACAAACATGTACGACACCAGGTAAGGAGAGGGGTGGCAATCCCCCCCCCCGCCCCCCACTGCCTGCCCTGATGCTTGGAGGTCCTGGCCCCAGAGAAGCTGGCTGTGGAATGGGCCTTCCCAGCTTCTCGCCGTCTCCCTCCGCCCCTGCCTGCCTGATGCTTCTAAGGCCGGAGAGCCTGGGGCTTCCCTTCATGCCAGAGGGACGTTAGGCAGCTGGCCAGCTGGCTGGCTGCCCCCACCTCCCCCTCGTGGTGGGTGTCAAAAATTTCCCTTATTTTCAAATCTAAAACTTGACAGGTATGCCTTTGACTCTTCAGGCTGGAGAATTCCCGGAGATGCAGCCACCGTTGCCCACCCTTGTTTAGGAATTGCAAGATTGCACAATTTGGGAGGAACAGAAAGGCTTTGCCGGGTCCTAGGGGGTTTGGCAACACTGGCCTTGCTTGGGGTGGGCAATCTGCTGAGCCATGCAGGGGCTGGACCCTCATCTCTAGCACCACGGAGAGCTCCTTTGCCATTCAAACTGGCCCCTGGCTGTTGGCACAAGTTTTAATCATAATTGTGACCTTAATCTTAGAACGACAGAACTAGAGGGGGTCCTAGAGGTCATCCAGTCCAGCCCCTGCCAAAGGGACCCAGTGGGGAATCAAACTTCCAACCTCGGGCTCTGCAGCTAGAGACCTCAGCCACTGAGCTATTTGTTTGTTCGCAGATAGACTCTGCCAATTGAGAGTGTCTTATTTGACAAAATCCATTTCCCTGTGTCTCTCACATATCCAATGGTGAGGAATAAACATTCAAGTACAAAATACCTAAGCCACCAGACAAGTAAAAAAAAACCCCATCGGTGTATTTTTTAAAAACAATCCTCAAGTTTTTCCCCAAATAGGAAGAAATGTATGGGTTTGTTAAGAGCTTCAAAAGCAAACAGATCCCTCCCCTCCTAAAAAAGTACCACTGGGGGCCTTTATACACGACCCCTAAGCTCCGCAGGAAATGGCTGCAAGGTCCGGACCTTACAACTGTTTTCCCACCAGCTCCGGACTTTGCAGACAATTAAGTGCGACCCCGCCCACTTAGCACGACCAAACAGCAGTTTTCTTGTACCTGCTTGAGGTGGGTGAAAATCCCCAGGTCCGGATTTAATCTGGTCAGTGTGGGGCTCTCCTGGCTTCTGCTTGTGTTTTTTTTGCCTCCTGCCCCTTTAAGAGAAGAGGTGGGAGGAAAAAAAGCAAGCAGAAGAGAAAGGGAGCTCCTGGAAGCTCCTCCAGGTGAGCTGCATTTTTTCCCCTCTTTCTCTGGTGCGGAGGAAGGAAGAGCAAGGAACCCCTAAGATCTTTGGTCCGAATTTAAGGGGCCAGCGGATCTTAGGGGTCGTGTGAAAAGGCCCTGGGTCAGTTTGTTTGCAGTGAAAACAGTGAAAATATTTGGGCTACCTGAACATTTCTATGGCACAAACTTTTATGGACTGTAAGCCCTCTTCAGATGCAAACAGGCTGCAGTCTACCAGGGCTGATGGGGAACAAGCAACCTCAACCCAAACATTTGAAGTGAAATGAAATTATTCTCCATCAGACCAGATCTAGTGAGTACGGATATTGCCAACAGAGGAAGGGCTGCATGATATTTCCAGTGTCATCTGTCTCTTAGAATAGACGAATGCCTCTGAAAAAGTGGTAACCTCAATTAAACATCCAGAGACTCAAAAAAACCCAGACTTTCAGGGGTCCAACATTTGCTCGGCCTGGATGGATGAATGAGTCAATTTTATTTTCCCCAACCCTTCCCCACCTATTCCCATTGCAGTCGTTTTCCTACCCTGAATATGAAGAGATGGTGTAAAAGGATTTCAATTTTTTCCTTTTCAAACAAATAATTAAAAAGCACATCTCCTGCCCATCCTTATTTAATTGCACTGAAATAATTATAATGGAAAGGATCCTGATGCAACTGCAGTTGCGAAAGACTCATAAAAGATGCATGCAAGCTGTCCTGGGATTCTCCAGTTACAAAAAAACAGCTCCTCTTTGGATGGCCACATTTACACTAATCTGGTACCTGGATGTAGCCTAGACAGAGAAGCTCAGGGTTTGGAATGTAGCACATGAAGCAGATGCTCAAACACTGGGCCAGGCATGAGAGAGAATCCTTAGTGTGCTGTGAATCCCATGCTTTCATCAAATAATGAAAGACTTAGGTGAGCACAACTTCAGCATTTGGGCTGGAGTTTCCCCGTTGCTTCTCTGTATGAGTCACCAATCTGACCTTGTTCCATCCAGTCGTCCCATGTTTGGGAATCCTATGGAGTAGATCTTTCAGTTGGTCTAGACCGGTGGTGGTGAACCTTCAGCAATCCAGATGTTTTGAACTACAACTCTCACAGTCCTTTGCCACTGGCAATACAGGCTTGGAATTCTGGGAGTTGTGGTCCAAAACATCTGGAGTGCTGAAGGTTCGCCACCACTGTTCTAGACTCTAGACTGTGGATCTCCAGATGTTCTTGATTTATGGCTTCCAAAAATCCTGGCCAGCATGGTACGTGGTGGTGGCTTCTGGGAGTCCAAAAGCGTCCAAACGTTGGCAATCACTGCTCTCTAGACCAAGAGAGGTGCAGGCCCTGTAAGAGTCTGGTTCTTCTGTCCCTGTATGAACCATCGGGCTGAGCAAACCTTCATCAAATCAGGCAGCACACTCAGAAGAGCAAAGCTTGTGGGCAGCAGGCAGAACTGGGAGGGAATTGCCCTTAGAATTGTAGTTGTTGGGGGTCTTTGAGGGCCTTGGTGTGCCCAGGGCATAGAGGTCAGCCCAGCCCCTCTAGGAGCCATGGAGGTCCTTGGCAACCAACCTACTTTCTGGCACATCCTGCAGTGCCAAGAAGCGGAAGCCAGCCTGGACAGATCGCATCCTCTGGAAGATCAAAGGCTCTGGAGGCCCCTCCCATCCCGGGAGGTCCAGCGGGGGCACCCTGGCCGTGAACCAGCTTTGCTACTGCAGCCACATGGAGTACACCGTGAGCGACCACAAACCTGTGGTCTCCATCTTTGCTGTGCAGGTGAGCCCAACGGAAAGCGGTTCAAATCATTGGGGTAAAGCTGGTAGCAATAAAAGCCAATAGGAATAGGAATGCAATTTATTGTCATTGTATAAATACAATGAGATTAAAAGTGCCATCCAGTCAGTCATTCACACAACCCAGCATAAAAATCCAAGACATAAAATCTACAATTTAAAAACAAACCATCCATACACATACTCCAACATTCACATGCCAAAACATCACTTACACTCATTTAAAACTGACATAAAAACCAAACACACCCACATCCCTACACTCTTTCACCTAGCAACATTCCTACACAATCCATAAAAACTACAATTTAAAAAACAACAACAGCCATACACCCATACGATATATATGTGACACATTCAACACCAATATTACCCGTCAACTTAATTTTTAACAGAATTTAGCATGGATAATGCTATTGGGTAAAAACCTAGCAAGCTGGGACATCATAGAATCATAATATCTATGATTCTATGATTCTGTGATCTGTAGTGAGCCTGACCTTCTTATGAGCTGCATTTGTATAGCTGTCTCAGAACTGTATCAATTAGGGACACAAGAGCTGCCTAATTAAAGTCATGTAAGAGTGAAAAGGCCAAGATTCTCCTCCAAGTTTAGGGCTGGGGGTTGGGACGGAGCAGGTCCTTCCACAGGAAGACTGTTTTGGTTCCTCCATCTTCCAAAATGAGGAGATCCATTTGGTCTGCCTGTCATCTGTCTGTCTGTCGTGTTGAGACCTGGAACGTTAAGAGCTCTTTTGTAAGGGGGCAGAGTGCTTTGGAAGGGGCTGGCCTGTTCTGCACTGGAGAGCATAGAGTCCTAGGATAGTGAAGAAGATGGAAGGGGCCTACAAAGCCATCAAGTCCAAACCCCCCCCCACACACACACTCCACGGAGGAATACAATTCATCAGATATTTGCCAGGTGGTTGCCCACCTTTATCCTCAATGCCTCCATTGTTGGAGCACTCTTGGCCTCTTGAGGTCATGAGTCCTATTGCCATACGAATGGACTCAAGCGACAGGTGGGCAGGTTTCGGCTGAATTATCCAGAAAAATATCTTAACCGTTAGCGCAGTAGAACAATGGTGTCCCATCTATTATTTCATGATTCCTGCTGTGGCAGTTCAGGTTATCCTCAGCAGTGACCCCCCCCCCCCCATTTGCCCCCTCTTGCTCTCAGTTTGCCTCCAGGGCGGACGTTCCACTGGTAGAGATGCAAGTAGCAGACGAATGGACAAAGCCGGAACAAGCTGTAGTCCGGTACAAGTTGGCTTTGGTTTACCACCGCAGTTCCTGGGACTGGATTGCTCTTTACCGGGTAAGACCGGATGGTTGTGTGGGGAGTTTTTGATGTTTTCATGAGAACGTCTTGCTACCCAGGAACCTGAAGGGTGCAAACAGGTATCTCGGAAGGGGGTGGATGGCAGCGATGAAAGGACAGAAGGGCTTGGCAGGGTGGCGCCTTAGATTGTAAAAACAAGCCCGGCTTTATTGGTGTGTGTTTTGGCACAGGGAGCAGTTGCATCCGGGGTGTGGAAAGGGCAATTCTAGGGCCTCATGAGCCCTGCTGTTGTGTGTGTTCTTCTGACCTTTAGCCCCACTGATCTTCTCTGCCTGGACCTCTAAATAAGGACTTCCTTTTAGGGGGAAACACACAAGAACACACTGCTGCTCCTGGAACACCTCCAGGAGGAACGATTCGTGGTTTGTGTGCAGCATTCATCGGACCCTTTTAAAAACATCTGTACGCTCACCGTTTTTAGCACTCAATTGTTTTTTTTTTAATGACGTACACTGCCTTGCATCCTTTTGAAAGGTGGGGTAAAAACATTTCAAGTAAATAAATCCATTTACTGTAAATCAGTTGCTGGGTGCCTGTGTTGTGTTCAACACCAAACAGATGCAGAGGTTGGTTGTGGGTCTTTTGGCCAACCAGAAGTGAACTTCTAGCTGCTTCTGATTTTACTCTTGCCTCAGTTTAGAACCTAAGAACCTAAGAACAGCCTTGCTGGAACAGGCCACAGCCCATCCAATCCAGTCCAGCATTCAGTCTCACACAGTGGCTCACCATTTGCTTCAAGGACTTCCCAAGCAGATGTCTTCACCTGCTTATGGTTCCCTGCCAATGGCATTGAGAGATCTCCTACCTCTCTCTCCAACCCAGAGGTTGTCCTTTGGCATCATCCATCATGATAGCCATGGATACCCTTGTTCTCCATGAACTTGTCCAATCCTTTCTGATAGCTGTCAAGGCTGACAGCTGTCACCACTTCTTCTGGCAGGGAGTTCCACAGACCAGTGATCCTCTCGGTGAAAAAGGACTTTCTCTTATTTGTTTGAGATCGAGCACCCAAAAGTTTCATGGAGTGCCCCCTAGTTCTAGTGTGGTGCAATAGGGAAAACAGTTTTTCCTTATCTGCATTGTCCACACTGTGTATGATTTTATAAACTTCAATCAGGCCACCTCTTAGGCACCGTCATTCAAGCATGAAGAGGCCCAGCCGTTGCAGCCTCAGATGGTAAGGTGTTCTAGTCCCCAAATCATTCTGGTTGCCCCCCCCCCTGCACTTTTTGCTGCAGAAGGATCACAGGAGGGCAGGGAGATTGGCTTTTGCACACACTGACGTTGCTGATCTCCAGACTCCACATTGCATGATTTCCGTATAAAACCAAACGCCCCGGACTGGCTGAGGATCTCAGCTTTATAGGGACCTGTGAAATTGCATCATCATCAGCAGCAGTAGCAGCAGCAGCGCCTTGCTGTCAATTTAATGAGAGGCCAGCCACATTCCTGGTTGGGTGCCTGCTGCACAGCCAGGAGTGCAAGCAGCCGTTCTCCACTGAGTTTGCTGTAATTCCCTTGGCACCTGCGTAATTCACCAGCTGCAGTGCAGTAACACAGTGTGTTCTAACCGTTGTAGAGCACAAACGGAATATCAGCCAAGAGTGGGATGCAGCTGCAAAAAAAGGCAAATGCAATTTTAGGCTGCATTGGCAGAGTGTAGCCTGCCGACTCCATGAGGTGTTAGTTCTCTTCTCTTCGGCACCAGTGAGGCCTCGTCTAGAGTCTTATGTCCAGTCCTGGGCTCTGCACTTTAAGGAGGATGCCGACAAACTTAAGGGCGCTTTTACACGACCCCTAAGATCCGCTGGTCCCTTAAATTTGGACCAGAGATCTTAGGGGCTTGTCGCTCTTCCTGTGTTCCCACCCTGGCTGCTGGCTGCGTGAGGGGAGGGAGAAAAAATGGAAGAAAGTGACTCACCTCCCCGTTCTGCCTCCCGTTCTGCCTTTCGCTCTTGCCGGCTCTTGCCCCGGCAACATTCCAGTAGCTCTTAACTCTTAAGTAGCTCTTAAAGGGGCGGGAGCCAAAAAGCAGCAAACAGAAGCGAGGAGAGCCCCGCACTCACTATCGTTGCACAGCATCAAAGATTTTTCATCTCCAGAGAGAAGGTACAAGAAAAGTGTGCTGGGTCGCGCTAAAGTGGGCGGGGTCGCACTTAATTGTCTGCAAACTCCGGAGCTGGTGGGGAAACATTTTTAAGGTCCGGAGCTGGGAGCCATTTGCGGCGGTGTTTAGGGGTCGTGTATAAACACGCCTTAAATCAAGTGGACTGGGCAACAAGAATATACAGTAGTTTTCCATGTATATAAATTGTTAGCATTAAAATTAAGGGTCATCTTACGAGAGAGGTCTTGTTGCAAAACTGTAATTTTGGGTTGGAAAAGTGGGGGTCATCTTATATATAGGGGCATCTTATAGACAGAAAAATATGGTATGTCATGGTCTCTTGCTCCCCCTAGTGACGGCATTGGTAAATACATGGCCAAAGTACAGTACATGTTCCTAGTTTTTCTTTTCTTTTAATATTTTTAATGTTTTCAGATTGTGGATGGGCGAAACCATGGATAATGATCTGTGAGGGTTCGGTTTGTAGTATCCGCGGTTCCGTTCCATAAATCAACTGAGAATCCGGTTTATCCAAAAAATTGAATGGGTTTTTATTGCTTACAGTTTGACAGTCACTGTAGGTTCTTTCACTTATAACAATCGACAACGGCGTCAACGGTTTCTTAACATCTTCAGCTAACACAGGTTCCTCATAAATAACGTTAACAGGATTAAAGTCTAACTTGGCATGTTCTAAAAAGGTGTTGGCATCCTCGTCCCCCGACCCCAGCATTGGGTCCCGCAACAAGGATGCCTGGCCCATTGGGCTACGGGGCCAGTTCCCCTCTCTCTCTTCCATTCTCTTTGATATCGCTCAGACGTCTCGGGCCACCTCAACGGTTTCACGCTAACAGACCACACAAATTCTTCATCTTTGCGTGATCTTGCCCTGTCTGCCTCCTTCCCTCCTACCACCTCCTCGGTCTGAGTGCCAACTGTCACCAACCACTTTTCTCCTTCTACTCCCTTCTCTCCCGTATCTCGCGCCCCCTGACTCCCGTCGTCACGCGCCTCCTTTGTATCTTGCTCTAACCACTCATCTTCTACATCATCCAATGCCCAACATATTTCCTCCGTCTTAATCCCTTCATCTTTTCCTTCTCTCTCTCCTACATGAGACACCCCTGTAACATCTTTCTCATTATTATTCTTTTCTTCTTTGTCCTGCTTCACTCCTTCAGACGGCTCACTGGTCCTCAACGTAGTCATTTTATTTTCATCCTCACAGAACACCCCCCCCCCTTCCAAGTGAGCCGTCTGGGGTTCAGGTTCCATCACCCATGGCCCCTGTCGAGAAAAATAATCTGTGTTAACGTGATCTTTCCCCTTCTTATATTTAACCTCGAATGAAAACGGTTGCATACTCAAATACCAATGAGTTAATCTAGGACTCACATCTTTCATCCTATGTAACCATAATAAAGGAGTGTGATCAGTGATTAATATGAATGGTGAACCTAATAAATAATATTTTAATGATTGAAAAGCCCATTTAACGGCCAATGCTTCCTTCTCTATTGTCGAATATTTTTGCTCACGTTTATTGAGCTTTCTACTTAAGAATAATATGGGATGTTCTTCCCCGTTCTTCTCTTGAGCCAATACGGCTCCTAAACCTCTGTCAGAGGCATCCGTTTGTACAATAAAAGGGATAGAAAAATCGGGAACAGCTCTAACAGGACAGGTACACAATCTCTTCTTGAGTTCCTCAAATGCACCCTGCTCCTTCTCTCCCCACTTAACCCATTTGGGTAATTTCTTTTGAGTCAGATCAGTCAAAGGAGCAGCAGTTTTGGCAAAATGAGGAATAAATTGCCTGTAATATCCAGCTAAGCCTAAAAACTGTTGGACCTCACGTTTTGTTCGCGGTCTATACCAATCTGACACTTTTTCCACCTTATCTTCTAACGGGTAAATTTTTCCTTGTCCCACTTTGAATCCTAAAAATTTAACTTTTAATTGAGCTATCTTACATTTAGATGGATTCACTGTTAAATTAGCCCTCCTTAACTCATTTAGCACAGCTCTCAAGTGTTTCAGATGTTCCTCCCAAGAATTACTATATATTATTACATCGTCGATATATGCCACGGAAAAATCTTTTACAGGTTCTAGAACTTTATCCATCAACCTCTGGAACGTAGCAGACGCCCCATGGAGGCCAAAAGGCATTTTTGTAAATTGATAAAGACCAATTGGAGTTCCGAACACGGTTTTTTTCCCTTATCTTCCTTCCTTAATGGGATCTGCCAATAACCCTTGGTCAAATCTAAGGAGCTAAGGAAAGTGGCTTCTCCTAACCTGTCTAACAGATCATCAATCCGCGGCATTGGATAAGCGTCAAATTTGGATACTGAATTTAGTCTTCTAAAATCAATACAAAACCTAACTGTCCCGTCAGATTTCGGGACAACGACAGGATAGCTCCTCCACGGACTATTTGAAGGTTCGATCACTCCCAACTCTAACATTTTCTTAACCTCATCTTCAATTACAGGAATTAAATGTCTAGGCCATTTGCGCCCTTGATCTCTCATAATTTGATTCCCTATGATGTGAATCTGATGTTCGCAAAGATTGGTAGATCCGGGCTTATTAGAAAAGGTATCATTGTATTCTTTTTCTAATAATATAACCTGTTCTTTTTGATGTTCAGATAAATCTTGGCAAATCTTTACATGACTCTCTTCCGCTTTATCATTGTTCCATTCTGGCCCTAAATCGTCGCCGTCAATATCCGCTATAAATGCCTCCCGTTCTTTCCATTCTTTTAACAGATTAACATGATAAACGCCTCTTCCTTTGACTTTATCAGGTATTTCCAGCTCATAGTCTACCTCATTTATTCTTCTACTTACAACATAGGGACCCTGCCATTTTGCCAACAACTTACTCCCTTCAATAGGTAAAAGTAATAATACTTTTTGACCTTCCTTAAAACTTCTTTTCCTGACCTTCTGATCATATCTCCTTTTTTGGGCCCCTTGGATTTTGCTCAAATTTCTTTTAACTACACCTTGTATGTTCTTCAAACGTTCCCTCATTTCTAACACATATTGAATAGAGGTTCCAGCCTTGTCCTCCCCTTCCTCCCATTTCTCTTTAATCAAATCTAATACTCCCCTGGGTGTCCTCCCATACAATAACTCAAAGGGTGAAAACCCTGTAGAAGACTGTGGCACTTCCCGAACGGCGAACATCAAAGGGTCAATTAACAAATGCCACTTTTTTGGGTTATCCATAACGACCTTCCTCAACATACTCTTTAGAGTCTTGTTGAATCTCTCAACAAGACCGTTGGTTTGAAGGTGATAAACAATTGTCTTCAAAGGTTTCACGTCTAAGACCTTCCACATATGTTTAAATATGACACTCATAAAATTACTTCCCTGGTCCGTCAAGACTTCACGAGGGAACCCTAGTCTAGAAAATACCTTCAACAGTTCTTGAGCCAATATTTTAGCAGAGGTAGTTCTAAGGGGGATAGCTTCAGGATATCGGGTAGCGTAATCAATTATTACCAGGACATACAAATGTCCCCCTGAAGATTTAGGAAGAGGACCAATAATATCTAAAGCAATCCTGTCAAAAGGTTGGTCAATGATAGGCATAGGTATCAATTCTGCGCCTGGCGGGGGTTTCTTCTGTGTCAGCTGACATTGCCTACATGACCGACAGAATTTTTCAACATCAGATCTCATACCTGGCCACCAGAATCTAAGGCCAATTCGTTGTATCATTTTTTCCATAGCCAAATGTCCCGACATTGGAATATCGTGAGCCATACGCAAGATTTCTCCTCTCCACTTAAGAGGTACAATTATTCTATCATTATCATTTTTATCTCTATGATATAACAACCCATCTTTCATAATATAACCATCACTTCCTCGATCTATGAAGTTAAGGTCAGTCACCCTTCGTTTAATATCTTCTAGACTATGGTCATTTTGTTGTAAAAATCTCACCCTCTCTCTCGATGCTTGGGTCATCTCTTCCCACGTAGCCTGATCCTCAGCATGTATCTCGCCTTGCATACCCTCCTGTATTCGTACAAGATCATTAATAGCTAGCCAATCTCGTCCTATAAGCATTTCCCGGGCTAACGTAGGGACAACCCCTATATGCATTCTTTGCTGAATGCCATTAATTTTTACATCTGCCCAAGCAGTTTCGTAAGCTTTTGAGTCACCATGTATACATTTAACACACACATTACCATTCTGTTCAACCCCATTCAAAGATCTTACTAAAGTCTTAGCACATCCGGTATCTAAAAATGCACTTTTGCGTTCCCCATTAACATAGGCTACGATTTCCCATTGTTTAAAAACCTCCCTCCAGTCCTTCGGCTTTTCTGCCATTTCGACCCCCCATGAACAATCAGCTTTCGGGCAATCCCGTCGGAAATGTTGTGATGATCCGCAATTAAAACATACAGGTTTGTTGCCCTCATTTCGGGCTTGAAAATTCAGTCTTTGTAGTCCCCGTCTGCTACGTGTAAACATCTTTCCTTCCCAATTTATTATTCCGCAGGGTGAGTTTGCTCCGCCAGTCGCCATTTTCTGATTACTTCTCGCGTTGCTCGGCGTCTTCTCACTTCCCGAAGTCTCGCGTGACGATATCTTCTCCTCCGCAATCTCGAGGCCCTCTAATATATGCACGACGTCCTCCAATGATGATGGCCGATTTCTTTTCACCCATGCCGAAGTAGAATTGGACATAGAGCTAAGAAGCTGTTCTATCACTATGGATTCTATGATTTGTTCTTTGGAATTGTCCGCGGGACGTAACCATTTGGTTGCCGTTGCCTTCAGCCGTTGGGCTAAGGACCTAGGGTGTATGTTATTTTTGAATACCAAAGATCTAAATTTCTTTCGATATGCTTCAGGCGTCAAATTGAGAGTTAGCAGAATGGCATTCTTCACTTTCTTGTAGTCAGTGGCTTCGTCAGGTTCCAAAGCGTCTATTATTTCTTGCAATGTCCCAGTCAAACACGGAGTTAAAATCAACGCCCACTGATCTACCGGCCACCGCGCGGCTCTGGCGACTCGTTCAAAGGTATTTAGATATGCCTCTACGTCGTCTTCTTTGGACATTTTCTGTAAACGGACTGGAGCAGGGTTTGAGACCCATACATTCCTTCCTTCACCACTCGAGCTTGAATTAGCTGTCTCTTGATGGTGATTACTTCTGAGGACCTGTGTCATCAATAGTCGGTTCTGTTCTGCTATCATTTCCAGCAATTTGTTTTGTTGATTGACACCTTCATTATGATCAGTAGATACTCTCGAACCTGGACTCGGAACCGCCCCACGTTGGGCGCCATTTTGTGAGGGTTCAGTTTGTAGTATCCGCGGTTCCGTTCCATAAATCAACTGAGAATCCGGTTTATCCAAAAAATTGAATGGGTTTTTATTGCTTACAGTTTGACAGTCACTGTAGGTTCTTTCACTTATAACAATCGACAACGGCATCAACGGTTTCTTAACATCTTCAGCTAACACAGGTTCCTCATAAATAACGTTAACAGGATTAAAGTCTAACTTGGCATGTTCTAAAAAGGTGTTGGCATCCTCGTCCCCCGACCCCAGCATTGGGTCCCGCAACAAGGATGCCTGGCCCATTGGGCTACGGGGCCAGTTCCCCTCTCTCTCTTCCATTCTCTTTGATATCGCTCAGACGTCTCGGGCCACCTCAACGGTTTCACGCTAACAGACCACACAAATTCTTCATCTTTGCGTGATCTTGCCCTGTCTGCCTCCTTCCCTCCTACCACCTCCTCGGTCTGAGTGCCAACTGTCCCCAACCGCTTTTCTCCTTCTACTCCCTTCTCTCCCGTATCTCGCGCCCCCTGACTCCCGTCGTCACGCGCCTCCTTTGTCTCTTGCTCTAACCACTCATCTTCTACATCATCCAATGCCCAACATATTTCCTCCGTCTTAATCCCTTCATCTTTTCCTTCTCTCTCTCCTACATGAGACACCCCTGTAACATCTTTCTCATTATTATTCTTTTCTTCTTTGTCCTGCTTCACTCCTTCAGACGGCTCACTGGTCCTCAACGTAGTCGTTTTATTTTCATCCTCACATGATCTTGCAGATAAAAGGATTGTATTGTATGTATTAAGGGAATGGATATGAATAGATTGTACGATTGGGATCGTATTGAGAATTGGGTATTAAAAATGAAGCAATTTTTAAAACTCTCTACTAATGGCTCTCTCACCTCTTTTTCTTTTTAGGTGGGCTTTCGGCACTGCAAGGACTACGTAGCCTATGTGTGGGCCAAGCAAGAGGACACAGAAAGTAACATTTTCCAGGTGTGGGGATGGAGTCAATGCAAGCGGTGCAGTGGACCTGCTCATACAGGGAGTGGGTGTGACCAGCAGGGGCGTTGGGGCTGGTGGCTCTCCTCTCCTCTGTGTGTCTGTATCAGTGAGTTGGAGGCTATGAAATCTGAGTCTCTAGTTCCATTTCTTATGTTGGGAAGAGGAGGGCAATAGGCTTGCAGACAGGTCTGGTACCTTCGTGCTCACTGGGGATTTTGGCACATGTAGTCCCCCCAAAAAATATATCTTTGAGAGCAGTCTTCATTGGCCTTGTTTGTTCTTCTCTTTCTGTTTCTTAGCTCATGTTTCCAGAAGAGTCCCTGCCCAAAGGGAAAGGCGAGTATATCCTCGGTTACTATAGCAACAACTACAGCTGTATGGTGGGCGTGACGGAACCTTTCCAGGTGAGTCCTGAGGGGTTGGGTGATGCAGGTTTGTCCCTCTGTAAAAGTGGCAGCTAAGCAGTAGGGCTTCTGTATCCACAGGATACAGCTGTCTGTAAACATTAAAAAATATTGAAAGAAAAAACAACCACATAGAAATGTGCATTTTCACACTGCCTTAACAGTACTGGCCACTAGAGGGTGCCAGAGATCATGCTATGTATTTGTCCTCTTGGAGAATGCACGGCATGGCTTTGTGCTCCTTCTAGTGGCCAATTCTGGGAAATACATGGTCACACTATTGTGGGTTTTTCTTTCTTTTGCCATGCTACCTGTGTGTAGCATTCTCTACTATCCATACATAGTCCAGGTGGTGGGAACCAATCAACCCCCCCCCCATGGATTTTGTTGTTCAGTCATTAAGTTGTGTCTGACTCTTTGTGATTCCATGGATCAGATCACGCTAGTCCCTCCTGTCTTCCACTGCCTCCCAGAGACTGGTCAAGTTCATGTTAGTTGCATTGATGACATCATCCAACTGTCTCATGCTGTCCCCTTTTCCTTTTGCCTTAAGTCTTTCCCAACATCAGGGACTTTTCTGAGGAGTCGTCTCTCCTCATGAGAGCATCCTAGACTTTAAGAAAGCTGATTTTTGTAACCTTAGGGAATTACTGGCTGTAATTCCATGGACCGAGGCACTGAAAGAGAAGGGAGTCCAAGATAGATAGGAGGAATTCCTTAAAAGTGAAATATTGAAGGCACAATCTAAAACAGTTCAACAAGAAGAAAAAATTGGTGATGTCTAAGGAAACCGCAATGGTTGACCAAAGAACTTTCAAGTCAGTTTTATATATAACTTCAATCAGGTCACCTCTTAGGCACCGTCGTTCATGAGTGAAGAGGCCCAGCCATTGCAGCCTCAGATGGTAAGGAAGGTGTTCCCGTTTCCTAATCATTCTGGTTGCCCTCCTCTGCACTTTTCCCATTTCCATAATATCCTTCTGGAGGTATAATGACCAGAATTGTACACAGTATTCCAGATGGGGACTCATCATAGATTTATAAAGAGGCAAAATTACACTTGCTGACTTATTTTGTATACCCTTCCTGATGATCCCTAGCATGGACTTTGCTTTTTTTCACTGCTGCGGCACACTGGGTTGACACCTTCATTGAGTTGTCCACTATGACATCAATGTCCTTTTCCTGGTTTGTTGCAGAGAGTTCAGAACCCATCAGTTTATAAATGTAATTTTTTTTGCCCCAGCGTGCATCACTCTCCACTTAATAATGTTGAAGCTCATTTGCCACTGTTTTGCCCTCTCCCCCAATGTCAAGAGATCCCTCTGGAGCTCCTCACAATCTCCCTCAGACTTTTACTACCCTATATAATTTAGTGTTGTTGGCAAATTTGGCTACCCTGCTGTTTACTGCTACCTCTAGATCATTTATGAAGAGGTTGAACAGCAGGTGTCCCAGTACAGAACCTTGGGGGACCCCACTGTTTACCTCCTTCCACTTGGAGAAGTGTCCATTTAGTGCTACCCTCTGTTTCCTGACCCTTAGCCATTTGCTGATCCAGGACAAGACCTGTCCCTTTATGCCATGACTGGCAAGTTTATTCAAGAGCCTCTGGTGTAGGACCTTGTCAAAAGCCTTCTGAAAGTCCAGATAAACAAAGTCAACTAATATTATCAAAGGGTAAATCTTTATACTGAGCCATTATACTATTCTTGTCTGGGGTTAATGTTCGAAAGTTCCCTCCTTTGTGTAGACATATCACAGTTTCTCCAGGTGTCCTCAAGGTTCTATCCGTTCTGTTCTTATCCTCAGTTTTTCTCATCTCTTATGCCCTCAGGACAAGCCACATCCCACTGGATCTTTCCGCTTCCCAAGGGGGAACTCAGGTGTAACTAACTTGCAGTTTCTAAATATTGTTTCTCTACTAGCAAAGAACATCCATATTATGATTTTGATTTTATAACATTCTTATAGTTTTTACTGCAAACTGGATCTCCCTTATCCACATGCTTGTTGACACTCTTAAAGAATTCCAACAGATTAGTGAGACATGATTTGCCCTTGCAGAAGCCATGTTGGCTCTCCTTCAGCAGCACCTTCTCTTCTGTGTGCCTATTCATTTTATCTTTTAGGATGGTTTCCATCACCTTACCTGGGATACATGTCAAACTGACCAGTTGGTAATTTCCTAGATCACCTCTGGATCCTTTTGTGAAGATTAGTTTTACATTCGCTACCTTCCAGTCATCAGGCACAAGGCCTGATTTGAGGGAAAGATTATATATTTTGGCTAGGACCTCAGCAATTTCATCTTTAAGTTCCTTGAGAACTCGTGGACGGATGCCATCTGGTCCTGGTGATTTGTTAGCATTTACCCCCTTTTCACACGACCCCTAAGATCCGCTGGTCCCTTAAATTCGGACCAAAGATCTTAGGGGTTCGTTGCCCTTCCTTCCTCCCCACCAGAGAAAGAGGTGGGGAAATGCAGCTCACCTGGAGGAGCCTCCCGGAGCTCCGTTTCTCTTCCGTTTCTCTTCCGTTTCTCTTCTGCTTGCTTTTTTTCCTCCCACCTCTTCTCTTAAAGGGGCAGGAGACAAAAAAAACACAAGCAGAATCCAGGAGAGCCCCGCACTGACCAGATTAAATCCGGACCTGGGGATTTTCACCCACCTCAAGCAGGTACAAGAAAGTGCAGCTGGGTCGCGCTTAGGTGGGCGGGGTCGCACTTAATTGTCTGCAAAGTCCGGAGCTGGTGGGAAAACACTTGTAAGGTCCGGACCTTGCAGCCATTTCCTGCGGAGCTTAGGGGTCGTATATAAAGGCCCTTAGTTTAACAAGACATGCAAGAACCTCCTCCCTGGTTATTTCTATCTGGCATAATTCTTTGGTTTCCTCCCTATGAAGACAGGCTCTGTTTTGGGCATGTGGTCTCTGTCTTCTTCAGTGAATACTGAAGCATTCATTGAGTCCCTCTGCAACCTCTGTTTCCTCTTTAATAATGCCTTCCCTTCCATTGTCCTCTAATGGTCCAATGGCCTTCCTAGTTGGGTTCTTACTTCTAATGTACTTAAATAACTCCTTATTATTTCTTTGAGTGTTTTTAGCTATGTGCTCCTCAAAGTCTTGCTTTGCTCTCCTGATTGTTGCCTTACATTTGTTCTTCCAGCATTTATGTTTCTGCCCGTTGTCCTCATTTGGACAAGGCTTCCATCTTCTAAATGAGCTTTTCTTGCTTTTGATCACTTCCTGAACAGCTCCTGTAAGTCTCATCGGAGTCCTCTTGGACCTGGCAGTGCCCTTTTCCCTTTTGGGTATGCATTCCAATTGGGCCTCTGTTATTGTTTTTGTGATCATCCTCCATGCCTCTTAGAGTGTTTGGACTCTCTCAATTTTCCCTTTTAGCTTCTTTTTTACTACTTTCCTCCTCTTTGGGAAATTTCCTTTTTGAAAGTTTAAGGTCTCTGTGTTAGATTTTATCAGTGATTTGCAGTCTAAGTTAAAAATAATTGTGTTGTGGATCGGGCATATTAACATTTTGTACCAAATCCTGTCTATTACTCAGGGTCAAGTCAAGGATTCTTATACCTCTAGTTGGGTCTTCAACCATCTGTTCCAGGGAACAATCATTTAGCATATCTCGGAACTTTATCTCTTTATCATGTGCTCTTTAACAGTTCACCCAGTCTATGTGAGGGTAATTGAAGTCCCCCATTATCCCCAGGCTTCCCTTCTTGGATGCCTCCTTTACAACATTCTCCAACTGCCAGTCTCCCCCAGGGGCTTGGGTTGGAGGCCGATAGCATATGCCCATTGTTAGACACTCCTTGTGGCCTGATACTCTTACCCAGAGAGTTTCTAATGGTGACTCCAAATCACCTAGATATTCCAATTCGTACAATTTTTACCAGTTCCTTGACATAGGCTACACGACCTCCCGTTTGTCCCGTTCTGTCCTTCCTGTACAGTTTGTAGCCAGGGATAATTGTATCCCATTGGTTATCATCCGTCCACCAGGTTTCAATGATGCCAATAATATCAATATTTTTATCTGTTTCTAAGTATTCTAGCTCCTCTAATTTGTTCCGGAGGCTTCTGGCATTTGCATATCAGTATTTATAGATGCTTTTCTGATGCAGTTTTTTGAGTTCAGTTGCATCATTAGACTGCCTCCTGTATCCTTCTGCTGGAGTGCTGGTGACTAGCTCCTGGCTCTGCTCAGTAATTTTTGTATCTTCCTCACTACCAAGTAGAAACTTTCCCAAACTGGATGCTGTCCAGCTCCTGTTAGCTTCCCCCCAGTTATCAGTTTACATAAACATAAAAAAAAAACCCCAACAGCCTTGCTGGAACAGGCCACACCTCATCCAGTCCAGCATTCTGTCTCACACAGAGGCTCACCATTTGCTTCAGGGTCTTCCCAAGCAGATGTCTTCACCTGCTTATGATTCCCTGCAAATGGCATTGAGAGATATCCTGCCTATCTCTCCAACCCAGAGGTTGTCCTTAGGCATCCATCATGATAGCCATGGATACCGTTGTTCTCCATGAACTTGTCTAATCCTTTCTTAAAGGAGCAGTTTAAAAACTGCTCTGTAACCTTTTTGATGTTGAGTGCCAGCAATCTGGTCCCATCATGATTCAAGTGCAACCCATTCCTCCTGAACAGGTTTGGCTTGTCTCAAAATGCTCTCCAGTTCCTGACAAATCTGAAGCCCTCCTCTTGACACCATTGCTTCATCCACAAATTGAGGCTTCTGAATTCTGCCTGCATGGTGGGCCCTGCATGACGAACAGGCAGTACCTTGGAAGTCCCAGACTTCAATCTTCTTCCCAACAACCTGAATTTGGCTTCCAGGACTGTCCACTTGTTTTCCCAACATCATTGGTACCAACGTGTACCATGACCACTGGCTCCTTCCCAGATCTCTCTAACAAACTATCTAGATTTCTCGTGATGTCTGCAACTTTTGCACCTGGCAGGCAAGTCACCATATCACTCACATCACAAATCCACAAATGAATTGCATATCCACAATGTGATATGCAATGTGAAATGCACACCGCAATTTCACAAATGTACATCACAAATCCACAAATGAATTGTATAGATATAGGATGGGAGACTCTTGCCTGGAAAACAGTACCTCTGAAAGGGATCTGGGAGTCTTGGTGGACCACAAATTGAACATGAGTCAACAGTGTGATGCTCCGGCAAAGAAAGCCAATGCGATTCTTGGTTGCATCAACAGAACCATAGTGTCTAGATCAAGGGAAGTGATAGTACCACTCTATTCCGCTCTGGTCAGAACCCACCTGGAGTACTTTGTCCAGTTCTGTGCGCCTCAATTTAAAAAGGATGTTGACAACCTCGAGCAGGTGCAGAGGAAGGCAACCAGGATGGTAAAAGGTCTGGAAGAAGGAGCGGTTTAGGGAGCTGGGAATGTTTAGCCTTACAAAAATCAGGCTGATAGGGGATATGATAGCTATGTTTAAATATTTGAAAGGATATCATATCAAAGAGGGGGCTGGCTTGTTTTCCACGGCTTCAGAGACTAGGACTCGGGGCAATGGTTTCACACTACAGGAAAAGAGATTCCATTTGAACATTAGGAAGAGCTTCCTGGTGGTTAGAGCTGTCTGGCAGTGGAGGTTTTTTTAGCAGAGGCTGGATGGCCACCTGTCGGGAATCCTGTGATGGGGGTTCCTGCTTGGCAGGGGGTGGGACGGAATGGCCCTTGAGGTCTCTTCCAACTCTATGATTCTATGATTCTATGGGCCTTTTTACACGACCCCTAAGATCCGCTGGCCGCTTAAATTTGGACCAGAGATCTTAGGGGTTCGTCGCTCTTCCTGTGTCCCCACCCCCTCCGCACTTCCTGGCTGCTGGCTGCGTGAGGGGAGGGAGAAAAAGAGAAAGAAAAGCATGCCGCTCACCTCTGTTCTGCCTCTCGTCTCTGTAAAAGTAGCTCTTAAAGGGGCGGGAGCCAAAAAACAACAAACAGAAGCGAGGAGAGCCCTGCACTCACTATTGTTACACCGGATCAAATAATTTTCACCTCCAAAGAGCAGGTACCTGAAAGGTGCGCTGGGACGCGCTAAAGTGGGCAAGGTCGCACTTAATTTCCTGTAAACTCCGGAGCTGGTGGGGAAACATTTTAAAGCTCCGGAGCTGGGAGCCATTTGCCCCGGAGTTTAGGGGTCGTGTATAAACGCCCTATGATTCCTTCCAGTGAACATTCAGGGTAGATTTCTTCCAGGATAGATAAGTTTGATCTCCTTGCAATCCCGGGGACTCTCCCTCATCTCACTCTCTCTGTGTTCTCTATTTTAGATTTCTCTGCCATTCTCAGAGGCAGGCGGGAGCCCCTCGGACAGTTCGAGCCCCAGCTCGGATGAGGAGGACAACAGCACTTTGGGGCTCCTGGGCTCCAAATCCCGCAGCCCTAGCCCGGCGAAGACGAAGCGCCAGCGGAGCCGCAGCCCCAGCCTGGCCAAGTTCCAGGGCCTGATGCTGCGCTCCTCCAGCCGGGACCAGGGTGCCAGTCGCAGCCCCTCCCCGCAGGGCCGGCGCGGCGCCTCCCTCTTGAAAGGCGAGATCCCCAGCATCCAGCTGTCCAAGGACCGCGCCCGGCACCGCTCCGGCTCACGGGAGGCGCCCTCCAACCCTGCCTGGCGCTTTGAAGAGAACCCTCTGGCCCGGGCGGCCGACCCCCGCAACCTGGGCCTGCTGCCGGCCGTGCGCCTGGAGACCCTCGATCAAGTCATGGGCCGGCGAAGGGACAGCGCTGACCAGGGGGCGGCTCCTCGGCGCATGAGCCCCACCAGCCCGACCTCGGGGCTGGCTGCCCTTTTTGGCACCTCCCCCCAGGAGGGGGGCTTCCAGGGTCCCAATGGCTCCGGGCCCTGAGGCCGGACGCTGGCTGGAAGCTGCCGCTGTCGAGCCACTCGCCCTCCGAGCATCCCATTCCGTGAGCTTGCCGCCTTGCTCCTGGTGCTCCGCCGTCTCTCTGTTTGTGTCTCTCCCTCGTGGTGTGATGCAAGACCCAGGCACGGGGGGGGGGGCACCCCTGGGGAGGCCCTGCTCTTGCCCGCTTAACGGTCCACCTTCCCTGTCTCGGGGCGGCCTGTCCTCTCCTGTCAGCAGCCATATGGTGCTCCCCAACCACTCACTGTGTCCCGTGCTGCGTGATTCTCGTCCTGCTGAAGAACGGCCAGTAAGACCTTCACCCCTGCCTGCTTATCCGCTGCCCTAGTACCGAACGGCCAAGCCTGGGACCTTCTTCCTGATGAGCGGGAGCCAACTGTCAGTTCTTGGGCCATTGTTGGCCCTTCTTAATGCCGGGCTTCCTGGAAGCTGCCAAGGACGGAGCTAAAGCAAGATGCGAGGAAGGCTGTCTGGAAGGGGAGGTGATTGTGACTATCCGAAGCCCGGAAGGGTCTTATTATCCTTTCGAGGATACAAGAGAGAGGAGGTCTCTGAGCCAGGCGGCTCTGACAATGGTTAGCCCTTGCCAGGCCTTCACTCATGGCTGGGCCTGAAGGCTGGACCAGCTGGACAGGGATCAGAGGATGCTCGGTGCTGGATGTGGGCGAGGTGGACGCAATGCAGATTTGAGACCTCAAGTCGCTCAGGCAGCAGAAACCTGGCAGTTTCGTTTAAAGCTCTGAAGGAGGGAGGGAGAGACTGGGTGATAGTCAGGTCCCCTCCGGTGACATGCATCCATTCCTATCCCATGTGCCTTGGGTTTCAGGAACCGGACGAAGATGGCCAAGAAGAGAGAGGGGGGAGGAAGGGGGGCTGGTCTCCCCGCAGACAGATCCATGACCTTCGCTGGGACGAGTTCAGAGTTGATTCCGTCTGTCCTGCCTCACTCTCCCAATAAACCATCTCCAAACTCGAGGGAGTGGCTGCCTGGTAGCTCTCTGTGCGAGGCAACACTCAGAGAGACAGCAGGTCTCTGGGCAAGGAGGGACGGGCCAGGAAAACATCTCCACCTTCATGTGTGTGTGTGTGTGTGTGTGTGTGTGTGTGTGTGTGTGTGTTTTGCGTCTCAGTCTTTACAAGGGCCTCTTTGGGGGAGGGGACAGGCAGGCCCAGGCATGTGGGGGCCTATTAATTAATTAATTAATTAATTAATTAATTAATTAATTAATTAATTAATTAATTAATTAACTGCCTGACTTTCCCTCAGGCACTCTGGGCGGTATACAACAAATTATGAAAAACAACAACTTGCCCACAAAGAAAACAACCCGCAAACAAAAAAAAATAAATCAAATAAAACATAAAAATAAAACATAACAAGTCCGGAGTAAAGTCTGGGGCAGGAGGATAGCACAGGGTGGGTGGGGGGAACACTCATGAGCCTTCCTGCAGGACAAGCTTTGGAAGAACTCCATGTGTGGCTCTCTGTGAGACTGTGCAGGACTCCAACCCTAAAAGGAGACGCAACACTCCATTGGGGGACTGCTCTGCCGCTTAGGAACACCCTTTTGCCTTCCCGCTCTAGGTTGCCCTGTTCTCTTGTGAAGCCTGATTCAACCCAGATTATGGCTCCCGTGTCCTGGATTCTCCCTTCAGGTCCTCCCCACCCCCATCCACCCGCATCTGCTGTCCTGTCAGCAGTTCAGGCCACCCTGTTCCACACAGGGGTGTCCAAACTTGGGCCCTCCAGATGTTCTGGACGACAACTCTCCCAGAATTCCAAGCCTGTATGGCCAGTGACAAAGGACTGCGGGAATTGTGGCTCAAAACATCTGGAGGGCCAAAGTCTGGACACTACTCATTGAGAAGGGCAGTTGATCCCGACGTGGCCAATTTCCCCCACAGCCTCCAGACATTTTAACACTGGCGCCTGGTGAGAGGGTGCCTCCTTCTTTTCCACAAGCCCGGATTTTACCAAACTCAGGTCTGATGGAAACAGGGTTGAACTTGCGTGTGTCGGTCGGCAAATCTGGCACTAAGAGAAAACGAGGGCAAATTTCATCCATCGGGAGTGGAAGGTATGGATGAGCAACATGGGGGGGGTTGGATGGGATCTCCCCACCGCCTACACACAAACACACACACCCATCAGATGGAAACCAGAAGGTCTTGTGGCGTTTCCAACACCCCCTGCCTCGGATTATTTTTCCAAACCCACGGTGGAAAATCCTGTTGGCACAGGACCAGGCTTGCAAGGGTGAGCCTCACTAAATTGCCAGAGATTTAAGGCTTCCTTTGAGCTAGCTGGTTTGGGTCTCTGGCTGCAGAGCCAGAGGTTGGGGGTTCGATCCCCCCCCCACAGGGTCTGTGGGGAAAAGAGTGGGCCTCAGTAGCGTTGGGCAAACTGCAGCGTCCCAGAGCACCCCTGGAAGACCGAATGAGTACCTGGAAAGGCAGACCTTGAAAGCAGTTGCCGTAGGTCAAAACTGACTTGACTGGGCATGCATATTATTATGGTTGTGGGTCCATGAGTCCATGCAGCTCAGCCTCAAGGTGACCAAGGGCCTTTTTACACGACCCCTAAGATCCGCTGGCCACTTAAATTCGGACCAGAGATCTTAGGGGTTCCTCGCTCTTCCTCTGTCCCCACCCCCCTCGGCACTTCCTGGTTGCTGGCTGCCTGAGGGAGGGAGCTCACTGCCGGTTTACCTCCGTTTTGTTCCGGGCAGCATTCAGATCTCTTAAAGGGGCGGGGCGCAAAAAAAGAACAAACAGAAGCCAGGAGAGCCCCGCACTCACTATCCTTACACCGGATCAAATATTTGTCACCATCAAAGACCAGGTACAAGAAAACTGCTGTTTGGTCGCGCTAAAGTGGGCGGGGTCGCACTTAATTCTCTGCAAACTCCGGAGCTGGTGGGTAAACATTTTTAAGGTCCGGACCTTGCAGCCATTTGCGGCGGAGCTTAGGGGTCGTGTATAAACGCCCCAAAGTCCTCCCCTCCCTGAAATTCTACCCTTGAAGCCTTGAATTGGTGGCCATTTGCCTCGGATGATGCCGCCCTCTGCACTGCACGCCTAGATTTCAGCCTGGGCGAGCTTTGACAACCCCCCCCACCCCACCCCACCCCCTCCCTCCCGTTGCTTAAAAGCCAGACCCTGCCCTCTGGAGCCACATTTCTCCTGGTGGGGGAGTTTTTTTTTTTTTTTTTAAAAAAAACTAATTTTTCAAAATCTAACTTGTTTTGCTTTTTCGTTGCACACGCTGCCACCACCCCGCTCCAACAAAGAGGTGTTGAT
Organism: Phrynocephalus guinanensis; assembly: GCA_037367245.1. Classification (NCBI taxonomy): domain Eukaryota; kingdom Metazoa; phylum Chordata; class Lepidosauria; order Squamata; family Agamidae; genus Phrynocephalus; species Phrynocephalus guinanensis. The sequence continues at coordinate 5,596,969 of CM074752.1, forward strand.
AGGCTCCGTGTGGTTACAGACAGGCTGAGATGAGTCTGAGGGCTCCGTGTTCTCAGATTCCAACACTTCACAACAGTACTTTTTAAAAAGTTGCGGGGGGTGTGTGGAGGGAACCAAAGCAAAGGAATAACAGAGTCACCCACATCTCACAACGCAGGAGAGCTTAATTTACTGTAACTTTATTTAGAAACCCACCCCTGTATCCCTTTCTCCCTCTAATAAATTACTAGCCAAAATAAAAATAAAAATGCAGAGCACCTGTCCCTGCTCTGTGGAGCATCCGAAGTCCATACAAATCCTTGAATGCCCAGTCTGGGTGTAACAGAAACACCATCATCGTTGGCCGTATTGGACAAGCCCCCTTGGTTGGTAGGTCGACCCTGGAGACCTCATGAAGGCAGGCCTATCAGAGAACCTGGGAAGGTTTTTGAATCTCCAGTGGTCTGCTGTGAGATGAAGGGGTGGCGTCATGGCACCCACGTGCAGGAACCGTCCCTTCGGCTCCAGGGTCAGCCGCACCCACTCAGAACTCACGGTCCTCCAAAGACAACCAAGATAAGCCCCGCGGCGTATTGCAGGCTGGCTCCCCCCAGGGAAAAGCCCTTAAGTGCCCAATCTGTCCCTGCTGGGCTCAGTTGCCAGCTGGCTCCAGGTTGAGAGCCCTCCGTGTCCGGGCAGGAGCCAGAAGATGGAGGGAACCAAGCCGCCCTCTGTTCAGTGGGATGGGGCCGGCCGGGTGGCCCGTGCTAGCTGCATGCACTTGTCAAATAGGCGGAAGGACCCGCCGGGAGGCATCGCCTGCTCCTGCCGCTTCACTTTGAGGGAAGGGCCCGGGCGTTTGCGCATCAACCGGTTGGTGAGGTGGCGCGCAGGGGTCAGGATGGCTCTGCCGACATCAATGCAACTGCAAGCGAAAGGGAGAAAGAGAGAGAGGGGTTCTCAGCCTCCGGGTATTCTCCTGCCACCTTCTTTTTTGAGGACCGGCGAGTTACTGCGTCTTTCCAGCTAAAACAGCCTTTGGCTGGCAGACACTCCAGCTAGACGCATCCCTGGCAAGGGATTATGGGTCCTGTAGTCCAACAACAGGTGAAAGTCCACACATGGCCCTCTGAGGAATCCAGAAACCGAAGCAACGAACTGCTGGGTAGGTCAGTGGTTTCAGGGCTTGGTTGCAGTGCCCGAGGCTGGTAGTTCAATTCCCCACTGGGTCATCTCGGCAGAGCATGGACTACATCAGTGGTTCTCCACTGGTGGGTCCCCAGGTGTTCCTGGACTGCAACTCCCACCAGCCTCCACCACTTGCTGTGCTGGAAGGGATTTCTGGGAGTTGCAGTCCAGGAACATCTGAGGACCCATAGGTTGAGAACCACCGGCTCTAGAGTATCCCAAGGGTCCATTCCACCCCCCCCCCCGGATCTAAGATTATTTAATAGCTAGAGAGCTCAGTGGCTTTGGCTCTCTGGCTGAGCAGCCAGACGTTGGGAGTTAGATTCCCCCATTCGGTCTCCTGGACAGGGACTGGACTTGGTGATCTTCTACAGGGTCCCTTCAAGTCGGCACTTCTCAGATGGTGCTTATTGCCACTGATGGAATGATGTGTTCTGCATGCCAGCTAGTCCAGCCAAGGGCCTGGCCGAGGAACAGGTGCACAGGCCCTCTGGAAGAGGTGCATCAGCATGGCTTGCAACAAGGGCTGTCCCCTCCAGCTCCCATGCAGCTGTGCGTGGTCTTAGAACTCCAAGTCTTTTGCCCTTTTCACTAGTGATGATGGTGGCTACCTGTTGGGACCTGCCTTCTTCCCACCCTGATTGCAATCCCCACCCCCACCCCCGGCTTTTTCCATTGGACACTCAAGCTCATCTGGTGGCTTCCCTCCGGTCACCCGCCCAGCTGTGTTGCACTCACTTGGGCCGTTCATCTTGCCCTTCCAAGCAACCCGGAGGGGGACGCAAGATGAAACAGGAGGAGGAGACGTAGTCGGACAGCACCTCGCCTTCCACCTCGTTGGGACCTTGGTTTCGTCGCAGGAACCGGGCCAGCCTGGGAGAAGGAAGGAAGTCAGACTCAAAGAGAGCCCTGCATTTTTCCCAGCAGAGCTGCAGTCATTTGCTGGGGTGCAAATAAAAACCCAAGGACCCCAGTTCTCCCTCCCTTCTGCTCAAGGCAAATTCATTGATCCATTGTCTTCATGTTGTGTTTTAATTTCCAACGGGCCTCTGGGAAGTCTGGAAGCCAGGTATGAAGGAGACCACAGAGGAGGGTCCAGGAGGGGCCTAACTCCCATCTCCCTCCAACTAGGGCCACCCCCAAATGTGCAGACCACTGAAAAGGCAAAAAAAAAAATAATCAAACACAAACATGCACCCCACCCTGAAACCTGGATTGGTGAGATACCCACTTCCTGTTTGGAAACATCATTTTTTTAAATGTTCAGCGATGCCCAAAGTGCATCTTGTGCCCGATTTAAGAGGTGGACTGCTGCTACTGCTGGAGGCTTCCCGGGTGGATGAGTCGCCTGTCATTCCTGGAGAAAGTGTTTGCATCCTGCCTGCTCCTCCAAAAACATCTTTCAAAGGTCCATGGGACCACAAGATGCCACAACGTGATCTCCCTCTGCCCCCCTGGTTTTGGTCATCCAGTGTAGGCAGGACAACCATCAGCTCTAGACCGCCCACTAGTCTAGGCAGGCAAGACGCTCTCGATTCTCCAGATCCACAGTTCAGTGAGTTATCTTAACTCCCTTCGGGAAGCCCCTCCACTGAGCCGTCCATCACACGGCAATGGAGCCAGAATGGACCCCAAGAGAAGCTGGGCCCCTCTCCCAAAAGCTGATGCTGGAAATCTGCAGCCTCCCTGGTAGGTGGCCCTCCAACTTCAGCTGAGAGCCCACAACCTCTTGAAGCAGCCTATCCTCCACTGTCCTCCTACTGGGAAGTTCTTCCTAACGTTTATTCCTTTTGTAATTCGAACCCAGAGCTCTGAGCGCTTCCCTCTGGAACTGGAGGTGGGCAAGCTTGCTCCTCCTTCAGTTTTTTGTCTCTCTGGAGGCAGCTATCACCTCAGCTCTCGGTCTTCTCTCCAATGGCTGCGGGCTCCCACCCGTGGGTCTCCAGGTGCTCTTGGACTACAACTCCCAGATACCCTGGACAGCCCAGCGAGCACTGAAGGCATCGAAGAGTTGTAGCCCAAGAACAGGCTGGGGACCCAAGTTTGGCAAGCACTGGTCTAAGGATGAACAGGTCCAATTTCCCCCAGCTGGTCTTCAGAGGGCTTGGTTTCCAGGACGCCCATCATCATCCTGCCTTCTCACCCACTGGCTTCTCAAGGTCTCCCTAAGACTTCGGTAAGCCCCTTCCCTAAGCCCCAGGGATGGGTGCCATTTTTAGGTGAGCGGCATCACTCACCGGCGGGTACAGTTGCAGTGGAAGAGGGTGCGGGAATCCACATTGTGCAGCTGGTATTTGACTTCTCCAGGTGCAATCCTGTACGGGCACTGGTCCAAGCATCGGTAGCATCTGCAGCTCTGGGACAGAGCTGGAGAAGGAAACGGGAAGCCGTTAGAACCAGGGGAAAGAAGCGTGCCAGATCTGTGATAACCACAGGAGCCAAACATCTGCCCCAGGCACACCGGACAGCCCTGAAAACATCCCATTCTCCACTGATCTTGGAAGCTTAGCAGGGTCAGGTCAGGTCAGTCGTCGGATGGGAGACCACTAGGAACTATCAGGTAGGGCAGGGGTGGCCCAACCGGGTCGGCCTGGGTGTCTGTTTTCTTTCTCCAGGGTCTTCTGGGAGGTCTGGCTGGCTCTCAGCTGGACTTCTCCAAGGTACTGAATCTATGGGCGGGGGAAGGAATCAGACCGCCGAAGAGCACTTGAAGAGCCCCCCCCATCTTTTCTATGAACATCCTTCACTTCCCCTTTAACACAATTCCTTTAAAAAAATATTTGTTTATTTTATTTTTATTTATTTAGATTTGTCACCACCCATCTCCCCAAAGGGGAGGGGCCCTCTGGGGGGGGCATGGTGTTTCAGAGGCCTGGAGCCACTGCAGAGAAGGCTCGTCTCCTAGACCCTGTCAGATAAAATTCTCTTGTTGACGGGGGTCCGCACAAGGCCCTCCTTGCACAATCGGGGGGAACGGTTTGAGGTAATGGGGGTGAGGCGCTCCCTCGGGGAACCTGGCCCCATGCCACGTGGGGCTTTAAAGGTGATAACCAACGCCTTGAATTGGACCCGCCTTTCTCCTTAGAAAGGACCCCTCTTGAGGCCTCGGGTTCTGTAAGCATTTGTGCGAAGCAGAGCTTAATTTTGACACCAAGATTGGAAGGCACTGAGTTCTAATCCAACCTGCCCGCCCACTCACCTGAACTGCCTGAGGTAACAGCATCTCCATGCTCAACTGCACCCGTAACAAGCTTCTCTTTCTGCCCCAAGTCCTTGAGTTGCCCTGAAACATCAGGTTGGGCACACAGGATATCCGGGTGCTCCGTGGTGGAACTCACTCCCGTCTTCCACAGGCCCCGTTCTGACGTGCTCTCAAGGGTGGGTGGCAACGGTGGGAAGGTGCCTCTCCTTCCGTGGGTTCCCGCTGAGCTCGTGGCCACTGGAGACCACGTAGAGAGATCTGACTCCGTGACAGGAGTCAAGGCAGCAACAGGCCCCCATGGGACAGAATGTTCCAGATGCATCCCTGGCGCCTCGGTGGCCTTTTGTTTGAGGCGCTTCCGGTTCCGGCGGTTCTTCCGAGGGTGCTTCCTACCCTTTCCCTTCCGTCTTCTGGGCTGGGCCGGTGTCGTGGCCTGGCTGGGGCCTTGCGTGACAAGTGGGAGGGGCTGGTAGTGACTCTGTTCAACGAGGCGAGCCAACGGCATGGGGCCAAACGACTTACACCTGGCAGGGGAGGAAGACGACCACCAGATCATCCACGTGACCTCCGCCAACCCCATTGCCTTGAGGTAGGGGCTAACTGCAAATTAACCGGAGGCATTCTGTGCTTCCATCTATCCACTGATCCATCCATCCACCCATCCCTACACTCCATTATCTGTCAACAGATTGATCTGTCTAATACTGTAGAACGCAAGCACTCCCGCCCGTTGCCAGAGCAGCTCTGTTGACCTACAGCAACAAAGCAAAAAATAACACATTTTATTGGGATCAGTTGAAACCCCAGGAACACTTTTGAGTTCTTCGGAATTTTTATCAATGCACACGGTGTAAACATTTGGGGACTTGGGGTGGTTTTGTTCTGCCTGGAAATGCAATGCACTGGCAAAAGGAAAGCCCAAAGGAAACCCCCAGGGCCCGGGGGGGGGGGGACAAAAGTGAAAGAAAGACAAAGAAGCCCATTGTCTTTGAGAGGCAAAAGCTACCACCCCCCCGGGCAAGGGGGGTTGGGACACTCACCCGCCCCACCAGTGCCACTCCAGGCACTCTTCGCTCTCCTCCAGGACAAAGCAGGGCACCTCCAGCAGGTTGAAGAAGCTGATCCCAATGAGGTTGGAGATGGGGTCGTTGAGGTCCCTCAGGCACCGCCGGAACCTGTCAAGGGAGATGGACCAGTCATGGCGGCGGAGCCACTGGGAGAGACAGGAAGCTGGACTAGATGGGCCTTTGCCCTGATCCAGCAGGGCTCTTGTTCTTAGGTTCTGATGATGTCCTTATGACCTGGAGCCCTGAGCTGAGTTTTGTACCCCTCGGGAGCCTTCCAGGACTGCTGGATCTCCAGATCTTTTTTTAACCAAAACTCCCATACTCCCTTACTCTAAAGCAGGGGTCCTCAAACTATGGCCCACAGGCTGCATACGGCACCCCCCAGAGCCCTGAATGTGGCCCACATTTGAGCAAGTGAGCCAGCCTCCGCTGGTGCTTCTATTGGTGAAACAGTTCAAAGCGGTGGGCCCCCCCCCCACACCCCCTCACAGCTGGCAGGCATGCCAGCAGTGCACGGTGCAGCCAGGCTCTCCTCCCCTGGTGCTTCTGATTGGTGCACCACCTGCGCGTGGGGCAGTTTAAAAATGGGGAGGCTTATTTATTTATTTATTTATTTATTTATTTATTTATTTATTTATTTATTTATTTATTTATTTATTTAAAGACTTATATGGCAGGCATCTTCCCTGACAGGAACTCTGCACGGTGCATTTTAAAATGGGAAGGCCTCCCCTCGAGAAGCAGCGGACCCAAGATGAGTGATAAATGGGAGGAGAAAGGAGGGGGAAAAAAACTAACTGATAAGGTCACCATAGGCTTCTTTAAAGAGGAAGGTCTTGAAGGCCTTCCCTGCCACCGCTTCCACAGCCCCCACCACCGCTTGCCCCCACCCTCCCCCTCGGTTCTCTCAGCCCCCCCCCCACTGACGCCGCTCGCCCAGCCCTCAACAGTTCTGAGGGACAGTGAACCAGCCTCCTGTTTAAAAAGTTTGAGGACCCCTGCCCTAAAGCATGCCAGCCGGGGCAGGTGGCAGCAGGTGTCCAAAATACAGGTGTCCCAACCTTTCGCATGCTTGAGGAGGGGCCTTCATTGAGGCCACCTCCTCCCTTACCATACTTGAGGAACAGATCTTAATTGATCTCCAGAGTTCAAAGGCCCAGAGCAGTGCAGCCTTCCTCAACAACAGCCCTGCAGGGCAGGCCTGGTAGACAGACCGTGACTTTCCCAAAGCAACTTGGTAGCTACGGGTGGGACTGCTAACTCTAACCCCAATTTCTAAGTCACTGCACCAGGAATTCTTGGCACCAAGACACCAATGATAAAACATTAATAATAATACTAATTAAGTCCTGAATTATTGGAAACCACAGGTGGGCACGAATTTAAAAAACAAACCAGAGCATGTGTTCAACAATGGCTAATTTATCCATTCGTATTCATACAAAGCAATAACCCCTGACAAATACTAATGGATGATTTTTTAGCCATTTCTGATGAATTGATTTGCTATAAAATGCCCCCAAAACACCTAGGGACACCCAATTTGCAAGGAAGTACCCCACTGACTCTCCTCTGTACCCCTTCTAAGTTTGGTGAAGGTGGAGTTCCCACAAGCCAGTTGCTCCAGGGCACTTGGAGGGCTCGTAACTTGAATGTCCGAAAAATCCAATCTCCACCCAACGTGGCGGGTTTGTAGAGGAGAGTCAGAGGCAGCTTCCCAGAAAGTGGAGCCCTCCCCCCCCCCCCGAATATCCCTGGGTACTCTGAAGTGGTTTTACCACCACTGCCCTGTGGGGGCGCCCTGGGACAGTGCTGCTTGCCCAAGGCCACCCAGGCTGGCTGTTCTCCTATAAGACCAGAGGGAGGACTTGCTCTCCTGTAACTCCAACTCACTGAGCTATTCCGGCCAGCCTCTAGTGCATTTGGATAGATTGAAAAGATGAAACTCTGCCTTGTATCCAGAGCAGCCATGCCCGCCTTTCGAATTCTGATGGCAAATCCCAGAGTCCCGGAACACAGACGGAGGCGATCCTGCCTCTGGGACTCAGTGGTCCAAACGGCCCTTTCCAGATCTGCTGTTCTAAGAAAGAGCTTGGTGTATTTAGCCTCGCCGAGGCTTGCTCTGAGGCACGTAATGAGCTTTTTATCCTTGCGTCTCGGGGTTGTTTTTGGCATCTGGCAGCACCCCAACATTTTCTGATCCTCCTTCCCCTGCTCAGAATGGAACATTCAACCCCCCGAAAAGCTTCAGAAGTGCAGTCCTCTGGAGCAAAGAGAACTATCCTACACCTCTTGAACTGCCAACCAGCTCAGGCCTTTCCGTCTCCAGCTGCAGGGTCAGAGACGGCGCGGTCCAGATACTCACCGTTCATCACAGTCACAATGAGAGATGGTGTGCAGGCGGTAATTCCGCATCCCGTACTTGTACCCCAGGGCAGCAATCTGAGCCTCGCAAAGGTCGTGCTCCCGGCAGCACACATCTGGGCCCTGGAATACCCCTGCAAATAAGGGACACAGGATCAGGCCCACGCTTACCACCTGAAGCGTGCGGTGGCCTAGCGGCAGGGCAGGGCAGGAACGTTACCGAGAGGAGCAGGGCGCACAGAGAAAAGATGTGCCCTATGGACTCGGATCATGTGCCTTTCTCACTGTTTCAGACCACTCTTAGAGGACCCAGAAGCACTGTTTTGGACCCCCCCCCAAAGCCCCTGGTGGATATGAGAAGGATCCGGGCTCTAATTGTCAAAAGCCCTATCCCCTGCCTCTGGACATTCACAGGACAGGCACTGAGCTGGCTGCAGAGCCAGAGTTTGAGACCTTGATTCCCCCATGGGTGCCTCCATGGCAGGGGCTGTGCACGCCATGACCGCAAGGGTGCCTTCCAGCTCTGTACAGCCAAGAAGATGGTGAGGGTGATGAACAAAGCTGCAGTGCTGGTTAGAGGGACTGTGAGATCAAATCCCACCTGGGGCAGGGAAGCACCGTTACCATTTTTTTTTGAAACACGTTGGGAGGTCCTACAGCCCATCCCTGAAAGGGTTTTAGGTGAGGTTAGAAAGTTGGAAAGTGCCATGGGCTGCATCTCAACCCATTAAGTGTGTGGGTCTTGCATTGCTTTGTCACAAGCAGGAAGTCACTCTCTCAACAAACAAACAAACAAACAAACAAACCCCACGGAACCTGCCAGAAAAGTGTTCCCCAACAGAAACAAAATCCTAGATCTTGCCTGAGAGCAGGACCACTTCTCTTAGGTGCTTTGGGGAATAGCAACTCCCTTTTCTGAATGGAAAAATGTTATTTTTAAATGAGGGTTCCTGTTTCCAGGCAAATAAACAAAACAGCTACTGGTGAGAGAACACCTGTGCATCCAAACCTCCCCATCTTGTAGGACTGAATTTTCAGTTTTGTTTTAAAAAGTCATTTGCAGTAAGCTACTTTCAGATCCTGGCAAAGAATCAGCTACTTCCGTCCAGAGAAAACTCAGCAGGATGCAGCTGTGACAGGTCCACAGTGACAGCTCAGTTGCTGCCCCCTGCAGGTGATGGAGAGGACTTGCCAAAGGATTTTTCCCAGGACACCGCAAAGCCGGGTATCTGGCAACATCTGGATTTTCATCTGGAGGCAGGAGTCTGAGAAAGCAGTTTCCCCCTATTTAGAAGGGCCACTGGTGCATCTCGTGTGTTCAGGACAGGCCTTTGGAAGACGGCTGAGCGAAAAAAAGGAGTGGTGGGGTTTCTTTTATCCCTTCAGCCAAAAGCATTCCAACACCGGAAGCATTCCATCCTACCTGATTCTAGGATTCTATGACCTGGCTGTTGTGACCACGCAAGCAGCGCATGAGAATCTCATCCCGGGATCGGGCCAAAAGAGCTCCAGCATCCTGCCTCTGCTGACTAGCAGCCAAAACCCAGAGGGAGGATTCTAATCCAGGCCAGACCCTTGCTGTTTACCAAACAAAGATAGGCTGTTGCTGCCTATGGAAGTTTTGCTTACCCCTCCGACTCAACTGAATAATTGTGGTTTAAATTGTCCATCTGATCTTTTTCCAGAGCTCTCTAGGCTTGCCCCCCCCCCACCCCCACAGCTCCCAGTCTTGGGTACCCCAGGATTTCTGGGAGTTGCAGTCCAAGAACACATAGGCCACTCAAGGTTTGGGGAAGCACAGCTGATTACCATTTCTGGTGGCCATGAGTTCCATATGATCATCCATTATACTGCCAACTCTTCCCTGTTGCCTGGTAGTATAATGAGCATTCATCACTACCAAATACTCTCCTAGAGCTTTACCCCTGCAAATAACATTGTCATACAAAAGTTATGCAAGGACTGCCTTGCTTAATCCTCCTGATATTTGAAAAGGGAAGGAGGGCATCCATTGGAAAACACCACCTTGAGGTTTGGCACTAACCGCTACTCCCTCCCCTTAGTAACAGTCTCAAGGACCGCGGGATCCGCCAGGGATCCAAGCACCTCGCAGATGCCGGAAAAACGCGGAAGTAGGGAACGCTAGACCTGCTTGGTGTCCAGCCACGAGTGGCCAGTTCTGATAAATCCATCTTGGAAATACACCTGACCAGGTTGTTCTTTTTTTTGGGGGGGGGTATTTTACTTACTATTTTCAGCCAGCGGATAAATGAATCTGCAGATATTGAATCCGCAGATAGGGAGCTCCTACTGTACTGGAAGAAGTCAGGGACTGTTTGTTTCCCCCACCCTCCTCCCAACTGAGCGAGGACCAGATATCTGAACCCGCTGGCAGACTGTTACTTGCCCTCAGCCTCTGGGACACGGCTACAGTCGTTTCGCCAAGCGTTCAGCCCGGCCGTCCCATCTATCCCGGGGGTGCCCCGGGAGAAAGCCGCGGCGGGTTTCGCCAGGGGATCCAAGCGGAGGGGGGGGGGCGAGACGCGTCCCCGAACTCTTCCAAGCCGACCCATCATCCCTACCTAGTTCCGACGTGTTGCCCGCCGAGTCCCCAGCGCCGCACCAAAGCGTCCCCGGCATGGTCCAGCCGCGTCGGACTCGCGGGCGGCCCCTCGGCTCGCCCCTGGGGCTCTCCAGCCTTCCCGGGGGTACCGGTCGGAGAAGCGCCCCTTCTTCTTCTTCTTCTCCTCCTCCTCTTCCTCCTCCTCCTCTTCCTTCCCCCCCTCCCGCTGCTCCGAAGGATGCTGGGCTCCCGTGCAGGCGTCTCTCTGCGCCTCCAACGCCTCCAGCTGCCGCCGCAGCTCCGGCCCCCAGACGGCGCGCGCCCAACCCTGGGGCCATCGATCGCCCGCTTGGCCACCGACGCAGAGGCTCCGGTACCAGCGGGCGAGCGGCCTCTCGGTCCGCCAAGCGCAAGCCAGCAGCCGCCCTCGCGGGTCCCACACGCTCTGCACCAGCGCCGGGGGACGCCCGTCGGGCCGCCGCCAGAGGAAGCTGAGCCACCGCTGGCCGCCGCCGCCGCCGCCGCCGCTCGGGGTGGCTACCGTCGTCGGGCAGAAGGTGTTGGCCTTGCTCCACAAGCCCAGGGCCCCGCCGGGTTGCAGCAGCACAGCCAGGCCGGCCAGCAGGAGCGGCGGCAGGAGCAGGAGGAACCGCGGGCGAGCCATGGTAGCCGCCGCGCCAGGGTCGCCCCCGACGGACGGACGGACGGGCGGGCGGGCGATCGAGCCGACGGACGGGCGCATGCAATGAATGAAGCGCTTCCCGGGCCCGGCCGCGCTCTTTACCCAGGGAGGGCCCGTCCCAAAGGGCTGCCGCCCCCCCGCGATTGGACGGCTTGGCGCCACGCCCCGTCAGGCCAGCCACGCCCCTCGTAAAACACACAAAAAAGCACGGGGGGGGGTCCGGGCGTGGGAAACGCCGCTCGTCGCAGCGACGCCCCCGCGAGGTCGGCCGTGCCTTCCAGCGCGTCCCCCCTTCCTCCACAGGAGCATCAGCCACAGGCTCCTTGGGCGGTGGATCGGGCCCCTCTGGAGCCGAAAAAAAAAAGGGGGGTCGCCTTTTGGTCAGCCAGCGCCCTGCTTCCAGCCTCCGGGCGCCTCTTATTAGCCAATCGTAGGAAAAATCTCCTTTAAAAAAAAATTACACCTCCCACAATGGGAGTGGGGGATTTGGGGATTTGTTGTCACCCACCTCCTTCCTCGGACTCGGGACCCCTCAGGGCTTGCAAGCCACGCTTTGGGGCACAACGCCCGTCTTTTGCCGTTGAGCGCACGCAGGGGTAGACCGTCGCTGATCATGGAGGCTCTATTCTCTGCCTTACAGCTCCCCCCCCCCCCCCCCGGAACGACTGTCTAGGTCTAGGTCTGACTCTCTTTGCGCCTCTCGCATCCTACCGAGGTCCAAGGCTCTTCCCAGTCCTCGGAGGTAGACGGCACCTGACTACGGAGGCTCTTCTCTTTCCTCCTGAGGATAATAAAAGCTATCGTGGCTTCAACCTCGCCCAGCTGCTATTTGCAGAGGTGTGTGTGTGTGTGTGTGTGTGTGTGTAATAATGTATATAAAAGATAGTTACATGCCTGCACCGATACGCATGTAGGTGTATCTATATATATATAAAACATGTGCACCCAAGATGTAAAACACTCCGCCTTCCTAAGCTACGGGCAGAAATAATTCTCCCCCCCCCACACACACACACACACTACCACCTCCCCGCCCTGCCCCGCCCCAGCGTCACCTCAGGAACACCTCCGTTCTGTGTGAAAGTGCCCAGGAAGTCGGTTGGCTTCCCATCGGTGTGCTAATCTGCATTAATTAGAAGAGATCAATTAATTTCTAATTGAGAAAAAGTTGCAGATGGTGGAGGAACCCAAGAGAAGTCCTCTTGCCCTGGGTTCCTAAACGGGGAGGGAGTGAACGACACAAAAAAGATGAGAAGAAAGGCACCACGGGCTCTTGGTGGTGGTGGTGGGAGCTGCACAGAGGCTTCCCTCTTGACCCCAGATGCTGTGCGGGTGGGGGAGGGGAGGCAAAAATGTCCCCCCTCCCCCCCCACCGCCACGCATCCCACCCAAGTCTGATGACAAAGCTGGAGGCTTTTAATCCAGCCGCTCCCCCCCCCCCCCGCCGCGTGCCTTCTTGGCCACCGCAGGCTCAAGGTGACTCACCTGCATCATCCGATGGTGATGCTTGGGGAAGGAGCCCGCCCAGAAAAGGCAGGCTGGGGCTGGAAGTGTGCCTTTCGAAACTCTCAACTCGTGCCAGCCAGCCCTTCTAAGGCTGCAGGCACCTTCCCCGGAAATCGTCCTTGGAGGAGGAGGAGGGGAGGGGACAGCAGACCAAAGATTTGGGCCTTTTGCTGCCAAGACTGTGCTTAGACTCAGCACTTCTCTTTCAGGGAGATGGCCACTTCTGGAGAGGGGAGCAGGTTCATTAGAGCAGTGTTTTTCAACCTTTTTTGGGCAAAGGCACACTTGTTTCATGAAAAAAATCACGAGGCACACCACCATTAGAAAATGTTAAAAAATTTAACTCTGTGCCTATATTGACTATATATAAAGTAATTCTCTTGAATAGGAATCAAATAAACACAAAGAAAGTATTTTATAATTACTTTATTATGAAATAGTAAACAGAAATATGAAAAATTATAAAATACTTTATTCAGTGCGCAACCTGGGCCTGTTTGGCTGAACACAAAGCTGATATTCTTCAGCTTTTCCAATGGCACACCAGGCAACATCTCGCGGCACACTAGTGTGCCGCGGAACAGTGGTTGAAAAACACTGCATTAGAGCAACGCTGGCATTGCCCATCTCAGGCTAACCCACCCCTGGCTCCTTCCTTTCCACCAGTGCAGGTGTGAATGCTTTTTTCTTTTAAATGTGTGTTTAAGTGTGAATATTTTGTTTGTTTGTTTACCATTCCAGTAGAGTGTCTGCTTCTCTCTGTGTGCATAAGAGTGAGAATGTGTGTGGATATTTTTCTTTCTTTCTTTCTTTCTTTCTTTCTTTCTTTCTTTCTTTCTTTCTTTCTTTCTTTCTTTCTTTCTTTCTTTCTTTCTTTCTTTCTTTTCTTTCTTTCTTTCTTTCTTTCTTTCTTTCTTTCTTTCTTTCTTTCTTTCTTTCTTTCTTTCTTTCTTTCTTTCTTTCTGAGAGGGGATATGATAGCTGAGATGTTTAAATATTTGAAAGGATGTTTGTTTTCCATGGCTTCAGAGACTAGGACGCCGGGCAATGGTCTCAAACTACAGGAAAAGAGATTCAACTTAAACATTAGGAAGAACTTCATGACAGTTAGAGCTGTTTGGCAGTGGAAGATGCTGCCACAAAGGAGGGCGGTGGAATCTCCTTCTTTGGAGTTTTTTATGCAGAGGCTGGGTGGCCATCTGTCCGGAATGCTGTGATGGGGGTTCCTGCATGGCAGGGGGTTGGACTAGATGGCCCTTGAGGTCCCTTCCAACACTAGGATTCTATGATTCTTTCCCTACCATCCCAGTAGTTCAGTGCACTAATCTGATCTGTTTACAACAAAAGCACAGTCCTCGTGAATTAAATAAAACAAAGAAGCAGGAGACAGACAACAAACCCTGAAAGACACAAATTATGAGTGAAGATACAGCACGAGGTGTGGAGCAAACAGAGCATCAGAGAGACGCATCAGATCAGATTCCCTGCCCAAAAAGGCCTCTCAATAAAGCAGAATCTTCAAAGGTCTTTAAATACGGGTAAGGGGGGGGGAGGAGGCAAAGCTCCATCAGTAGCTGATTCCAAAGTGTTGGTGCCACCAATGAGAAAGCCTGGCTTCAAGGGTCCCTTTCTGAGATCTCTCTTTCTGCCTTGACTCTGCCCACCCTAATCTCCTGGCATGACAGGGAGCCATGCCTTCCACTTTGCCAACCACAATATGCACCGATCATCCTGGGTGCCTGTGCTTGGAAATCAGCAAAAGCATAACATGGATACTTGATTTTAAAGAAGAAAGGCAACTGGGTAAGGTTGACAGTGACGCTATCTGATTTCGCAAGTAGATTTGTTAGCAAACCTTTAAAATGTCAGTCACAAAACTGGTCTCCAACTGGTTTCTCTGTATTTGGATTGCAGCCACGTAAAGCACACAAGGGTGAGAGACTCAGAGAGTGAATGCTTCCCGTCCGTGGCTGCCCAGATGTCCTGGACAGCACAGCTCGTGGTGGAGGCTTCTGGGAGTTGCAGTCCAAGAACATCTGGGGGCCAAAGTTGGGAGCCCTGCTCTAAGTACAAAGGCAAATGCTCTATAAAATAGTCAGGTTTTGGTGTTTAACTCATCGCAAAGCATCAGTGGGCATCTCCTTTTGCGGTTTCCCTTCTCAGAAGCTGTTCCTGGCCATGTCAACGGCCACCCTGGTTCAACCACTTACTGACAAACCAACACTGTCCGTGCGTTAGAAGCTTAAAGCTCAAGCCGATTCATGTTACTACATTTTATATCAAGCAGAGTATATATTGGGTCATTGTTCATGAATATACAGTCGATCAGATATTTATTCTCACTGATTCACCTCTAGATGTGTGTTGTGCCTGATGAATGGAAGGTAGCGAATGTAACACCAATCTTCAAAAAAAGATCTAGAGGCGATCCAGGAAATTACCGACTGGTCCGTTTGACATGTTTTCCAGGTAAAGTGATGGAAATCACCCTAAAAGATAAAATTAATGGACACATAGAAGAGGAGGTGCTGCTGAAGGAGAGCCAACATGGTTTCTGCAAGGGCAAATCATGCCTCACTAATCTTTTGGAATTCTTTGAGAGTGTCATCAAGCATGTGGATAAGGGAGATCCAGTTGACATTGTTTATCTGGACTTTCAGAAGGCTTTTGACAAGGTTCCCCCACCAATAATAATTGGTGCACTTGAATAAACTTTCCAGTCGTGGAATCAAGGGACAGGTATTGTCCTGTATCAGCAACTGGCTAAGGAATAGGAAACAGAGGGTAGCACTAAATTGACATTTCTCCAAGTGGAGTGGAGTATGATTCTATGATCAAGAGTGGGATCCACCAAGGTTCAGTACTGGAATCCCTGCTTTTCAACCTCTTCATAAATGATCTAGAAGTAGGAGTAAATAGCATGGTAGCCAAATTTGCCGACAACACTAAATTATACAGGGTAGTAAAAACTTGACACTGGGGGAGTGGGCAAACGAGTGGTAAATGTGCTTCAACATTAGTAAATGCAGAGTGATGCACGTTGGGACAAATAACCCCAATTACATTTATAAACTGATGGGGTCTGGACTGTCTTCAACAAACCAGGAAATGGACCTTGGTGTCCTGTTGGACAGCTCAATGAAGGTGTCAACCCAGAGTGCTGCAGCAGTGAAAAAAGCAAATGCTAGAGATCATTAGGAAGGGTATAGAAAATAAGTCAGCAGGTGTCATTTTGCCTCTTTATAAATCTATGGTGAGGCCCCATCTGGAGTACTGTGTACAGTTACGGTCACCATACCTCCAGAAGGATATTATGGAAATGGGAAAAGTGCAGTGGAGGGCAACCAGAAATATTCGGGGACTGGAACACCTTCCTTACCATCTGAGGCTGCAATGGCTGGGCCTCTTCACGCTTGAATGACGGCTCCTAAGAGGTGACCTGATTGACGTTTATAAAATCATACATGGTGTGGACAAAGTAGATAAGGAAAAACTGTTTTCCTTATTGCACCACACTAGAACTAGGGGGCACTCCATGAAACTTTTGGGTGGTAGATTTCAAACAAATAAGAGAAAGTCCTTTTTCACCCAGAGGATCACTGGTCTGTGGAACTCCCTTCCAGAAGAAGTGGTGGCAGCTATCAGCCTTGACAGCTTTAATAAAGGCTTGGACAAGTTCATAGAGAACAAGGGTATCCATGGATATCATGATGGATGCCTAAGGACAACCTGTGGGTTGGAGAGAGAGGCAGGCGATCTCTCAGTGCCATTGGCAGGGAATCGTAAGCAGGTGAAGACATTTGCTTGGAAATAGCCTGAAGCTAATGGTGAGCCGCTGCATGAGACAGAATGCTGGACTGGATGGGGCTGTGGCCTGTTCCAGCAAGGCTGTTCTTATGTTCTTATGTTCTTAGATTAAGGAGGCCTCCCAATGTTCAGGTCAAAACCCGCATCGAATCTGGAAGAGGTTTGTTTCTTTATGTGACCTTTTGTTTATGTTGTGGCCATGTGGTTGTATCTACCTTAGCTGCTCCTGCAGGGAAAGCTGCTCGGTGTTCAAACACTCGGTGATGTGGCACTTCGGGAGATAAGGCGCCGATAACAGTTATCAGCGTTGTAGTGATTTGTGTTGGTGGAAAGATTTGTGTGAACCTCAGGTGATTCTCAGGCGTTTAAGGGCAGGGCTCTAAAAATGGCTTATCGAGACATTCAATGCTTATCTTTTAATCTGCCACTGAATCAAGAGTTGGAATGATGTTCCTGTCGAGACGTGTCAGGTTTTCCATTTTGTTAAGTTTATGATGTGCAGTCTCCTTTTAGGAGATGCGCATTTTGGTTACAGATTTTCTCTTACTTTAAGACATGCAATAGAACGTTAGAGGAGAGGTTATAATAATCTTAGAGCGGCTCAGCTGTAAGGGACTCTCTGCATCATCCACTCCAGCCCCCACCAAGGAGGCCCAGTGGGGAATTAAACTCTCAGTGAGTCGCCTGAGAAACACTGAGCTATCCAGCAGGCTTTTCTTTGCTCCCTTGAATCCTTGCCACCCAGGAAAACATGGTGTAGTTGTTAAATTGTTGCTGGCTACACTTCTCCAGTTCACCTTCTGCTTACTGTTTTTGTGGATTTTTCTCCAACTAGACGTGGTTTCTGTCTCGTTCTGAAAGGCAGTCATCCCACAAAGGTGGAACGTCTTCTCCAAACCTGTCCAAACTTCTGGCCCTCCAGAATTTTTTGGACCACAAAATCACACATATTTCACTATGGGCGTTTATACACGACCCCTAAGCTCCGCCGCAAATGGCTGCAAGCTCCGGACGATAAAAATGTTTACCCACCAGCTCCGGAGTTTGCAGACAATTAAGTGCGACCCTGCCCACTTAGCACGACCAAACTGCACTTTTCTTGTACCTGCTTTTTTATGGTGAAAAATATTTGATCCGGAGACTGCCTGAGGTCTCCTCGCTTCTTTCTGTTGTTTTTCTTTTGCCTCCGCCCCTTAAAGAGGAACCAGGAAGTAAACGGAGATCGGAGCAACTTCCCCCAACACCGGGAGGTAAGCCTTTTATTCTTTTGTCTCTGTCTAAGGTTTTTTTTCCTCCCCCCCCCCTCCCGCAGACAGAACAAAGAAGTGCCGAGCGGGTGGGGAGGGAGGAACAGCAACGAACCCTCAAGATCTCTGGTCCGAATTTAAGGGACCAGCGGATCTTAGGGGTCGTGTAAAAAGGCCCTATGAGGTGAGCTGTAGGTCAACATTCAGGCAGTGCTGAGATTGTCTCCTGCATTCTTCAAGGGTCTCTCACTCTCTAACACAAAGTTCCCCCACTGCTCGGAGGCTTGTGGGCCCTTCAGAAATAGACCAAGTCCTAGGAGGAAGAAAGAACTGGGCACATTTAGCCTTGGGAAAAGAACACGGAGGGGAGATAAGACAGCACTTTTCAAACATTTGAAAGGCTGTACTACAGAGGAGGGGAAGGATGTGTTCTGGCTGACCCCAGAGTGCAGGACACGCAACAATGGGCTCAAGTTCATGGCCATCAAGTTTAGGCTGAATACTTCTTAGCTGTAAGAGCAGTATGACAAAGGGTACGACAATGAGACCAATGACCATCAGTGGTTTCTCCTCAGCATGGAGAGGGGTGACCAGTGGGGTGCCCCAGGGTTCTGTTCTGGGTCCAGTGCTATTCAATATCTTTATTAGTGACTTGGCAGAAGGAATAGAGAGTAGAGTGATTAAATTTGCAGATAATTCCAAATCGGGAGGGGGGGGCTAATTCCCTAGGCCTAGAGGACAGGATGAAAATCCAAAATGACCTTGACAGAGTAGAGTGCTGGGCCAAAGCTAATGGAATGGGGTTCAACAGAGGGAAATGGGGTTCAACAGAGGGTCCTGAATCTGGCCCCTGGGACCAATTGCAACCCCCCCCACCTACCCCCTGCTTCGCGAGCAAGCCATCCTCCGCAGCTGCTTCTATTGCTGAGGCAGTTCAAAGCAGTGGGCTATGTCATTTCCCCCACTCCCTCCCACCCACCACCCAGATGATCGGCACAATGGCTAGTGGGGCAGTTCAAAGTGGGAGGGCCATGGCAAGGTCCCCCCACTCCCTCCATGGCCTCAAGGCCCCACCCCGCCCCTGCTCCTCCTCCACCCTGCCCGCCTGCCTTCCTTGTGTGTCCCCCGTCTGTGTTATTGTGGTTGTGAGGAAGGGGGCAGGCGGAAGCAGCGCCAGCCAGCCTTCCAAGCCGGAGCAGCCACGGCAGTGGACCGAAGGAGGGATGGACAGCGGGCAACCGAGGGGGAAACGAAGCTACTTCCCGCCCACCCAGCCCCCTCCGAGCTGCTGCCTTGCTCCATGGAGCAAGGGAGGGGAGGAGGGAGCCCAGGCATGGCCGAAGGCTGAGGCTGCCACCACCACCACCGGGTTAGAGACCAGTGAGGAGGAGGTGGCGGAGAAAGAAGAGAAGGGAAGGGAAACTGGGGGGGGGGGGGGGCTGGGCCTGGTTCCTGGGAGGCTGGTGGGGGCTGCATTTGTCCCCAGTTGGTGATGGGCAGGCTGGCGAACCAACAGAGCGGGTGGCAGGTGGCTTTGGGCATGCCTTCCTGCCCTCCCCTGCCTCCTTCTCAGCCCTTGCTCCATTCTCACTTGCAGCACACCAAGTCAGGTGGGGCCAGGCCAGGCCAAGAGAGGAGGTAGCTTTCCCTCCAGGGCGCAGGGAGGGCGTGATGGCCTGGGCACATGGCTGGATCTGCGTGCAGTGGCACCAGCCTTGCTGCCCTTGCCACGGCTGCTGCTCCTCATCCTGAGTGGCCACCTAGAGGGTGATGAGGGGCCTGAGCTTGCCTGGGGTGCCACCTCCTTCCTGACCCAAGGAAGGAAGGAAGGAAGGAAGGAAGGAAGGAAGGAAGGAAGGAAGGAAGGAAGGAAGGAAGGAAGGAAGGAAAGCCGCTCCAGCCGCTGCCACTGTAGGAGGAGGAGGAGGAGGAGGAGGAAGAGGTGCAGCAGAGGGATTACAGCGGTGACACCTCCGGGCAGCGATCTGGAGCAGGAGGCATTGCTGGGGCCCGGGACATGCACTGATCTTGGGCCGATCATGGGGGGCTCCGCCCACTTGCCCCTCCCTCCCTCATTTTTTTCCATGTCAGACTTTTTTTTTGGGGGGGGGACTTTGGTCCGGCCCCCAGTGGTATCTGGGGGGTGGTGGACCTGCCCACTATTTGAAAACTTTGAGGACCCCTGGTCTAGATCAAGGCAAGTGATAGTACCACTCTATTCTGCTCTGGTCAAACCCCACATGGAGTACTGTGTCCAGTTCTATGTATTTCAAATTAAAAAGGATGTTGACAACCTTGAACGGGTACAGAGGAGGGCGACCAGGATGGTTTAAGGTCTGGAAGAAATATCTTAGAGCTTAGGGAGATGGGAATGTTTAGCCTTACAAAAAGAAGTGTCATCTCAGAAACAGTAATTTTACTGCAATGAGACTGGCAAATTGCCATAAAGACAGAGCATTGGAATACCAGGTTCTTTCAAGAATAAAGGCTTTTTATTGCAATAATTGAATCAATGCATTGATGGTGCTTCTCATTAGAGAGAAGGACCCTTTCTGAGGTCCAGCAAAACAATTTATACATTTCAGTTTGAGTAAGATAATACACATCATATTATTTCCACAGTGTCACATATTTCAAGACAGGCATGCACATACGTACAACCTGTAAAAACTTATTTATTTATTATTTATTTATTTGGAGCATTTATATACCGCTACCTTTTTCCATTAAGGAACTCAGGGCGGTTTTACAATAAAATGGCTAAAAACCACAACAAGCACAATTAAAACAGCAAAAAGCCATAAGAATAATAAGCAAGATAAAAATAGAAATTGGCTAGTAGGGAAGCCCTCGGCGGGGAGCAGCAGGTGAATTAAAAAATAATAATAAATAATAAATACAATACAATACAATACAATACAATACAATACAATACAATACAATACAATACAATACAATACAATACAATACAATACAAATAAACAGAAATAAGGTCACCATATGCCTCCTTAAAAAGCAGCGTTTTCAGTGCCTTTTTGAAGGCGGGCAGGGACTCTGCAAGGCGCAGCTCACTCGGGAGTTGATTCCATAGAGAGGGGCCTACAACCGAGAAGGCACGGTTACGGGTCTCATTTCACCTGAAATTGGAACATTTAAAATTGTTTCACCTTGCTTACTCAAGATACAGTAATTGCATACCATCTATCTGTCAAGCCTTTAGGACGCCCACCACTGAAAGCAAGCAAGGAAAGAGTATATGAAGCAAATTCCCACGACTTGAGACCTTGAACCTTGTGCAAGATCTTGCAGAGGACAATTGAAAAGTAGTTCCTTTTTATTCATCAGTTTAACCACAGCACGAAGCAAGGAGGTTAGGAAACAAGTTCTCTGCCCTTTTCCCAAAAGTTTGAAATGTGTGTTACTAGTTATGCATGAAATAAGCTTAGAGATCTTCCATGATGAATGATAGAAAATTAATTTTCAATACGTTAAGCTTACAGAAGGCTGAGAGGGGATATGATAGCTATGTTTAAATATTTGAAAGGATGCCATATCAAAGAGGGGGCTGGCTTGTTTTCCATGGCTTTAGAGACTAGGACTCGGAGCAATGGTTTCAAACCTAAGAAAAAGAGATTCTATTTGAACATTAGGAAGAACTTCATGACAGTTAGAACTGTTCAGCAGTGGCATCTGCTGCCACATAGGAGGGTGGTGGAGTCTCCTCCTTTGGAGGTTTTTTGAGTCCCCCCCCCAACCTCCAAAAAACCCCAAACAAATATGGC
Organism: Phrynocephalus guinanensis; assembly: GCA_037367245.1. Lineage (NCBI taxonomy): Eukaryota > Metazoa > Chordata > Lepidosauria > Squamata > Agamidae > Phrynocephalus > Phrynocephalus guinanensis. The sequence continues at coordinate 5,618,356 of CM074752.1, forward strand.
TTTGGGATACACCCACTTTCTGATCTTGAGAACTTAGGTTCATTGGTGGCATCATTCTCCTTGGGCCTCTTTCCTGATGCCCGCCAGATCACACATGACCCATCTCTTCCTGGACACCAGCAAACATCCTCCCAACCTCTCGTTTGGCATGCCAGTTTGTTCAACCCAAAACCTGTCTGTGCCAGCTGGCCCGCTTGTGTCATCTCTCCGGATCCAGCCAGTCAAGTTGCAAAAAACAAACAAAAGGCAGTGTCTTCCCAAGTGTGGTGCCAGCAAGCCCACGCCCAAGCTGCTTTTCTGTCGCTCTGTGCCAGACAGCAGGTGCCTGGATTGTGATGCTGCTCGCCCAACCCACACATCCAACCTGCCTGCTGCCCTCCTGTTGGTAAGCTCACAGCTGCACATCACTTGGGAGTAGAGATGGGCACGACTCAAAAAATGGTGTTTCGTTTGTCGTTTGTCGTTTAAGGGGTCCATTTCGGTTCGTTTTCGTTTTTCGTGAATTTTTTGCAAAAAATTTGTTTTCGTTTCGTTACGTAATGAAACGAAAAAACAAAAACAAAAACGAAAAATTGCTGTTTCGTTAGCATTCATTACAGTTCAATGTATTTGCCGCAACGAAAACGAAAACGCACGACAAAATTTCTGTTGTTTCGGTTCATTTCGTTTCATTTTGGAGACAAAATTTGTTTTTCGTTTCGTTACGTAACGAAACAAAAAAAATGAAAACGAAAAAATTGCTCGTTTCGTGCCCATCTCTACTTGGGAGTCCGCCAGCCCACACGGCTGAAGACTTGTTCTGTGCCTGCCGAAAGTTCTTGGGTTTAAACCGGGGAGGAGGGGACAGAAAAGGCAGAAAGCATAGTGCTTCTATTCCACCCCACTGTGCCGAAAGCACTTATAGGGTGGTTCTCAGTTCAGTGACATTGCGTGGACACATGAGAGCAAAGAGGGCACCAGGGATGGGGCCCCAATTCTTAGGATTTGTGTACATGCATTGTGGATACTGGTCATTGACCATAATAAAGCTTTTATTCATTCATTCAGGACCAGTTAATAAGTCAAATTTAACTTACACCCAGTGACTTGACTTGCGACTCAGAACCCACTAATCCTTGCCTTTTTTTTCTGGGGTGTGTATGGGGGAGGGAAGAAGTTGTTTTAATAGGGACTTGGACTTGGTACCAAACATTCACACTCTGGACTCGGATCCGAGACTTGCCAAATACCCCAGCTGGGCACTCAATGTACTGAATTTGGAAGGGTGGGAAGCTGGGTCAACTTCAAGCAGGGTACCTGAGCCTCTCAGGATTAAACACTTCATTCATATCCTCATATTTCTCTGCCAGCTAAGACATAAGCCTTATCTATCTATCTATCTATCTATCTATCTATCTATCTATCTATCTATCTATCTATCTATCTATCTATCTATCTATCTATCTATCTATCTATCTATCTATCTATCTATCTATCTATCTATCTATCTATCTATCTATCTATCTATCCATCCACCCATCCATCTACATCTATCATCCATCCCCACCCATCCATCCATCTATCCATCCATCTATCTATCTATCTATCTATCTATCTATCTATCTATCTATCTATCTATCTATCTATCTATCTATCTATCCATCCATCCATCCATCCATCCATCCATCCATCCATCCATCTCTCTGCCTGCCTGCCTGCCTGCCTGTGCAATTGGGCAGGCACCTTTCCAACCTCCGCCTGGCAGCCACAGGTAACCCGAAGGTCTCGTTGTACTCTTGGAGAATGTCACCCACCAGAGGATGCATCGTATGGTGGCGACTCATGCCCACCCCCACAATCCTCTTTGGGCTGCCGGTTTAGGAAGATGTTCTGTGCTTCTATCAGCCTCTGCTGCTCCCTCCCCGAAGCATCTGGACACACTCCTCATCTGTCTCCATGACCTTGTCTTGTGCCTCTGCGACCTTGTTTTGTTTCTGGATGACCTTGTTGGCTTGCCTTGTTCGTCGTTTGGCTGTGATACAGCCTGCGAAACAAACAGAATTTTTGGCGCTAGCCAGCAAAATGTTGCTTTCCTGGAACTTTTCTGTCAAAACTCAGGAATTCTGGGGACTGTAGTGGGGGGGGGAGAGACACACACATATACAGAGAGAAATTTAAAAATGCTGCCCCTGCCACTAACAAAGACTTTCTAATAACCCTCTTCGTGTGCAGCAAATATTTGCCAAACAGAACTTGCCTTCTTCGGTGGGTTTTGAAAATGAGTGTCTGTAAGGGGTGGACAATATTATTTGATTTGGGGTTTGAGGGGCCCATTGCACCTTGGGGTGGGGGGTGGGGAAGCACTTTATGATCTTGATCTCAAGAGTGTAACTCTTTGAGATCCCTGAGTGTTACAATAGGACTTTTGTGGTCTGTTATTCCCCCCCTCCTCGCCTTCGTAAAGATTAGTCTCTCCCCCCCCCCCCCAAGAATGAATGGAGGGCGGCAAGTAAAATCCGAGGAAGCAGCTGGCCTAATGGCAGAGTTTTGATTCAAGCAGCTCAGGAGGTGTCTACAGGAAAGAAGGAGAGGAGTCCCGTGAGGAGAGTGACCTGCAGGACAACTCAGTTGTGGAAAACAAAGCAGCTGATAATCATTGATCGAGAAGAAACCTCAGCTAGAGTGGGGGCACAAATGTTTTACAATCTTCCGTGGCCAGCTGGACTCAAATGGAGAGCGCCCTGGTGGGCTTCGTGTCTTCCCAGAGAGGACTGCGTGCACCGTTTGTTCAAAAAAGCAAAGTGTTCTGCTTATATGCCGCCCCAGACCACTTCAAGTAGTTTCTGGGCGGTTTACAGTTTAATTACAGTAATGCAGGCTACACATACCCCTCCTCCTCAGCAAGCTGGGTACTCATTTTACCGACCTCGGAAGGCTGAGTCAACCATGAGCCGGCTACCTGGGATTGAACCCCAGGTCGTGAGCACAGATTTAGCTGCAGGACAGGCATTTAACCACTGCGCCATGAGGCTCCTGGGGTTTTCCTTCATCTTTTCAGGCTGAGACTTGGGGCCTTTTCACACAACCCCTAAGATCCGCTGGTCACTTAAATTCGGACCAGAGATCTTGGGGGTTCGTTGCTCTTTCTGCGTCCCCACCCCTCCGCACGTCCTTGCTCCTGTCTGCGTGAGGGGAGGGAGGAAAAAAGAGAGGAAAAAATGCAGGCTCACCTCCGAAGCTGCCCGGAACCCCGTCGTTGTCCTGATTCCTTCTCTTCTGTTTTTTTTTTTTTTTGCCTCCTGCCCCTTCTCTTAAAGGGGTGGGAGGCAAAAAAAAAAAACAAGCAGAAGCGAGGAGAGCCCCACACTCACCAGATTAAATCCGGACCTGGGGATTTTCACCCTCCTAGAGCAGGTACCTGAAAAGTGGGCTGGGACGCGCTTAGGTGGGCGTGGTCGCACTTAATTTCCTGCAAACTCCGGAGATGGTGGGGAAACAATTGTAAGCTCCGGAGCTGGCAGCCATTAGCTGCGGAGTTTAGGGGTCGTGTACAAAAGGTCAAAGGCATGAGTTCATGACTTCATGAGGAGTCCACGGTGGATCATGCTGTCGATGGCCAGGGAGGCCCATGGAAGGGATGGAGGATGAGGATCACTCAAAAGGAAGACAAGGATCCATGGGGCCTGCTGCCTACCCTGCTCCCATGCGCTCTGTGCCTTCCTGCTGGGCAGGAGGTGTGACGGGGGTGAGTTTGTGGAGGGGGGAGCATGACACTTGCCAAACCAGCGGCTGTCCTAGCCCCAGCTCATCCCACAAAATCCAGAACTCAAATGCGCCGAGCAGCTGGCTTCCTAGACACTGTCTGGTGCCTTTGCCCCAACCTTCATGAGGTGCCCGTCTCCCTCAATCTGCCCGCCTGGATATTATGATCATCAGCAGAGGGTGCCCTCTCGGCCCCACTACCTTCACAGGCGTGTTGGGAGGAGACGCCTCCTCTGTGGCTGCTTCTCAGCCTTTGGAACTCCCTCCCACTGGAGGCCAGCCTGGCCCCATCCTCCTGCAAGCAGGCTGAGAGCTTTCTCTTCATTTAGGCATTCCCTCCGTTGTGCCTGGCTGCCGGAGAGGAGCGTTCTTTAAATGCCCTGTTGCTTTGAAATACTGTGTGCTTTTAGTGTTGCTTTCGTTTACTGTTTGTTTGACCCTTTAGTTACATTTAGAGATTTCAATTCAAATCTCTCTGTAGGATCACAAGCTGCCTTGGGTTCTTTTTAAGCAGAAAGGCATGGGAGTGAAAATATTTGATGGATAAACAGAGAAATAAAAGATAAACAGGTTGCTGGTTCTGTTGCCGAATGCTACAAACTTTGACATTTCTCCGAATGTCCGTCCGAACAATGCTGTTCATCTCTCCTCCCGTGCAAGGGAGCCACAGAAGTCGTTGTTTGCTTTGGGCACCCTTATCAGCAATCTACGGGCGCCTTATCACCAGAGAGCTGCAAGTGAAGTTTCCTGCTCAGCTGGCGACCATAGAGCGGTGGCAGGGGAGGGTCCAGGGTCCAACTGCCAGGTGGTGACATGGCTCTCCGGTGCCAGACGCCCCCCTCGCCTGAGGTGTCACAAAGGTCCCCGGGCTGCCATGTCACTGGGAACCAGGTGGAAGGGCCCTGCCTCGACTGTGCTCACCCCTTCTCTTGGCAGGGGAGTTACAGGGCTGCCTGGTATTCCCATAACCTGTGTTTGCAAACACAAGTAAAAGGATCCCATGGGTTGTCTCAGGGCGCAGGGGCAAGATACAACACCTCCCGGAATTCCAGGAGTTGTCGTGCAAGCAATAAGCACGCACTCTCTCTCGCACATCTTGGCTTGCATTGGAGTGGAGTCCTCGCAAACAGGGTCAGCCCAAATTGCAACTGCCAGGGCAGGAGATGTGCCGGTCCGACAGGTATACAGAGTTCCGTCTTGGGGACCTCTCAAGGTCAGGAGGATGTTGCAGCAGCTGAACCTTGTGCAAAAAAACGTGCTAAGTCCTCTGAAGCAGAAAAAAAGATCCATGAGGGGGAAAAGAATAACCACCTTACTTTGATACTTACTTGGGGTTTGGCACGAATTGTGGTCTCTTAATTCCATAAATACAGAGTTTGGCAAAATGCTTTAAAGAAGTAATTGGTTGCAGTTGTAGATCTAAAACTTCTAAGTAATTAATTTGTCAGATTTCCATTTTTTTTTAAATGCAAACCCACAAGCCTGTCATTTTCCCGTTTCTTGGACCTGAATAACATTACATTCTAAAGCAATAAACAAAAAAACAAAAAACAAACAAACAAAAAACCCCTAGAGTGCTTAAAGAACTCTAGGTGGTTTACAGTTTAATTAGGCCAACCACACTTTGCCTCTCAAGTGAGTTGTGCTTAAAGAACTCAAGGATGGAGAGATGGAAGGCTGAGTCAGCCTCATACCAGTCATACCAGTCAGGTCATGAGGACTGGGTCTGGAAACTGGACATCTGTACTGCAGTTTACAGCGCAGAAGACAGCCTTTCTGTAGTTCAATCCCTGCCAGATTTTTGCAGGATGGCCTGGCCCCGTCACCTGCCCATCTGTGCCTTCACAAGAAGCCACAATGTTATCAGCCACTGGCTTGCGGTGGAAAAAAGCCATCCCCTGCATCTAATGTGCCTTTGCACTAGCATGGGTAGCTCAGTGGCTTGGGCCTGAAAATGGAGCACCCTATTGAAAGGAAGGACTGTTGCTTGGCAGGCCTCCCGATAGAAGAATAAGAGAACAATAGTAGTGTCAGCATGAGCTAGCACTGCATCTCACACTTGGTTCTCCCTGCACAGGGCCTTCTCCAGTTGTGTCTTCTTGGGGTGGACACAAAGTAGGACAAGTCTCAGCTCTATCATTTTTGCCTTTGGAAAGAGTTCAAGCTTTGGTTTGATCTAGGATCCACTCATTGATCTTTCTGGTTGACCAGGGCACCCACAAAGTGCACATTTTGTGAAAGTGGATGTCATTTGAATAAATCAACCCAATCAAGCCACTCTGGTGATCAGAAACACAACAGCGTGGATGCTCTTGGTTTCCAGGGACTCGCCCTCACCCTTGATGATTTTAAGAACAAAACGGCACGTGCTGATTTAGATGGTACAGATACAAAACCAGAGGTAATCTGAAGGATCTAAAAAGCACTGTAATGGATCTCGGCAAAATGGAGCAAGGTCTGCACGGACCACTTTCAGATGTGTCAGTTACCCTGCAGATGCTGCTCATTAAGGATGATGGACGGCTTCAAAGATTGGGCTTTCGCTCGTACTTATGGTTGATATCTTGAAATCCAAGATGGACCGGATGGGCCTGAAAATGGAGCACCCCTTGAAAGGAAGGACTGTTGCTTGGCAGGCCTCCCGATAGAAGAATAAGAGAACAATAGTACTGTAGCATGAGCTAGCATGCCCTGGTCTCCCTCACAGGGCTGTTGTGCACATAGAGGGGGTTGAAGAGAGAGTTTTCCACTGTGAAAGAGGATGCAAGCCGCTCTCACTCCGTTTGGCTCATATTTGCCAATCTATTCTGGAAACTGCAGTTGGCCCAGGGATGCGACATTGTTTGGAAAAGTTACTTTTAAAATTTCGAGTGCTAGGTGCCCACAACTTGAATGTGCAGCGCCAGCACTTGTTGTCGAAAACCAAACAAACCCCACAAACTATGGGCGCTTTTACACGACCCCTAAGATCCGCTGGTCCCTTAAATTCGGACCAGAGATCTTACGGGCTTGTCGCTCTTCCTGTGTTCCCACCCTGGCTGCTGGCTGCGTAAGGGGAGGGAGGAAAAAAAGGAAGAAAGACTGTGGCTCACCTCCCGTTCTGCCTCTCGCTCTTGCCAGCTCTTGCCCCCGGCAACATTCCAGTAGCTCTTAAGTAACTCTTAAGTAGCTCTTAAATGGGGCGGGAGCCAAAAAATAGCAAACAGAAGCGAGGAGAGCCCCGCACTCACTATCGTTGCACCGCATCAAAAAATTTTCACCTCCAGAGAGAAGGTACAAGGAAAGTGCACTGGGACGCGCTAAAGTGGGCATGGTCGCACTTAATTGCCTGTAAACTCCGGAGCTGGTGGGGAAACATTTTTAAGCTCCGGAGCTGGGAGCCATTTGCGGCGGAGTTTAGGGGTCGTGTATAAACGCCCTATGTTTTGGACTGGAACACCAAGGCCTATTAGCTTTACTCAAGACCAGTTCTTGGTGGGAATGATAAGTTGCCAGCACCAGTTGGGTGTCTGCCTGTGGCTTAGGCTCTCCTTGGCATCCAGGCTACTCGGAGGAAGGTCTGCTCTCCTCCTGCGCAGGTCAAAACACTCCACATGCCAGAGCCTCTCAGTGACGTCGCTGCCTGTGTTCTTGGCCTGGCCTGGGGAGGGGGTGGGGCAGGGCACTGGCCCTTCTGCTGTGCCGACACACGGTGCTTGCATCACGGGCTCCCCTCAGCTCACCATTTGGGCTTCTCTGCCAGTAACCAAGCAGCCAAGAAGCTCCACTGGCCTTCCACCTTCCCCAGGATGGTCCAATGGGAGGCCGTCGTGTTCCTGCCAATTTGACAGGGAGAAAAACACAGCCCTCCCCTGGCCGCCTCCTCTCCTAAGGACAATATGTCCCTCAAAGCTATCTGATTTGCAAAAGGATGTCCGACTAATTCAATATTTAAAATGGCAGGGCTCCAGCAACCTGCAGCAAGAGAGCTGGTGCATTTTCTATTTTTTTTTTTTAAACTTTGTGGAAATATGACAGCCTGAATTTCAGGCAAGAGCAGAGTTCTGGCTCGAGTGGCCTCGGTTGTTCTGATTCCTGGATTTTCCACGCTTCCCTTGCCATCCTCTGCCTCCCTCGAAGCATCGGACTGGGGGAGCCGGGGCCAGTGAGTGGGCAGCAAGCCGAGGGAGCCACAAGGTGAAAACGTTTGGGGAACCAACCACTTCCGTAATAACCCATCTTGGAACGCCTGTCGGGAGCTGGAAACCTCCCCTGCAGACATGTCAAGGCTTCTAGGTGTCACCTCCAAACCCATGCGTCAGCTGGTGGGGAGGATGGGTGGTGTGATTCCTGGAAGGAACAGGGCTGGAGAAAGCCAGGTTATCCCCTCTGTGGAATTCAACTGGGGCTCCCCTACATCTCTTTTCCCCATGGCGATCTCCACCCTTGCAAGCAGGGGCTTTGGGTGCTATGCAGAGGATTAAGCTGTGCCGTGCCAGGCCCCGGCACCTTTTCCAAGGGCTTAACTTGTCTGCCTTCAGGTCACCATTCTTAGCCACTGCGGAATCTAGGAGGGAAATATTTTTTCTCATATATCACGTGTGCACCTCTCTCTCTCTCTCTCTCTCTCTCTCTCTCTCTCTCTCTCTCTCTCTCTCTCTCTCTCTCTCTCTCTCTGTGTGTGTGTGTGTGTGTGTGTGTGTGTGTGTGTGTTTCTGGTGGGCCACCGGGCTTCAGCAAGACTACTCTTCACGCCAGTTTGCTCAGAGATGTTGCAAGATGAGAAGCATGCCAGAAGTTTGCGCTTTTTAAGCTGCTCTTATAAGGGTTGCCCCGAAGCTCAGAGGAAAGAGGAAAGACTAGGATGCAGCGTAGAGGATGCCAAGGTTCCTGTGATGAAAAGGGGCTGTGAGTTTGATGGTGCAGGTCTTATTAAATAGAGGAAACGTCAGATGCTCACGTGCTCTGTTCCTTTCCACATGGAGAGAGGCAAGCAGTGGCTCTCTGCCCCTTTGGTGACCACTTAGGGCAGGTGGTGGTTTATAGAAACCTGCAACAGCTCTAATTGTCATTAATGTGCCTGGTATTTTGGAATAATAATAATAATAATAATAATAATAATATGAATAATAATAATAATAATAATAATAATAATAATAATAATAATAATAATAATAATAAATGTTCAGGATCTGAAAATTGAACTTCAGAGACTCTGGCGCAAACTGGTACAGGTGGTCCTAGTGGTAATCGGCACGCTGGGTGCAGTGCCTAAAGAGCTAAGCAAGTATTTAGAAGAAATTGGAGTTTACAAAGTCACCATCGGTCAGCTGCAGAAAGCCACCTTGCTGGGATCTGCTCGCATAATTCGGCGATACATCACATAGTCCTAAACGCTTGGGAAGCGTTCGACTAGTGATTTGTATTACAAAATCCAGCGTAGTTAGCTGTGTGAAATAATAATAATAATAATAATAATAATAATAATAATAATAATAATAATAATAATAATAATAATAATAATAATAATAATAATAGCCTGCCATCAAGTCAGTTCCAACAGATGGCGACCTTTGCCAGGGTTTTCCAGGTGGAGAATATTCAGAGGTGGCTTGCTCATCCCTTCTTCTGGCGGGGTGGGAAGGGGTGTTTGATCCTGGGGCTGTGCAGCTGGTCCAAGGCCACCCAGGCTGGCACTTCTCACAGGAGGTATTATTATTATTATTATTATTATTATTATTATTATTATTATTATTATTATTATTATTATTATTATTATTATTATTATTATTATTATTATTATTATTATATAACAGGTTTATAACTTAGGCTTCGGTTAAAACTTCTATCTGTTAAGTATCAGTGCAGTATTATGCTGCTCCTAATATTGTCATTTTTTCATAGAATAATAGAATCATAGAGTTGGAAGAGACCTCAAGGGCCATCCAGTCCAACCCCCTGCCATGCAGGAACCCCATCACAGGACTCCCAACAGATGGCCATCCAGCCTCTGCTTAAAAACCTCTAAAGGAGGATCTGGGAGTTGAGTCATGGCTACTGGACTTCTTTTTTGAGAGATAGAAACGTTTCGCTGTTCATCCAAACAGCTTCATCGGTCTCTAAAGGAGGAGCCTCCACCACCCTCCTTCTTGGCCCGGGGAGGGGGTGGGGCAGGGCACTGGCCCTTCTGCTGTGCCGACACGGTGCTTGCATCAGGGGCTAACCCTAACCCTAACCCTAACCCGAACAGCTCTAACTGTCATAAAGTTCTTCCTGAAGTTTAAATTGAATCTCTTTTCCTGTAGTTTGAAACCATTGCCCCGAGTCCTAGTCTCTGAAGCCATGGAAAACAAACCTGTTCCCTCTTCAATATGACATCCTTTCAAATATTTCAACATAGCTATCATATGCCCTCTCAGTCTTCTTTTTGAAAAGCTAAACATTCCCAGTTCCCTAAGCCACTCCTCGTAAGACATTTCTTCAAGACGTTCAACCATCCTGGTCGCCCTCCTTTGCACCCGCTCGAGGTTGTCAACATCCTTTTTAAACTGAGCCGCACAGAACTGGACACAGGACTCCTGGTGGGGTCTGACCAGAGCAGAATAGAGTGGTGCTATCACTTCCCTTGATCTAGACCAGTGGTTCTCAACCTGTGGGTCCCCAGATGTTCCTGGACTGCAACTCCCAGAAGCCTCCACCACTTGCTGTGTTGGGAAGGGTTTCTGGGAGTTGCAGTCCAGGAACATCTGGGGACCCACAGGTTGGGTACCACTGATCTAGACACTATGGTTCTGTTGATGCAACCAAGAATCGCATTGGCTTCCTTGGCCGGAGCATCACACTGCTGACTCATGTTCAATTTGTGGTCCACCAAGACTCCCAGATCTCTTTCGCAGGTACTATTTTCCAGCCAGGTATCTCCCATCCTATATCTGTGCAATTCATTCTTTTATCTAGATGCAGCACCGTACATTTCCCTCTGTTGAAGCCCATTCTGTTAGCTTTGGTCCAGCACTCTAATCTGTCAAGGTCATTTTGGATTTTCATCCTATCTCCTAGGGAATTGGCAACCCCTCCCAATTTGGTATCATCTGCAAATTTAATTAGCATATTCCTTCCTCCAAGTCATTAATAAAGATATTGAACAGCACTGGCCCCAGAAGAGAACCCTGGGGAACCCCACTAGTCACGTCTCTCCAAGCTGAAGAGAGGCCATTTATGATCACCCTTTGGGTGCGATCAATAAACCTATTACAAATCCATCTAACAATGCCACTATCTTTCCCACATTCTGCTAACTTCTTTGCATGTATACCATGGGGAACCTTGTTGAAGGCCTTACTGATATCTAAATAGGCAATATCCACAGCGCTCCCCTCATCCTCCAGACCTATAATTATATCAAAGAAAGAGATCAAATTAGGCTGTCATGACTTGTTGAGAAATCCATGTTGACTTCTAGTAATGACAGTATTGATTGTTAATACAGATTGTCTGCTTAATAATCTGCTCTAGAATCCAGGAATAGACGTCATGCTGACTGGGCAGTAATTATTTGGTTCCTCTTCCCCCCCCTCCCTTTTGAAGATGGGGACAACATTTGCCCTCTTCCAATCTATGGGGACTTCCCCGGTTCTCCAGGACTTCTCAAAGATTATGCCATTACTTCTGCCAGTTCTTTTAATAACTTTGGGTGTCATTCACCATTCATTTAATGTTTCCAGGTGTTCCTGTAGTATCCTATGTGGCAGTTTCGACCTTCCCTCATCTACTCTTCCTCCCAACTGAACTCTTTTTTCCCTTTGTGGAGAATACTGAGGCAAAGGTGTTGAGTAGTTCTGCTTTTTCCCTAACTGGCTATCATCCTCATGCAGACACCTTATCATTTCCTTATGTTTGTAGCTCCAATGCTGTTATTTCTGAAATCTGTTTATAATACTGGGTGAAATTTCTTGTCATTGTTCCAAAAGCCCAGATGACTACTGAACTAAGTTTCAATCCCAAGGGAGATGTTTCAATTGCCAGGTCTCTGTATTTTGTTAGTTATCCCAGTTCTTTAGCTTCAGTTCAGGTCCTGTATTGCCTGGAATTGCAGTCTCAATGATCCGGACATTTCCTCATTCTGTTACTACCTCAGCCGGGTGTGTTATGTTCAAGGTGATTAACTGTTTGGATCTGCGAATCCCACAAAAACTTGATGTCATCATTTTCTGGCACCTTCTCTGCCTTGTGTTCCCAGGGGTTTTTGGAGGCAACGGGGTTGTATTTTTTTTTTTTTTTGCATAATGCCCGATGTACTAATTTTGCCCTTTGATCATGTCTAATTTTGCAATCTGTTTGTGAAATCGTCGGGCATTCGCCAACAAGATGTGACACGGGTTCTTCTTTTTGCTTCGCATATCCGACATTTGCCGGATTTGCACTTCTTCCTCGGATCTTCGCTTTCATCACAACTGTTTGGGCAATGGTGATGAATATGATGATTATTGTCACCTACAAACATTGGCTCCAAAATCTTGCAGTAGGAAAACTGGAAGCTCCCTCCCCCTCCAAGGGTCTGTTGGTGATGCAGGAGATCTGAGGCCATAAGGGTGCAGAGAACACGGCCTTCTGGTTTTGTAAAAGTCATGCCCTTCTGGTCAATCTTGGTGAAGGCCACGTGCCTTTTATGTAACCGGCATCACTGGAATTGACCAAGGACAGCTGGCCAGCTCTGAAGCCCCGTCCTGAGTTACGGCCCTCTTGCTGAAAAAAGCAACCGGAGCTGGAGAAATCAGTCATTCAAGGAGTTAAGTTTTGTTTCCAAGTGGCTCCTGCTGATTTTTGTTGATTATGCTGCTGGTAGTGGAATAGGCAGAGACCAGCTCTGCCAAGGCCGTGACCGAATCATCTGACATTTGCTCATCAAATGCCCCGTGCAACCCCTATCTGCCGTCGCTAATTTATGTCCCATAGCCTTGGTCTGGTGCCTTTCCTGGTTGGAAGGTGTGGCAAAGAGCAAGTCTGGTTGCTTGTTGTCCCCCTCCTTATCTGGACTACTTCTTTTCCGAGCCAAACCAGGGAACTGCAAGAGAGGGAATCTGCTGCTGAGCTTTGAATTACGGTCTAGGTTGCTCCGGGGCAAAGTTGGCTTCAAGTTCCCTGGAGCAGACCCGGGGGGAGTATTGGGGGCGGGGCAGAAGGGTACATCCGCCCCGGGTGCAGCAATCTGGGGGCACCTGGAGGGGGAGGAGGGGGAGGAAGCCCTGCGCTCTCCCGCCAGCAGTCCTCAGTAGAGATGGGCACAAATAAAAAAAAATGACGTTTCGTTTGTCGTTTGGGGGGTCCGTTTCGGTTCGTTTCCGTTTTTCACGAATTTCTGCAAAAAAATCATTTTCGTTTTCATTTGTTTCATTACCGTTTTGTTACCATTTATTTCAATTTTTTTGTGATTTTTTTTAGCATCTAAAGCAGTTCACTGTATGGCACTAACGGAAATGAAATGCATGACAAAAATTCCGGCCTTTCTGTTCGTTTTGTTTCATTTTGGAGACAAAATTCATTTGTCATTTCGTTGCATAACGAAACGAAAAAACAAAAATGGAAATGAAAAATTGTTCGTTTCATGCCCATCTCTAGTCCTCAGGCTTGGCGACGGGACCCACTCCTCTGCTGCTGCTGTGCGCCAGGCGAGCGGCAAAGCGAGCAGGCAGGCAGGCGTGCAAGTGTGGCGGCTGCAGCGCCCTCCTCCTCCTCCTCCTTGCCTTGCTGTGGGCCCCCGCAGGAGATGTAAGGCGTGTGCATGCACACACATGCACAAACGTCCACCTGTGCACCCACCCCACACCCGCAGGATTGCCACCCCCCCCCCTTGCTGGATGGATGCAATGGGGTTGGGGAGGGCCAGAGGGGCGCAAAAACAACTTTGTTTCCAGGTGCACCCAAACTTTGCTATGTTGCTGAGCAGACCACCCCCTTTCTCTCATTAACTGGCACTTACAGTCCCTACATTCTGAGACCACATTCATGGTAGAAAGCTCAGTGGTTTAAGTCTCTGGCTGTGGAGCCAGAGGTTGTTGGGAGTTTGATTCCCCCACTTGTGCCTCACTGACAGGAGCCGGATTCGATGATCCAAAGGGTCCTTTCCACCTTTGCAGTTCTAAGAGGATTGTGATCAAACAAAAGTATTCATTTACTTACAGTGAAGAGATAACAGAAAGCTGAAAACATGACTGCTTAGAACAACAGCTCTTGACTGACCCCTGCTTTCAACAGGCAAAAGAGAGGGAAAGAGATCTAGGGCAGAGAGATGGGGCTCGCTTTGAGTTAGAGGCCGGGGAAAAAAACTATTGGTTACTACTGTTGGTGATTGACAGTCACTCAAGCTCAGAAAGTGCCAGTTGGTGAGAAAAAGGGGTGGACTACTCTGGAGGAACTTGAAGCTACTCTGCTCTTCCCCACATTTCTGTTGCGCAACTAGAGAAATTTAGCAAAAACGCAAAATGGTGCAGCACCAGCCTATGCCACTAGACGCACATTTTGCCTCCAAGGATGGTGGGATGCCCTGTTTTCCCAGGAGGCAAAATACTAAGCATGAGGAAACCAGCCAAAATAAACCTCCCTGACTAAGTAGCTTCCTTGAGTCTAGGTCTGGACAATGAGGTTTATTAGTGGGATTCCCGCTGAGTCGTTTCTTCCTTTGTCTCAAACCACTAATTTCCACTTTTTCAGGGCCTGTCAAGTTAATTGACAGGCGCTGACTGGAACGTATCTCCCCAAATAAAATAACTCTCGGTAGAAAGAAAGAAATGTTTCACTGCAAGGGAGAAAAAAAAATTCTCTCTTTCCTCCATTTCCACTGAGCCCTATTTATTGTACTATCCTTCCACCCGCCACAGGCTCTATGCAACAAATGGATGTATTCATTTCCCAGGACAAACCGAGTCTGTCTGGGCCCTTGGGAAAAGTCTCGGCTACTCCTGGGGCACCTGGTTCCCATGTGGGGCAAGGAAGGGAGGGAGGGAGGGAGGGAGGGAAGGAAGGAAGGAAGGAAGGAAGGAAGGAAGGAAGGATGGAAGGAAGGAAGGAAGGATAGAAAGATGGAATTGATGATAGAAGGAATTAAGAAGGAAGAATTGATGATGGATGGATGGATGGATGGAAGGAAGGAAGGAATTGATGATGGAAGGAAGGATAGAAAGACGGAATTGATGATAGAAGGAAGGAAGAAGGAAGAATTGATGATGGATGGATGGATGGATGGATGGAAGGAAGGAAGGAAGGAAGGAAGGAAGGAAGGAAGGAAGGAAGGAATTGATGATGGAAGGAAGGATAGGACAGGAATTGAAGAATTGAAGAAGATAGAAGGATGGGATGGATGGATGGATGGAAGGAAGGAAGGAAGGAAGGAAGGAAGAAGGAATTGATGATAGAAGGAAGGAAGGAAAGTGAGGAAGGATGGAATGGATAGAAGGAAGGGGAGGAAGGAAGGAAGGAATGATAATGGATGGAAGGATGGAAGGAAGGAAGGAAGGAAGGAAGGAAGGAAAGTGATGATGGATGGATGGATAGAAGGAAGCAAGCAAGCAAGGAAAGTGATAATGGATGGATGGATGATAGAAGGAAGGAAGGAAGGAAGGAAGGAAAGGCTCTTAAGAGCCAAGTGGCAGGAGTCAAATGTCAAGGTCACCAATACCCCTGGATCCAGAGAATAATAAAGAGGGCAAGCAGGACATGAGCTGCTTGGTCTTCGCAGGTGCTGGAGGACTTGGGGAACTCTGAATCTTCTCCAGGCATCCATGAAGGGAGACAAGCCTCAATGTGAACAGGGATTGAGGAGGAAAGATGATGCCTGGGCGCTCCCTTCCTTCTCACTCGCAGCTGGCACCCAGGCTCTCTGGCAGAGCCCGCCTGTGTTCGTCTAGGCACCATGCCCATAAGGAGGCAGGGCAAAAAATCCACACAGCCTTCCTATGTTCACACGCTATCCTGCCCTTCTGGACAACCCCCTCCCCAAAATCCTGGGCCACGAAATCTCAGAGGGTGGGAATCTGTGGACCTGACAAGCCCAGCATCTGGCTAAGAGGAGCCCTTAAAACATGCTTCTGGATAAAGCAGGGCTTTTTTTGCCAGTGGTATGCTTGCCAGCAGAGGGAAGTCAACACCCGCCAGGTGAAGTGCCCAAATTGCCTCAACAATGGTGATTTATTTACTCATCATCAATCACCTTGCAAGTAAAAGCAACAAACCCTCCTCCATTCTATCTATCTATCTATCTATCTATCTATCTATCTATCTATCTATCTATCTATCTATCTATCTATCTATCTATCTATCTATCTATCTAGTGTATTTATTTATTAGTATTCTCATACTTTCTGAATTATAGAAAAGCTTCTAGGGGCAGTTCCTAGTGAAGAAAATAAACCAGTCAACCCAACATCAAACCAGCACTAACCTCCCCACCCCACCGCCAAATTAAAAAAACAGGTGATTAAAAATCAAAATGATGGCAGAATCATTCTTTCTTGACACTTTATTATATGCTTTCACCTTTCTTGCATTAATTCTCCCTCTGCCTCAAATGTTCCTAATAAGGATTGTTTCTAATTAGCCTTACAAAAAGAAGACTGAGAGGGGATATGATAGCTATGTTTAAATTTTTGAAAGGATGTCACATTGAAGAGGGGACTGGGCAATGGTCTCAAACTTCAGGATAAGAGATTCAGTTTAAACATTACATAAGAACATAAGAAGAGCCATGCTGGATCAGGCCAAAGGCCCATCTAGTCCAGCTTCCTGTATCTCACAGCGGCTCCACCCGATGCCTCTGGGAGCACATGAGACTAGATATCTGTCTCCTGCTACCACTCCCCTGCATCTGGCCCTTGAAGTGCCCCGGTTTTAAGCCAGGAGATGACACATCTCCACCATGGTTTGTCACCTGTGATGGACTTTTCCTCCAGAAATCTGTCCAATCCCCTTTTGAAGGCATCCTGGCTAGATGCCATCACCACATCTTGTGGCGGGGTGTACCACAGACTAACAACATGCTGGATAAAAAAATATTGCTAAGAACTTCATGACAGTTAGAGCGGTTCAGCAATGGAATATGCTGCCACAAAGGAGGCTGGTGGAGTCTCCTTCTTTGGAGGTTTTTAAGCAAAGGCGGGATGGCCATCTGTCGGGAGTCCTGTGGTGGGGGTTTCTGCATTGCAGGGGGTTGGACTAGATGGCCTTTGATGTCTCTTCCAAATCTATGATTCTATGATAATTGATGATTTGGCGTCTTGGTTAGTGTTTTTTTAGTCTGCACATTGCCCAGAGTAGCAAATTGCTAGATAGGCAGTTTAAAAGCTCAATAAATAAATAAATAAATAAATAAATAAATAAATAAATAAATAAATAAATAAGACAAGCCATACATACAGTACAACTTAAAGAGAGCCTGGAAGTCTAACTACTGTCTATCCTGAATTTAGAGACAGCAGTCTCACTTTTCTTTTCTTTTTCTTTTCGTTTTTACCTGCAAACCATCTGGATATTTTAACAATTCCAACATATAGAAAACTGTTTGCAAAGGTCAATGTGTTGCGGTCAGTTCTGTTCGAAGAGTATTCTTTGTGATGCGTGCGTATGCCCTCATGACGCTGCTGCGGGCATTACAAGTCGTAGACTACCTTTTATAGCGCCTTATTATTTTACACTTCCAGTTCTGAAAAGGATCCTTGGAAGAAATGATGAGAAACAAGGACACTCCCTACTGGCAGACCAGTGCCCATCGGTAAAGGTCCAAGTTGCCATTTCAGTTGTAAGGGTAGCATAAAAATGTTGGCAGATAAAATATTTTTAGCAAATCTGAAGAATTCCAATAGAGAATGAATGGCTGAGTTTCTTGGTTCTGCAGAAAGATCATGTAGGATAATAATTTAAAAAGAGATAATAATAATAATAATATTTGTTCTTTTTTGTTACGCTCACGCAATTCAAACTGCTTTACTTATGTTGTCTTTTTTATGCATTTTATTGTGTCTGTGACTGTATGATGAAAGATCAATTGAAATTTTAAAATAATGATTACCTTTTAAAATTTCTACTTTTAAGTGTTAATCATGTGTACACACTGTATACTGAAATTTATCTTTAATAATTCCTCTTATTCTGGACTTCTGCTACTAATTTTTTGTCTCATCCATTGATAATAATAAAGGAATTGAACTGAACTGAATTGTCCCGAAACATTTCTTGGAAAAATCTAGTCTTTAACATTCGTGTTGTAAAAGCGGAAAGGGAGGGGGCCTGACAGGATCAGGTGGCGCAGGCTGATGTCTTGAGGAAAAGATGTCCCACCAAATGACCGTTAAAGTTCACATGTGACTGTATTGCTGCAGGTTTTGCCCACTAATGGAATCATTCAATTGGTCAGACTCGGTTTGTGTTTATGAAAAAGCTCCCACAAGATCACGGCCCATCTTTGCAGGGACAGGAAAGGTTCTGTTTAGAGATGGGCACGAAACGAGCAATTTTTCGTTTTCGTTTTCATTTTTTTCGTTTCGTAAACGAAATGAAAAATGATTTTTTGTCTCCAAAATGAAACGAAACGAACCGAAACAACAGAAGTTTTGTCGTGCATTTCATTTTCGTTGCGGCAAATACATTGAACTGTAATGAATGCTAACAAAACAGCATTTTTTGTTTTCGTTTTCGTTTTTTCGTTTCGTTACATAACGAAACGAAAACAATTTTTTTTTGCAAAAAATCACGAAAAATGAAAACGAACCGAAACGGACCCCCTAAACGACAAACGAAAACGAAAATTTTTTTGAGTCGTGCCCATCTCTAGTTCTGTTTATCCTCTATCTTTTCCTCTGCTGCCCTCTAGTGCTTTTGGCACAAACAGGTGATGCCTCAAAGCTTTCTGCACTGTGAACTTTGGGAGTCCGTCTACCTCGTGTTTGTTTGTTTGTTTGTTTGTTTTTATTTTTACAACTTATATGCCGCCCACTACCCAAAGGTCTCTGGGTGGCTTCCAATCAAAGAATTAAAACCATTAAAAACATCAAACAACAATAAATAATTAAAACAATAATAAAAACTTTATACTAAAATCATCATACTACAATTGTCATCAGAAGACCCACAATCTAAATTGTACCAATTAAAAAACTTCTGGAACAGGAAGGTTTTTACCTGGCGCCGAAATGTCACCAGTGTTGGCGCCAGGCGGATCTCACTTGGGAGGGCATTCCATACCTTGGGGGCAGCTGCCGAGAGGGCCCTGTGTCTGCAAGCCATCCCTCTTACCTCCTTGAGGGATGGCTCTTTCAAGAGGGCCCCCTGGCTCCATCTTAATTGCCGGGTAGGTTCGTATGGAAGGAGGCGGTCCTTCAGGTATCTATTTATAGGTATTTATTTATTTGCAGGGGACCCTCGTGTAACAAGCGGCTTGTTTAACAGAAAATCTGCTTAAAGGAAAAACATTCTGGAGATAGGGGGAAATCGCTTAACAGAATCGCCTATGGGGCAAATCCGTACAAAAGAAAACCGGTCACGATTAGGGATTAACCCGTTTTCAATGCATTCCTATGGGAAATTTGTAGAAAGGAAAACTTGCTTAACAGTATTTTATTTAGAACTAATTAATTCCGTTATACAAGGTACCACTGTATTTATTTATTTATTTAAACTGAACTGAATTGAATTTGATTTGATTTGATTTAAATTGTACACCATCTCATCAGTGCAACATAACTCTTCTAGGCAGTTCACAGCATGACAATAATAAAATGCATAAGAACAATAAGATTACAAATAAACATTCCAAAAATAATTAAAGCAAGTAACAGCAAGAGGCAGTGCTCAAGAGGCAGTGTTGTCTGGAAGGCCTCTCCGAAAAGCAAGCTTTTGCCTTCTGAATGTTGGGAGGAAGCGAGCTGGCTACTGCGCCCGCCACTGGGAGGGGCAGGATCTAGTTCTCAATCATCCCTGAGCGCAGAACAAACAATAGTAGGGTCAAGTTACAAGAACCCAGCTTCTCGCTGTATATTAAGGAAAAACTTCCCAACTGTTAGAGCAGTATGGCAATGGGACCCATGATCTCAAGTGGGGGCGACTGCTTCAGCACTGGAGGCATTCAAGAGAAGTTCGGACCACCACCTGGAAGATGTCCTTTGATATGCATTCCTGCATCAAGTGGGGTTTTTGGAGTTGATGGCCTTGTAGGGTCCTTCTGACTTCACTATTCTATGATTATCCCCTCCTCTCATTTACTCCCTGCTCCAACCCAGCCCTGAAAGTTTCATTGCCACTGCCAAATAGACAGGTAGGGATTTAGAGGGTCAAAGTGATCTTCCCAAGGCCTCCCCCCCCTACCCCACGCACAAAACAAAGCAAATATATTTTGCACATGGCACAGAATTTAGTCCAAAAGTCGACAGGGAGGGATCAGAGGAAACTGGATGAAAACCAACCTGGCTGGTGAACAGGGCCGTTCAGCAGGAAAATTCCAAGTCGGAGAGCATTAAGGTTGAAAAAAATTTCATTTTGTGGCTGACCTGAAGAGAGCTGTCTCCTGTGTATTGCACATGTTTGCAAACAATGCGTCAGATTGCAATGCATAACCACTCAGGAAAGGGTCACAGCCAGGAAACAAAAGAGTTGAGCTGGGTGGGAAACCGAAACTTATCCAGACTCAGATAACTCCCAGTGCAGCCAGCGGGTGAGTGTGAGGTTCTCTCCTCTTTGCGTTATGGATCTCTACAGCACCGAAGAGAGGCATCTGGATAAGTTCATTCAGGACCATCTTCAGCCCAACAAGGACTTTTTGGATCGGGTTTCCAGGGATGTGGAGGCCATCTGCTCTTTCCTGAAGGAGAACTGCTTCCGAGATGATCCCCCTCCTCGGCCCCGCGTGCTGAAGGTTGTGAAGGTGAGGAGGGGAATGGGAAGAGAGCCCGGTTGTGTTCCTTTAATGCAGGCATGTCCAAACTTCGGTCCTCCTGATATTTTGGACCGCAACTCCCAGAATTCTAAGATTAGACTGCCAATGATAAAGGACTGTGGGAGTTGCGGTCCCAAACATCTGGAGGGACGAAGTTTGGACATGCCTGCTTTAATGGATCCATCAAAGGGACTACAGACACCACCTTTAGGAGGCAAGGCGGAGGTCTGCTCCTGAGTAAGGGGGGGGGTCATACACAAAGGCAGGAGGGGAACACAGTGGCTTATGCAGTACATATACAAAAAGGCATCACAGCTGGCTGGGGAACGCAAGAGTCTCTGCTAATGTTTACAGATGGAAATTGGACAAGAATGATGGGCGTAATGGTGGCGTCTAGCGCTTTTACACGACCTCTAAAATCCGGTGGCAACTTAAATTCGGACCAGATATCGTGGGGGGTTTGTCGTGTTCCCTGTGTTCCCACCCCTCCGCACTCCATTGTTCCTTTCTGCATGAGGGGAGGGAGAAAAAAAAGGGAGAAAAAAATGCAGCCTCACCTCCGTCTGCCAGTGGAAGCAGCCCTGAGCAGCCTGGATGGATTCCTGTCTCTTAAAGGGGCGGTGGGGACAAAAACAAACAAACAGAAGGCTCCCAGCCCAGCATCCACAGCTTTACAATCTGCACCGGAAGATTTTTTTAACCTCTGGAGACCAGGTACTTGAAAAGTGTGCTGGCGTGCGCTTAGGTAAGGTGGTTGTACTTAATTTTTTTTAAAACTCCGGAGCTGATGGGAAAACATTTTTAAGCTCCGGATCTGGGAGCCCTTTGCCTCGGATTTTAGGGGTCGTGTAAAAGCGCCCTGTCTGGATCTTGCTTTGTAGTATCAGGAAGGGAAGGGGCCTAAGGACACAAAAAGGAGGGAGAGGTACGTACGTGCAGGGGATTTGCTCACAGAATGCCCAGGTGTGGAAACAAAAGTTTTCCCTAAGTGGCCAGTTTTGAGAGTTATTTTCCAGCAAAGTGCTAATCTGGGAGCCCTGGGCAGGCTTGGTATCTCTTTGAATCCATGCCCCCATTACAACAGGGAGAGGCCAAATTCTCAATTTCTTTCCTGCTGGGAAACTTTGCCCGGCCCGAAGAGACCTCTAGGGTGTGTCTTCATGTTTCTCCCACAATGCCCTAGTTCTGTGACCCAACAGGACAGGCACTACAAAAAATGTCAAGATGTCAAGAGTGGGGTGGGCAGAAAGGGAAGCATCACTCTCCTGGACCCATTGTTCAATGCAACAAAAACCATTCCTATTTCCCCAGTGCCAGCTTATGAAGAGGTGACATAAAAGAGATTTCCAGCAGGTCGCACTGAAACAGTTTTCCCCAACCTGTGCGCTCTGGTAACCTGGGGTGCCACCAGACCCAACCAAGGACACCCCACCTTGGAAGGACAATCCCAGAACTGCTTGGAAGGATTTTGCTGAAAGTCCATGGGGGGTATGATACATAGCAAGGCCTACTCTGGCTGTAGCTTTGTATATCTCTTTAAGACCTCTAATGGTGCTAGCCTCAAACCCTTCGCTCCCCCCCCCAAGTATCATATGGGGGGGTATGATGGCCAGTGGCTGGCAAGTCAAGGGGACCATGGGTTTTACCTTTTCCCCTTTAGAAAAGAGATTTTTGTGTCTACGGGAACTACTTCCCTAACTGATGGCTGGAGGCTGGAGCGGGGCTGGAGGCTGGAGCGGGGAGTTGTGTCTGCCAGAAATGCCAGGAATTTCACACCAAAATCTCCTCAGCTGACCTAAGGCTAGGGCAGGGAAATTATAAGATGGAACCTTCCTTTTCTGTTCTCTGGAGCCATGCATTTATTTGTGAGCTTGAGCTCTGATTGCGCTGCCTACAGTATTACACAGGGGACAAGATCCTTTAAATGCCCTTGTAGGGACGTAGTGGCTCAGCAGACTAAGGCTCCGAAATTGTTGACTGCAGAGTCAGCAGCTCAGCAGTTCGAATCCCGGGTGCCACACAGCGGAGTGAGCTCCTGCTGATAACCTCAGCTCCTGCCAACCTAACAGTTTGAAAGCATTTAAATGCAAGTAGATAAACAGGTACCGTTATAAAAAGCAGGAAGGTAAAACAGTGTTTCTTTGCAGCCATGCCGGCTACGTGGCCGTGGACTTGCACAACACTGGCTCTTCAGCTTGAATATGGAGATGATCACCCACCCCTAGACTCAGGCACGACTAGCACACATGTTCAGGGGGGAACCTTTACCATTTTAGGTGTAGGTTTACATGTTCTCTGCCTCTTAGGAGGGGAAGGGGATTGGCATTTTCCACCTAGGAAAATCTCATTCAATTTTGGCAACATCCCCGTCAGAGACAGGGTGCAATGAGACGGGGCTGTCCCCATTGCAATGGGCTGGTTTGCTCCTCTCCCCACTGATCACGTGTTGGGTGGGCCATCATGAACCATCAAACCCTAGACCTAGATCCTAACAAAAACCCATCATACCAACCTTTATTGCCCATAACCAGTTTTATTTGTTTGTTTGATCCTCACGAAGTAATAAAACAGGACAACCTGCCTATAAAAGCAAAAGCAACAAGTGTGCTGCTTATATACCGCCCCATAGTTGTTAAAGAACCCGTTGGGTGGTTTGCAATTTGTTTATGCAGGCTACACATTGCCTCCCCCCAAGAGGGCTGGGTACTCATTTAACCAACCTCGGAAGGATGGAAGGCTGAATTAGCCACGAGCTGTCTAATGGGGATTGAACCCCAGGTTGTGGGCACGTTCCTCATATGACATTTCTTTCAGACCCTCAATCATCCTGGTCGCCTTCCTCTGCACCCGCTCGAGGTTGTCAACATCCTTTTAAATTGAGGCGCACAGAACTGGACACAGGACTCCAGGTGGGGTCTGACCAGAGCAGAATAGAGTGATCGTTCACGCTATCTTTAAAAACTTGGATGTTTATGCAGGCTTTCCCCCAGATTGGCACACAGCGGTGGCATTCTACATTATCTCAGCGGCACCTTCAGTCATTTACCATTATCCGCCTATTGCCTAAAACGGTTAATTCTTGCAAATTTTTTTCATTTGTTGTAATTCTGAATGCTGATTGATTTTTCCGTGTTGCCAGAGAGAGAAAGGATAGAAATCTAACAAATAAATAACGTAAATAAATCCTTGACAGGGTGGCTCGTCAGGAAAAGGCACAGCTCTGAAGGGGGTTTCTGATGCTGACCTGGTGGTGTTTCTCAGTGTCTTCAAACGTTACTCAGACCAGAAAACTATCCGGAAAGGAATCATTGAGGAGATTGAGAAGAAGCTCAGAGAATGTGTCGAACAGGAAGACATTCAGGTGGCGATTAAATCAACAAAATGGGACAACCCACGTGTGCTGAGTTTCACCTTCCGCTCTAGAGACGGTAGCGAATTCACAGAATTTGATGTTTTGCCAGCCTTTGACGCTCTCGGTAAGGTCTTGGGTTACAGGCACGGTGCTTATCTTTTCATCCTCTGGTGGTTCTTGGTGGTGGTAGATTCAGGCTCCTTGATAGCAGGAACTGAGAGAGATCCCATCCAAGCCAAACAAAGGCCACTATCTCACGGAGGATTTGAGGCATTTATTTTGAAAAGACGTCTTTTTCAGTCACGCGGTAGTGTGCCCAAAAAGGCACTTTACCCCTCCTCTCAGCCTTAGTGATAAAAAACGCCCTTTAATGTACACAACAAAGAAGAGTTGCTGTTTAAAGGTGCCTCTGTAAGCCTTGGAGAAAAGTACAGCCCCCAGCCGGGGTTCCAAGAAAAAGCGCTCAGATGAGTGGATGCGGGAGTGGTCGCCTCTTTCTGAATAAAAAAGTGACTAGCCATTGGGACATTTTAAAAAGGAGCACCTATAACCATGGAAAAAAGCACCCAAAAGCAAATGTGGGATGACAGCCAAAGAGTAGCCCCTGGCAAGGAGCCAGGAAAGTGGAAGTTGAAATGCCCAGGGGAGGGGCTGATTAAGAACATAAGAAGAGCCATGCTGGATCAGGCCAAAGGCCCATCTAGTCCAGCTTCCTGTATCTCACAGTGGCCCCACCAGATGCGTTTGGGAGTGCATGAGAATAGATCTCTATCTCCTGATACCACTCCCCTGCATCTGGCCCTTGAAGTACCCTGGTTCTAAGCCTGGAGATGACACATCTCTCTCATGGTTTGTCACCTGTAATGGAGTTTTCCTCCAGGAATCTGTCCAATCCCCTTTTGAAGGCATCCAGGCCAGATGCCATCACCACATCCTGTGGCAGGGAGTTCCACAGACTAACAACGCACTGGGTGAAAAAATATTTTCTTTTGTCTGTTCTTACTCTCCCAGCCCTCAATTTGAGTGTATGTCCCCTAGTTCTGCTATTTTGTGAGAGGGAGAAGAGCTTCCCTCTATCCACTTTACTCATCCGCATTATTTTGTACGTCTCAATCATAAGCCCCCTCGGGCGCCTTTTTTCCAGACTAAAGAGCCCCAAATGTTTTAGCCTTTCCTCATAAGGGAGGTGCCCCAGCCCAGTAATCATTTTAGTCGCTCTCTTCTGCACCTTTTCCAGTTCTACTATGTATTTCTTGAGATGCGGTGACCAGAATTGTACACAGTACTCCAGGTGCGGCCTTACTATTGTTTTGTATAATGGCTGTCTTATTTTCAATCCCCTTTTTGATAATCCCTAGCATGGAATTGGCCTTCTTCACCGCTGTCGCACATTAGGTATGGTAGACACCTTTATTGAGCTGTCTACCAACACACCAAGATCTCTTTCCTGATCCGTCACGGATAGCTCAGAGCCCATGAGTTGATAGATAAAGTTTTGATTTTTTGCCCCAATATGCATTACTTTACTTTTGGCTACATTAAAACGCATTTGCCATTTTGCAGCCAATTCCCCCAGTTTGGAGAGATCCTTCTGGAGCTCTTTACAATCTTCTCTGGTTTTTACCACATGGAAAAGTTTTGTGTCATCTGCAAACTTGGCCACCTCACTGCATATCCCTGTCTCCCGGTCATTTATGAACAGATTGATTCACGCTGGCAATTACATTGTCTGCTCATGAGCAAAAGAATGACCCCCCCCCCCAGAGAACCAAAGTGTGGTCACCCACCTCTGTTTAGCCTATTCTCAGTTGATCAGCAAATCACTGATCCATCGTTCTGCATGACAGGCCAGCACAGGAAACGTGAGCGACCTGATCCCCAGGTGTACCTTGACCTGATCAACAGTGGCTATGGTGGGCCGGAGTTCTCCATTTGCTTCACAGAGCTGCAGAAAGAGTTCGTCATTGATCGCCCCACCAAGCTGAAAAGTCTCATCCGCCTGGTGAAATACTGGTACCAAGAGGTAGGTATGGCATGTCGAGAACCATCTGGAATTTCAGTTACTTGGTCAGCAAGTTCCCATGGCCTGAGATCACAGAGTCCAAACCAAGAGATTAAGGGTAGGCGAGCTTTTGCAATGCCCTGGAACGGTGATTGAAATTTACATAGTACAAGGCACAAAGTAGGCCCATTGAAACAGTGAAGATTTAGGGGGTTGACTCTTCTTCAGCTTCTATACATTCAAGGGAATCTAATCTAGTTATGACTTTCTTTAGTGTTTCTTTAGAAAACCCTGCCCCATGAAATCTCACAATAAATGTAAAAAGACACGGTCTTGTGGCACCTTTAAAATTAGTAAGTTTTATCTGGTATAACCTTTGGGGGAATTGAACCCAACTTTATCAGAAGCAATGATGCTGCAGTCTATAAAATACTATGCCACATAGAAAGCAGAAAAGTCAGCCATTTGTGTCCATAGAACCTAAGGATGAGCTGACTCACCAAATCTAGTGGAACTGCCTACATGCAAAGCACAGGATTGCAGCTAGTGTAAAACAATGGAAAAACCATGCATATGTATCAAAGAGAAAGCATGACAGATGAGGGAGAATTCCTGCTGTATCACCTATCCAAATATTACGTGTCCTACATAAGCAAGGCAATTTTCATACCTGGCCAGGTGACAGAAGCTTCTACTGTGATGCTCACAGACAATTAGCTCTTAAGGGTTTTCTTCTTCTGATCATGGGTTATCTATAAACATCTGTTCAGCCTTAGGTTTTAAGCCTTCATCTTTTCATCTCCCTCTATATTCTAATATATGTATCTTTAAACATCAAAGCTCTAAGCAAGTCATCATTGCCAGTGATTATTTTTGATTTCCCACCCCTACCCCCAACTGCCCAGAGTGATCTCACTGCCAGATGGGTGGTATAGAAACCAAATAAATAAATATATAAATACATACGTATGTACATAGATAAATATCAGCTATTCTGCCGAATTATGTGTCATTTCATAGCATCCTTGATGCTTTACAAGGATGCGGTGTTTCATCTTGCCCTGTTCCTAGTATGTCTGTCAGTACAAGTCACAGCTCCGAAGAGGGGAAGCCTTGCCCCCGAAGTATGCCCTAGAGCTGCTGGCCATCTACGCTTGGGAAAAAGGAAGCCAAAGGACGGATTTCAAGATGTCAGAAGGGTTCCGGACAGTGCTTTGGCTCATCCAGAACTACCAGAAGCTCTGCATATACTGGACGATCAACTATGACTTTCAGAACGAGGACCTCAAGCGATACCTGCAGAGAAAGCTCCAGGAAACCCGGTCAGTCTCCTGCACCTTTTCTGTACCACCTTGTTCCAAAAGCATTTCCATTAAATTTGATATACAGTGGAAACTCTACTTATGAGTTTAATCCATTGCAAATGCACGCTCATAAGTCGAACATCTCGTAAGTATCTGGAAGCTGAGTCATGGCTACTGGACTTCTTTTTGAGAGATAGAAGCGTTTCGCTGTTCATCCAAACATCAGTCTTCATCTCGTAAGCAGAGCAGCCGTATC
Source organism: Phrynocephalus guinanensis (assembly GCA_037367245.1). NCBI lineage: Eukaryota > Metazoa > Chordata > Lepidosauria > Squamata > Agamidae > Phrynocephalus > Phrynocephalus guinanensis. Next base: position 5,645,908 of record CM074752.1, read on the forward strand.
TAAAAAAATTGAAAAAAATAATTTTTAAAAAAATTAATAAAAAAAGTAAGTAGAGCAGACTGCATCTAAAATTTGTAAGGCAGCAGTTAAAACGCCAATGGTTTTCTGCTCTTAAGTCAAACTCTTAAAGTAGAGCTGCTTGTAAGTAGAGGCACCATTGTGCTTTTGTAACGGCAAAGTTCTCAAGCGACAGATCACCAAACTGGTCCCCTTTGCTCACAGTTTTTCTCTGCCTGCTGTATGTGTGTGCGCGCGTGATGCTCACTTACTTCAAATCACTCTCCTTATTTGAAAGAGAAAAATCAAACGACTGTTTCCTTTCCATGAAAAAACGTGCCAGGGAAAAAGACTTGACATGCCCTAGGATGTGTTGCTAGCCTGCATGCCAAACCCTGGCTCCTGAGAGCTGAGGCTTTCAATGGTGTTGTTATCCCTGATCCCTGATCAAGGATAACAGGAGAAGAAGCTGCTGGTGCCCACGAGGATTCTTTGCGATTGTGAACCGTTTTATTATCAGCTTTGCCCTTAGACCAAACGTCTAGCCCAGTGGTTCTCCACCTGTGGGTCCCCAGATGTTCCTGGACTGCACCTCCCAGAAGTCTTCATCACTACCTGAGCTGGCCAGGATTTTCTGGGAGTTGCCGTCCGGGAACATCTGGGGACCCACCAGGTTGAGAACCACTGGGCTAGCTGAACAGCTCTTTGAGCGCCTGTCATAAAATTGATAATCGAAAATGGATGTTACAGGTAGGGATCTCACCGCTTGCTTCTTTTTGTTCTGAGGGACATAACAAAGGACGTTGATATCTTGACAAGAGAAGAGAATGAGAATGATTTTCGTGCGGGTAGAAATGAAACAATATTGAACTGATGAAGCAACGGATGTAGTTTCATTTGGTCGAGGGATAAAGTCAGATGATTAGTGTTCCATTTCAAACTTGGGAAAACCGTGGCTCATTGGGAGTGAGTTGGCCGGTCTGCTTCTCTTTCATCTCCTCAATGCTAGACTTCACTCCTTGTTTCCACCTTGGGCTTTCAGGCCTGTCATTTTGGACCCAGCCAACCCAACTGGGAACGTAGGCGAAGGAAGTCGCTGGGATCTGGTCGCCGAAGCAGCTGCCTTCTGCTCTCAACAAAAATGCTGCACCACTTTCAGCGGAGATCCAGTGGCTTACTGGGATATGCCGGTGAGGATGGACTGCTTAATTGGAGAACCCTGCCTGGTGTGGGATGGGGGTGGGGAGGTAGAATTTATCATTTCAAGAGTGTAGATATTTGGTTAACCTGAACATTTCTATCAGGATCCCCTAACCGTGTTGTCTTGTCTTGTCTGTGTTGTTTGTCTATCAGCCCTTGTTGAGGCCGCTTCTGCTGTAGCTGTCCGTATTTGCAAGAGGGATGGCTGCAGCTGAGCTACTGCGCAATCAAGGGCTACATTGCCAGTTTCCTCTCTCTTTCACTATTGCTTTTCATCTCCTAGGTCCTGTAGCGCAACATTTTTGCAATAGTGGCACCAAAAAAGCGGTAGAATTATTGGCACAATAAGCAAAAACTGCCTAGATGCCCTAAGCACATCCGATCTCGCCTGATCCCGGAAGCTAAGCAGGGTCGGCCCTGGTTAGTACTTGGATGGGAGACCACCAGGGAATACCAGGTGTTGTTGGCACATGGAGTAGGAACTGGCAAGCCACTCCAGTATTCCTGCCAAGAAAACCCCATGGACATGGAGTCACAAAGAGTCGGTCACGACTGTAACGACACAACACACACACAAGCAAAAACCCAAAGTCTTGTTGGTGGGATCACCTCAGTGCCTTGTGCTTCAATTCTCTTAAATAGGGTGTTCAGCATCAGTTCAAGCAGTTCCACTGTCTGAACTGATGTGAAGACATTCGCTTCCAAAGAAAAGAAAAGAAAAGAAAAAAGCAGGGGGCCCAGATAAAAGAGGCAGACTGCAGCCATCAACTCTGGGCTGATTTGCACTGACGTGAATATCGTGTGGTCCACAGCCAGGAGACCTAAACACTGAGCTATCCCTCAGTTCATAAGGGTGTTTCCATACTTTTCTAGCTGGGGCCTTAATGTCTTTCCCCAGCCCTGTCTGCTTTGTCCATCCCTTCCAGGAGCTTCCAGATAGAGAGAGAAATGGACATTTCATGTTTAGCCCCGTCAAGCCAATTCCAGACCATATTCCATTCTTCGGGTGGGAATTTCTGAGGCTGTGCCGATGGCCCAAGGCCATCCACGCTGGCTCTTCTCTCACATGGGGCACAGGGCACACTCCTGAGCCTTGTGCTCAGGTCATGTCCTAGATGGATGGATGCTGACTTTATTCCCTCACATGCCTGGTTCTCAATCTCTCTATATACTGTATATGGACTTCCTTTTTCTCCCTACCTCACAGGTATGCCTGCAGGAAGAAAATTCCTACTGCACCGTACTCTGAGGAGAGCCCTTCTGGAAGCAAGGACAGCATCTTCAGATTTCTGAATATCTCTCAGGCTGTGAACTTGGATCTAGGAAACAGCTGTCACCAGATTGAGATGTTAGAGATATTGTCCTATTAAGAGGTTGACTCCGACCTTTTCTTTCCCCTGGATGTTGTTTGATCTCACTACATTTCTGCTCTAATAACAGGCAAATCCAATGGTGTTTGGAAGTAAAATCCTCAGGGCATCAACCTTGTAAAACGTAATGAGAAATAAAAAAGGAATATACTTGTGTTTTGTCGATCAAGGTGGGCTGGCTGGGAAAAGACCGTTGTCCAAACAATATGAAATGGTCTCTTTGTGGCTTAGAAAATCCTTCCATTCCTTCAAGATTGCAGTAGAAGCCCCGTATCTTGGTATCTATGGTTTCATGTCTCTATTCACTATCTTTGTTAATGACTTGAAGGAAGGAATAGAGAGTAGGATGATCAAATTTGAAGATGACACCAAATTGGGAGGGTTTGCTAATTCCCTAGAGGATAGGATGAAAATCCAAAAGGACCTTGACAGATTAGAGTCCCGGGCTGAAGCTAACGGAATGGGGTTCAAGAGAGATAAATGTAGGTTGGTACATCTAGGTAAAAAGAATGAATTGCACAGATATAGGATGGGAGATACCTGGCTGGAAAATAGTACGAGTGAAAGGGATCTGGGAGTCTTAGTGGACCACAAAGTGAACATAAGTCAGCACTGTGATGCAGCGGCCAGGAAAGCCAACGTGATTCTTGGTTGCATCAACAGAAGTACTCGTATATAGTGTCTAGATCAAGGGAGGTGATAGTACCACTCTATTCTGCGCTGGTCAGACCCCACCTGGAGTACTGTGTTCCGTTCTGTGCACCTCAATTTTAAAAGAACGTTGACAATCTTGAACAGGTCCAGAGAAGGGCAACCAAGTTGATTGATGGTCTGGGAAAAATGTCTTATGAGGAGTGGCTTAGGGAGCTGGGAATGTTTAGCCTTACAAAAAGAAGAGGGGACCTGTTTGTTTTCCATGGCTTCAGAGACTAGGACTTGGGGCAATGGTCTCAAACTACAAGAAAAGAGATTCAATCTAAACATTAGGAAGAACTTCATGACGGTTAGAGCTGTTCGGCAGTGTGAATATGCTGCAGCAAAGGAGGGTGGTGGCGTCTCCTTTGGAGGTTTTTAAGCAGAGGCTGGATGGCATCATCTGTCGGGACTCGTGTGATGGGGGTTCCTGCATGGCAGGGGGTTGGACTGGATGGCCCCTGAGGTCTCTTCCAATTCTCTCTCTCTCTCTCTCTCTCTCTCTCTCTCTCTCTCTCAATATCTAAAAATACAGTACTGTCAAAGTTTTACATTGTATTTACCAGAAATGGCCACCAGGGGTCCAGAGACCATGCTATGTATGCTTCAACAACAAAAATAAGGTACAGTACATTAATTTTTTGTGGTTCAGGAGCCAGTTCTGGTAATACATGTAAAAATCCTTTTTCATTTTTCTTTTCTTTTCCATTCTGGGGGCTTGGAATGAATCCCTCACAGATGCTGGGATGCTACTATATTCATTGATTTAAAACATTTTTGCCTAGTCTTTTTCCAAAGTGGCTTGCATTGTTACAGTACAGCATTTAAAGTGCACCAGACTGATTATACAACAGTGAAAAAGAATCAAATGAGTACTACAATAAAAATATCTAAGCAGCACCAAAATGCAATCAATGCAGTGCTGTCCAGCAAGCCATCTTAAAAACCCAACTGAGGCAGCCAGTCACTGAGGGAAAGCCTGCCTGAAGAGGAAGGTCTTTGCCTGCTTGCAGAAGAACAACAACAAAGATGGGACCAGCCTGGCCTCCAGTGGGAGGGAGTTCCAGTGTCTGGGAGCAGCCACAGGGAAGGCCCTCTCTTGTGTTCCGATCAGATGTATCAGTAAGGATACATTTTGAAAGATGGGTTATACCGTTAGAAGAGTGGATGCTTCATATACCTATCATTGGACCAAATTCCTACACCCCCCCCTTTTTACCAAATTTCCCCCAATAAATTCCATGCTAAGGATTGTCAAAAAGGGGATTGAAAATAAGCACATAAGAAGAGCCATGCTGGATCAGGCCAATGGCCCATTTAGTCCAGCTTCCTGTATCTCACAGGGCATTTATACACGACCCCTAAGCTCCGCCGCAAATGGCTGCAAGGTCCGGACCTTAAAAATGTTTACCCACCAGCTCCGGACTTTGCAGACAATAAAGTGCGACCCCGCCCCTTTAGCAAGACCAAACAGCAGTTTTCTTGTACCTGCTTTTGTGGAGGTGACAAATATTTGATCCGGTGTAAGGATAGTGAGTGTGGGGCTCTCCTGGCTTCCGTTTGTTGCTTTTTTTTGTGCCCCGCCCCTTTAAGAGATCTGAATGCTGCCCCCCCCAAAACGGGGGTAAGAAGGCATTCTTTTCTTTCTTTTTTCTCCCTCCCTCAGGCAGCCAGCAACCAGGAAGTGCGGAGGGGGGGTGGGGACAAAGGAAGAGCGAGGAACCCCTAAGATCTCTGGTCCGAATTTAAGTGGCCAGCGGATCTTAGGGGTCATGTAAAAAGGCCCACAGTGGCCCCACCAGATGCATCTGGGAGCGCATGAGACTAGAGAACTGTCTCCTGATACCACTCCCCTGCATCTGGTCCTTGAGGTACCCCGGTTTTAAGCTTGGAGATGATACATCTCCCTCATGGTTTGTAACCTGTGATGGACTTTTCCTCCAGGAATCTGTCCAATCCCCTTTTGAAGGCATCCAGGCCAGATGCCATCACCACCTCCTGTGGCAGGGAGTTCCACAGACTAACAACGCACTGGGTGAAAAAATATTTTCTTTTGTCTGTTCTCACTCTTCCAGCCTTCAATATGAGTGGATGTCCCTTAGTTCTGGTATTTTGTGAGAGGGAGATGAGCTTCCCTCTGTCCACTTTACTCATGCCCTGCATTATTTTGTACGTCTCAATCATATCCCCCCCTCAGGCGCCTTTTTTACAGACTAAAGAGCCCCAAATGTTTTAGCCTTTCCTCATAAGGGAGGTGCCCCAGCCCAGTAATCATTTTAGTTGCTCTCTTTTGCACCTTTTCCACTTCCACTATGTCTTTCTTGAGATGTAGTGACCAAAATTGTACACAATACTCCAGGTGCGGCCTTACTATTGTTTTTTATAATGGCATTATAATGTTGACTGTTTTATTTTCAATCCCCCTTTTTGATAATCCCTAGCATGGAATTTTGGCCTTCTTCTCCGCTGCCACACATTGGGTAGACACCTTCATGGAGCTGTCCACCAACACACCAGGATCTCTTTCCTGATCCGCCAGGGATAACTCAGAGCCCATGAGTTGATAGATAAAGTTTTGATTTTTTGCCCCAATATGCATTACTTTACATTTGGCTACATTAAAACACATTTGCCATTTCGCAGCCCATTCCCCCAGTTTGGAGAGATTCTTCTGGAGCTCTTCACAATCTTCTCTGGTTTTTACCACACGGAAAAGTTTAGTGTCATTTGCAAACTTGGCCACCTCACTGTTTAGCCCTGTCTCCAGGTCATTTATGAACAGACTGAAAAGCACCGGACCCAGGACAGAGCCCTGGGGCACACCACTTTTCACCTCTTTCCATTGTGAAAATTTCCCATTGACACCTACTCTTTGTTTCCTGAATCTCAACCAGTTCTCAGTCCATAAGAGGAGCTGCCCTCTTATCCCCTGACTGTGCAATTTTCTCAGCAGCCTTTGATGAGGGACTGTGTCAAAAGCCTTTTGAAAATCCAGATAGACCAGTTCACCCAAATCCACATGCCTGTTGACCTTTTCAAAAAATTCTAAAAGATTTGTCAGACAAGACTTACACTTACAGAAGCCATGCTGATTTTCTCTCAGCGAGGTTTGTTCTATGTGTTTTAAGATTTTCTCTTGGATGAGGCTTTCCACCATCTTCCTTGGGACAGATGTAAGGCTAACTGGCCTGTAGTTTCCCGGGTCCCCCCTCCTTCCTTTTTAAAAAAATTGGTGTGACATCTGCTATCCTCCAGTCCTCCGGCACTGTGGCCGTTTTAAGAGACAAGTTGCATATTACCGTTAAGAGGTCTGCAATTTCATTTCTCAGTTCCCTAATAACCCTTGGGTGGATGCCATCTGGGCCCGGTGACTTGTTAATCTTCAATTTATCAATTAGTCCTAAAACATTATAAAACAGCCAGCATTATAATGCTATTGTACAAAACGATAGTAAGGCCGCACTTGGAATATTGTGTACAGTTCTAGTCACTGCATCTCAAAAACACGTAGTGGAACTGGAAAAGGTGCAGAAGAGAGTGACTAAAATGATTACTGGGCTGGGGGACCTCCCTTATGAGGAAAGGCTCCTTTGGGGCCCTGGGGCAAAAGGCGCCTCCCTGTTTTGAGGAATAGTTCTATGTTGTTTATGCTTTAATTTGATGTATTCTTTTGTTGGATTTGATATGCATCTTTTGTTAGTGTTAGAGTAAAATGTAGTAGATCCTCGGGGTAAATACAAGATATGATATGAGAAAAAAAATATGTTGAGACATACAAAATACCAGAACTAGGGGACATCCATTCAAATTGAGGGTTTATTTATTTATTTATTTATTGTGGGAGTTATATAGAGTGAGAACAGACAAAAGAATTTTTTTTACCCAGTGCGTTGTTAGTCTGTGGAACTCCCTGCCACAGGATGTGGTGATGGCATCTGGCCTGGATGCCTTCAAAAGGGGATTGGACAGATTCCTGGAGGAAAAGTCCATCACAGGTGACAAACCATGAGGAAGATGTGTAATCTCCAGGCTTAAAACCGGGGTACTTCAAGGACCAGATGCAGGGGAGTGGTCTCAGGAGACAGATAACTAGTCTCATGTGCTCCCAGATGCATCTGGTGGGGCCACTGTGAGATACAGGAAGCTGGACTCGATGGGCCTTTGGCCTGATCCAGCATGGCTCTTCTTATGTTCTTATGCTCTTATCTCAGTGAGATGAACAGGATGCACTCCCACCAGAGGAACAGGTTGGCTTGTTATTGGACAAGCTCTGAAGCAATCACACTGCTCAGACTTGGCTTTTTAATAAGAAATATTGATCCCCTCTTCACATCTCAAATAACACGCTTCCCTACTCACCTACCATTAGCACCTCCATAATTAAACCCCACCCCACTTCTTAGAGGGGAATTATTTCAGGAACTGTTGTTCTCACACATAAGCAGATAAATCCACTACCAGGCCAGCCAAGCTGACACAGAACTCAAGGCCAATCGAGACATTAATAACTTCTCCAGATAAGAACCTCCAAACAGGCTCTTTTATACAACAGGTCTTTGTTTTCTGATGCCACAGGCACCAACATTTAACAACTTGAGAATATATATATAAACTGCAAGGTACAGAATGCAACTCGGAGACCCCTGAGTTCACCCACCATTACAGAAGGAAGGGCCTTATAAATATGCCATGACTTATTTTTATTCTTGGAGCTGTCTTATTACTCAATTTTGGCTCCTCCAGTCTTGCAAGCCTGTTATCTTTACTGTTCAACCTCTTTTCCTCTATCTGCAAATTGTTGCTGTCTATTGCGTTCCTCCTGCTTCTCTTTCACAGGACCTTGCCGGAGAAGAAAGAACCTGTTTAAATTAACCCCCAAATTCCCTTTTGCAACTGTTGGTTGGTACAGAGGGTTGGTGAACAGATGCAAGGTTTGATTCATGGTCAGCTTGGTGGAAGTAACCTTGCCTTCATATTTGGGGCTTTAAAGCCATCATAAGAGAACAAATCCCATGATCAACATAGGAATATAAGAACAGCCTTGCTGGAACAGGTCACAGCCCATGCAGTCCAGCATTCTGTGGCTCACCATTTGCTTCAGGGTATTCCCAACCAGATGTCTTCACCTGCATATGATTCCATGCAAGTGGCATTGAGAGATATCCTGCCTCTATCTCCAACCCGGAGGTTGTCCTTAGGCATCCATCATGATAGCCATTGATATCCTTGTTCTCCATGAACTTGTCCAAGCCTTTCTTAAAGCTGTCAAGGCTGACAGCTGTCACCACTTCTTCTGGCATGGAGTTCCACCGACCAGGGATCCTCTGGGTGAAAAAGGACTTCCTCTTATTTGTTTGAGATCTAGCACCCCAAAGTTTCATGGAGTGCCCCCTAGTCCTAGTGTTCTCCGATCCTTATCTACTTTGTCCATACCATGTATGATTTTATGAACTTCAATCAGGTCACCTCTTAAGCACCATTGTTCAAGAGTGAAGAGGCCCAGCCATTGCAGCCTCAGATGGTAAGGAAGGTGTTCCAGTACCCGAATCATTTCTGGTTGCCCTCCTCTGCACTTTTTTCAGTTCCATCATATCCTTCTGGAGGTATGGTGACCAGAACTGTACACAATACTCCAGATGGGGCCTCACTTTCTGACTGGTTGGCCCACTCCCCCAGTGTCAAGAAATCCCTCTGGCGCTCCTCACAATCTCTCTCAGTTTTTACTACCTTCTATAAGAAATGGAGGCAATGGCAGAGTTTATTTTCTTGGGCTCCTTGATCACTGCAGATGGCGACTGCAGCAACGAAGTAAAACGACGCCTGCTTCTTGGGAGGAAAGCAATGGCAAACCTAGATAGCATCCTAAAGAGCAGAGACATCACTTTGCCAACTAAGGTCAGGATGGTTAAAGCTATGGTTTTTCCAGTCTGATGTATGGAAGTGAGAGCTTTATAAAGAAGGCTGATCGCCGCAGAATTGATGCTTTTGAGCTGTGGTGCTGGAGGAGAGTCTTTACTGTCAAGGAGATCAAACGAAAGAAATCAAAATGTTCACTGGAAGGACAGATTTTGAAGCTGAGGCTCCAGTACTTTGGCCACCTCATGAGAAGAGAGGACTCCCTGGAAAAGGCCCTGATGCTGGGAAAAATCGAAGGCAAAAGGAAAAGAGGATGACAGAGAATGAGATGGTTGGACGGTGTCATCGATGCAACCAAAATGAACTTGACAAAACTCCGGGAGGCAGTGGAGGATAGGAAGGCCTGGCGAGCTCTGGTCCATGGGGTCACGAAGAGTCGGACACGACTGAACGACTGAACAACAACATAATTTAGTGTCGTCGGCAAATTTGGCTACCTTTACTCCATTTATGAAGAGGTTGAAAAGCTCCCTTGCCGCTAAACAGGTCTATTCCTAATGTTCAACCCCAAACTCGTCCCTATGGATCTGAAGATCTTGCCTCAACATCTGGCCCTTTTCTGACCTACAACCCCACAGGGTTGTTATGAGGATAAAGTGAGGAGGAGGGCCATAAGTATTCCCCTGGGCTCATCATAGGAAAAGGGGAAGAGAATGGCCACCAAGAGGTAAATATTCAAGAGGACGTGATATCATACGGATTGATTCATTTTGCCAAAGGAAACTGCCTCTCAGCTCTTGTCTTGTCGTGAGCAACTGGAGCATACACAAAGGAAACGAAAACTAAGATTTGTGAGTTGGTTAGCCCCTGAGCAGCACAATATCGAAAGCAAATGTTTATTGACCTCATCGAAAAACTGCCTCAGAGTCACAGGGTTCTAAAAAACTGCCCAATAGCATACCTCACGCTGGATGACTCAGAATATGAACACATGCGCAAAGCTGTCAACAAACAAGCAAAGCTGGCAACTATATAGCTACAGGCAGAGGTGGGCACGAAGCTAGGAACAAACCAGGATGTTCGTTGGATCCATTTAGGTTCGTCCAAATCGAAGAGCCCAAACTTTCTTGAACAAATGGATTTCCCCCCCACCTCCTGGCTGGTGGCTGCCCCCTTCCCAATGTTCCCATAGCTTCTCTGTCTTTTCTTACTGCTACATCCTCGTTCACCTCGGCTACCACAATCTTGACAAACTTGCAGCTATTGGAGGCCAGGAGCCTCTGTGCATGTCCCCACAGCTCAGCTCAGAGGTAGGGACAGGGACAAAGGGCCACCTGTCAGCTTACAAGCAAGCTTTTTAAAGCTGGCCTAGTCTGCACCTGTTGGTTAGTATTTGTCACAACATTTTACCTTTTGATTTTTGTGTAAAAGGAGTAGCTTAACAATGGATCAATTGATTGGCGGGGGTAGACTTGATGGCCCCATGGTGTCCCTTACAACTCTTCAGTTCTGGATTTGGACCTGCTGTAAAATTCCAAAATCTCTCTCTCTCTCTCTCTCTCTCTCTCTCTGTGTGTGTGTGTGTGTGTGTGTGTGTTGCACTCCAAAATATTTTCAGGGGCTCTCCACACTTGTAAGCCACAACCCTGAAACGGAACGTACTGCTCCCAAGGTCTGGTCAAGTAAAAGCTTGGAACTACAACGGCTAGAACATCTCCTCGCCCTCCCGGAGTCACGTTCCTGCTCTCGTTCCTTTTCCGGGGAGAGGTAACGTTTCTCTTGCTTCCCAGATCCGTTCCTTTTCTTTTTCTTTTTCTTTTTAAATTTCTTATTCTTCTTCTTATTATTATTCTTATTCTTATTATTATTATTATTATTATTATTATTATTATTATTATTGCTTTTGCAGGAAAAGAAATGGAAACATCTCCGCTCAGATCGGTTTCGTTTTCCCCTCTGGTTTCGTTTTCTCGGCGGCGAGACGATGACGTCTCGAAAGGGACTTCTTCGAAGCCGGGGATAAAAAAAGGCGGGGGTATTGCGAGCCGCTTCGTTGCAGAGCGCTGTTTCAAGCGGAAGGTTTTTGGAGGCTATTCTTCGGAAGGAATCGACGGTGGTGTTGAGCCTGGAAGAAGCTGGAGATGGTAAGCAAGTGGGGGGGGGGGTTTGCCATCTGATAGAGAAGAAGGTCCTCTGCTTTTAGCAGGTGCGGGGCGGGAAGGGGGAACCGCTCAGACACGCCACCCCCGTCGGAAGATGCGCTTTTTTACCCATCGCACAAAAGGAACAGACGTGTCCCCGAATCCTTTTATTAAGGAATTCACGTCGGTGCCAGCTTTGGCGGGTTACAGCCCGCTTGCCCAGCTGCCCACTGAAAGAAGCTCGTTCGTCCTGAAAGAGCCATGGTCTTCCGAATAATAGAGCTGCTGCTGCTTTTCAATTCAAGGCAGAGGAGCCCTGTGTGCTTTTTCGTATGGCACCATCACTTCTTCAGCCCTAGGCAGCTGAAGTATGGCTTCCTAAAAATGTTTCACTGGTTACTATGGTTTAAGCCTATTATTTGCTGCCTAGATGCCCTAATAACATCCCATCTCGCCTGATTTCGGAAGCTAAGCAGGGTCGGCCCTGGTTAGTACTTGGATGGGAGACCACCAGGGAATAGCAGGTGCTGTAGGTGCCTGGAGAAGGAACTGGCAAGCCACTCCTGTATTCTTGCCAAAAAAACTCCATGGACATGGGGTCACAAAGAGTCGGTCACGACTGTAATGACACAACACACACACAGAGAAGTCGATTATTTGGATAGTGGGAGCTGCCCTGGGTCCCCCTAATCAGGACAGATAAATGGATCATATATAAATCAAAGGAAGGGACAGAGGGATGCATTGGGATTCAGGAAACCAGGTTCAAATCCTCGCTTAGCCAGGAAAAATCACTGGAGGAGTGGAATTGGTTATCTCACTCCTTAAATCTCAATATCTCTCTCTCTCTCTCTCTCTCTCTCACTCACTCACACACACACACACACACACACACACACACACACACACACACATTCTCTCTCTCTCTCTCTCTCCTCCTCAGTTCTGTGTCACTTGTGGGCATGCACAGGCATGTCTTCGGCGTGGACAGATGGGGTTGTGGCAAAATTCAGGGGGGTGAACTGCCCTTCCCACCCCCTTTTGCTGTCCGCAAGTTTACCCACCAGAACCAGGTTCATGTTCCTCTTGGCCCAATCTTTTTTGTTGTCCAGGGCTTGAGAAGGTTATTTTGTTGGATTACAAGTCCCAGAATCCACTCACAAGGATGGTGTTGCTGGCATGGGTGGGGGGTACTCCTGGGGTTTCACATCCAAAAACACTCCCAAGCCAATGCTGTGCACCTACGTCAAGGATGTGAAAACAATCTTACAGATTCCTGCTGACCATTATTCTAGGCAAACAGTGGCCTTTGAGAAGTATTTAAAGAGGCAGTTGCCCTCAACCGGGGGGGGGGTGTCATTGGACATTTTGGACTACAAATCCCAGCAGCCACCATTAGAACCAGAGACGGACAATTGATCGAAAGGTCAAAACTACATCCATTGTTTCTGATAATAATAGTTTTATTAAACTTCAGAACTGGAAGGGACCCTTATGGGATCATGGAGTCCAGCCCCTGCAAGGAAGCGCCATTAGGATTTGAACTCCTGACCTCTGGCTCCGCAGCCTGCAACCTCAACCACTGGGCTACCCAGCTGTTCCAAGTTACAGTATTATCATTCTGGCATTGGAAAGGAACGGATGGGTGGAAAGGTGGGAATCATGCATTTAGGTGCTGCTTCCTACTTGGATCTAAAGCTGGGCCAAGTGACATACATGTGCTGCAGATGACAATTCCCAGAACCCCCCAGCTCTGGAGATTTGTGTGTGTGTGTGTGTTGTGTTGTTACAGTCATGACCGACTCTCCGTGACTCCATGTCCATGGAGTTTTCTTGGCAGGAGTACTGGAGTGATTTGCCAGTTCCTACTCCAGGCGCCTACAGCACCTGGTATCCCCTGGTGGTCTCCCATCCAAGTACTAGCCAGGGCCGACCCTGCTTAGCTTCCGAAATCAGGCGAGATTGGATGTGCTTAGGGCATCTAGGCAGCTCCTGGAGATTTGGGTAGCTCCACCTATATAGGTCACTTTCTCTAACAATATGCTGTTGTATGACTGTTCTGTTTCTTGGTGGTATTCCTCTTAATATGTTTCTTTACTCTTGTTTTTATCCAACATTTTAAATATACAGTATTTTTTTTTAAAAAATGCAATACATTTTTGTTTCTTGTTTGAATGTGACTTACTGTTTAAATTTTGTAAACAACCTTTGGTCCACTTGAGGAGAAAGGTGAGTGGGAAACATTTGAGATAGATAGATAGATAGATAGATAGATAGATATAGATAGATAGATAGATAGATAAGGTTTATGTCTTAGCTGGCAGAGAAATATGAGGATATGAATGAAGTGTTTGATAGATAGATAGAAATTACATTTGAGTCCCTAGTATTAAATTAATATCGTTTCTCTTTCTTTCTTTCTTTCTTTCTTTCTTTCTTTCTTTCTTTCTTTCTTTCTTTCTTTCTTTCTTTCTTTCTTTCTTTCTTTCTTTCTTCCCCAGGCACTTCGTTTAAACGTGAAACTCCTGACTGGAGAGCTCCACTCCTTGACTACATCAGCCAATAAGACCGTCTGGGACTTCAAGATCCAGGTGGAGTCAAAAACAGGGGTTCCTCCCTACCAGCAGAAGCTGGCCTTCCAGAAGGACACCCCCATTGACCTGCAGGATGGCACACAGCTCTCTGCATACGGGCTGGAATCAGGGAATACCCTCCTGTTGATCATCAAGAATGAGGAATCCATCAGCGTCTTCCTGAAGAACGACAGAGGAATGACCAACACCTACCAGGTCCTCCCTTCTGATCTGGTGTCTCAGTTCCGAGAGCGGGTCCAGAGGCGGGAGAATATCCACACCGACCAGTTCTGGCTCGTGTACGAAGGAAAACCCTTGGAGAATGGCTGCAAGTTGTCTGACTACAAGATTGCACCCAATGGGACCATCTTCTTGAACCTCCGTCTTCGTGGAGGAATAGCCTAGCTGCCTCTCTCCCTGCACGGGCATTTCCATGTATACCACTGTACTATGTTTGCTTTTGCACTTTTAAAAAAAGTTTAATATTTGGTTGGAGGGGTGGATTTGTGAGTTGAAGATTCTTCTTTGATGGTAAACCAGTAATGCCTAGCATTAATTTGAGCAATATATAAATATTTGAAATAAATGAATACATGTAGGTTATTGTGTTCATATATACATGTAATGAGTCTTTTTTTTAGTCAAAGGGTGGAAGAAAAATGTTTAAATAAATAATAAATCTCAGCTGCATTTATGGTTTTGTCCTACCTTTGGCTCTACTTCTATTTTCTCTTGTGATGTCTTCCATTAAATAAAGAAAAGAAGAGGTGTGGGAGTCTTCTTTGCGAAGATTTTTGTGATTTTTTGCATTTCTCCACTTTGGTTTGACTGAATCGTTTTAGGGTGTTTGCTTATTCAGCAGACCTCTAATTTTGCCATGAGGCTCACCAGGTGCACTTAGCCAGTTTTTTCAGCCATGACCCTGCCTCACAGGGTTGTTGTGAGGACCAAGCCATGGATGGAGAACCCTGCATCTCACCTCACATTCACGGAGGGTGGGGGAGCAGAGAAGGCGATCACAAATCTGAATCCCTGAAGCAACCGCGGAGAAGAATAGAAGGATTTAGCAAGTTGCAAAAGTTGAATTGTGCTTTATGGGTATTGTTTCATCAGAAATATCTGGGCTTATTATCTCTTTATAGTGGGGGTACATTAGGGGATTCTGGGGGCTGTAGTTCACACTAACATTTTCTACAATCACTAGTACTGAGAGTTCAAGGAGGCTGTGATGAAGCACAGCTGCAGGTGACAGAGGAAGGGTACAAAAAATAATGATCCATGCGGTGATCCATGAATGGAGAGAAAATGCTAGGTTGGCAGATACCTTTTATTGGATCACCAAGGGCGCTTTTACCCGACCCCTAAAATCCGAGGCAAAGGGCTCCCAGCTCCAGAGCTTTAAAATGTTTTCCCACCAGCTCCGGACTTTTAAAAAAATTAAGTACGACCACGCCCACCTAAGCGCGCCCCAGTGCACTTTTCAAGTACCTGGCCTCCAGGAGATAAAAAAATCTTCTGATGCGCATTGTAAAGCTGTGAATGCTGGGCTCCCTCACCTTCTGTTTGGTTTTTTTGTCCCTGCTGCCCCTTTAAGAGACAGGAATCACTACGGGGCTGCTCAGGGCTGCTTCCACAGGCAAATGGAGGTGAGACTGCATTTTTTTCTCCCTTTTTTTTCTCCCTCCCCTCACCGCAGACAGGAACAATGGAGTGCGGAGGGGTTGGAACACAGGAAGAGCGACAAACCCCCACGATCTCTGGTCTGAATTTAAGTTGCAGGTGGATTTTAGAGGTCGTGTAAAAGCGCCCCAAGTGGGTTAGGACTCAGGCTGCAGAGCCAGAGGTTTGGAGTTTGATTATCCCACTGTGTCTCGGGGGAGAACAGCCAGCCAGGGTAGCCTTGGGCAAGCTGGACAGACCTCGGATGTCCCCTGAAGAAGGGAAGGGCAAATCATGGCTGAGGACTCCCTGCCTGGAAAACCCTGGAAGGTAGTACTGTCACTCAGATTGGACTTGATGGCATGTGACAATTATGATTTAAAAAGTGATGCGCTTTCAAGCCCTCCAAGATGGACAACCTTGGAGTTCTCCTTCATCAGGTGTCGATGTTGTAAAACTTGGGGGCTTGGGAGGTGGTCACACACATCTACACATCCGGTTTGACACTGGTTAGGGTTCCTCTTGAGTTCCGAAGGATGCTGGCCTGCTGGAGAAAGTTCAGAGGAGGGCAACCAGGATGATCAGGGGGGGCTGGAAGCCAACTTTGAGGAGGAAAGAGCGAAGGGACTGGGCATGTTGAGCCTGGGGGAAAGGAAACTTAAGGGGGGAGGGATAGGAGAAGCAGTTTTCAAAGACTTGACAGGCAGTCCTACAGAGGACGGGCAGGAACTGTTCTCAGCCATCCCCGAGAGCAAGAGACATACAAATGGGTTCAAGCAACAGGAAACCTGATTTAGGCTGAATATAAGGAAACACTTCCTAACTATCAGTATCTGGGAGTTGAGTCATGGCTACTGGACTTCTTTTTTGAGAGATAGAAACGTTTCACTGTTCATCCAAACAGCTTCATCGGTCGTATTAGAGCAGTATGACAGTGGAATCCATGAACTCAAGAGCTGGTGAGTGCTGCAACACTGGAGGCCTTCAAGAGAAATTTGGACAACCACCTAGCAGAGATCCTTTGACTTGGATGCCTGCCTTGAGCAAAGGGTTGGACTGAATGGCCTTTCAAGACCCCTTCTTCCAGGGTCCTACAAAGGAGCGAACCCGATCCAAAGCCTCCAAAACCCGACACCTTGGCCAGCGTTCTTGTCTGTCGATGGCAGTCAGAGAAGGGGGAGATCACCAAGACATTGCAAAGCAGCTATGCCGAGGTCCAAACCTAAGTGCGTGGCTGTTCCCCCCTACTGATACATCTGTTGCTGTGCCAAGCCGTGCAAGTTCCCTTTTGGGGGCTCTGAGCACCAAAATGGGGAGCTGCCCTGTCCGCTGAAGGCTTGCGTGATCAGGAGGGGGGGGGGGGAAACGCAGGGAGTTGAGCAAGGCTGAGAAAGCTCGGGTGGGCGGTGGGTCTGAGATGCACTGCCTTCTCGCAGCCACAGAGGGCATTCCTGCCACAGGGAAGGGGCAGAAGCATTGTCTCAGCAGGAAGGACCACAGCGAGCTGGGTTTGCAGAGGTGCTCCTTCTCACACCAGGCTGGAAGGCTGTCCCTCTTGCTGGAGGCAGAATGTGGGGGCCCTCTCTCTCTTCCGCTCGCTCGGCTTGAAAAGGAGGGAGCGTCAAGGGAATCTGTGACAGCCTCAGCCCACCCCCTCCCACCGGGATTGATCACAGCAAGGCCCCAGGCCATGCTGTGCAGGATCATCTGAGGAGAGGGGGGGGGGAGGAGGTGAAGGAAGAGGGTGTGAGCCATCCCCTCGAATCTTGGACGTCCATCGGGAGAAGAGGGTGCATGATGGGCTGCTGGGATTACTTTCTGGAGTTCTGGAGCTACGAGACTCCCAAAGTGATTGTGGTGAAGAATCGACATCTTGGGGTCATTTACCGGCTGGTCCAGCTTTTGATCCTGGTCTATTTCATTTGGTAAGTTGCACAGCTACCCTTTTCCTTTGGGCAGGCAACACCAGACGGGGAGGAGATGCATGCCACGGCCGGCAGATCGCTTCCTAGCATTGCTCACGCAGGCAAGCAGCACCCAGGCTGGCGGAGCAGACAGTCTGGGCACCCGGGTTCGAATCCCCACTTAGTCATGACATCCTGTTGTGGTGCAGGGGATACAGAGATGGAATAGGACTTGTGGGGAGGACTGGGTTCGAATCCCTGCTCTGCCATAGAAACTCACCGGGGAAGTGTGCGGAACGGGTAAAACCATTGCTTCAAATGCCCCGCTTGCCCCAAATGCCACGTTTAGGGCTGCTGCAAGTCGCTCGTGGCTTGACAGAGCAGAACAAAGTGGCATCCAGCTGTGGAAATAAATCCACAACCCTTCAGGGTTGACATTTATTGTCCTTAAATCCACACAACAGTGTGAGGTTGAAGTCAATGATCCATAGGGTTGTTCCCAGCTCCGCAGCTGCTATAATAATAATAATAATAATAATAATAATAATAATAATAATAATAATAATAATAATAATAATAATAATAATAATAATAATAATGTTTAGGATCTGAACATTGAACTTCAGAGACTCTGGCGCAAACCGGTACAGGTGGTCCTAGTGGTAATCGGCATGCTGGGTGCAGTGCCTAAAGAGCTAAGCAAGTATTTAGAAGAAATTGGAGTTGACCATCGGTCAGCTGCAGAAAGCCACCTTGCTGGGATCTGCTCGCATACTTCGGCGATACATCACATAGTCCTAAACGCTTGGGAAGCCTTTGACTAGTGATTTGTATTACAAAATCCAGCGTAGTTAGCTGTGTGGTTAATAATAATAATAACAACAATAACAACAGCAGCAACAACAACTGATTCATTATCTTGTCTCCCACTATTCACTTAGACAAAGAACACAAACGTCAACATGTTAGAAACAAAAGCTCATGCTTGCAGGCCTTTTGTTACTATGTTGAGAGCTTCTCTTTAAACACCTCCCCCCCAAAAAACGAGGTGTTGGAGGGGAATGAATATTTGCAGGAGATGGTGTGTGGCTGATGTTAAGCAGGGTGGGGGTAATGATGGGGAAAGCAGAGCACCTCCAGTTTTATTAGCAGGTCCAAAGGCTCAGTGGAGGCACCACAGGTCAGTGGCACCTGGTGGCTACTCTCTGAAATACGCCCAGTGCCTTTGGCTGGCCTTTAAAGTTTGGATGAACACCCGGAGCGTAATTGCTGCCCTGCAGGTATTGGGGGACAAGAGATTCTGCTGCCACATATGAATGGCCCACATTCTAAAGGGGTGGTAAGGGGGGGGGAGAGAACTCAGTTGCAAGAGAACATTGGGTTTGAAGGAGGCTGAATTCTTAGTCACTGTTACCAAAAATTGTCTGCCTGGATTACTTCTGGATCTACCGGTGGGGAAGCGTCCCCCTGCCTGACCCTCTGCCCCGCAGTGGCTACAGTCTGCATTATGGGTGACACTGGCACTGGCCTTCCCCCACCCAGGTGTATGGGACCAGGAATATTGAAATGGAGGTGAATTTATGTAGAAGATGCCCAAAGCTTCCCGAGGGCAATGAAAAACGGAAGCCTGGATTTAAACACGTTGACTTCCTTCCGAACAAGCGAGGCATCCCAAAGAAGTATGGGAGCTCCCCCACCTCTTTGCAAACTTTTCTTGGAATAATCAACATTTCTGCGGAATAAAAAAAAAGTTCAGGTTTCTTTTTTTTTAATGCTGAGACGTGACCAGATTTGGGATGCTTCCTCCCCCACACTCCCCCCCCCTTTTTGCATGGCAAGGTTGGGATAACGCAACTGCCACCATGCGACCTGTCGTCGTATTTTACCCAGAATGTAACCTATGAAGGGGAGAAATGGAGTATAAACTCAATCTGTGTCCCGGTTCATCCAGGCGAGGGGGTGGGTGGGTGGGGCTACTTCCTCTCTCCTATTTGCTCAAAGGGGATGCAGGAGAAGAAGCAACTGACCTCAGGCTGTGACCTCTGACAAGAACAGGAGGCTGGTGTTACATCTTCTTGTGGGTGGTGAACCCTTTTGATTTGGCAGCGAGGTGCAAAAGTTAAATCCAAGCTTGAAAAGATCTTCTGCCTGTGACTGCTGATTGTGACACATGTCCTAGGGACATCCCGGCTGGACTACTGTAATGCGCTCTATGTGGGGCTACCAATGAAAATTCTTTGGAAACTTCAATGGGTCCAGAATGCAGCAGCCAGACTGCTGACTTGGGCAGGGCACAGAGATCACATCACACCCCTATTAAAGCAGCTCCACTGGCTGACAATCAGCTATCGGGCACAATTCAAGGTGCTGTCCTTGACCACTGTACGGCCTAGGTCATAGCTACCTCAAAGATCAAATTTCACAGTATGAACTGTGACTCTATTACTTATCTTTTTTTTTGCCAGGCATGAGTTGAAGTTTCCTTCCTCAGGAGACCAAAAGCAGAGCTTGGAAAGTTACTTTTAAAAAGTAATCAGTTTCTGTTACAATTTTAAGCCTCACCCGATGATTAGTTACTGTTATATTTACAGTTCTTTAAGATCTAATTCTAACCCTCCTAATGTTGCAAAGATAATTAACTAGTTACTTTTCTGTTGTTACACAAAAGGTTTCCTCGGAGTGGCATTCTGGAAGCTACTGAGCTGTGTCACAAAAAAGCATTTTGAATCGCGACCTCACAAGCATGTGATTTGAACGATAAAACAACAGTTGTGTTGCAAAAGGATTGCAGTTAGGTCTTGTCAAGTTAATTATCACAATGTGATGTACTTACTGCAAAAATTACAGTAACCTTAGTTACTACAAAAATGTCACTCACTGTGAGTATGAGTAATTTTAAAAGTAACTCATTATGAATCACAAGTTATTTTCAGTATTTATCTCGTTCTTGTCACAGGTATGTGTTCATCATCCAGAAAGGTTATCAGGAGAGTGAATCTGGGCCCGAGAGCTCCGTCATCACAAAGGTGAAGGGAGTCACTCGTTCCCAGGCCAAGGTGTGGGATGTGGAGGAGTACGTGAAGCCACCAGAGGTGAGGACATGGGAAGACCCTCTCCATGCAGGGAAGAAGCACAATCCTGAAAGATCGAGATTCTGGCAGGAGGCATACATTTTGGCCATGTTTGTCTTCTCTAAGGCATCGGGTGTTACCCTGCTACTCAGAACTGGAAAAGGTGCAAAAGAGAGCGACTCAAATTATTACTGGGCTGGGGCACCTCCCTTATGAGGAAAGGCTAAAACATTTGGGGCTCTATAGTCTGGAAAAAAGGTGCCTGAGGGGGAATATGATTGAGACGTACAAAATAATGCAGGGCATGAGTAAAGTGGACAGAGGGAAGCTCTTCTCCCTCTCACAAAATACCAGAACTAGGGGACATCCACTTAAATTGAAGGCTGGGAGAGTAAGAACAGACAAAAGAAAATATTTTTTCACCCAGCGCGTTGTTAGTCTGTGGAACTCCCTGCCACAGGATGTGGTGATGGCACCTGGCCTGGATGCCTTCAAAAGGGGATTGGACAGATTCCTGGAGGAAAGGTCCATCACAGGTACAAACCATGATGGATATGTGTGATCTCCAGGCTTAAAACCGGGGTACTTCAAGGGCCAGAGGCAGGGGAGTGGTATCAGGAGACAGATATCTAGTCTCATGCGCTCCCAAACACATCTGGTAGGGCCACTATGAGATACAGCGAGCTGGACTAGATGGGCCATTGGCCTGATCCAGCATAGCTCTTCTTATGTTCTTATGTTCTTAGAAAGGCCCAAGGTTCCAGTACACTGCCGAGAGCAGGATTATGGGGTGGAACATCATGACAAGTCCCTGGCCTTCAAAGTTCACCACGACAGACCTGCTTGTATACAGTCATGCTGAGTTAACTGGTCGGATGCTCTGTGCTACCCCCTTTGCTGGCGCACAAGAGAGGGTGGGGTTTAGTGTTTTCTCTGCTCACCTGGTGTCTTCTCCACAGGGAGGGAGTGTCTTCAGCATCATCACCCGTGTCCAGGTCACCCCCTTGCAGACCCAGAAGACTTGTCCAGAGGTACAGAAGTTTGAGAGAGTTTGAGAGAGAGAGAGAGAGAGAGAGAGAGAGAGAGAGAGAGAGACAGAGACAGAGACAGAGAGACAGAGACAGAGACAGAGAGAGAGAGAGAGAGAGAGACAAAGAGAGAGAGAGACAGACAGAGAGAGAGAGATTTGTAGTGCTGTTGCACTATGGCATCCAGAGAGGGAGGGAGGGAAGAAAGCTACCATAGAGCTAGATTAACAAGCTGCAAACAAGACTGTTTAGTCAATTTCCTCCTCTCTCCCTGTGTGGCCAATTAATGTGAATCCATCCAGGGAAACCTGAATTCCTAGCTATGACTTCATGGCAAAGTGGGCCGTCTCTCTGTAGTCACACCCTTACTCACTCTGTGGAGAGGGAGTTTAGTTTTGCTTGAATGATAAAAATTATTTCTAATTGCACACTCATATAGGTCAATCAGCATGTGGAATATTATGAAAACTGGGTTGCATGGCATCCTTTACAGTTCTCTCCGCCCCTTCTGTCTTTGGGGTTGGGCCAAGTGGCCACCCAATGTCTCAACCAACCTTTAATCACATGGTTGTGGACAGTTGTGCAGGCCCTCGTGATTTCGAGGATTGACTACTGCAACACACTCTACGTGGGGTTGCCCTTGACCCTTGTCTGGAGGCTCCAACGGGTACAAAATGCAGCGGCCAGACTGGTGGTGGGTGCCCATAAATATGACCACATCACCCCAGTTCTGGCCCGCCTGCATTGGTTGCCCGTGGCCCTCCGGATTAGGTCCAAGGTCCTGGTTTTGGTTTTCAAAACCCTCCATGGCTTGGGCCCTGAATACCTGTCGGAGCGGATCTCCCAGAGATCAACAGAGGCCAGACCCACGTGGATGTCACGGGCGTGGTCACTTAGGGTGGCCACGCCGAGGGAGGTGCAGAAGTCGATGACGCGTAGCCGCGCCTTCTCGGTTGTTGGCCCCTCATTATGGAACAATCTACCTAATGAGCTGCGCCTGGCATCGTCCCTGCCGGCCTTTAAAAAGGCTTTAAAAACAATGCTGTACAAGGAGGCCTATGGCGACTTTATTTCTGGTTAATTTTTTTTTTGGCCTGCCGCTGCCTGTCGAGGGGTTCCCCTCTCTCCTGCTATTTCCTTGCTGCCCCCTCATTGATGGTTTTACAGATGTTTTATTGTTTTACTGATGCTCTTATTGTAAACTGCCTAGAGTCCCATTGGGAAGTAGGCGGTATAAAAGTATAATAAATGAATACATAATAATAATAAATAATGGTTGAACCTCTCTCTCTTCCACAGAACATGAGGGCTCCCTGCAGATCAGACCTTGACTGCACCCAGGGCGAGATGGACATGCTGGGTAACGGTGAGTCCTTGCAAGTGAGAGCAAGTACTAACCAGTGACTAGATCAGGGGACAGTGGCACCCACAGCTAGACCATGCCAAGGCATTTTGCTGCCTGAGGCAACATGGGACTGCCTCCTGCCCTTCCATGCCCCAAAACTAGCTGAGCTAATGATTCAGTCTTTCTTCAGCTGGAGGAATGGTTGAAGGAGACTTAGGCTGCTTTCACACGACCCCTAAAATCTGCTGGCAACTTAAATTTGGATCCCCGCAGCCAGAGATCATGTGGGTTTTGTTCTGCTTCCTGTGTTCCCACCCTTCCGCACTCTGGTGCTTCTGTCTGTGGTGAGGGCAGGGAGAAAAAAATGGGAGAGAAAAAAATGCAGGCTCACCTCCGCTCACCTCCGCCTGCCATTGGCAGTAGTCCTGTTAGGGGTTCCAGTCTGTTAAAGGGGCAGGGGACAACAAAAACAAACAGAAGGAGGAGGAGAGCCAGGCATTCACTGCTTTACAATCCGCATCAGAATTTTTTTTACCTCTGGAGACCAGGTACTTGTAAAGTGCACTGGGGCATGCTTAAGTGAGTGTGGTCATGCTTTTTTTTTTAAGTCCACTGCTGGTGGGAAAACAATTTTATGTTCCGGATCGGAGTCAGATTGGGTGGTGTTTCGGGCTCCATCATCTTTCGGCCCCTGGGGCGGAGGCGGCTGTAGCAAATTGTTCCAAATGTGTGGAAAGGGCTGATTAGCAGTTGGGATAGTTTAGAGAGAGTGCCATGTGACCCCCGGGCACAATAGCCCCTTCACTGCAGCCTCCTGGCATCTTCTGCCTGAGGTTACTGTCTCCAGGTGCAATGGCACGAGCAAGCCAAAGGGATTCATCTTTGCTGGGGCTTGATTCACAGTCGGTTTTGCAGTTGTAAAATTCCCAGAAGCCTTCACATCTAGGTAGGAGTTCTAGGAATTGCAGTCCAAGGGAGGGAAGCACTGGCTTAGCCCCCTGGTTGTTTTAATGCCCGGGTCCACAGATTTTGAAGCTGAGGCTCCAGTACTTTGGCCACCTCATGAGAAGAGAGGACTCCTTGGAAAAGTCCCTGATGTTGAGAAAGATTGAAGGCAAAAGGAAAAGGGGACGGCAGAGAATGAGATGGTTGGATGGTGTTATCGATGCAACCAATATTGAAAGGAATGGGTACTTGGGTCCATTGCCGGCAGGCAGAGACACTGCAAAATGCAATGAGCAGTCTGGATCCTTAGACCAGATAGGAAAGAGATTTATTGGTTGTCAACCAGAGAAATCTCACTCGATGCAGATCGGGTGAGAAGTCCACCGAACAAAGGAAATGCAGTATATTTTATAGACTTACAACTACTCTTCTTTCCCCCGCCCGTCCGGATTTACGTCATACACATCTGTTACATACATCAAACATTAATTGACATCTTTGGCAATTTATTTTGTATTCCTGACACCAATTAGATGTATTCTCCGGGTCTGTACTTGGATCCGTAATTACCATGTTTGATGTAACTTACACAGGCCTGTGTTCCTGGTACCATCCTTGCTAGGGAGGCGCTTCAGGTGAGCTCACAAAGGGGGGTGAGAGAGAGAGAAACAGAGATAAGATTTTCTTGGACGGCTGGCTACATGTTAATTAACTGTGTGTAAGATAAATTGGCCTCTACACAGCTACAACTTAATTGACGTCCTTGGATTCATTGCGCTTGCTCAGAGACATTCCAGATCTACAACGGATGTCTCTCTTTTTAGTGGTCTGCCTTGCCGGAAGGCTTGACCAAAGTTTGTTTTGCAAGAATCAAGGTTCGTCTTGTGACAAAAGAATATACATGTGGATACATGTGGAGTGCTCCGTGGATATCACTACCTTTAAATATATAATTTGTGTCACTTGTGTGGCTATATATAGCTTGGAATACATTGCTTATTGAATACATGAGGATTGTCAATGCCTGGGGGTTACTAAAACAGCTACAGATGCTTGATCAATACCCTTCAATATGAATTTGACCAAACTCTGGGAGGCAGTGGAAGATAGGAAGGCCTGGTGAGCTCTGGTCCATGGGGTCATGAAGAGTCGGACACGACTGAACGACTGAACAACCACCACACTGGCCTTCAATCAATGTGATTCTGATAGAATCCCATTGCCTCCTTACTTTGATGGCACTTGGTTCATCCCTGATGGGTTTGTTTGGTCTGTGCAGAGGTGATCTAGTGCTAAATGAATGCATCCAAGTAGCGATCAGGTGATATAGCACTAAAGTAATGCATTCAAGGAGCCATAAGCTCCAGAAGGATCTCTCCAAACTGGGAGAATGCACTGCGAAATGGCCAGTGCGTTTCAATGTAGCAAAATGTCAAGTAAGGCATACTGGGGCAAAAAAATCAAAACTTTATGTATGAACTCATGGGGTCTGAGCTCTCCATGACGGATCAGGAAAGAGATCTCGGTGTGTTGGTGGACAGCTCCATGAAGGTGTCTCCCCAATGTGTGGCAGCGGTGAAGAAGGCCAATTCCATGCTAGGGATTATCAAAAAGGGGATTGAAAATAAAACAGCCAACATTATAATGCCATTATGCAAAACAATAGTAAGGCCGCACCTGGTGTATTGTGTACAATTCTGGTCACCGCATCTCAAAAAAGACATAGTGGAACTGGAAAAGGTGCAGAAGAGAGCGACTAAAATGATTACTGGGCTGGGGCACCTCCCTTATGAGGAAAGGCTAAAACATTTGGGGCTCTTTAGTCTGGAAAAAAGGCACCTGAGGTGGGGAGGGGGGATATGATTGAGACGTACAAAATACCAGAACTAGGGGACATCCACTCAAATTGAGGGTTGGGAGAGTGAGAACAGACAAAAGAATTTTTTTTCACCCAGCATGTTGTTAGTCTGTGGAACTCCCTGCCACAGGATGTGGTGATGGCATCTGGCCTGGATGCCTTCAAAAGGGGATTGGACCCATTCCTGGAGGAGAAGTCCTTCACAGGTTACAAACCATGAGGGAGATGTGTCATCTCCAGGCTTAAAACCAGGCCCAGATGCAAGGGAGTGGGATCAGGAGACAGGCATCTAGCTTCATGCGCCCCCAGATGCATTTGGTGGGTGTTCTAGACCAGAAGGAATGCATCCAGGCAGTGATAAAGTGATCGAGTGCTTAACAAATGCATTTAAGCAGCATTAAGGTGATCTAGCACTAAACTTGGTGATTACTTTTTCATTTTAAAAATATTTTGGGATAGCTAGGAAGAAAGGTCATGGGGTTGGTGTTACTGCTATCCCCAAATATCACGCTCCAGCTTAATATGTCACCATAACACACCCCTCTGGGTGTTGTTAAGATAACATATCAAAAGTGAAACAAACAATTGTAGAATGAAGCAAACAGTCTCACAGACAAAACATTGTTCAAATTGTTCCAGTTTTTTAAAAAAACAGAATCCCCCAATGGCCGGGAATGGGATTCCAAATTGGAAGCTAAGTCACATTGACCTTGGTGCCATGTGAACTCTGAAAAAAATGCTTTGAATTTGCTTTTGCTGATTGTGGAGCAGATCCCGAACAATTTTTTAACGGAGTCACAGCCTCAATCCAACAAACACAAGGTATGTTCAGCTCCTCTTGTCCCCCAGGGGCTCTTTGCCTCTTGTACCACATCAGGAGTCAAGGAGAACCTCTTGGGTCCAAAGTGAGGCAGTTGTATGGCCACCTATCCTTTTTTTTTTGACCCCTCCAGGAGAGAAGACAGGGCGTTGCATCCCCTTTAACCGCACCAAGATGACGTGTGAGATTCTGGCTTGGTGTCCCGTAGAAGACGGAGCAGCTCTCAGGTACTCAGAAAAAGCAGAGCCTAGGGCAGAAGCCTCTTAGCGTGTTTTGTGAACGGTGGCTTTCTCCAGCTGGTCTGATTTCCTAATCTCTCCTCGGTCTCTGCTTCCTAGTGAGAATTTGGCCAAGATGGCGCCAGAGTTTACCATTCTGATCAAGAACAACATTCACTTCCCACGCTTCCGCTTTTCCAAGTAAGCACTTCCAACCTTGCAGAAACCAGTAGTGAGAACAAAAACACACTTTCAGGAGGAAAAAGAACAGAAAGTTATAGAGAGGCAGAGTGAGTGAGAGAGAGAGAGAGAGAGAGAGAGAGAGAGAGAGAGAGAGAGAGAGAGAGAGAGAGAGAGAGAGAGAGAGAGAGAGAGAGAGAGAGAGAGAGAGAGTACTGTACTGTACCGGAATACAAGAAGCGTTGTCTGGATGGCTCGAAAATTGCTGATAATATTAGTAATGGAGGTTTTACTTTTAGGAGAACGGTTGATGCCAGGTGACAAATCGACCCCCTTTCTCTGCCATGTCAGAACGTTGGTGTAAACCAGGCATGTCCAAAGTCCGGCCCAGGGGCCAAATGTGGCCTGTTTTAAAATTTGAAGCGGCCCTCAGCCTCTTCTCCCTGTCAGCTCAGCCTGTCACTCAT
The DNA here is from genome assembly GCA_037367245.1 of Phrynocephalus guinanensis. Lineage (NCBI taxonomy): Eukaryota > Metazoa > Chordata > Lepidosauria > Squamata > Agamidae > Phrynocephalus > Phrynocephalus guinanensis. Next base: position 5,673,233 of record CM074752.1, read on the forward strand.
CCCCGCCGGTTAGCCCCTCCCTGTGTTGGCTGGATATGTCAGCTTGCAGTTTTAGGGTTTGCCTGCCCTCCCTGCCTCCATCCATCTCCTCGACCACCCGCCCTGCCTACCCACCCCTGGCTCCGTTGCTGCAGTTAAGAGGGAGGGCAACTTATGCGAGCAGTGATGCATCTTGGGTGCGTGTGGGCCAATTCCCAGGCCATGCAACAACCACTGGACAGTTGGGCATCTTGAAACTGGAGCATTTGTGGCTGTTGCAAATGAGCATGGGCCACGCCCCCCCCCCAGGTTGAATAGTCGGCCCCCACACATTTTCACCTCACCAAATCTGGCCCTCCTTGCAAAACGTTTGGACACCCCTGGTGTAAAAAAAGTGCATGTTTCGAATTCATCTTTGCTTGGCTTCTCCTGCAGAGGAAACATTAAGGACGACAAAGACGGCTACCTGAGCAGCTGCACCTTCAATGAGACCACGGATCTCTACTGCCCCATTTTCAAGCTGGGGTTCATCGTGGATCAGGCAGGGGAGAATTTCTCGACCTTGGCAGAAAAGGTGAGCGATGAAGCCTCTCACCCTCTTCTAAAGAGGCCTCCTTCATCAAGGATACGGTGGGTAAGGAGGCCACGCAGGTGGCTACTGCCTACCCATGGAAGCCAGCTTAACTGTGGGCTGTCACAGCAGGGCTACTGCAAAACACCCTGAGTTCCAAGAAAAGATGCCCCCCCCCCACATCTCCTGTTCCATGAACAAAAGCCACTGTCCAAATCGCTTTGCCACAGTAGAGCTGGAAAATATTCAGGCCTTCTTAATGCCAAAATTGTATTGGTGTGGGTGGTGTGGGCAACCGGCATTTGGGAAAGGATAGTCCACAAAATCCACACTTACCCCCAGGGTTGCTTGGCACTGGTGCTGGGGCAGCTCCTTCCTCTGCAGGGGTGGGTGCCAGGCTAACTTTGCTGGCTGCAAAATGCAGGCTGCCTGGTGGCATGTGCCCAGTGCTCTGACTGGTTGCCAACTCCCAACATCTGCTGCCTGAGGCAGCTCTTTCACCCTGCCTAAAGGAAGGGCAGCTGTTGAAAAGGAGGCCCTTTTCCGGGTCAAGGTTCTCACTGGTTCTCTGATGAATTATAGTAACTTTTGCTGGACGCCAAGAACTCAGAACTATTTGGGGCAAGAATCAGTAGCTTTGGGATTTCCTTCTAGACCTGGTAACTGCATGGAACTACCTCGGGATTGCTGTGGAGCCAGAGGTTTGGAGTTCAATTTCCCCACGGTGCTTCCGTGACAGGACAAGAACATAAGAAGAGCCCTGCTGGATCAGGCCAAAGGCCCATCTAGTCCAGGTTCCTGGATCGCACAGAGGCCCCACCAAATGTGTCCGGGAGTGCACAAGACAAGATATTTGTCTCCTGATATCACTCCCCTGCACCTGGCCCTTGAAGTACTGTACCCTGGTTTTAAGCCTGGAGATGACACATCTCCATCATGGTTTGTCACCGGTGATGGACTTTTCCTCCAGGAATCTGTCCAATCCCCTTTTGAAGGCACCCTTGCCAGATGCCATCCCCACATTCTGTGGCAGGGAGTTCCATAGACTAACAACATGCTAGGTAAAAAAAATTTCTTTTGTCTGTTCTCACTCTCCCAACCCTCAGTTTGAGTGGATTTCCCCTAGATTTGGTATTTTGTGTGTGATAGAAGAGTAGTTCTAAGATAATGATAATCATAGAATCATAGAACCATAGAGTTGGAAGGAGCCGACAAGGCCATCCGGTCCCATCCCCTGCTCATTGCAGGAAGTATACCTGATAGATGGATGTCCAGTTTTCCCTTGGATGCCTCTAGCACTGGATCACCTCCTGAGGTAGTGGGTTCCATTGCTATACTGCTCTAACAGTTATACTGGGTAAATATGATTCCGTGGTTTTTAGCCCAGTCCTCAAGCTTATCAAGATCTTTTTGAATTTTGCTTCTGTCTTCCAAGGTATTGGATATTCCACTCAATTTTGTGTCATCTGAAAATCCGATTAGTCTTCCCTGCACTTCCCCATCTGAGTCATTAATTAAAATATTGAAGCAAACCTCCCAAGACAGAGTTTTGGGGTACTCCACTTGTTACTTCCTTCCAGAAGGAGCCATTGATAAGTACTCTCTGAGTACAATATCGTAACCAACTGTGTAACCATCTAACAACTGTTCTATCTAGCCCATATCTAGTGAGTTTGCTAATCAGAATATCATGGGGTGCTTTGTCAAAGGCTTTGGTGAAGTCAAGATATATTACATCTACAGCATTCCCACCATCTGTCGTGCAAGTTACCTGATCAAAAATGAGATAAGATTAGTCTGGCATGATGATGATGATGACGACGACGACACAGAAAAAGGAAAAGTTGCTTTTGTGGCATAGTCCCCAAGGGAAGTGTTGTTCAGAGATGCAACCTTCCACACTTCTGGGTCGAAGACAAACACAAGAAACATCTTTATTCCAAGCAAATCCTGTATTGTTTGGGGAAGGGGGCTATTTTTTATTCCTGGTAGCTCTCTTATCAGTCCCACCTAGAAGGGATAGGGTGGGGATTGAACCTAGGAGCTTTCAGAAGCAGAATGAGAGCTCTGTCTCTAAGGCTGCTTTTACACAACCCCTAAAATCCGATGTAAAGGGCTCCCAGATGTGGAGCTTAAAATTGTTTTCCCACCAGCTGCAGACTTTAAAAAAATTAAGTACGACCACGCCCACCTAAGCACGCCCCAGTGCATTTTACAAGTATCTGGTCTCCGGAGGTAAAAAAAAAATTCCGATGCAGATTGTAAAGCTGTGGATGCCAGGCTCTCCTTGCCTTGTTTGTTTTTGCTGTCCCCGCCGCCCCTTTAACAGACAGGAATCCTTACCGGGCTCCTCCATCGCAGACAGAGGTGAGCCTGCATTTTTCTCTCTCCCTTTTTTGATCCCTCCCCAAACCGCAGACAGGAGCAATGGAGTGTGGAAGGGGTGGGAACACAGGAAGCAGAACAAAACCTCACGATCTCTGGTCCGAATTTAAGTTGCCAGCGGATTTTAGAGGTCGTGTAAAAGTGCCCTAAGGAAGACTCTGAAGGTCTTGGTAAATGGACAGCCACATGTCTGCTGCTCGTGGAGATAGGGAAAGATAATCAATCCTTCTGATCCCCTGTTCTCAGTCCCTGAATGGCTAGAGAGATGAGAAGCAGACCTTTGAACCAAGCATACGATCCACAAAGGTGTTGCTGATGCCTCAGTTTAGGGGTTTGTGGAAGTAAATTTTTGAGGACATCCCCCACATACTTTCAAGGAGATGCTTCCTTATTTGGATCCTTAGATCAAAACAGGGAAGGCTGGCCTGTGGACTCCCACCTACCTTACTCCCTGGCATATATGCTGGGTAGCCCCTTCCGTCTCCCCCTCCCCAGCCTAGAAGAGTGGTCTCTCCTCTCCTCCCTCCACCAAGGGGCCAGCTTGTGCCAATTCCTGGTAGTTGGTCGGCCTCTAATTGTCTTTCTTTGCATATCCATTGGCCATCATCGCTCCCTCAGGACGGACAGTGTAGGTTATGGATTGCCGCAGTAATCAAGCCAGGTCTATCAGCCATTACGGCAGCAGCAAACCCCATAATTGACAGAAAGAAGCAATCAAGTCTGCCCCAGTGATGCTCTCAGAGCCCAAGGTTTTTCCCGGGGGAGGGGGGGAGGGAGGGAGGGAGGGAGGATCAAGTCCTATGTAGAATGTTTATCTCTATACCACCCCCTAGAATACACATATCGTGCCTTGTTTCAGAAGCTAAGCAGGCTCAGACATGGCCCGTACTTGGATGGGAGGCAACCAGGAGATAATCGTGCTTAAAAAGAACCATGAAGAAACATGGTGGCATGTCAGAGTGGACCACCTTTCCCAAGCAGGGTATTAACCATGGATGAAGACTTGAGTTGCAGAATTCACTGTCAAGTTGGACTTGAGTTACAACGATGACTCAACTCAGATTTCATTTTTCAATAACGGGGTTGACTCGCGACTCTTGGTTTGGCCATGACTTTTCTCTGTGTGGCTGAAAAATCTCCTGAGAGATTCCTCTGTGTTGGGGAGGAAGATTCTGCGGATCCGTCCATCCATCCGGTCTTTGCTGTGTCCTCACGGAAAATTCGACTAGCTCCTTGCAGAAAGCCCTGATGGAGGCGCCGCCGCCAATCAGAGACTACGTCAATGAACAGTGGCCACCACAGGAAGGCCTTGCTGAAGCATTGTGCTGCCTGCGGCAACAAAGGACAAGATGGTGGCCTCCCCCCATTTGTGGCTTGCATGGTTGCAAACCAATGGCGACCCCTGCCCCTGTTTCACAGAATAAGTTCACAACATTGGTCAACATCCTACTCGTGAAGGGGGTGAAGTGAATCTGCAAAGTGCTGACTGCACACAACTTGGACCTGGATGAATTTATGCCGCTTTTTGCACTTCTGGGCTTCCAGATGGGTCAAGATCAGACTGGATCCTGGCCGGAATGTGTGAAACCCATCCCAGTCCATGTGGGGCATTTCAAGATCATAATTCAGGACCCTTCCATTCAAAATGGCACTGACCCATGAGGAGCATGTCATTGAGTCCCACCACTTCCTCCAGGTGCATCTAATGGGGACCCAGGAGAGGTCCTTTTCTGCGGCTCCTCCCAGCCCTGGAACTCCCTCCCACTGGATGCCCGACTGGCTCCATCTTTGCTCTCCTTCTGCAAGCAGGCAAAGAGTTTTCTCTTCAGGCTGGCTTTAAAGACCCCACCTAAGTGGGGTCTTTAAATGGATTGCTGTGCCTTATTTTGAATGTGTTTTGGTGCCGCTTATGTTCCCCCCCACCACCTCATGGTATTTGTTTTGATCCTTGTAAGCCTCTGTATACTCACTGTTGTTAGCTGTAATATTATCTTTTAATGATGCAAGCTGCCTTGGGTCCTTTGAAGGAGAAACACAGGGTAAAAATATTTTAATTAACGATGGATGATGATAATGATAGAAGAAGAAGAAGAAGAAGAAGAAGAAGAAGAAGAAGAAGAAGAAGAAGAAGAAGAAGAAGAAGAAGAAGAAGAAGAATCTTGTGTATGTGTCCTGTGGTTTAAAATTCCAAATAATATAATAATGTCTGGATCAGAGAGCAGGAAGGGACCCTGGGAATCAATTCCAGACCTTCTCAAGGAGGCCCGGTGGGGAATCGAACTCCTAACCTCTGGCTGCCACGGGTGGTATGTGTACATGTATAGACAACCCCACTCAGGTGCACATCACCACTGCCGCCCTTTCTTCCAATGTACAGAATGCATACTGTTGGCAAAATGACCCTGAACTTCGCTGCCGGGGGAAAGAACAAAGCTGCAAATCGACCTTGGCTTTAGAAATATGGGGGCAGATTTTAGGTGCGGGACCTTGCATTTTGGAAGCCCGTGAGGCCTAGTGGACAGAGTGATGATACTAGGACTAAGGAGGGCTGGGTTCCAATTGCAGCCCAGCCACAGAAACGGGCAGTGGGTGTTTGCAACAAGTTAAAGGAAAGCCACTCTTTAAATATGTCCCTTATCTGGAAAGCCCTATTTTGGCTTTACGTCGGTCTCCATTTGGTGGCTCGTAACTAGATCTTGCATTTTAAAAAATGAATCAGAGCTTCTGGGTGGTTCCAGGGGCAGGAATGCATACTTTTTTTTTGGCAGAGGATATATATCTTCCCACCATCCCCAGGAGGGAGAAATGGGGCCTCCAAGTCACCTTTTGTCTCTCCTTGGGCGTTTATACACGACCCCTAAGCTCCGCCGCAAATGGCTGCAAGGTCCGGACCTTAAAAATGTTTACCCACCAGCTCCGGACTTTGCAGACAATTAAGTGCGACCCCGCCCACTTTAGCAAGACCAAACAGCAGTTTTCTTGTACCTGCTTTTTGGAGGTGACAAATATTTGATCCGGTGTAAGGATAGTGAGTGCGGGGCTCTCCTGGCTTCCGTTTGTTCTTTTTTTTGCGCCCCGCCCCTTTAAGAGATCTGAATGCTGCCCGGAACAAAACGGAGGTAAGAAGGCATTCTTTTCTTTCTTTTTTCTCCCTCCCTCAGGCAGCCAGCAACCAGGAAGTGCGGAGGGGGGTGGGGACAGAGGAAGAGCGAGGAACCCCTAAGATCTCTGATCCGAATTTAAGTGGCCTTTGGATCTTAGGGGTCGTGTAAAAAGGCCTCTTGTTTTAAAGGAAAGGAAAAGCATTGCTTCCCACCTCTGAGAGGGCCAACTACACAGCCATGAATTGTGGGAGGGGGTGCCAGGGAGACAAGTAGAGATGGGCATGAATAAAAAAAATGGTGGTGTTTCGTTTGTCGTTTGTTGTTCAGGCGGTCCATTTCGGTTGTTTCTGTTTTTTGCGAATTTTTGCAAAAAAATCATTTTCATTTTTGTTCGTTTTGTTATTGTTTTGTTACCATTTATTTCAATTTTTTGTGATTTTTTTTAGCATTTAAAGCAATTCAATGCATTGCCGTAACGAAAACGAAACGGACGACAAAATTTCTGGTGTTTCTGTTCATTTCGTTTCATTTTAGAGACAAAATTTGTTTGTCGTTTCGTTGCCTAACGAAATGAAAAAACGAAAACGGAAATGAAAAATTGTTCGTTTCGTGCCCATCTCTAGAGACAAGTAATCACAGCCAACCCCCACCCCCACCTCGGAGGAAAGAGAAGAGGACCTCCTTATCTTCAGTTATCCACAATCTGAAAATGCTTAAAACATTGAAAGGAAAAAACAAACAAACCCTATTTCGAACAATGAAGTTACCAGAACTGGCCACTAGAGGCAGCCAGCACCCTACTGGGTATTGCACTTGCTAATATAACAGAGTTTTCTATAATCCATGTTTTTTAGCATCCACGGTCCAGGTGGGGCGTTTGGAACGGATGTCACAGGGATACAAGGCCCTGCTGTACCTGGAAAGCCCTGGGGACCTGGAGGTTGCTCATTGGTGTTCCAAGGCCACAGTGTCTTGTGTTTGGGAGGAGATCTTCCCCTTGGCTTCACCCTGTCCTGCCTCTTTTCCTGTAGGGTGGTGTGATTGGCGTGATTATCAACTGGAACTGCAACCTGGACCTGCCCGAGTCGGAGTGTAACCCCCGTTACTCCTTCCGCAGACTTGACCCCAAGTGGAGTCAAATCTCCTCTGGCTACAATTACAGGTAATGACTCCGTCTTGTTCAGGAAGGGATCAACCATCTTGCTGCCTTTGACGGTAGAGAACTAGTTACCCCACCCCCACCCCCACCCATGTGTCACTGGCATGCACCAGAGAGAATGGCATCTGTCTTCCATCACATATAGGAAGGGAAGGGGGAAACTCTCCATTTGTAAAACCCGAGAAAGGAGGAGGAGAATTGGACAAGAGTATGGAATACAAGGGCTGAGGAACAATTAGAAAAGCTGGGATCCAGAGCACTGTTTCCCATTTAATGGAGAGCTGGGGACCTAACTAGATATGATACTGATTCCATATCTAGAAGGAGTGCTCCTTCAAATGGTGAACGATGTTTGAGTGTACAAGCAGGAGAAAAGTAGGTGATTCATCACTGGACTCTCTGGAAGTTGAGCCATGGCACAAAACTGTTTGGATGAGCAGTGAAATGTTTCAGTCTCTCAAGAAAAGATGTCCAGTTGCCATGACTCAGCTTCCAGATAAACTCACCTGGATGACTGAGAATCTTCACAGACATCATTGGACAAAAAAAATCTCTTTCTTTCTTTGGGAAGTCTGGTTACTGAGAAAGAATGTGCATCAGTATAGGGGAAATGGTGTAAATTTAGGAAATATGCAGAAAGATATTTGACAGAGGTGTCCTGTACTGCATGAGAATGATGAATGTCGAGGTCCAAACGAGACACTATAAAGTCCTCATTGATGGGAGAGGTGATTCCATCTGGTTCAATCCTGTGAGGGTTTCTTATTGGGCAAATCAGGTCGGGTTTTACAGTTGCTGGTTGAGAGTTGAGCACCTGCTTCCTTTGTAGCCCGATGGCTCAGACGCAATGGACTAGGAAACTACTTGCGAGCCACCGGCAGAAAACCCACGGACCTTATTTGCAAGGGAGGCTGCAAGGGCTGGTACAGGATGACACAGGTGGCTGCCAGCTCTACAGGGCTGTGCCGCTCTCTTACCTCCTGTGCAGTGTTGTTTGACATAATCCAGGTTTTACCTTGGTGGTGTATCTGCAGCATTTATGGAGCTTGCTGAGTGCAGAGCAAAACCCAAACCATCGTGAGGTGGGTTGTACATTTGAGCGGTAGAATCCTAGACTAATGGAGTGGGAAGGGCCTAGAAGGTCATCAGGTCTAACTCTCTGCTCAAGGCAAGGATCCCACTCAAAGCAGTTCTAATAGGAGGTTGCCTGATTTCCTCTCGTTTGCCTCCAGCATTGGAGTGTTCACCACCCCTCGGGGTCATGTTTCCCATTGTTGTGCTGCTCTAACAGTTAGGAAGTTTTTCCCGACGTTCAGCCGAAATCTGACTTCCTGTCCCTTGAGCCCATTCCTCCGTGTTCTGCAGTCTTGGATGACCAAGGACAGGTCTTGATCCTTCCCTGTAGGATGACCTCTCAAGTATGCGGGTAGAGTAGAAACTAATATTTCTTAGAAAACTGCTTTATCGTCTGGTGGACATCGCTCTCTTGTCCAGAGGGCTAGGTGGTTCCCAGCTGAGGTTTGGCTGGCAGTTCCTGCTCATACGGGTTGAGCCCTCTAGCACCTCTTCTTTTGGGACACAGGTTCGCCAAGTACTATCACCGTCGTGGGAAAAGCATCCGGACGCTGATCAAGGCGTACGGAATCCGCATTGATGTCATAGTGCATGGACAGGTGAGCTTCCCAAGGTGGCCCTGCTTTTCATTGCTTCCCAAAGGTAGGTGGCTAGCTCTGAGAGGGCAGAGGTGGCAAACCTACTCCGGGTTTTAATCTGAATTTTTTAAGAAGCGAACCCAAGCCCCAAAAAGAGGTTCAGGACCGTGGATAGCTCCTGAAAACCTAGTGGAGGTGGAGGAAAGAGTGAATTTATCAACCTGAAAATATTAGTCTTGCTGGACTCTAGTAGTACATATTTGCTTTTACTCGGAAGACAGAGCTAGAACAGTGTTAAAGCCACTGGTAGACCACACCAAAGTTTATCTAGCTCAGTGCTCAATGGCTAGTCAGTTGTCTATGGGGAGTCGGCCATCAATCCTTCCATCTTCCGTCCACCACCAACTGTGTCATGCTAGCATCCTGCCTCCCCTAGGAGGGAGTGACGCATGGGCCGCTTGAATAATAGCACTAACCTCCCCTCACGTATCAAGTCTCCTATTTCAAACAGCTCCCCTTGGTGGCTCCTGCTTCATCCTGTGGCAGTGAGTTCCACGGTTACATTTTTTGTGGCTGTGAAACACAGCCAAGATCAGAAAGCCAGGACCCTCCAAAACCTGGAGGCCTCCAATGGCCATCCTGTTTTTGGTTGGACTGAGGAGAGCCAGGGTCCCCAGGTACAAAGGGTACCAGAAGTGTCTGCCCCTGGTTCTCAGGTTGATTATTCTGGTCTTCTTTCCCTCAGGCAGGGAAGTTCAGCCTCATCCCCACCATCATTAACCTGGCCACAGCATTGACCTCCGTAGGAGTGGTGAGTACCTTTCCTCTTCTAATAATAAGCACTTTAGAATGGCAGTGCTGGAAGGGACCCTGTGGGTCATCCATTCCAGCCCCTGCCAAGGAGGCACTGGGGGGGGGATCGAACTCCCAACCTCTGGCTCTGCAGTCCGAGAACTAAGCCACTGAGCTATTCAGCAGTTAAGTAATCTTTGAATGGCAGAGCATCAAGTCCATCCCCTGTCAAGGAGGCCCGGAGGAAATCAAACCCCCCAACCTCTGGCTCCATAGTCTGGGACCTAAACCACAGAGCGATGGAGGGGTCTTTCATCTGGGTCCACCCCCACCCCCCACAGAGGCTCCTAGAACCTGATCGGTTCCTGGGGTCTTTGAAGGGGGTTTCCAGAAGGCCTGGCTGACGATCCGGTCGAAGCCCAGATGGAGAGGTGGAATATGAGGAGGCCACCCGGGGGGGGGGTCAATTGGATCCCACTCTGCTGCAGATCCCACTCCTCCTCATGGTATTACAGGCAATGAAGCAAGAGCAGAGAAGGCTTGAGTGCAGGTGGAGGAAAGACCAATCGGCTTTTAAATCGGGTTGCTGTTTGTGTGCTGACCAGAACAGCCAAAAAACAAACAAACAAACAAACAACTATGTTATTCAGAGAATTGGTCTGACCATGAACCACTAGGTGGAATTGAGCCAGCTGGTCTGTGACTTCACCAGCCCTGGTCAGCCTGGCACCTCCTCCTAGTGATTTCACTAGTGAGCCCTTTGCAGGGCATTCTAGAGCTAAAACAGAGGCCATCCGATCTGATCTGGACTTTGGTTGAGGTGCTTCACCCCCTTGGTCTCCTTGATTTGTTCAGCGTGGGCCTGTATCATCAGCTCATGTTTCCAGGGTGCTGGCACACTGTTATCCGGGGGAAGCATGCTAGAGTGGGCTTCTTGGATCACCACCACCTCCTGTGAAGGAGACGGTGGTGAAACCCATTCTTTAAAAACCTAGCGTGGCTGTGGACGATCTGTCTAATTATTGTCCGATAGCCATTGTTCCCTTTCTGGGAAAAGTGGTTGAGCGGGTTGCTGCCGAACGGCTCAAGGAGCATTCCTGGAGGAGGATCATGTCCTGGATCCTTTCCAGTCTGGGTTCAGGCCGCACCATGGGACTGAGACAGCCCTGGTCATGCTGCAAGATGACCTCCTGAGGAGGGCTGACAGAGGTGGCTCTACCTTGTTGCTCTTCCTCGGTCTTTCCGTGGCTTTGGATACCGTCGACCACAGTATCCTTCTGGACAGACTCTCCAGGGTGGGGATCAGAGGCTCGGCCTTGTGCTGGCTCCGACCCTTCCTTGCGAGGGGCGAGTCCAGCGTGTAAAGCTGGGAGAGGAGCTTTCAGCCCCTTGGACCCTCACTTGTAGGGTGCCCCAGGGTTCGGCAATCTCCCCCATGCTGTTTAACATCTATGTGAAGCTGTTGGGGGAGGACATTCGGAGTTTTGGAGTTAGCTGTCATCATCAGTACGCTGAGGACACTCAGCAATATCCTTCCTTTCCCACTTCTGCCGTGGAGGCCGTCTGGACCTTGGAGCACTGCCTGGCTGCAGTCTTGGATTGGACCAGGTCTAATAGGCTAAGAACCAAGGTTCTGTTCTTCGTGGGTTCCTCCGATGGCTTCAGGGGTCCTCTCCCTATTTGGAGGGTCATCCCTCTAGCTGGCTGAGAGAGTGTGGAGTCTGGGCATGGTTCTGGATGTGGCCCTCTCCTGGAGTCCCAGGCGGCGGCTGTATCCAAGTCAGCCTTTTTACCAACTTTGGCTGATTGCCGAGATTCACCCGTTTCTGGACAAGGACTCCCCGAGGGCAGTTGTGCAAGCACTGGGGATCTCCAGGATCGACTACTGCAACGTGCTGTACGTGGGGCTTCCCCTTGACCCTGATTCAGGGACTGCAGCAGGTGCAGAAACGTGGCTGACAGATTTGCGCGCATCTCCCCATCCTGGCCCGCCTACACTGGCTGCCCGTTGCCTCACGGATTAGGTTCAAGGTTTGGTTTTGGTTTACAGGACCCTTCATGGCTTGGGCCCTGAGTATCTGGCAGAGCGTATCTCCCTCAGGTCAGCTGTTGCCCGACCCACCAGAGAGCATCTCAGGCACCACCTTGTGGTTCAGGCTGCCACCATTAAAGAGGCCCGAAAACGGCTTATGTGAAAGCAGGCCTTTTCTGTAGCAGGCCCATTATGGAATTCCTTAACGAGTGAGGTTCACCCGATGCCTTCCCTGCCTTCCTTCCAGAAAGCTCTTAAGACCTGGCTTTTTAGGGAGGCATTCAGTGACCAGTAATGTTTTAAAATCTTGTGCTTTCTGTTGTTCTGCTGGGTGCCTTCATTTTATTTTATTTTACTTTTCATATATCTAAGTTTTGTTCCTGCCACTAATTCCTGGTTGCTGTGGTTGTTGTTGTTTTGTTTATTCTTATGTATACTGCCTTGAGTTCCCTTTGGGAAGCAGGCGGTATATAAATATTTAAACAAACAAACAAATAACTAAAAGAATTGCCCTATTCCTTTGCTCCACAAAACGTACTTTTTCCTTGCCTGATTCTCTTCTTTGCTCCCCGGCCAGGGATCCTTTCTCTGCGACTGGATTTTACTCACCTTCATGAACAAGAATGATGTGTACAGTTCGCGGAAGTTTGACCAGGTACGGGCACGTGGCACATGTGGTGCTGGATAGGGCTGAAAGTATTTGGTGGCCAAGACAGGCAGTTTCAAAGGCCAGACCATCTCATGTCACTGAGGATCTTTTAAGGATGTAGCAGAGGTCTCTGGACAGATGGCGGGTGCCAGTTTTAGGTTATATATGGGGAGATCCAGTAATAGTGTAAGGAGGAGAGCTTTATGGCTACCATGGGCCACCAGAAAGTCAAATTGGTAGGTTTCTGGTAAAATCAAGCCTGGCTCAATACAGAGACAGGGAAAGAGCTGTTCTCCATCACCCCAGATTGCAGGACACACAACAGTGGGCTCAAGCTAGAGCAGTGGTGGCCAAACTTCAGCCCTCCAGCTGTTTTGGACCACAACTCCCAGAATTCCAAGCCTGTATTGCCAATGACAAGGGACTGTGGGGATTATAGTCTAAAACATCTGGAGGGCTGAAGTTTGGCCACCACTGAGCTAGAGGAAGCCACATTTCGGCTGAATATCAGGGGGAAAAAAAACTTCCCAACTGTTAGAGCAGTACAACAATGAGACGCTTGACCTCAGGAGGTGGTGAGTAGCTCCAATGCTGGAGGAATCCAACAGAAAGTTAAAGAGCCACCCATCAGATCAGCTTTGGTCTGGATTCCTGCCTTGAGGGGGTTGGACTGGATAGCCTTAAGAGGCCCCTTCCAACTCAATGGCAAAGACAGTAACAGCAGCTAGGGGTGGGCTCAAAATGAAAAAACAAAATGTTGTTTCGTCATGTCGTTACGTAATGAAAGGAAACAAAACAAAACAAGGAAGCAGCATTTCGTTACAAATGAAAATCTGGTTGTTTTTTTTGTTGAAACAAACCATTTGGTTCCATTTGTAAGCCGCACGACAGGCTTGGGGAAGAGAAAAATGTTTTTTAAAAAGCCCGGGGCTTTTAAAAAACTTTTTCCCCTCCCCCAAGCCCCACACGCCCACTAATTGGTGGGGAAAAAGCCCCCCCCTTAGCGCAGATCAGCTGGCAGTCAGGGAGTGGGGGAGGGAAAAAAGTTTTTTAAAAAGCCCTGGGCTTTAAAAAAAAACATTTTTTCTCCCCCAAGCCCTGTCTGCCAGCTGATCTGCGCTAAGGTGTGTGTGGGGAAAGTCCCCCCCCCAGTGTTGAGCCCCCACCCACACGAACCATTTCATTAGTGTTTCGTTTCATACAATTTTTTTTTTTGCAAAAATCCATATCAAACCAAACGGAAAAATGTGTGTGTGTGTGTGGGGGGGGATGAAACAAAACATAATTTTTCCGTTTCGTGCCCATCCCTAATGGCAGCATAAAAAGAGGCAGACCCAGCATGCAACGACTCAAAGTGTTCTGCTTATATACCGCCCCATACCACTACAAGTAGTCTCTGGGCGGTTTACAATTTTTTTTATTACAGTGTGCAGGCTACACATTGCCCCCCCCCCCCCCAGCGAGCTGGGTACTCATTTTACCGACCTCGGAAGGATGGAAGGCTGAGTGAACCTTGAGCCTGCTACCGGGGATTGAACCCAGGTCGTGAGCACAGTTTTACCTGCAGTACAGGCATTTAACCACTGCGCCACGAGGCTCCTAGCATTGGGGAGGCCACGGCTTTGATTTCACAAGAGCTGAGCAAGAGAGAGGTCTTTTCAGAGGTCACTTATCCTCAGGGTCCCTTGCCGCAATGTGGCAAACACCCAAGGCAAAGCAGGGGGAACCGCCAGCCTTGGCGACACCATCCATTCCTTGGCCCCTAATCGTGACACACATCCCTCTCTCTATTCCCTCTTCCGCCATCCACAGCTCTTTCAAGGCTTTTCCTTCTTCTCTTCCATGTTCATCCAGATCTCCAAAGACCCAGAAGACTCTCTGACCATGGAGTGCACCATCATCTCCGCCTCGTCCTGCACGCAGGGGGGCTCTCCCACTGACGCCAAACCTCCCGTCCGCCTCTGAGCCTCACCACTCTGGGTTTTGCCAGGGAAGATTTTTCCTGCCCTGTTTTTTTCTTTCTGTATCTGATGAAGCCGCCGCTTCCCAGTAAAAGCTCACACCACAAAATAAAATTAGCCCAGCGTTAATGCGCCAGGGGACCCGACTCATTTTTCATCACGACTGATGTCCAGCAATTTTGTTTTTCTCAGCAGACAGCACATCCTGTCGGATGGCACAGGAGAGAGGAGGGGAGCCCAGCCGGGGTGGGGTGGAGCGGGGCTTTAATTTTCTTTTTTACCCCTTGACTAATCTGACCTAAAGCCTGAGAATTGGGCCATTTCCCTCCTAAGCCCTCTTTCCTGCCACTCAAAGCTGCAAAGAGAGGCTGGGGTTGCAAGAGAGAAAAGATGGTTCTCTTCTGCAGAAGAAAGAAAGAAAGAAAGAAAGAAAGAAAGAAAGAAAGAACCAATGATGGAAGGAAGGAGTTGAAGATGGAAGGAAGAAGGAAGAAAAGAGTTGATGATAGAAAGAAGGGCAGACAAAGCCTCCTGATGGACAATGCACATAAAATATCATTTCAAAAAAAAATGGTCATGTTTCACCCCGTGGTCCCATCTCAAGGTCTCCTTTCCTTAAACAAGTTGCATTGCAGTTGTAGTCCAAGACACTCAAATGGTGCTACATTTGGTGGAAGGGTGGCTGAAATCAGAGGGGTTAGCAAAAACTAGTGATCATCTACCGTATCTGAGGAGGGAGGGCTCGTCAGGATCATTTCTGTTGCCCAAAAGCAAACAGGAAAGATTTGTGTGTGTGTGGGGGGGGGAGGGGGAGGACTTTCAGGTTGAAGCTGGTGGTGGGGAGTAGGCTGGGAAGGTGCTCCTTTGGAGCAACCTGACCCATGGACTGCAGCTGCCCGGGCTCTCACGCCCCCCCTTGCTCGTAAACCTCTTCAGGAAGCCTGAAGACAGGGTTGAACTGCAGAAGTGGGAGAGAGATGCAGCGGTGCCCATGTGGAGGAGGGCAGGTCCAGAACGGATGCTCAGCCAGGGGAGCTGGATTCAGCTTCGGGTGCCTTCCGTGGTGATCCAGCCAGGACCCCTTCCGACACTGCCTGCATGACACCTTGCTCATGGCCAAAGCCTTTCAACCCAAAGAGATCTGACACCTCCTGTCTAGAACCGAGGGTTCGGAACTTGGTTCCCCAGGTGTTTGCGGACTATCCCTCCCCCCCCCCCCCCCCCCGAGCCTTTACCACTTGCTGTGCTGGCCAGGATTCACAGGAAATGACGCCCAAGGAAATCTGGAGCCAAGGCTGGGAACCGCTGGTCTAGAAGGTGCCTTGAATGGCAGCCCTAAGCCCTCGGAACTATCCACACACACTGAGGCAAGGCCTCTCAGGTAAGGAAACAGTGGTACCTTGGAAGTGGCCAGCAGGGCTTGCACATAGGGTGCCGGAAAGGCCAAGGAAGTGTACAGAACTTCTACTGGAAAGTGTGAACCTAGATAGCTTGGTACCTCTGCTCAAACCTACCTAATCCAGGAGGAAATAGAGGTGGGTCCGAGTGGAACCAATGGGACCACTCTTCAGACCTCTCCCCACTTATACTCATCTCTTGGGACCGACATATAAATCAAGCAGAGAAGTCCTGGTGGCCGATATGGACAGTGGCTCCTGAAGGTCAGGCCCTGGGCTGCTCAGAACTCTTCCTCAGGTTTTGGTATGAAGCCTTTTATTGGGCACCCGTTTCTTATTCAGGTTGTGCCTTCCTGTTATCCATTACCAATTCGGCTCTGATTTATGGGGAACGCAATAGGGCTTTTGAGGCATGGCAGTGTGTGTTCAAGGAATGTGCTTCTGTTGTCGCCTGGCTGCCTGGCGAGCTTTCATGGAAGGATTTGAACCCTGGCTTCCCGAGTCTTCTCAACCTGACCTTCTATCCATGACAACAGTCTGGCGCTCAGTTTGGATCACACCGTTTGCTTTTTAATTGGTCAACTTAAACGGAGTTTTCAGACACCTGGTCTGGCAACAATGCCCCAGCCCCCCCCCCAAAAAAGCTGCCTCTTATTTTACCCCCAGCCACCCACTCCGCCCGGCACCTTCTGCCGTTCAGTGGTCCCATTTCTGTGTGGCCCAGAGGAAGAGAAGGCTGGGGTTACCAGAGGTGTTTGTCTCTGCTCAGCTAAGTGCTTCCTAAGGCAATTAAAAGGGTCAGGGGAGAGATCATTGATCGGTGATTTATTTGATCAATAATCTGGTTCTCCTTAACTCATCTGCATCTGCCAATCGTAGCACGGAAGCCGCTCCCTCATACTTGACGGAGAGAAGCGTCTGCCCAAAATATTGCCTCTCCCCTTTTAAAAGGGGAGGGAGCCCAGGGTCTCATGGTGGGGAAAAAAGATGTCCAAGGATCCCTGCGTGCGAACCATGGGCCTCTCCAAAATGCTCAGGTGGGCAGCTTGGGTTGGTGGAGTATTTTTCATCTGGGGAGGCGGGGGGGGGGGGGAAGGAAAGAAGGCAGGCACCAGCCATGTCCCTGACGTGGCTGGGTTTTTTGGATGGACTTTAGGTGGTTGCACAACACAGGACCGCCATGTCACTCGGCTCCCTGGGTTTGCCTCAAAACCGAAGGAAGACAAGAGGGGACGATCCTTTAAATGGGCTGCATTCTATCGACCAAAGCAAATTGGGATCCCTTGATGGAGAAAAAGGGTTTTTCTTTTTTTCTTTTCAAAACGCCTACTTTGGGGGTTTATGCTTCTGGAAAGGGTTTTGGGGAGGGGTGTGTGTGTGCCCAGTTACTTCCGATGGTGAGGCCCTCAGTTTTCCTACTCCTCCAGGGCTGGGGGTGCGGGGCTGATGAAAGCCACCAGGCCCGTCCCCTTGCTGTGGCTGTAGGACCCAAGCCTGAGATCCCGGGTGGATTTCTGAGACGTGCCAAGATGTCATGTGCCTGCCAGGCAGGAAATGTGGATGCAGTGATACCTCTACTTACGAGTTTAATCCGTTCCAAATGCATACTCATAAGTCGAACAACTCGTAAGTAGAGCAGCCATATCTAATTTTTTAAAAAAATCAATTAAAAAATTGAAAAAATATACAAGTAGAGCAGACCGCATCTAAAATTTGCAAGGCAGCAGTTAAAATACCAAAGGCTTCCTGCTCTTAAGTCGAATTGCTTGTAAGTAGAGGCACCACTGTATTCTCTCTTCAAGTCAAAAGTAAACATGGATTCAGCCATGGCAGCTCTGGGACATGAAAGAGAATTAAGACCCAGAATAAGGAACTTAAAACATCTGATTCCGATGGATTTCTGATATCAAGACCGAGATCCAGAGAACAGATCCCAAAATATGGATTTCTGGGTCAAGAACCAAGCTGCTCAACATCAGAGGGAGACATGCACAATCTGCCAGAATCGCTTCTGTGGGTCCCAGAGCATGTTCTATTTTGGTTTCTAAACTTCTGTTATGTGTTGTCAAGCTGCCTCCGACTTCTGGCGAGCCCCCGAATGAGTGCGGTCCGAGATGCCCTGCCCAGTTCTTGGAGACTCTAGCCCACGGTCCTTTTTGTGGAGTCAGTCCATCGCGTATTGGGGCCTTCCTCCTTTCCTGCTGCCTTCCACCTTTCCCAGTGCTGTCTTCCCCAGAGAAATCCTGCCTTCTCATGAGCTGCCCAAAGTGGGACAGCCTCAGCGTCAACATTTTTGCTTCCAGGTGTAATTCCAGCTTGATCCTCTTTCTGCACCATCTACCTCTTTCAATTAAACAAAAAGGTTTTAAAAAGGCCCTACACAGAGAAATAAAGTGACAGGGGATGTCTGTAGTACAGCTCAGCATTTGAAGGATGATGACAGAAAGCAACATTTTGCACCCACGGTAGCAGAGCAGGTGGGTGGTGGAGAGAGCACGCGCGCGCGCACACACACACACACAGTCAGCATCCCCAGACCCTCCAGCCTGGAGGCAACATTCCTTTCCAATCCTGTTACCCAAACAGCCCCAGACAGAACGCAATAAACTAGTCCTCAAGGAGCTGCATTCTTGCCTGGAGTGAATCCAATGAGTTCTCCCACAGCTTCTCTCCGGTCTGCTTTCCCAGTCAAACCAAGAGAGCCAGGGCGACCGAGAAATAGGAGGATGATTGAATCCAGCTTCCACAATCCAATTAGAGTCACATTGCCTGGCCACTTGGGGAGCTCAGGTTCCTCGGCCGGACGATTTAAAAGGGTTGAAAGGCACGGCTGCCCGCAGACAACCACATGGTGAGGGTTCTTCCTTCCTTCTATCAATTCCTTCTTTTTCTTCTATCATCAACCGTTACCTTCCTCCCTTCCTGCATCACCTCCTTTTATTTCTGCACCTCTTCCTCCCTTCCTGCATCACCTCTTCTTTCCTTCCTTCCTTCCTTCCTGTTTTAGTTTACCTACAGCGGCAAACCGCTCCCAGACACCAAGAGATGAAAGTGGCAATTTTTTAGAGGGTTGCAGCTGCTGGCGGTGAGGGAAACCCAGGTGCAGTGGTTCGATGCCTGTCCTGCAGGTAAAACTGTGCTCACGACCTGGGGTTCAATCCTAAGTAGCCGGCTCATGGTTCACTCAGCCTTCCATCCTTCCGAGGTCGGTAAAATGAGTACCCAGCTTGCTGGGGGGGGGGGGCAATGTGTAGCTTGCACACTGTAATTAAAAAAATCGTAAACCGCCCAGAGACTACTTAAAGTGGTATGGGGCGGTATATAAGCAGAACACTTTGCTTTTTCCTTTTTGCAAGGGGTAGGCAGGGGTCTGTGCCTCACAGCTAAGACGAGGTTCTTTGGCTTTAGCGACCTGTTTTAAAAGACTGGATCCAATGTTTAGCTCCCATACAGCATCTGAGACCTAACACACATCCTCACCTGCACCCCAATATATGGCAGGCAAGCAGGGAAATGATTCACCCTGATGAATTCATGGCTGAAATCTATGCTTGGGATCAAAGCCTTGGGGGCTCCCTTGCTTCTTTTACTCCCAGTAACTGTGCTGGCGTGGTGCTTCGCCATTCAGATGGAAGAGTCTACACATTCTGATCTGGGCCCGAGAGTCCAGGGGAAGGAAAGGAAGCTCTCTGGGGGAGGCACCCTCTCTTCTGGCCCAGAGGCTTCGCTACGATCCCAGGGAGAAGCAAACGTAACATTTTTCCACGTTCATCAGCAGAACTACCAGCTTTGTGGGTGCCAGTCTTTGGGGGGACAGGGGTGGGGAAGGAATGATCCAAGAAGGCTTTGCTTCCTCTTAGTAGTAAAAAACAGAATATGGTCAGAAGGAAGCTGGAAGACATAAGCAAGACATGATGTGGGTGCCTGTGGGAGGATCGGAGTCAGATAATGGAAACCAGGAGGGCAACTACACTAAATGGGTCTTCTAAGCTAGACGTGCCAGTGACCGAGTGCTCCTTCCGTGGCCTCGTGGGCAGCCACCCTCTCCGGCTGAACTTATCGGATCAATCAATCACTATAGCTTTCTTGAGGCCTAGCTTGCTGTTGGGGCATTGATCTCCTCCTGGGCTCAAGGGGTAGCAACCAAAGTGTTCTGCATCTACAATCGTTTTCCAAAGCTGACGGAGGTTACGAGAGACCTCCTGGTTTCATAAAAACCCTCCTTGCTTCACCGGATCCTTGTTAGAGTTTAGGGAACGTTGAGGCAGCCTTAACTATCCAGACGAGTAAACGGTGGGGGCCAAAAAGTGGCAGAGAAAGCCCTGCTCTTCTTCAACACGTCATGCCATTTTGGAGGCCTGTGGGGCTGCTCATTTCGGTATGGCTGGGGACTCCACACAGACGTATTTTGACCAAGCGAGTGGCAAATGCAAGGACAGTGGCTGCCCCAGGGTGACGGGGCTGAAAACATCAGGCTGCAGGAGAGAAAAGAGGCCGGACAAGACAGAGGAAGTCCGTTCTGGCAGTGGTTGATCTGGAGAGAGAAAAAGTTTATTTACAAAATGTAAATACAAATAAAAATCTATGGTAGAAACGGATTAAAACGTGGGCAGGAAAATAGCCCTACGGTTCCGGGTCTCGCTGCCTCGGCCCATGGAGGCAGCATGGCGTTGTGTTCACACGGGTCCATGTGTTGCAAGACTGTTTTTGGGAGGCAGGGTCTCCATTACAGACACCACCTCTCCCAGACGCCTTTCAGTTCAAGGCTCTACGCCTGTGTTTCCCCGGGACGCAGGACGAGCGTTGTTCGCTTTTGGGCGAAACTAAACCTGAGGCTGAGCGGCCAGGAAGTAAGTAGCTCAGGGCCCAGGGCCCTGCAGCAGGAAGGCAGGGGGGCGAGGCTGTGGGCTCCGGGGTGCTGCCGCGTTGCCCGGCTTCTTCTCCGCTGCCGTGGGCATCTTGCTTGGTAGAGCAGGGAGGCTCTCACAGAGCCAGGCGAGGGTTCATCTGAAGCAGCCAGGTGAGGTTCTCCAGCAGGTAGGGCATGTTGTAGTGCTGGGCAATGCTTCGGAAGACTTTCAGCTGCTCCAGGAAGGTCTGGGTGGGGAGGAAGACACACACACACACACACACAACTGGGGCTAGGTCGCTCTTTCTCTGGCAGACCAGAGGGAGGATCTCTCTTGAGTTAAGGAGGAGTCACGGCCCGCCTTTCCCCCTTGGGCCAAGAAGGAAGAGGGGGCTGGGGAGCAGCCACCTACCTTGGTGGGGAGCAGGAGGCCAAAGTCCCCGGCACAGCGGCAGTACAGGGGCATGTGGGTGTCCTTGATGCCTTGGCACTTCCGGCACACCTGAAACACAACAGGGAGCTGGGGGATCTCTCCTTCTTGGCCTGGTGGTCTTTGAGCCCCCCCCCCCCAAGCCGGCTCAGGGGCTCTCCTGCCCCTCTCTCCGGGCAGAACCCTGCAGGGTGAATGGGGCTGGCAGGCTACCGCCCACGGAGAGCACCACTGGCTAAAGACATGTACCCGCTACTTCCTCCCAGACTGCCTGGTGCGACCGGTAAAGGTAGAGCCTTGTGAAGATTCTCACTCATTCGGGTGAGTTTATCTGGAAGCTGAGCCGTGGCAACTGGAGAGGTTGAAACGTTTTGCTGCTCATCCAAAACAGCTTTGCCCGTCTGAATGAGGAAGCTGTTTGGATGAGCAGCGAAACGTTTCTATCTCTCAAGAAAAGAAGTCCAGTTGCCATGACTCAACGTCCAGAGGTAAGGTAGAGGCTTGTGTCCCCAAAGATGAACCCAGCCACCAAGGCAGAGGAAACAGGAGGTGGGAAAAATGGTGCATTGTGCTTCATTCATTTCCTCCCTCTGAACCCACTGGGCCCCACAACCTCGGCCCCACACTTTATGGCTCCGTGGCTGAGGCTGGAAGTCAGAGGCTGGGGGTTCGATGCCCTGCTGGGCCTCCTTCACACCCTGGGGTTGGACCTGATGACCTGGAAGGTCCCTTCCAAGGCTGCTGTTCTAAGACAAAGTTGTCTTCTTTGGATGCTCTTGAGGCCTCTTTCCAGCCATAGATGGGGACCACAGGACAGGACGTTCTCCCCCTTCCTCTTTCCCAGCCGGTCATCCTCCAGATGGGTCTGGCTACAAGGCCCATCGCTCCCGGGGGACATCTGGAGGAGACTCGACTGTAGTTATGGTACAGTAGGACCATGGGAGATAAAATGTGGATTACAGCGAATGCTATTATAATAGCAATCACTCTACACAGCATGGTCTTGGGCCCCCTTTAGCAGTGAGTTCACTGTTTAAAAAAAAGTATATGCTGGTGGTTTTTTTCTTCTTTGAACACGTTTAATATTTTCCGGCTGAGGACAAGTGAATCAGAAGATCCTGATCCTGCGGATAAGAGGGTCCTGCTGTATTCACTAGTTTTATTTCTACGCGGTTTCTCTCCCAAGTGGCTTACGGGCTGGGGGAATGCTGGGGCTCATCATTTCGAGGTGAAATATTCTGCCAAGGCCTCTTCTTAGCAGACTAGGTGGTGGAGCAGAAAGGCAGATGTAGTCAGCCCATTTCTGCCACACAGCCCCAAAGGTTCATGATCCAGCAGTGTCAAGGCCTCTGTCCAGCCTCGGGGGTTGGTCCTATTGTGCTCAGCTCCAAGAGTCGGGTCTCCATTCAAAAAGGAAAGGCCTCCCTCATGATGGCTGCAGGATTTCCCACCCAGCCTGCTGGTCTACGGAGTTGGCACCCTTGCCACCTTATTTTATTTTATCCATCCATCTGTTCATCCATCCATCTGTTCCTTCATCTCTCTATCCATCTCTCCCTCCCTCCCTCATTCACCCATCCATTCATTAATCCCTCCCTCCCTCCATCTCTTTATCCATCTCTCCATCCCTCTCCCATCTATTCATTAATTGCTCCATCCATCCAGAGATGGTTCCTACTGACCATCTCTGGCTCACAAGGCCACTCTGGGGAGTTCATAGAATCATAGAGTTGGCAGAGACCTCAAGGGCCATCCAGTCCAACCCCTTGCCATGCAGGAACCCCCATCACAATATTTCCTACAGATGTCCATCCAGCCTCTGCTTAAAAACCTCCACAGAAGGAGACTCCACCACCCTTTGTGGCAGCATATTCCACTGCCGGACAGCTTTAACCGTCATGAAGTTCTTCCAAATGTTCAAATGGTATTCTCTTTTTCATGTAGTTTGAAACCATTGCCTTGAGTCCTAGTCTTTGAAGCCATGGAAAACAAACCTGTTCCCTCTTCGATATGTCATCCTTTCAAATATTTAAACATAGCTCTCATATCCACCCCCCCCGTCAGCCTTCTTTTAGAAGAGGTTGACAACGCAATAACCTAACAGGCAACACACTGAGAAGCACAACATGTCACAACTACACCAGACCCCAAACCCGGACACCAAGCCACGACTCCCAAGGCGACCGCAGCGCATGAGCTCCTCACCAGGTCTTGAAGGGTGAAGGCCATCAGCTTCTTCTGGAGGGCTTCCACCAGCGCCACCTCGATGGCCTCCAGGTCGTACTCGGCCTGGCAGTTGGAGCACACCCAGTTTGGCAGCACTGACCCGTCCTGGAGGAAGAACAGGGGATGCTCGGAGAGGAGGAAGGCGGGAGAGGAAGCTGGGGCCTCTCCGGGCAAGAAGAACCAGGAGGCAAAGAGGAGGAGGAAGAGGAGGAGGAGGAGGAGGGGGGGGAGGCCCTGGGAAGCCGCTGCCGGTCCGAGCGGACCACACTGGGGCCCAGGCACCATCGCCGGCAATGGCACGTTACGGCAGTTCCAGGGTGAGGCCCCCAAAAAGTGCAATCTGAAGCTGAGGAACATTTTAAGCCAGGGGTGTCCAAACTTTTTGCAAGGAGGGCCAGATTTGGTGAGTTGAAAATCTGTGGGGGCCAACCATTCAGCAGCATTTGGCCTCCGGGCCAGACTTTGGACAAGCCTCTGGGACATGCAAGGAAGTGGGGAGGGTGCTGCAGCAACGGAGCTGGGGGCAGGTAGGCTGGGCAGGTGGCTGGGGGGGGGGCGGACAGAGGCAGGGCGGGCAGACAAACTGTAAAACTGCAAGCTGACATCTCCATCCAGTATGAGGTGGGGCCAGTGGGCAGGGATGCATGACAGGCTGAGCCGGTGGGGAGTAGAGGCCGCGGGCCGCTCGAAATGTGAAAACGGGCCACGTTTGGCCCCCGGGGCCTGACTTTGGACATGCCTGTTTTAAGCAATTAAAGCCCGGTTAATGGAAGGCCTTGGGTGGTTGCAGAAGAGGATCCAGAATTGGGTCGCCAGGATCCTTCTGCTTTGGGGAATCGGCATCACAGGCTGTCGTGTCACCAGGGTGGAAAAGGGGCTCTTCCCTCAAGGGCCGCCGTGCATTTTATTTTATTTTTTTTGGCAGGGGGTAAACCAGTGGCTCCCAACCTTGGACCCCAGAGGTTCTTGGACTGCAACTCCCAGAAATCCTGGCCAGCACCGCTCATGGCAAAGGCTTCTGGGAGATGGGTGTCCAAGAACAGCTGGGTTACCCATAGCCGAGAAGCACTGGGCTATGTCCACCTGGGGAAGGTGGGAAGGACAACGGCCCCAGTGGCCAAATTCTTGGGCATGAAGAAGTTATCTCTTCTTTTTTTGGGGGGTGGGGGGTGGGGGGACTTTTGCTGGCAGGCCCATCAAACATGTGCAGTGTCACCTCCCCCTCCTCCCTCCTCCGCGTGAGAAGATCTGGCTCTGCTGAGGATTCAGCCGAGAGCAGAATCCCAGCGTTCTGGAAGGGATCTTCCTTCCTGAGGCAGCAGGTGCCTGTTAGAAAGGCAGCCCCGGCCGTCAGAGGACCGCCCCCCCCGCCCGCCCCCGGTACTGAGGCAGGAGGGATGCTCGGGGCCACTCTGGCCCGAGGTCTACAAGGCTGCCACCTACTGGAGAGAAGACGGGGTCCTTGCAGAGGTCCAGGTCTCGGCAGAAGTTACAGTTCTTGCAGATCATCTCCGGGAGGACGTAGGAGCGGCAGGGATCCCGAAACTGGGCCTCGTCCGAGAACTCCCCGACATCGATCAGCCGAAGGAGGTCCCGCTTCAGCTTGCTCACCTGGTTGGTGATGTTGGTGTCGAGAGACAACACCTGGGAGCAAGTAGGTGGACCGAAAAGAAGACGGGGATGGGGGGTGGGGGGGTTGCTGGTGACTTTCCTGTGGCCGGAGCATGCCCCACCCCCAACCCCCGGGTTCTCTGCCCCCGAAGTAGCCAAAACGATCTTCCCTGCTCGCACGGATGACCCACCCGGGTGTCTCACCTTGCAGACGTACTTCACAAACTCCAGGGCTGGGTTGTTCAGCACCAGGTGTGAGCCGGGCAGGTCGGGGAACATCTCGGAGGGTTCTGTGGTCCGTCGGGAACCGCTCACTTTCTTCTGGATCTTCTGGGTGATGGTGAAGAAGCTCTGGGTCAGCTCGTTGGACACGTAGTCCTGGGAGAAGGTGATCACCCCTGGAGGGAAGAAGGAGGGAGCAGGAAGACAGGGAGGCCAACCAGGTTTTCAAAAGCAGGGAGGGGGAGAAACCCAACACCTAGCAGGAATAAAGCCATTATGGTGCTCGTTGTGGAGGCTGAGCAGCGTGCGCGTGTTTGCATGTCGGTTGGCTTCCTCACCAGCCATGGTGCTTGCATTCCCGACGGGCTCCTGGGAGGCCTGGCTGTTTGTCCGCCGCTTGACAGGGGTGCTCCCGGGCCTGTCGCGCTGCATCTCCTCCTTCATGCTGTGGTAGACCGCAACAATGTAGGCTGGGAAAGAGAGATGCCCGGGTGGGCAGGGTGCACAAGAAGTGACCAGTGGAGCTCCAACTCTGCTGCAGGGGGCTTTTCCTGGCTTGACCCCCCACCCCGCAACCAGAAGGTCTGCCTGACTCCCCCTGGGGTGAACATAAGAACATAAGAAGAGCCATGCTGGATCAGGCCAAAGGCCCATCTAGTCCAGCTTCCTGGATCTCACAGTGGCCTCACCAGATGCGTTTGCGAGCACATGAGACTAGATCTCTGTCTCCTGATACCACTCCCCTGCATCTGGCCCTTGAAGTACCCCGGTTTTAAGCCTGGAGATTCTACGTCTCCATCATAGATTGTGATCTGTGATGGACTTTTCCTCCAGGAATCTGTCCAATCCCCTTTTGAAGGCATCCAGGCCAGGTGCCATCACCACATCTTGTGGCAGGGAGTTCCACAGAATAACAACACGCTGGGTGAAAAAAATATTTTCTTTTGTCTGTTCTTACTCTCCCAGCCCTTAATTTGAGTGGATGTCCCCTAGTTCTGGTATTTTGTGAGAGGGAGAAGAGCTTCCCTCTATCCACTTGACTCATGCCCTGCATAATTTTGTACGTCTCAATCATATCCCCCCTCAGGTGCCTTTTTTCCAGACTAAAGATTCCCAAATGTTTTAGCCTTTCCTCATAAGGGAGGTGCCCCAGCCCAGTAATCATTTTAGTTGCTCTCTTCTGCACCTTTCCCAGTTCCACTATCTCTTTTTTGAGAGGAGGGAATGTCCCCTTTTGGAGTGGCAGAAATGAGGCAGGCAGGGAGGCCTCGTTGGGAAGAGGCCTCCCGTGTCCTTCTGCGAGAGAGGATTCTCCGTGGGGCCAGGAGCCCTAAGGGCCTCTCCATCACCTACCGGAAACTATCATGAGGAAGTAGTTCTGGCAGGAGGCAGCCTGGGGCAGGTACTGCATGATGTTCCAGCTGTTCTCCAGCAGCTCCTCCACACCCTCTTCTTCTTCTCCTTCCCCGTCTCCCCTCTCTTCTTCCTCTTCTTCCTCTTCCTCACTGTCTCCGGCATCTGCTCCCTGCTTACTCTTTGCCTCCTGGAAGGAAAAAGGCTTGGGATCAAGATTGCTGCTCACCAAAGCTTCGCCACCCCCCTGCCTTCCCAAAGCCTTTTAGAAGAGGCTCCTCTCCATGCTCGTGCGGCCAAGCGGGTGGAGACCGGAGGGGACCCGGCCTCCGCCGGCCTCTTACCTCCCCGCAGTGGATCCGGGACGGCACTTTGCCCTTGATCCCCCCATAGTTGGCCGGGTCCATCCAGAGCAGGAACTCCCAGCAACGGGAGAATGATATGGTCAGAGAATGGAAGATTTCTTTGGAATGGATGCTGGAAGCACAAAGGAGGACAGGTCAGCCCAGGAACAACATGGCAGAAGGTCCACAGAAGGTCCTTCTCAACCCCAAAGGGTGGTCGTTGGCTGGAATGTAGCCGTTCGCAAAATGCTGGCCTGCTT
Source organism: Phrynocephalus guinanensis (assembly GCA_037367245.1). Taxonomy (NCBI): domain Eukaryota; kingdom Metazoa; phylum Chordata; class Lepidosauria; order Squamata; family Agamidae; genus Phrynocephalus; species Phrynocephalus guinanensis. The sequence continues at coordinate 5,700,209 of CM074752.1, forward strand.
GCTTTGCCAAAACACACACACACACACAGAGACGCATCACATCATACTCTATCTGCAGAAGTCACAAAGGGGTGGGTGGGTGGTGGGAGGGAGCAGCATCATTGGGAGCAGCACCAGAGAAACCCCTCCATGGTTCTCAACCTTCAGTGACCCAGGTGTTTTTGGACTGCAACTCCCTGAAAATCCTGGCAAACCACTCCAGTATTCCTGCCAAGAAAAGTCACAAAGGGTCGGCCACGACTGTAACAACACAACACAACACACACACACACACAGAGAGAGAGAGAGAGAGAGAGAGAGAGAGAGAGAGAGAGAGAGAGAGAGAGAGAGAGAGAGAGAGAGAGAGAGAGAGAGAGCGAGCTGCTGGAGAAGGTGTCTGGGAGCTGAGGTCCAAGAGCACCTGGACAGCCCACAGTTGGGACACGGCTGCCTCCGTGCCTTCTTTCTTGAGACCCCGCCAAGTGGCTAGTCCATCCAAGTTTACGAGCGATAGACAAATACGGACGAACAAAAAGAGTGGCAGTAGAGGGACACTGCAAAGCAATGAAGAACTTGAGAGAGAGAGAGAGAGAGAGAGAGAGAGAGAGAGAGAGAGAGAAACCCAACAAGCCTCTTGGGGAAGGGACGCCCAAAGGCCTTGCCCTGAAGTTCCATGCATCCCCTGCTTACGCTGCTGCCGGGCGGGTGGAGAAGGCTCAGCTGTGCCCAAGGAGGCAAGACTCAGCTCGGAGAAGCCCAGAAGACAAGTCGTGGTGGGAGGGAGGACGACGAGGAGGAGGAGGGCATGGTGGTCTCCCTGAAAGGCTGGGAAGAGGTCCTCCGCCCCAGGTCCCTCTGGCACTTGAATGCCCAAGCGTCATAGAATTGGAATCCTAGAGTTGGAAGAGACCTCAAGGGCCATCTAGTCCAAACCCCTGCCATGCAGGAACCCCCATCACAGTATTTCCGACAGGTGGCCATCCAGCCTCTGCTTAAAAACCTCCAAAGAAGGAGACTCCACCACCCTCCTTTGTGGCAGCATATTCCACTGCCGAACAGCTCTAACTGTCATGAAGTTCTTCCTAATGTTCAAATGGAATCTCTTTTCCTGTAGTTTGAAACCATTGCCCTGAGTCCTAGTCTCTGAAGCCATGGAAAACAAACCTGTTCCCTCTTCAATATGACATCCTTTCAAATGTTTAAACATAGCTATCATATCCCCCCCTCAGCCTTCTTTTTGAAAGGCTAAACATTCCCAGTTCCCTAAGCCGTTCCTCATAAGACATTTCCTCCAGACCTTCAACCATCCTGGTCGCCCTCCTCTGCACCCGCTCGAGGTTGTCAACATCCTTTTTAAATTGAGGTGCACAGAACTGGACACAGTACTCCAGGTGGGGTCTGACCGGAGCAGAATAGAGTGGCAGTATCACTTCCCTTGATCTAGACACGATGGTTCTGTTGATGCAACCAAGAATCGCATTAGCTTTCCTGGCTGCCGCATCACACTGCTGACTCATGTTCAATTTGTGGTCCACCAAGAGTCCCAGATCCCTTTCACAGGTACTATCCTCCAGCCAAGTATCCCCCATCTTATATTTGTGCAATTCAATTTTTTTACCTAAATGTAGTACCCTACATTTCCCTCTGTTGAAATCCATTTCGTTAGCTTTGGCCCAGCACTCTAGTCTGTCAAGGTCTTTTTGGATTTTCATCCTATCCTTGTCCTCTTGAGGACTGCAGAGACCATAGAGGCCCATGGTAACCAACCTTGGGACCCGTACAACTCTTGTATGGATTACAATCCTCTGCTTAAGCGCTTCCCAACCTTGGGTTCCCCAGACATTCTTGGACTAAAACTCCCAGAAGCCTTAGCTACCCGTGGTGCTGGCCGAGGTATCTGGGGACTGCAGTCCGAGGACAGCGGGGTGACTCACGGTTGGGAAATGCTAATGTAACAAATGCAGCAGGCAACCGCTCAGGAGTCCAAAGCGTAGCTGCTGAGCTGGTCTGTGGTGTGTTGACTTTTTGAGTTCTACACATCATTTTTTGCACGTTTTTGACAAAGTTTACAGAAAAGATTAAAAGAAGTAAACAATACAGGGGGTTCTGGGAGTGGCAAGCGTCATTCACTGGGTTACCCAAGGTTGGGAACCCCTTAGGCTGGCCGTGCTCTGATCACACCAAAGATCTGTTTGGACAGGAAGACCTTCTCTCTCTCTCTTTTTTTCAATCTCACTACCGCTTTGTTCTGGAGATCAGAGTAGCGGCAGAAGCTCAACCAGGATGCTTTCCCAGAGCACGAAGGGGATTCTAGACCACATACCAGACCCCAGAATGAAAAAATGCCACAGCGGGGCATGAAATCCTGAGAGTTCCCTCCTTCCATTCCTTTTGCGGCCCGGAAGGTATCCGTGATGGGCATTTTACGAGGCCAACGGGAGCCTCCCCTCGGGCTGGGGGACCCACCCCAGCTGCAGCAGCCTTGACCCACCGCCTGGGCGCAAGATGGAACCGCACCTGTTGGTGACGTACTCCACGTAGGCGAGGGCGTCCTCGATGCGGCGCTTCTTGGTGCACAGGATGATGCGGTTGAAGTTGGCGTAAACCACCGAAGAGCCCAGCCGCTTGAACTCGGCCACCAGCCTGAGATGGGGAAGGAGAGCAGAGGCGGCCCGGGGGTGGGGGGGGGGGGGGCAAGTGAGGGGAGCCCCGTGCACAAACGGAGTCCTCCCTTGCATTTCCCTTCCCTTGTTAAACCAGGTTCTGGACTCGTCAAGACCTCAGAGCTAACCCTTGGCAGCCTCTGCTTCTTCTTCAACCCCGTTGACCTCCACCCTCCAAGCGGCTTTTAGAAGATGGATTCAGCAGATCTTTGGCGTGTTTCTCCCCCACCCCCCTGGACAAGGCTCACAGAGAGCAGCAAGCCAGTTGCCTGGGCTCAGTCCAATCAATCTCCGGGGAGGGGGTTCTCCCTGGAATTCCCCCTCCTGGAAGCTTTGAAGGGAGCCACGTACAAGCAGCAATTCTGCCCCCCCCCCAAGTGGCTCAATGGCCCATCGCCTGGATGGGGCCCACTGCCATCAGCCCAGCTCTTTTCCACACCACTGATGTGCTTCCCCTCTCCCTTTCCTGACGGATATATCTTATTTCTACGCCAGTAGGATCCCCGTATCTCTGGGCATCGGATCTGAGTTGCTGGAAAACACAGATTACAGCCAACACCGTAATAATATCATGGTGTCTGGCTCCCTCCCGTTACCAGTGCTAGTATCTTTGGGGTTAGGAAGATATATTTCCAGGAAGGCTTAATATTTTCGAACTGTGGATCAGCAGATGCCGATCCTGCAGACACAGGAGTCCTAACGGTATATATTTCATTTTATGCATATCCCACCCACCCAGTGGCAAGCCGCTATGTGGGCAACCTTGCAAAAGCTAAATGTACAAACTGTGACCTCTCTGGGTGCGTTTGCAACGGACTCACTGGAGGAAGATCTTCTTCATCATGTTGTGAAGCATGCGGTGAAGGGCGGGATCGTAGAGGAGGGAGGTTGGGGAGCGCAGCCACCGGTAGAAATGGATCACCTGGTTGTCGGCATAGACGTTCTGGTACTGCATGATCTCCTTGACCCAGCCGACCACCACGCTCTTCAAGATCCTGCCAGGGAAGACAAAGGAGTGTCCATCCCTTGGCTTTCCTCCCCACCACCCTTTCTCCCGCTGCTGAGAAGAGCCGGCCAAGGAGAAGCCCAGCCGCGGGGGGGGGGGGGGTCCCCCACCTGAACGCATTGGAACAGAGGGCCGTCTCGTCGTAGCTGGCCGGGAGGCTGGCCGCCTGGTTCCCGGTCACCATGTCCTCCAGGGAGGCCTGCTGGATCACGTCGAAGCTGACGCAAATGCTGGAGGCGCCCTCCATGTCGTTGACGTGATGGGACTGCAGGACGGTGTTCACGGCCAGGCTCTGGATGTCCAGTTCCACGCAGACTGCAAGGAGAGCAGAGAAGGTCTGGGCCACCAAGGCAGGAAACCCAAGAGCACCGGCCTGTCCCCTCCAAGGGTCAAACGGAGCTGCCCTCCAAGGAGGCCGGCCTGGGATCTTGGAGTGACTGGCGGGTCCCAGAGATTCCTGGGTGTGCGTCGTTTTCCCGAGCGTTTACACCCCCCCCCCCGAGGCAGCCCGACCACCCACTTCTCTTGCTACATCTTACAGGGAGGACAGGGTCAGAAAGAAACGCAGCTTCTCCTCTCTTGCCACTGGGATTTCCTTTTCCTAGTTAATGGGAGCCTGACCATCTCTTAGCGGGCGACGCCTTAGGAAAGTCACTTGGCCCCACCCGGCTCATCCCACTGAACCGTGGCTTCTCTAGGCCATCAGGTGGCTGGAGTGTCTCGGTCCAGCCTGGAGAGGCCCTTCGGGGGCAAAGGAGATGCTCACCCACAGAGTCACAAACCCTTTCCCCCAAAAACATTGGAGAATGGCAGCAAGAGATGACGTAACGAGCCACAAGGCACCTACACGTGCAAAGGGCGGATGGAAGGTCGAGGTGACATCATTCCTCCCACCCTTTCCCATGGTTTCCTGACCCCCAAGGAAAGAGAGGGGGCAGAGCACGGGAGGCAGACAGAGCCCCGCCCGTCTCCTGGCCTACCTGTGGAATAGCAGCCTGGGTGGTTGATCTCGACTGAGACCCTCTCGTCAAACTCCATCACCAGGCGGCTGTCGTCCGCCTCTTTGCCCCCCAGGTCCGGGCGGGAGGTGGGAGAGAACCACAGGAGGTGGTTGTGGCGGTGGAGGTGGCGGGAGAAAAACAGGTCCGTCCCAAAGATGGAGACGTCATCGGGAAGGTTGCCGACGGGGATGTGGTAGTACCTGGGGCAGAAGCGAAGGCCGGCAGCTCGGATGGGAGCCACCAAATCCCACGAGCCTACCAAGCCGTGGGCCTTTGGTGGCTGCGCCCTGGACCCCACAAGCCAAGGACCCCGTGGCCTCAAGGCTGGGTTCTACCCCTGATGGAGAAACTCTGGGATGGGCGTTACAGGGCAGAAGGCTGACACCCAGCTAGGACCGCTGCCCACCCTAGTCACTCCTCCCCAGCTGGACATCTGAAGGTGCCAACCCTGAGGGAGGCCCGGAAGGTAAGGACAAGGATCCGGCCCCTCTCAGTGGTGGGCCCCTGCCCTTGCAACGCACTGCGAACAGAAAAGTGCCTGGCTCCCTCCTTTTCTGTTTTTCGAGATTTTTTTTTAAGTGCATGTGTTTCGTCAGGCTTTTCGACACCGGCCAGTTTAAGAACCTGCTGGCTGTCAATCTCCTGCCCAATTGCTGCTGAGTTTAATACTGTTTTGATTCATTTAATTAAGTCAATGTTTTGTTCAGGCTCCTTCTGTGTTTTGCGATAGCCTGTAAACCGCCCAGAGTGGCCATTTGTTAGATGGGTGGCATATAAATTGAACTGAATCAAAATCAAATCAATACCAGCTTGTCGGACTGGCCGAGCTTGTTCTAATACTCTACACCCCAGAGCACAGAGAGAAACTCCTAGTTCCCCGAGCTCCTTGCCTTCTGAAAATGCTGGCCACAGAGTCTGGTGAAACATCAGAAAGAAAAACTTCCAGAACCGGCCAAACAGCCCAAAAAACTCACAACTAGCTGTTCTAAATGCTTTGCCAGTCCCAGAAGTTGGTATTATTATTGATTTGATTTTGATTCCTTTTCTTTGACTCTTAGGCTGCAAACTCCAGCTTCAGCCACTGACTTGAGGGACCTGTGCCTGGAAGACCCACTCTCCACATTCTGATTCAGGCACAGCCACCCCCTTGGCCTGGCCCAAATTCTGCCCCCCCCCCCCGTTGCCCTTGCCTCACCCACCTGCTCATTTCAAAGGCCTGAGACAGACATGTGTCCAAGCTGAGGTACCGGCGGATCATGTGCCGGGCGGCATGGCGCTGCCAGTCCAAGACGCTGTAGTTGACGTCGTCCGTGACCTGAACGGGAACCAGTGGGAACTCCTCCAGCACGGGCATCCCACTGGCCAGCCTCTTCACGTCCCAGTTGGACTGCACGGCAAGGAGGGTGGGACCTCGGCGCTCGTCCTGAGACAAGGAAGGAAAGTGGAAACAAAGTCGCGAGAAAGGCAGACGTGCAGGAGAAAGGAAGGGCCAGCAAGTTGCTTGACAAGTGGCTGCTCTCTTTTGTCCCACAGAAGCCTGGAGGAGCCTCACCTAACATCCCCTCCAGCAAAAGTAGCACTAGAAGGGCAAATGCCCTTCAGAAAAAATACATACTACCGGCTCTTCCATCTGCCTTTTTAAACTGCTAAGGGGACACTGCTTTTCCTCTCTCGTGAGCAAAGGGAGCCACCCTCTCACCTGAACCTGTGGCATTTATTATTCTGACTAAACCCAAAAGCTTCCTGGCTGCTCTTTGTCCTGTTTGGATGTGGGAGGACAGATTTCCCACTGGCATTCACCTCACCCCCCCTTATGTGGGGCTTAAAAAGCAACCAGATTTTGAGCCTCTAAAAGCAGGATTATAGTTGTCTTACTCTCATAGTTACAACTTGTCAGCTTATGGCTTGTTCCCACTTGGTACTTTTCATTCAAAAGGGAAGTTAAAGGGAACCCAGTCCTTGGGGAGAGGAAGGGTAGGTTGGCCCTCAAAGCTGATCCTGCCAGGACTTGCCCTGGGGCTTCAGGAAGAGATGCCCAACAACTCCCTGCCAGAAGAAGTGGTGGCAGCTGTCAGCCTTGACAGCTTTAAGAAAGGATTAGACACGTTCATGGAGAACAGGGGTATCAATGGCTATCATTAGGGATGCCTAGGGACAACCTCCAGGTTGGAGAGATAGGCAGGATATCTCTCAATGCCATTTGTGGGGAATCTGGAAGTTGAGTCATGGCTACTGGACTTCTTTTTTGAGAGATAGAAACGTTTCGCTGTTCATCCAAACAGCTTCATCGGTCTGAATACAGCTCATGCAAGTAATCCATCTTATAGTCATCTTATAGTCAGGTCATTGTTCACCTGAAGGCTATGGATACTATTGTCTCCCTAACGAGCCTATTCAGGCCATTGTTCATCTTATGAGCCTAATTCAGACCATGGTGACAAGAGGTTAAAGCTGACTGACTATAAGATGGAAGACTCGCACTAGCCGTATTCAGACTGATGAAGCTGTTTGGATGAACAGCGAAACGTTTCTATCTCTCAAAAAAGAAGTCCAGTAGCCATGACTCAACTTCCAGATAAACTCACCTGGATGATTGAGAATCTTCACAGATTTGTGGGGAATCTTAAGCAGGTGAAAACCTCACTCTGAAGCCAATGGTGAGCTGCTGTGTGAGACAGCATGCTGGACTGGATGGGCTGTGATGGCCTGTTCCAGCAAGGCTGTTCTTAGCTTCTTATGTAACAAAGCAGTGGAGGATCAGGAGAGGCAGAGGCATCAGGCAACAGGACTAAACATTGGGGACTCTGGAAGACCCTTCTGGGTCTCACGAGGAACAGAGAGTGGGCATTTCCCCCCAGCAGTTACCTTGTAGGCCAGCAGGAGGCGCTGGATGGCCCGGTAGACAGTCTTGTGGTCCGTCTCCGCTCGCACTTCAAATGTGTGCTTCTCAGGGGGGAGCAGCTCTGCACCCACTTTCTCTAACATGGCACTGCGCTCCAACGAATAGACGTTGCTGAGGTTGGGCATCTGGTTGCTCCGGACCTTGAGGCAAGGACAGGGCGTTACTCAGACTGCAGGGGCTACCAAATACTGCTGGGTGGCTACCAGGGCAGAACAACCTGAGGCAAGGAACCTAGAGTCCTGTTCTTGGTCATCATCCCAGAGTGCAGGACACGTCGGAATGGGCTCAGAAGCCAAATTTAGGATGAATAGCAGGAAAAACTTCTTAACTGTTAGAGCAGTACAACAATGGAACCAATGACCTCAGGAGGTAGTGAGCGCTCCAATGCTGGAGGCATTCAAGAGAAACTTGGGAAACCACCTGGCAGATACCGTCTGATTTGGATTCCTGCCTTGAGCTGGCGGGGGTAGTGGTGGTGGTTGAGGCCACTTCCAACTCTATTGTTCTAGGATTCTAACGTGCAAGGCCGATGAGCCATAAACCAGTGCCCAGATAAACCTTACTTCAATCCAAACTGGATGAAGGCAAGCAGAGTTGAGAAAGGGATTAGAAAGGAAGAACCGTGTTAAACAATGCTTATCGAGGGCATAAACAATACATACAGTAAGACCTCCTTCACCCATGGGAGAGTGGTTCCAACACCCCACCCCATGAATGCTTAAAAAAACGCAGATTACTGGCCCGTTCTGGTAACTTCATCTTTACAAACAGATATTTCTTAAGATTTTTCTTCTGATAGTCTTGATATTTTCAGACCATGGATAAGTGAATCAGCAGGCATCCATCGCGCAGATGAGGAGCTCCCACCCCCCTTACATGCATGCCCTGGATCCATCCCTTTTCCGCTGACCAATCGGCCGGCGATGCTTCAGGCAGGGCCGAATGAGGGCCCACCGCCGCTTACCGTGTCAAGGATGAAGACGGAGGCTTTGCGCTGGGAGGGGATGAAGAGGCTGAACAGGGCCTTGCTGCCTTGAGTGTGATGGTAAAGGTAGAGGTGCCGGATACTGCCTGGGGGCAGAAAAGGAGAGCCCTGTTGTCAGAGGAGGAGGGAAGGGAAGATGGTTCCTGGCAGCGTGCACCTGCCCACCCCTCTACCCACCCCCGGGCAGCGTCTCACCTGGCTCCAGGTAGCTGAACTGGGCCAGCGAGCGCATCTCCAGGTGCTCCAGGTCAAAGGTCTCGGCTTCTCGGCCACTGAGGTGCCTCACCAGGTGCCTGTTGACCATGCACACGCAGCCCAGGCGGATCAAGGCCCGCAGCAGCAACGGCACCTGGGAAAGAGGAAGGGACCGTCAGAGGGCATGCCGGCCTTCGAAGGTGAGCGGCGGAAACCCTTCCTGATCAGGGAGGTTGGTGCCTCGCCTCCCCGGGAGGCCAGAACACGAGCGGCGTGTCAAGAGCCGCGCTGGAGTCCACGCTGGAGAGCGGGGTGGAGGGCGCCCTCTACAGCTCCTGCCTCCTCTCGCTCGGCCCCCCCTGCTTTTGCAGGATCAGCCCTCCTGGACCGGATGGGCTCCTTTTCCAGCTCCGCTTGATGCCCTATCACCAACGGGGACGCTTTCTCGCCCCACCCCCTGCCCCCCAAATATGAAGGGAAACGAGGTGGGTCTTGGGAATCCAGAAGAGAAGGGGGTCTCCTCCATGGGAAGCAGGCTGCCTTCGGGTTCAGTCGCATATGGCGTGCTGCATTTCCTGTGTGATGTAGCTCATGTCAGAGCATCAGCCCATGCCACCCAATGCTCACAGGCCAGCCTCTTTCAGGTTGCCCCACCCAGAGAGGCCAGGAGGGCATCTCTAAGAAACAGGGCCTTCCCGGTTGTGGCTCCACCTTTATAAAATGAGCTTCCTGTGCAGCTGTGCCAGCCCCCTCCTTCTCTGCCTTGAAGAGGATGATCAAAAGAAGAGTTATTTGCTGAAGCCTTTAAAGCAGGCACGTCTAAACTTCGGCCCTCCTGATGTTTTGGACCACAACTCCCAGAATTCTACGCTTGGCTTGCCAATGGCAAAGGACCGTGGGAGTTGCAGTCTAAAACATATGGAGGGCCGAAGTTTGGACATGCCTGCTTTAAAGGCATCCTGTTTTAAGCCTAGTTCTATTGACATTCTACCATCATTTGGTTCTGCTTGGGCTTCATGTTAGTTCCCTTGATTAGACTCCGATTACCTTTACTTGCTCTTTTATTTTTATGATTTGCTTGTTATTGATATATTATATTACATTGCTTGTACTACCTCTGATCATAGGCCACCAATAGTAATGCCTACCACTAGAGAAAATAAAAAAATAAATAAAAAGTTACAAAGGAACGTAATTTTAAAAAAACTAGACACAACTTGCCTTTAAGGCACCAGGCAGAAAATGATCACATAATGCAGCCGGAGAATGTGTCCAAACACCTGTTTGCCCGCCACGTGCATTACAATCGTCATCATCACCATCGCAACAACGTTACCTGTGTCTCATATACCCCTTCGATATCGGGGGCTGAGAGACTGGCGTTAATCTCGTTAATGTGCTCCTGATACATCTCTTCTGGCACCGAGTATTCGTAGAGGTTGTAAACCAGGTTGGAGCGGGGAAGGATCCTGTTGACCTGTCACGAAAGCCGTCAGGGGTCAGTGAAACGGCGAGTGGAGTAAATGGCTTACCAAAAATAAAAAGGAGACTGCAGATGTGGCGGCGAGGGAAATCTAGCTATCTGCAGGGAGAGAACCCCCTTGCCAAAATCCTGGACATTCCTCTTTAGCTGCAGCTGAAATATACTGGACAGACGAGGCATGGAGATTGAGGTGGTCCGCATGGGTCCCCACCATCATTTCTGCAGCCCCCCAAAAGGGGCTCAACGGTTATGCCAGGAGTGCCACTGCTCTGACCCTGCATCTGTTGCCATGCTATCCAATTCGGGCGGCATAACAAGAAGAGGTCTTGAAACCAACGAAGCCTCTTGGGAGCAGCCCTCGGCATCAAAACCGGTGTCCCCGGTCCTTGCTTTAAAAGGAAACACTTGCTTCTGAGCCAGGATGCTTCCCAACCTTTGGGGGCAATCCTCCATACATACAGCAGGGGCCCCTTACCTGCGGGATCAATATCTGCTGATTCACTTGTTAAAACAAAACCCAAACCCTAGAAATATATGTGTTTGCTTCCATGCTTGAAAGACATTTTAAATTCATCCCGGTTTTTTTTTTTAAATGGTAAGTCGGGGAAACCCAATCTCCTGCTTGTAAAGCGGCAGGAGGAGGGGACCCCGCAAGCGTGCTCATAAGTCAGGGTTTTTGTACATCGGGTGTGTCATAAGTCAGAGTACCACTGTATTTCTAAAGATGATGTTACTACAACAGGCCAGTAGAAGGAGCCAGTGCTATGGATAGCATTTGCTATTAAAATAGTATTACCCTGTTTCCCTGAAAATAAGACCTCCCCCAAAAAATAAGCCCTAGCAGGATTTCTATGCATTTGTTAAATATAAGCCCTACCCTGATAATAAGACCTAGTGATAGGTGTGGCTATGGTTGTGTGCAGGGCTGACATTCAAGCATATTATACTTAATAACAGCAAGACATCCCCTGAAAATAAGCCCTAGTGTGTCTTCTTGAGAAAAAAATAAATATAAGACAGTGTCTTATTTTCAGGGAAACACGGTATCCACATTGTTCAACATCCACCGGGGGGGGGGGGGGGGAGAAGAAGTTACTCCGAAATGACCTCCTGCTGATACAGGGGTCCTCCTGAATTCTGATGGGTACCCTTCCTATTTCATGAAAGGCTGTTTCCTTCTTGGTTGGCGAAAGCAGCCTCCCCTCCAGCCCTAGCCTCTGTCCGTGCCACCCACCTTCCTATATGCCGTGCTCTCTTCGGGTTTCGAAACTCGCTGGTTGACGTAGAAGATTCGTGGGACGTTCAACTTGAGGCAGTGCAGGTCGCTCCCGATCACGGCCCACAGCTTGAAGAGGCCCAGCTGGCTGGTCTCGGCGATCTAAGAGGAGGAAAGCAATCCCCGTGGGGCAGGGGAGAGTGACCCCCCCCCCAAAAGGGAGAGAGAGAAGGATAGAGCCGTTGAGCTCAGCCGCCAGGGCGGAAAGCGCGAGATGGCAGGAGATGGACACACGGCCACGCCGGGACCCGACGGCATTTCGAGAGGCAGATCCTCCAAATCCTTCCCCAAAAGAGGCCGAGCTGCCAGCATGCTGCAGGAGCAGGTCAGACAGTGGCACAATATGCAAACGTTTTGTTAAGATGGCCTTGCCCTGCCATTCGGATGTTCAGGGGGAAGAGCTAGAAAGGGGACACGGCCAAGGAGGAGAGCTGAGGCCCTGGGGTTGGGTCAGTGGGTGTTCCTGAAAGCTCCCCCAGTAGGACTCCCTTATCTGCTGCCTGGAAATATTAAATTAAAAACAACAAAAAACAACAACCAAAGAAATACATATTTTCTGGGGTGTATTTTCATTTTTTGGGGGGGGGCATGTGGGAGAAAGCTGGAAGTGACCCCCCCACGTACACCATGGTCCTGTTGGTCTTCCGTTGCTGGGGTTTCCTGACATGCCTTGGGATTTGGGGGGAGCGAAGCATCCTGACCAGTCCAGGCTCCTGTTGACGCCCACACCTGGTTCCGTCTCTCCTGTTTTGTTTTGCAGCTTGTTGGTTCCACTGCTCCTGAATTTAGAAGCCACGGTGGCGGACGGCCTGGCTCTTAACTCCTGCCTTCAGAGTCTGTATCCCGAGAACAAGAGGAGGCAGCTGCCCGTGCTTCTCCATTTGTTCTCCAGGACACATGCCTCGTTTCTGCCTTGTTCTGACCGCCCTCACGCAGCCTCTCCCGGGTGCCTCCGAAGCCTCTTCAGAAGCTTCAGCTAATCCAAAACGGCATTCGGCTGACGGCACCAGTCACAAGGGAGCACATTATCAGCCTCGTGACAGCCGCTTTAATGGTTACCAGTTGGGTTCCGGGCACAACTCAAACGGCCAGTTATGACCTCAAAATTGTTGGTGCTCCCTGAAAGATTGTATTCTCCCCTATAAGCCGAGCCAAGGGCTTTGGGGTCTAGAGGTGAGGTCAACTGGATGGCCCTTGAGGTCTCTTCCAACTCTAGGATTCCATGAATCTATGAACACGGAAGTGAGAACCTGCTCGGTTGCTGTCATGTTTCATAATAATCTTGTGCCCTCCAGACAATTCAGGCTTATGGCGATCCTTTCCAGGTAGAAATCTTCAGAAGTGGTTTCCCATTCCCTTCTTCCGGAGGCACCCTGGGACTGTGCAGGTTGCCCAAGGCCACCCGGGCTGGCTCTTTTCCCTGGACACACAGTGGGGGGATTGACCCCTCCCCCAACCCCTGGCTCTGCAACCACAGACCTCAACCACCGAGCTCTCCATCCAGCTCAACAGTATCTGCCTGCCATCAAGCCAATTCAAACTTAGGGCAATCCGTTCCAGGTTTTTCCAGGAAGAGGATACTCAGCTTTGCCCTTCTCTTCTTCTGGGGGCATCCTAGAAATGCGCAGCTTGCCCAAGGCTGCCCAGGTTGGCTTTTCTGCCGAAAGGCACAGCAGGGAATCGAACTCCCAACCTCTGGCTCAGAGACCATTAAATTACGCAACCCTTGAGTGGGGAGGGGCTGCACAGGGTCATTCTGCCCAATTCACCCCCCCCCAAAAAAAGCAGGAAAACGCATCTAAAGCAACCCTGACAGACGGCCCTCGAGTCCCCGATTAAAACCTTCTGAAGGAGGAGGAGCTGCTACTTTCTAAGGCAATCTGTTCCGCTGCAGAACTCTAAACCAAGTGTTTTCTACTGACTTGGGGTTGTTCTTCAATCATTTCAGTAATTCCTACAGAAATCCCTGTCGTGGGTGAATTCATTTATCCCCTTGGATAAATTAGGATTGGGAAGAGAAAGAGTATTTGGCTAGAAGTAATCATGGGACCACTTGGAAGGGGCAAGAGCTTCACCCCGGTTGACACACGCCCCCCCCCGCTTCCCCTGCTTGGCGGGGGGGGGGGCAGGCGATTGGCAGCTGAGAGGTGGCGGCACTGGAGGCCTGCCGGCTTTGAGCTCCTCCTCTGCTCCCCGTTATGGGAGCCCAGGGTCTCCCACTATACCGGGAGCAGAGCCTCCTCCACCTCCGCGGTCCTTACCTGGACAATCTGCCAAGGCATGTCGAGGAGGCTGCGTGCCGTCTTGCGCAGGTAGTTGCCCAGGCCCTTGGAGGGGCCGGCCCGGACCAGCCCCCCTCCCAGGACCGCCTCGCCATCAGCCAACCGACGCCTCTTCCGCCGCTCCAGCCGCTGGCGGGCCTGCAGCGCCCACTTCTTCTTGTGGAAGCACAGCCAAGCCGACCGCTCCTCCTGGGGCCAGACGGACAAGAGAGAGAGAGTCAGGGCTCCTGGCACACGGGACAGACGCTTGGGCATTGTTGGTTCACCACCTGCGAGTCTGCATCAAGGAAGGGATTTGGAAAACGTCTGACCTACAGAAATGCAGCAGCAGTGGGAAGCTCACTCCGGATCAACCTGCCTGGGACAGGCTTAGAATCACAGAATCATACAGCTGGAAGAGACCTCAAGGGCCATCTAGTCCAACCCCCTGCCATGCAGGAACCCCATCACAATATTTCCGACAGATGGCCATCCAGCCTCTACTTAAAAACCTCCAAAGAAGGAGACTCAACCACTCTCCGCGGCAGCATATTCCACTGCTGAATAGCTCTAACTGTCATGAAGTTATTCCTAATGTTCAAATGGAATCTCTTTTCCTGTAGTTTGAGACCATTGCCCCGAGTCCTAGTCTCTGAAGCCATGGAAAACAAACCTGTTCCCTCTTCAATATGACATCCTTTCAAGTATTTAAACATCGCTATCATATCCCCTCTCAGCCTTCTTTTAGAGAGGCTAAACAGATCCAAACTATTTCAAGGACTGCATCTCCTATGAGCCTGCCCGGGCATTATCATCCTTCACATGTAGGGATACCAGAAAGGCCCTTCTCTGTGGTTGGTCCCAGACTCTGGAATTCCCTCCCATTGGAGGCCCGACTGGCCCCATGTTTGCTCTCCTTCCACAAGCAAAACCTTTCTCTTCAGGCAGGCTTTGCCTCAGTAAAGGGCTGCCTAAAGAGGTTTCTGTCAAATTGATAGTTTTGCTTTGTTGCTTCTAAATATGTTTTAGGCTGGATTTTACCTGCCATCGTTCATATAATATTTGCTTTATTCTTTTACAATATTTGTACAAGTTGTTTTTCACCTTTAAAATATTGTCTTTAAGTCAGGTGAGCCACCTTGGACCCCTTTTAAGGAGAAAGATGGGGCAAAATATCATAAATACATCAATAAAATCTTATTTGCCAAGCCCAGCAGTGCTGATTAGACCACTGAGATGGCTGAGAGCATTGGGACCCCCTCAGGTTGATCCCTTTCGCTAGATTAACCCTGAAACGCCGCGTTACCTTGGTGGTGCCAATCGGTGGCGGGGGACCCAAGATTTCCCTCCAGGACTGCAGGAGCTCCTGATTTTGTGACTCCTGCTGGCTGTCCTCGGCCGTGGGAATGCGTTTACGCTTGGTGGAGACGGGAACCCCCGCCCGGAGAGGCTTGCTCATCCCCAGATCTTCCATGTCAGCCATCGGCGTGCAGGGGGTGTCCTCTCGGGGCAGAAGAGCCGAGACCTGAAAGAAAGCCCAGCAGATGGGGAGCACAACACAGGGGCCCTTCCAAGCGCTGATAATAATAACAATAAATAACAATAACAATAACAACAACAACAATAATACCTTTATTGTCAATGTACAGCATGTGCACAATGAAATTGGCTGAGTCTCCCTTGCCCACCCCCACCACCATCCTACCCCCATCCCACTGGCAACCACTCAGTCTTATTGCACCCTGTGTACTTGACACAGAATGCGCCAGCCCACAGGTCAGTCCTTCTACATTTGTCCTGGGATTATTTCCCATTCAGCAGTCTGACAGCCCATGGATAAAAACTGTTCCTCAGTCTGTTGGTGCGGCAGGCTATATACTACGATATCTTCTGCCTGATGGTAACAAGGTAAAGAGGTGCTGACCGGAGTGTGAGTTATCCTTAAGAATTTTTCCAACCCTCCCGAGGCAACGATCCCTAGCGATGTCGTCCAGTGCACTCAGGGGACAGCCCGTGATATACTGAGCTGTGCTTACCACCCTCTGTAGGGTCTTCCTGTCAGCAGCTGTCAATCCAGCATACCAAACGGTAATGCAATATGTGAGGATGCTTTCAAT